>JAYESA010000020.1:57322681-57922681 GCA_036927795.1 Iris macrosiphon
TTAAGTAACAAAAAAAACTTGTAAATGATATTTTATTTGCATAAAGCTTGTAAAAAAAATATACAAATCTTTTAAAAAAAAATCGTCGTTCGTCATTCGTCTTTCGTTGAAGTTCAATGCATAGCTCTTCCTTCAGTAGCGTCATCCATAGTAAGAGATTCAAAGTCCAGCTCTGAAATATCGGCACTTTCATCTCTTGAGTCTTGAGTTCTTTGTTCAACATGGATCCAATCTTGAACGCAGACACAAGCTTCTAAAATATCTGACAGCAACCGAATCATCTTCTTGCTTAGCATCCTTGAACCTGCACTAAAACAAGATTCCGATGCTACCGTGGACATCAGCACAATTAGAATATCACGTGCTATAGAAAAAAGTACATGATATATTTTTTCATGTCTCTTCCACCATTCTAAAATTGAATAATAAGATGAAAAGTCATATTCATCTTCTTCATAAGAATTTAGATATAAGGACAATTATTGCGTAGGTTGGAAAGTTTTTTGTTTTTTTTGCAGTACACTTTTAGCATATGATAATTTAGACATAAAACCAGAGCTACTACCTTGAACGGTTGTACCAGGTTTGGTGGATACAACTCTTTCTTCATATAAAGAAATTAAACTATCTAAAACATCCATAATTTCTACTTTCAAACAACCTACGTCAACTCTCATATTATCTTGAAAATCGTTTAATAAAATATATACACCATCTAATTTTATCTTAGGATCAAAAACCGAAGTCAAACAATATAGAAGAGGTATTTTACCCAATATTTTTTAAATTTGACTTCCATTTTGGCAACAACATAATCAAAACCAGGAATATTTCTATATTTACAAAATAAATGAGACATGTTAAGAATTTCTGTTAAAACTAAAGGAGAAGTTGGATAATAAACTCCAGATATAATACATGTAGTATTATAAAATAATTCAAAAAATTCAAAAATAAAAGTAGCAATTAACCAATCATTCTCAGTTACTTGATAATCAAAAGTAGGATTAGCATTACAATAACGTGTAATAACATCTTTAAACTTAATGAAAGATTGCAACATTAAATAAGTAGAATTCCATCTATGTGGTGTATCCTTAACAAATCGCCTAAAAGTAACATCATATTGTGTACATAAAATTTTAAAAGTTTGTTGTCTACTTGCAGAAGAGTTCAAACTATGTAAACATGATCTAAGATTTTCTAAATTTAGTTGAAAGAATTCAAGACATTCTTGTACAATCAAATTAATAATACGACAAACACATCTAACATGAAAAAGTCTACCTTCTAACATAGGCGTAAATTGTGTTTTCAAAACATTAATAGAAGCTGTATTATTACTAGCATTATCAAAAGAAATCGAAACTATTTTATTGTGAATATCATATTCACGCACAAATTGTATTATAGCACCACCGATTACAGCGCCGGTATGTAAAAATTCTAAAGGCCTCAGACAAATGGTATATTTTTGCAACATCCATCTTGGATCTATATAATGTGTCGTGATACAAATATAATCATAATTTTGCTTAGTAGTCTATGTATCAGAAGTTAAAGCTAATTTACTAACATGCATAAAACTTTCTTTCAAAGCATCCTTATTTTTTTGAAAAAATTTCAGAGCCTCTGCTTTAGCAGTAGATCTAGAAGCATTAGTAAAACAAGGATTAAGAGTATTACTTGCATATTTATAATAGAAATCATGTAAACCCTCTGAATTTTCAAAATTATTAAAACTTGGATTTTTCCAATTTTTTAGAATTTTCTGGGAATTTTCTATAATTAAAATCAAGGTTTTAATTATTAAATAATTTTTAATGGTTAATAAATAATATTAAAATATCATGAAAATGATATTTTTGGGTGTAAAATAAAAAACTGGACTTAGGGTAATTTTTCTGGAATTTTTTGGGCCTCGGACCTATTTTTAAATGCCTAAAAACTATTTTTCTAATTAATTAATTAATTAACTGTTTATTATTATTATTATTATTATTATTATTTTTTCTCTCCTTGGGCCGGCCTGGCCCAGTGGACCGGCCCAGCAGCCAGCCCAGCCCAACCCGCTTCCTACCGGGTCGGGTCGGGTCAGTCAGACCCGACCCGCCGCCTACCCGACCCGGAGACCCGTTCTCCCCTCTCCCCACGCCGCCCGCGTCCCGCGCCGGCCTCCCCGCGCAGCACCGCGCCTTCCGGCCACGATCCCCCGTGCGCCTCCGCCATTTCCGGCCGCTCACCGCCCCCTTCAGCCTCGGCACCCCCTTATAACTTTCCCCCCTCTTCTTCTTCCTCCCTCACTTCCCCCCTAACCCAAACCCTAATTCCGGCCACCCGTCCGCCCCTCTCCTCCGGCGCCACCCTCCTCGAGACCCCGGCCAGCCCTCGCCGCCGGATCCCTCCACCTCCAGCACGTGGCCCCGCCTCCAGCGGCCAACCGGCGCCTCCCCCTCCTCCCTCGAGTTCCTCCAGCCGCTCCGGCGACCCGACCGAACCCCCCCACTGCCGGCACCACCGCCCACGAGCCCTACGCCGCAGCTCGGCCACCCTCCGGCCACCGCAGACAGCCCAGGCCGAAGCCCTAGGCCGGACACGTGGACACGCCCCGGGACACGAGATGCGATTCGGACACAGAAAACCCTGTTTTGAAGAGCCGGTTCAGGTACTCGTATCTTGCACCCTGTATCTCCGTTTTTGATTCCATAAATTATGTTGTGAAGCCTGCATGACCCTCTCGGTGCCCGGACAAACCGCTCGGGGCATCGCGTCCTGTGGTGATCGCACACCGCGATCCAAAAATAGGAAAAACCAGACCCTGTTTCACCCCGGAACTGAGTACGCCCCGCCAAACGGGATAACTTGGTCGCGTGCGATCTTTACAGATACGTGCGCGTCGTCGATACGAACGTGTGAGATTTTGCGGAAGCTGATTCGGGTGTGTGTGCACACCGGAATCAACGCGTATCCGCGGACATCGCCCCGTATCCGACTTTTCTATAATTTGCCCTAACTTCTTGTACACTCGTCAGATCGAGACGAAACTTGTGCCATCGAACTCGTAGCGATACGCTGGTCCTGTGGGTCAAGTTTGGTTCGATTCTGAGAACGTTGACGAAATCGCGTGTCGTGGGCCCCACAAGCCCCGCTCGACGGGTGATTTTGTGATCGGCTCATCGGAATCTAAATCTGGAAGTTCCGTTGAGTTCGTATCAGCGTTCCTGACCTGTTGACACTAAGTTTGGTGAATTTGGAGACCGTTGATCCGGACACGTTTTTCGGTGCAAAGCGGGCCCACCGACGGACCCCGTTTTGACCCAAAACTGCCGTTTTTGTCCTTGTCTCTAAATTGGACCCAAGGACAGGCGTTTCTAGCTATTTGACATCTTCTGAGCGTGATGGTAATGTCTATTTCAGCTTTTGGACTCATCTCTGGAAATTTTCCCAAGAACAATTAATCAGATCCAAACAACAGGCAAGTACCTGCACTTCAAGTTAAATCTTTATATTGTGATAATTAATTCCCTGCTTTACTAGTACCCTTGATGATTACACCTAGTGTTAGGAATACTGGAATTTATGTCTTGAATATTTGGAGTTCATGTCTTGTTTTTCATGTCGGGTGGGAGAATACTAGAAGGCATGTAGTTTACCCTTCCCCTTGTCATGTTTAATAGCTGTTGGTACGCGACTGTACCTCAGCCGAATCTCGATTTTCCCTGTTTAATAGCCGTTTATGACGGCCGGATTAGCCTTATAAACCCCTACATGCCAACTATGTATTCTAAAACAAACACATGTTCACACAGATAGCTTCTGGTCTTGTTATAGTTCTTGCTGACTATTGTAGTTTCATTTCCTGTCTCATTTATTTCTGTTTTCTCATATTCCTATTTATAGTTTTTACTCTGAGATATTGATGTTCTTCTATACAATTTCTCATTATTGATACTCAATTTAATTGTCATAAATATTTAGTTTAATCTTGTTGTGCATTGTGTACTTTGCTCCTTTCCTGACTGGATCTGTTGATTTAGGCGATGATGAGGACCTTGCCCCTACATATTATGGTCCCTATGAGGGTACAGATGATACTTATGAGGAGCCAGATCCCACCCAGGAGACCCCTGCTGCAGAGTAGATAGCAGTAGCTATAGTTATTTATTGCTCTTATCTTAGTAATCGGGTTTGTCCCCGATTTTATTCTGATTTCTGTACTAAACATTTGAATCTGTTGTCGCATATATTTCATTTGAAATCTTAAGTTTCTGTTTCCCATTATTATCTTGCCTATGTTATTTGTGAATGAGCTAGATTAGTTAAATGTGGATTTGACCTAGACAGCGTACTACCGCCGACTCTGCGGCGTAGGCTGGACGTACCCACGCACTCGTGCCCGAATTTCTGGATGCGGGTCGTGACACATTTTTATGGTGGCCCATGCAGGTCTGTATCCTTAAATAGGGTAACACCCTAGGACAGGGTATGGAATAAGATTGAGGATTCTAGGAAAAGCTCATTCACAGTATATGATCCTTATTTTAATTCTTGATATCATTCTGCTCAATTTTCCTATCGCCTTTGATTTCCAAGTAATCTATTCTGATCTTCCTATCCCTTAATCTTTCGGAATGGTCCAGACAAGGAACACAGTAGGAGGCACATCAGAACCAGCTGAGCAGAATGTGCCCGAGACTCTTGCACTCCCGCCGCCTCCATCTATTCCGGCAGTTACTCTGGATGGGGCACAGCTACTTGGAGTGTTCCAGGGACTAGTGGAATCCTAAAAAGAACAGAATGCACTTCTGCGGACCAGCCTCTCAGAAGCTCTTAGGTCCCAGGAGTCGCCACTCAAGAGGCCAGGGAGTGCCAAAGACTTCAAGAATCTTAGACCCCTGGAATTCTACGGAACTGAGGGCATTCTCTATGCCGATGAGTGGATAGAGAATGTCGAGAGACTCCTGAAGACTGCTCGGGTTCCTGATGATCTCAAAGTGGAGTCCGCAAGCCTGCAACTGTTCGACATAGCTCGAACCTGGTTCAGAGATGAACCCCAACTATCTGCTCCTGACCTCACCTGGGAGGACTTCAAGAGGCTATTCAAGAAAAAATTCTACCCCGAAGTGGCTCAGGAAGCTCTCGAAAGCCAATTCGAGAGACTGGAACAAGGTAACCTGTCTGTTGATGAGTATACTGCTGAATTTAGCAGGTTAAGCCACTTTGCGGAGTACATGGTTCGTACCCCGGAGGACAGAGCCCGTAGATTCAAGAAGGGGCTATCTTCGGATATTCGCCTTGCTGTCACCACCAGCCGAGCTCGCACCTATGAGGAAATCTTGAGCGTGGCACAAGGCGTTGAGAGAGACATGGGGCATAAACTAAAGCGAGAGAGAGATACCGGAAATACGGGACCCAACAAACGTTCTTTTCAACAACAACAACAGCAGAGGGCCCCGTAGCAAACTCAGTGTCCTCTCCCTCGAGCTCCAGCACCCCAACACCAGGCTCAAGGACAGAACCAACAAGCTGCTGCTTGTAACTTTTGCCAAAAACCAGTTCATACTTGGCAAGTCTGCAGGAAGAGGCTAGGTGCCTGCCTCTACTACGGCTCAGCAGCGCATCAAATGAGGGACTGTCCAGCTGCTCAAGGACGCACCGCTGCACCCAAGGCTCCAGTCCAGGCCAGGCCCCCAGCAGCACAGCAGAGGGGACCCCCACTTCCAACACAACAACAACGCTTTGCTCAGCACCAACAGCAGCAACAGAGGGGTACACCGCAGCAAGGCCGTGCTTATGCAATGACCCTGGAAGAAGCTGAAGCCACAGCAGACGTGATCACAGGTTCTGTGCTTATAAATTCAATACCAGCTATTACTTTATTTGACTCTGGAGCTTCACATTCATTCATGTCAGTAGATTTCCTTATGAAGCATAGCTTAATCACTAAACCCCTTAGGAATTGTTATAAGATCATTACCGGTGGAGGAATCATCCCGGTTAGTGATGCCTGTAACAATTGTCCTATTACATTATGTGGAAGAGAACTGTATGCTAGGCTACTCGTAATGCCAGTTCCCAGTTTTGATATTATACTAGGTATGGATTGGTTGAGTCAACATCATGCCACTATAGACTGCCACAGAGGTAGTGTAATCTTCAAGCCCCCTAGCAAGCCAGAATTTGAATTTGCTAGAGGTTCTAGAGAAATGGGTAGTAACAAAATTTGTGGAGCCCTAGTAACAGAAGAATCGCCGCTACCTATCATCTCTGAATACCTTGATGTCTTCCCTGAGGATCTCCCAGGCTTACCCCCAGACCGAGAAGTTGAATTCTCTATTGACTTAGTGCCGGGAGCAGCACCAGTATCTCAAAATCCCTACAGAATCAACAAGAAGGAGATAATAGAACTAAATGAGCAAATCAAAGAGCTAGAAGACAAATGTTTCATTAGGTCTAGTGTCTCACCCTGGGGAGCTCCAGTATTATTTGTGCCCAAGAAGGACGGAACATCCCGAATGTGTATTGACTATAGGGCCTTGAATACCTTAACAATTAAGAATAAGTATCCCCTACCCAGGATAGATGACTTATTTGATCAGTTAAGTGGAGCTCGGGTATTTTCAAAGATTGATTTGAGGTCTGGTTACCACCAAGTAAGGGTGAGAAAGGAAGACATCCCTAAAACTGCTTTCAATACCCGGAATGGACACTACGAATTCTTAGTAATGCCGTTCGGGTTGACGAATGCACCAGCAGTTTTTATGAACTTGATGAACAGAGTCTTTCAGAAATATCTAGACAAATTTGTAGTGGTCTTTATTGATGATATTTTAATCTACTCCAAGACCCCCGAAGAACATGAAGAACATTTGAGGTTAGCATTGGAGACTTTGAGGAAGGAAAAACTTTATGAAAAATTATCTAAATGTGCATTCTTCCTAGACAAAGTAGAATTCTTGGGACATGTTGTGACTGGAGATGGAATAGCAGTAGATCCTAAGAAGATAGCGGCAGTAGAATCCTGGCCCACTCCAGACTCGGTAGCAGAAATTAGAAGTTTCCTGGGATTAGCTGGCTACTATCGGAAGTTCGTGAAGGACTTTGCTAGAATTGCTGAACCCATGACAAAATTAACAAGGAAGGATGAAGAGTTCACCTGGACCGATGAATGTCAGCATGCTTTTGAGGAATTGAAGAAAAGGCTGACTACTGCCCCTATTCTGACCTTACCTTCTGGAACCGGAGGTTTCGCTATTTATAGTGATGCTTCTGGAAAAGGTCTAGATTGTGTATTGGAGCAGAACAAGAAAGTAATAGCATACGCCTCTAGACAGCTTCGACCCCATGAAAAGAACTATCCAACTCATGATTTAGAATTGGCAGCTGTCATTTTTGCTCTTAAACTATGGAAGCATTATCTTTATGGAGAAAAGGTGGAAATATTTACAAACCATAAAAGTCTAAAATATATCTTCACCCAGAAAGAGCTGAACATGAGGCAAAGAAGGTGGCTGGAACTAATGAAAGACTTTGATATCACCCTTCAATATCATCCTGGGAAGGCCAATGTAGTTGCTGATGCTCTAAGCAGGTATCCTATGGCGATGTACTTGACTATGGACCGGCACTTGCTTGAGGACCTGGAAAGTTTAGGTATTGAGGTAATTATCCCAGGAAAAGAAGGCCAAATGATGAACTTGCAGATTCAGTCTACCTTAATAGACAAGGTCAAGGAGACTCAGTTTCAAGACGAAGGTCTGCGAAGCCTTCGAGGTCAAGTGCAAGCTGGATTAGTGGAAGATTTCAGAATTCACGAAGATGGATCACTGAGGCATGGCGATAGATTATGTGTACCTCAAGGAGACATAAGGAAAGAAATTATGCAAGAGGCGCACAGATCGCAATACTCTATACATCCAGGAGCCAACAAGATGTACAAGGACCTGAGGACGCACGTTTGGTGGCATGGCATGAAAAGAGAAGTAGCCAGGTTCGTATCTCGTTGTTTAGTGTACCAACAAGTCAAGGCAGAAAGACAAAGACCTGGAGGATTGCTTCAACCACTACCCATTCCGGAGTGGAAATGGGAACATATTACAATGGATTTTGTTTCCGGACTTCCAAAGACACCTAGTGGAAAGGATGTAATTTGGGTGATAATAGATAGACTGACCAAGTCCGCACATTTTCTACCTTTCAAAGTAGGGCTATCTACAGAGAAGCTGACAGATTTATATATCAGACATATTGTTAGGTTGCATGGAGTTCCAGTAAGTATTGTCTCCGACCGAGATTCAAGATTTACCTCTCACTTCTGGAAGAGCTTACAAGCCAGTTTGGGGACTCAACTCAAATTCAGCACAGCTTATCATCCCCAAACCGATGGACAATCGGAACGTACAATCCAGACACTTGAAGATATGCTTCGTACATGTGTTCTAGATTTTGGAGGATCCTGGGAAGACTATCTATATCTTGTGGAGTTCTCTTATAATAACAGTTACCAAGCAAGTATTGAGATGACTCCATTTGAAGCTCTGTATTGACGAAGATGTCGTACCCTGCTATCATGGGACGACGTTGGAGAAAGAGCCCTGCTGGGACCAGAGATGGTGATCGATTCAACTGAGAAGGTAAAACAAATAAGGGACAGACTTCGAGTGGCTCAAGACAGGCAACGACATTGGGCAAATAGCCACCGAAGGCCCTTAGAATTTGAGGTAATTAAATTTATGAAATTTAAGTCAATTTAAACATTTTTTTGATTATGGAACTAAGACTTGATTATGACTTTTTTAAAGGTTGGAGAACTGGTATTCTTGAAGATTTCCCCGACACGTGGCACCATTAGGTTCGGAAGGAGTAGAAAACTCAGCCCAAGATTTATTGGACCTTTTGGCATTCAGGAGAAAATTGGAGAAGTGGCATACCAACTGGCATTGCCACCCTCTCTGGATGGAGTCCACAACGTCTTCCACGTGTCGCAGCTGAGAAAGTACGTGTCAGACCCCAGCCACATTTCGGATCACTCAGAGCTCGAAGTAGGTCCAAGTTTGACTTACCAAGAGCAACCCGTGGAGATATTGGATCGATCGGAGAAAGTTCTACGGAACCAGGTTATTTCCCTTGTTCGCGTAGCTTGGAAGCACCATTCTCCCGGCGAATCCACCTGGGAGCGAGAAGACGAGATTAGAGGACGCTACCCCTATCTTTTTGAACCCTGAGGTATATTTTAATTCTCGGCCTTTCCTTTTCGTGCCATTGTTATTCTTAAATTTCGAGGATAAATTTTTTTATAAGTTTGGTAGATTGTAAACCCCCTGAATTTTTAAAATTATTAAAACTTGGATTTTTCCAATTTTTTGGAATTTTCTGTAATTAAAATCAAGATTTTAATTATTAAATAATTTTTAATGGTTAATAAATAATATTAAAATATCATGAAAATGACATTTTTGGGTGTAAAATGAAAAACTGGACTTAGGATAATTTTTCTGGAATTTTTTTGGGCCTCGGACCTATTTTTAAATGCCTAAAAACTATTTTTCTAATTAATTAATTAATTAACTGTTTATTATTATTATTATTAATATTATTATTTTTATTTTTCTCTCCTTGGGCCGGCCCGGCCCAGTGGACGGGCCCAGCAGCCAGCCCAGCCCAACCCGCTTCCTACCGGGTCGGGTCGGGTCAGTCAGACCCGACCCGCCGCCTACCCGACCCGGAGACCCGTTCTCCCCTGTCCCCACGCCGCCCGCGTCCCGCGCCGGCCTCCCCGCGCAGCGCCGCGCCTTCCGGCCACGATCCCCCGCGCGCCTCCGCCATTTCCGGCCGCTCACCGCCCCCTTCAGCCTCGGCACCCCCTTATAACTCCCCCCCTCTTCTTCTTCCTCCCTCACTTCCCCCCTAACCCAAACCCTAATTCCGGCCACCCGTCTGCCCCTCTCCTCCGGCGCCACCCTTCTCGAGACCCCGGCCAGCCCTCGCCGCCGGATCCCTCCGCCTCCAGCATGTGGCCCCGCCTCCAGCGGCCAATCGGCGCCTCCCCCTCCTCCCTCGAGTTCCTCCAGCCGCTCCGGCGACCCGACCGACCCCCCCCACTGCCGGCACCACCGCCCACGAGCCCTACGCCGCAGCTCGGCCACCCTCCGGCCACCGCAGACAGCCCAGGCCGAAGCCCTAGGCCGGACACGTGGACACGTCCCGGGACACGAGATGCGATTCGGATACAGAAAACCCTGTTTTGAAGAGCCGGTTCAGGTACTCGTATCTTGCACCCTGTATCTCCGTTTTCGATTCCGTAAATTACGTTGCGAAGCCTGCATGACCCTCTCGGTGTCCGGATAAACCGCTCGGGGCATCGCGTCCTGTGGTGATCGCACACCGTGATCCAAAAACAGGAAAAACCAGACCCTGTTTCACCCCGGAACTGAGTACGTCCCGCCAAACGGGACGACTTGGTCGCGTGCGGTCTTCACAGATATGTGCGCGTCGTCGATACGGACGTGTGAGATTTCGCGGAAGCTGATTCGGGTGTGCATGCACACCGAAATCAACGCGTATCCGCGGACATCGTCCCGTATTCGACTTTTCTGTAATTCGTCCTAACTTCTTGTACACTCTTCAGATCGAGACGAAATTTGTGCCATCGGACTCGTAGCGATACGCTGGTCCTGTGGGTCAAGTTTGGTTCAATTCTGAGAACGTTGACGAAATCGCGTGTCGTGGGCCCCATAGGCCCCGCTCGACGGGTGATTTTGTGATCGGCTCATCGGAATCCAAATTTGAAAGTTCCGTTGGGTTCGTATCAGCGTTCCTGACCTGTTGACACTAAGTTTGGTGAATTTGAAGACCGTTGACCCGGACACGTTTTTCGGTGCAAAGCGGGCCCACCGACTGACCCCGTTTTGACCCGAAACTGCCGTTTTTGCCCTTGTCTCCAAATTGGACCCAAGGACAGGCGTTTCTAGCTATTTGACATTTTCTGAGCGTGATGGTAATGTCTATTTCAGCTTTTGGACTCATCTTTGGAAATTTCTCCAAGAACAATTAATCAGATCCAAACAACAGGCAAGTACCTGCACTTCAAGTTAAATCTTTATATTGTGATAATTAATTCCCTGCTTTACTAGTACCCTTGATGATTACACCTAGTGTTAGGAATACTGGAATTCATGTCTTGAATATTTGGAGTTCATGTCTTGTTTTTCATGTCGGGTGGGAGAATACTAGAAGGCATATAGTTTACCCTTCCCCTTGTCATGTTTAATAGCTGTTGGTACGCGACTGTACCTCAGCCGGATCTCGATTTTCCCTGTTTAATAGCCGTTTATGACGGCCGAATTAGCCTTATAAACCCCTACATGCCAACTATGTATTCTAAAACAAACACAAGTTCACACAGATAGCTTCTGGTCTTGTTATAGTTCTTGCTGACTGTTGTAGTTTCATTTCCTGTCTCATTTATTTCTGTTTTCTCATATTCCTGTTTATAGTTTTCACTCTGAGATATTGATGTTCTTCTATGCAATTTCTCATTATTGATACTCAATTTAATTGTCATAAATATTTAGTTTAATCTTGTTGTGCATTGTGTACTTTGCTCCTTTCCTGACTGGATTTGTTGATTTAGGCGATGATGAGGACCTTGCCCCTACATATTATGGTCCCTATGAGGGTACAGATGATACTTATGAGGAGCCAGATCCCACCCAGGAGACCCCTGCTGCAGAGTAGATAGCAGTAGCTATAGTTATTTATTGCTCTTATCTTAGTAATCGGGTTTGTCCCCGATTTCATTCTGATTTCTGTACTAAACATTTGAATCTGTTGTCGCAGATATTTCATTTGAAATCTTAAGTTTCTGTTTCCCATTATTATCTTGCCTATGTTATTTGTGAATGAGCTAGATTAGTTAAATGTGGATTTGACCTAGACAGCGTACTACCGCCGACTCTGCGGCGTAGGCTGGACGTACCCACGCACTCGTGCCCAAATTTCCGGGTGCGGGTCGTGACAAATCACTCTCACCAAATGCAAAGGGTTGTTCCTCACATATTATATATCTTTCTAACTCAGTCTTGTTACGAGCATCAAAATAAGTAAAGTTATCTAAAGAAGATCCTTGACCACCAGTACTTAGCTGTGTGTGTGTAGCCTGCAGTGTGCTTTGCCATAACAACTTTCGTAGTGTCTTTTTAAAGTGTCTGTGCCATCAATTTTTTTCTATTTGTAAACCCGTTTACATTTCTTACATTTTGCAGCTTTAGGTATTAATTTTTGATCTTTTGGATCTAAAACCGGTGCGCCCTCACTATCAGTGATAAATATTTTTGTATAATATTTTCATAAAAAAGATTGTTTCTTATTGTCAATATTTGTAGCCGTGGTCATACTCCTAACTTCAGGAGGTGACATTTGTGTCGGTGGTACAGAATCAGGAATATAATTATTTTCAAACATATTATTATAATAATCATAATTTTTATAAGGTTGGTTTGACGTTGTCCATCCATATTAAAAAAAAAAATTTGAAAAAAAATTTAGAGCTAAATTATTTACTTCTCTACCAAGAGAGAGAGAGAGAGAGAGAGAGAGAGGAAAGAACAATCTCAAATTAGAATTTTTTTTTTTTTGTAAAATTAAAGTTACTTGTAACGTCAGCTAGAATCCTCCAAAAGAAATCGCAAGAAAATGCATTGAGAGAGAAGAAGTTGGACTATAGTAATTGCTTTGCTTCTAAACTTTGTAATTGACTTGTTTCTAAACTTTGTAAGAGAGGAAAACAATTTTGTAGGAGGAAAAAAAATTTGTTGTGTTTATTTTTCATGAATTATGAACTATTTATAGAAATTTTTTGGGACTAAATGACCCCAAATACCCCAAACAATAGTTGTTATAATGAATATTTTGGTCATAATTTTGATCATTTTGATAAAAATGACCAAAATACCACAAAAAACTGACAAAAAACTGTCACTAAAACGGGAGGCCCAATGACTGTATTTAAAAAATAAAAATCAGTCAAACCGGATCTGAACCGGGCCGTCCGAATTCGGCTCGGCCGAACGTAGTCGACAACGGGCCTGGCCGGACTTGCGGGTCGGATCCTCCGACCCAGACCGGACTCATGGAAGGTGTGGGCCGGAGCGGACCGATCCGTTGACCGGATCCGAGCCGACCCGAACCGCCGGACTGAATTTCGGACCGCCCGCCCTTTAACACAACTTGTTATATAAAGAGAGCATATATATCATGATATATAATGAATGTTCTCCCTCACTTTACTTTCCTTTAACTGTAATCTCACTTTATTCTGCTCATTTTTTTTTTCCTGAAACCAAGCAGAGCCTAAAGCCATAGCTCCACCACTGCTGAACAAGTGCCTTCTCCTCCTCGGTAAGTTTCCAACTGAAAATTAGGGTTAGGGTTTCGTTTCTACTTACTGTTCCCTGCTCGATTCTCTCTGCAGATTCACTCCCTATATGCTTCCAAGAAAGAGAGGCGATGACGGAGTTGAAGAAGACGGACTGAGCAGAGCATCGGAGCAAGAAGAAGCGTCGATCAAGAAAGCGAAGGGGGAGCCGTCGGCGGAGGCGGATAATAGCAACGATTCGTCTGGCAACGGGATGGACGTCGAGATGAAGCACCCATCGAGCCCGCCGGAGATCGACGAGGACCTCCACAGCCGGCAGCTCGCCGTCTACGGGAGGGAGACGATGAGGAAGCTGTTCTCGTCGAACGTCCTGGTGTCTGGGCTCAACGGGCTCGGCGTGGAGATCGGTATGGTTTTCTGCGATCTTTCCCATTTCCTGACAAATCTCATTTATTTTTTTCATGGATAACTTCTTGTTGTTAGGTTACTGATGTTGCGTGCTAATGTGTGTCTGATCTTTAATTGTGTGGAATCGGAATAGTTTGGTTCTAGATTTGATCTCTTTATGAGTTAAGACTTTTTGGTTTGGGAAACATGACCTCTGGCTTCTGCTTTAGGGTCTGCTTGGTAACGGTGTTTTCACTGGTTTTGGGGTGTTTTTGAACCAACGAAGTGTTTTAAAAACTCCTGTTTGGTAATATTTTAGGCACTTGTTTTGGTCGGCTCAAAAATCTTCCAAATTCGGTGTAATATAATTTTTGGTGTCTTTATAAACACCTCAAATTGGTAGGTTTTGAGAGATTTTATTATTTTATTTCATTTATATCCTCACAAACAATATATAATTATTACTGCTAATATTATATCCTGTTTTTTTTTTTCTTTCTCATCTTTGTTTCTCTTCTACTTCTTCCAAACTACGGCTACTTTTCCGGAATGTTCATAAAATCTCTCCTACTTTCATCTAGACGATTCTATTATTTCATGTGTTTCTATTATTTTGATCAAATATTGGCTTCTACTTAGGCGTGCACTGGGTGGTAGTTCCTGCACTCGGGACCGCTCATAAAAAAAGCAAACAGGCTTCGACATCAGAAATAAAATTTTAGGATAATTATTTGTTTATATATGGACATATAGGTAATTTTATTCATGTAAAAAGAATTCAGAACCGCTCGTTAATGAATTACCAAACTGGTTTAAAAGTCGCTACTTAAAACCAACCAAAATCGGACCCCTCGTAACCGCTCATAACCGGTACTATAAAAATACCTTATAACCGATACCCCCTGACCCTTAGAAAGTGCGGCCACCTTGATCCTGAACGAGAAAGGTTGATCTTTCACTTTCGTTTGGGATCCTTGACACACATTACCTCCACTAGAGCGGATAAGCTATTGAAACAAGGGAGGTTGGGTCCTGCACAGGTTGAAAGGGTCCAATAACACCTTGAAGCCACTAACTTGGATGGACTTTCTTCCTGGAAAACTCGAAGGTGGTGGTATGGCCCCGAAGCACTTGCTTCTTCATAAGGAGAGTGGTCGTAGGAGAGACTCTCCTGGGAAGTTGGGAGAACGCAAACTGAAATTGAAGGAGGTTGTGAGATGTGATGTCGCACAATGGGAGGAAAGCTCCTGAAGGCGATCTACATGGGAAGGAGTCCATATTCAACTATATTTTGAACCACGAGAGATCTAAAGGTGATAGGGTAATGGACAAATGTAGTAGTCGTATCGGGATTGGATTTTGGAAAGCCAACAAGATATCAAGTATGAGTAGTTCCAGTATTAGTAAGGATGTCACTCTTCTTTCAATTACTGTTGGCTGGTAGATGCCACTTCTTGGTAGTTAGCAGGATTGTGCAAGGATGGCACTCTTCTTATATCTGAATTTGATTTGCATTTGGTGTGGAATTCTGGAGATAAATATGTATCATTTCATATGTCCTGATCTCCTATAAGGTTTCTTGGATCCAACTTAGATTTTCTTTTGCTTCAGATGGGATATCTATTTCGATAGAGGACATTTATCTGTTTCTGGTGTATATTGCTTGTTCATAGCCAAGATGAATTTTTTTTTTCTTAAATAAAATAGTTTATATTATTCAGTGTTGGGATCTGATGCCAGGGTTAGTGGTTACACTTTATGGTATAGTCTTTCCCGTTCTCTTCTTTAGTTGACGTGGCATTGGATCCTACTGTTAATATCTCTATATGAAGTTTGATTTCTTGATTTGTTTAAGAGCAACTACTAGTATATATGCCAATCGATCTTGGTTCTGACTTTTTGTCAGATTGTGCAACTGAAACTTTGCAATAGTTTATATGGGAACTACTAGAAATCCAAACTTCAAAATTTGCAGTTCCAGATGCGAATAGACTTACCTAATTTTGTTGTTTGATGGTGCTATTAGTGTGTTATTAAAATCGGTTTGGTAGGGTTGAGTAATTGGTATCTGCCCCAGACCAGGAAGAAAATAGAAATTCATATACTCAGACCGATCAATGTGAGAGCTAGCTGGACAAAGACGATTAATCAAACCGGTCTTTACTAACCAGCCATTGTTAACCAGCTCATTAGTAAACAGCGACTAGTGATTCTGTGTTATTTCTTTTTGCCTTTTTTCATTTAAAAGAATGTTTTTTTCTTCTTTCCTTGCAATCCCTAGATTATTCTCATTCCTGAAGTGAGAGAACCAAAACTTAAATGGTAGTTAATCTGAAATGTAACGTATTCCTATTTATTGGAGGTATTATCATTATATTTTGGGAAAAATAACTATGTACTGCGTAATCTGTGAGTAATCCGATTAGTCTTTCCAGGGTTCCGGACTAAGAGGTAATGAAACAGAGTAATCTAACCTTTACTGGAATCATTTTGAAGTTGGTTGGCACTTCCCATTTTCTTAATTGTTCCAGTAAAATTAGGTTCCTATTGATTATGAAGTATAATGTATTATATATCTTATCTGATTATTGGGGACTGGAGGATCGTTTTCATTTGCTGGTGGATCTTTCTTGAATGATACTTTATAATCACTAGGGTTGTGGAAGGATCATCCTGATTTCAAGGTACTATTATTCTCTATTTCGAGCCAAAAAATTAATTGAGGTTGGGAATGTATTAAGAATCAACTGGTTATTGTTTTGATGAAGGATGGTAAGATCTTAGTTGGTCACTTTTGATGTTTGGTTAAACTAGTGAAGAAGTGTAGAAGTCATGAAGGAGTCAGAACTGTTCTCTCTTTGTCAGCATCTTAAATTTAAATATGGAACTGGATCCATGACTTCTCTATTCTTCCTGTAAATGCAGAACTTACTCAAAGGATATTTAGTTTCTAGTGAAATATTAGGCCTTGTTTCAGTTAGGTACATTTGTTGAGCTCCTTTAATGATCAAGGAGCATCACTTTCACCATTTTTTTAATTTGTTTCCCATATTAAGTAGACAATTATTCCACAATACAAGTAGGTTTTCAAAGCTGATGGTTTGGAGGTTGAATGATAGTTGTGATGAATCTGTCCTTCTAATTGTATAAGGTAGTCTTGTACTTGTCATTTTCTTGTAAATGTACTGTATCATCTGGACTTTGATATACTCTTTTGGTAAGAGGCCATATGGTAATTGAAGTACACTGGAACCACCAAGACAGCTATTTTTTTTGCAATTTTATTCAGGCTTATAAGTTGTTTGGTTGGTTTGCTGAAAGTATAAAGGTTTGGGAACTGCTTTAGTTGTTATGCAAATTTGGCTAGCAGCCAATAAAGAAAACCAACATTAATGTTATACAATACAAATAATGTACCCTTTCAACCATCTCCTGCTGTTTATTTGGAGCTTTTTTGCTCTTAAAATTTGGGTAGAAAGGCGGTGGGCCATGTGGACTCAGTCAACTGCTTCGAGTACAAGTTAACAAATGTCCGAAAAAATCATTAATTCAGCATTGCTTGTTTTCTTGGTGTTTACGATGGGATTTTCAGTTTTGCCTAACCCTATCAGTTGCTCATGAAAACATTCATTTTCATTTTTTTATTAAAGCAAGACATGTTCTTGCAATCTTTATTTCCTATATATTTTTGTATATATGGTTTTGTTTAATTCTAGACTCACAACAACACCCTGACTCCTTATGATGTAATATGAACAACAGCAAAGGTTTCAGTTTAAACTCCGATTTTGACAGCTCGTCTTTTTTCTTTTTTTCTCTGGTATTGCACCTTTTTTCTGCTTATTGACGAATGTTTTGTTTTGTTCTTGCAGCGAAGAACCTTGTCCTTGCTGGCGTTAAATCCGTCACTTTGCATGATGAATGCACTGTTGAGCTGTGGGATTTATCCAGCAACTTCTATTTCTTGGAGGAGGATGTTGGTAAGAACCGGGCTATTGCTTGTGTTCAGAAGCTACAAGAACTTAATGGTGCTGTTCTAGTTTCGACCATGACTGGAACCTTGTCCAATGAACAGCTTAACGATTTTCAGGTTTGTTTTAGACATCCATAACATGCGTTATATTATGTACAGTACATACTGCATATAACATTTCTTCTCTCTTTCATGTGTTTAGCAAAGTCTGTTGAGAGATATAGTTTACTGAAGCTATGACACATTGGCATGGACATGCCAATTTGGGAAGTGTATGGCAAGGTAACACCAACATGGATATCTTCAAAAAGAGGGATTGACAAAAATGTTAGAGAACAAAATGTCACCGTTTAGAAATTATAATACAACAAATTGGTTTATGAGAACCTGCCTTTTATTTGCACTTCACAATCTTGACTTGTTACAAAATTTGTGACTTTGAGTAGACATTAGGGTTTAGCTCTTCTTTATTGCTGAGACTTAATACCTAAGAAGTGCCCAAAACATGCATATATGTAACTTTATTAGAAAAATAGCCAAGTGTTTGTTAATCTTAAAATCTGAGGTACTAAATGGAAGATTTTGGCATAGGTATAAGGAATGGCGAACTGTATGAGCTGTCTTGCATTTTAATATACAGGATATTTGCATAAAGCAATGATAAAGAACAAAAAACAGAACAAGAAAACTTAAATTCTAAATCTATACAAAAGGTTGAGTCTTTTCTTTCAACATATCTATGAAAGACCCTCT
Source organism: Iris macrosiphon (assembly GCA_036927795.1). Lineage (NCBI taxonomy): Eukaryota > Viridiplantae > Streptophyta > Magnoliopsida > Asparagales > Iridaceae > Iris > Iris macrosiphon. The sequence continues at coordinate 57,341,170 of JAYESA010000020.1, forward strand.
CTTACTACCATACTATCGTTTGTATTCTGAACCTGGGTGTTTGACAAGACTTACAGTAAAGCTTATCTGTCTCTATTTCCTATAAAAACGACATAGAAGTATGAAATAATTTGCACTATAAACTATTTAGCAACACCAATAGTTTAATTCATTAAGTTCATTAGTATTAAGGACTTAGTTACTTAATAAAACAACAACAACAACAACAACACCGACGACGACGACGACAGTAAGAGCGCCGCTATGCCAAATGTACAAGATCAGTTGTTTGATTCCTTTTTTTTTCCCATTCAGCAGTTGTCTCTTCATTTATTTCCGCAACTACTATATCCTATTTTCTATACTCAACATTAGTCTATTATAGATTTCCTATTGTAGCTGCACCTTTTTTTCTCCATTCAGCTCAAAATAGCGCATCCATTGGCATTAAAGTGTACATTTCTAACCCAATATAATCAGAACCCTAAACTTCAGTGTTAGTCCAAGTGTCCAGGTCATACAAGGCCTTTCTGATCAATTTTGACGATTGGATCGAGGAGTTTCAGTGTATCTTAAGACCCATACTTGAATCCTACAATTTTAATCATGAACCTTGCCATTCTAGGGTCTTATGACGATTACATATTGTTTTTCTCCTTCAAGGGAACACAAGATTAGAAACAATATTTCATTTCCAGCCACTAATTTACTTTGACTTCATATTATCTTAATTGAAGAATGTTATGCTAGCAAACAATTGCATACCATCTAAGAGCAAGTTAAAGCTTGCCATCTAAAAAACAAGTCATTCTCATACCATGGATGAAAATGTAATAATCTTTCTTCATCTATATTTGGTTTCTGACTGATTTTCACACTTGCACCTTAAATTAACAGTTATATATATATATATATATATATATATATATATATATATATATATATATATATATATATATATATTCAGTATAATAGTTTGATTTCAAATATATCTGATTTTATCTGATATAATTATGCTTTTTTTAATTAGCAAGAAAAACGATTGAAGTTACTTCGTCACTGGGAGACTGTTGCTAAACTGTTTCCTGTTGTAGGACGAATAAATCTTGTTAGAAACTTGACTTCATATGAAATATGCCGTTTTTTAATTTTAAGGTTACTCAAGAAGGATTTTTTCCATGATTGGAACTGATTTCATGGCCATGATGTCGAAGATCTTGACCATGTTTTCTAATTGATCTCAATGATCTACTCTCATCCTATCTTTGAAAGATTACCCGTCTACTACCTCTAACATGCGTCTTGCTACATGTCTAGTAGAAAGTGGGATTATCATTGATTGGAAATTGCATTGTTGCCTAAAGAACTGAAGCAAAAAACAAGTAGATTTCAGGTTAGCAAAAATGAACTATTTGTACATTATCATCTATTAGTCAAGCTGTGAACTGTGGAATACATATATTTGACCTATGATCTGTAAAGGTGATATATTTTGGTTTATATATATTATTATATGCATAACTATACACGTTGAGAAATTTTGTTTTATCGTTTCTTGTACAGATATTGATAAGCTACTTCTTGATTTTCTACAAACAATTCTAATTTTGTCCAGTACACTCCTTACTCCCAGCCCATCCCTATGTTTGGTGCACACTGCACACACATGTAACTTGTACAGGCAAGTTTCTTTGAAGGGCTTGTTTGCATCAATGTAATCAGCCTATACGTGAATTTAGAGGGTTTTATTGATGTGATCGCAGCGATAAACTGACCAATTTCTTGGAAGTATTTAGACTTGGGACTAACTTTGATGTTTTGTTTTCAGGTTCTTCTATTTGACTGAACATGCATTGTTTTCTATATATTGTTAAAAAGAAATGCTTATTTAATGGTTGTTAAGAGATTTTGTCCGTGATGCATCGCTGCATCATGTCGGACACGTCATAATACACTAGGACACACCAAAATAGGTGTCGGATCTGTGTTGCCGTGTCCGAAATGTGTCATGTCATATCCGTGCCCATGCAACATAGGCTCTAGGTATAATCTTGACTAGTATTGCTCGAAGATTGCTTAATGTATACGCTATTATTATGCCTATTGCTTTTCCTTCTATTTTTTCTCTTCTTTCTTTCTGCTGGCTAAGAGTATGAATGCATAATTGTAGAGCTTTACAGTTCTTGTACTTTTAGGCTAGCTTAAACATTTCTGATAATTTACTTCGGAGAATATAGGGTCGATTATCCTCAATCCTATATTTAGAGATTACGCAACTAAGTGGTAAGGCTTGGGCCTAGAAGATCCACGTTTCTCAATAAGCTTCACCTACATTTGATGGTATGCCTTGTAATGGAACCATCCTAATTCAGGATCGAGGATGGTTGTGTGGACCACTTTTTTCAGCGGTGGTCCTAAATAGCGTGAAATAATGACTCTTGTCTGAATTATACTTAAACCACTAAAAGACTTTATATTCATGGTCTATGTAACATAATTTTGGTTATTGTTGACAAGCCTATCAATAAATGCCTTTCCGTTACCAAGTTGCATGAGCAGCAAAAAAATAAAGCACAAGCCAAATCCTTTTTCTTTATATATCTTTCCTTACCTTATGTCAAAAGTAAATTATGGGATTGGCGGAACTATCAAAACTGACCAAAACTCCAGATTAGGGACCAAAATGGAAACCAAGTTCATTTGTACTTTTTGGCTGATGTTTCACCTTGATTGATAGAGTTAATAATAATCTATCAAGTATGAACATTATTAGGGTCCGTTACAATACATTTCCCCTACCTGCTAAAATCTCCCAGTCTAAACCAATCTATGTTTCATCTTATCTTTATAACTTGGACCTGATTACTTACCATAGTAAATTGGTGACTTCTGCCTTGTTATACTTATCTTGTCAATTTTTGTTCAAAGAATGACAACTGCAAATACTTGAGACAATCATTTTGCCTTTGGTAATGCCTATGGTTTAGTTTATGGTCTCTGTTTACTTCATCTTTTAACAGGGTAGATATGCGGGTTTAAAGTTTTTTTAAACTAATATATCACTAATAAACTAATAAGCTCTTTCGATTCCTAGTATTATATCTGCATCATGTGTTTTATTGCAGGCTGTCGTTTTCACTGATATCAGCTTGGAGAAGGCAATTGAATTTGATGATTATTGTCACAACCACCAGCCCCCGATTTCCTTCATTAAGTCTGAAGTGCGAGGTCTTTTTGGCAGCCTTTTCTGTGACTTTGGGCCGGAATTCACTGTTGTCAATGTTGATGGCGAGGAACCGCATACTGGCATAATTGCGTCTATTAGCAATGATAACCCTGCACTTGTGGCTTGTGTTGATGATGAGCGGCTTGAGTTCCAGGAAGGAGATCTTGTTGTATTCTCCGAAGTAAAGGGAATGGTGGAGTTAAATGATGGAAAGCCCAGAAAGGTTAAAAATGCACGTCCTTATTCGTTCATGCTTGAAGAAGATACAACTCACTTTGGTGCATACGACAGAGGTGGCATAGTTACGCAAGTAAAGCAGCCGAAGATCCTAAAATTCAAACCTTTGAAAGATGCTCTTAGAGATCCAGGGGAATTCCTTTTGAGTGATTTCTCTAAGTTTGACCGCCCAGCTCTGCTACATATAGGTTTCCAAGCCCTAAATGCATTCAGGAATAGTATGGGGCGCTTCCCTCTTGCAGGATCTGAGGATGATGTTGAGAAGCTGACAGGTTTTGCTGTTAGTATAAATGAGAGCCTGGGTGACGATAAGTTGACAGAGATTGATAAGAAGCTTCTGCGCCAATTTGCAAATGGTTCCAGAGCTGTTTTGAATCCTATGGCTGCAATGTTTGGGGGTATTGTTGGGCAAGAAGTTGTAAAAGCGTGCTCTGCGAAGTTCCATCCACTCTTTCAGGTTCAGTAGTAGACTTCATAGCTCTGTTTGTTTCTTTCATGTGATACTCTTGAAACTTAATACTTTGGTTTTAGTTTCTACCCTTCATTTAACACTTGCTATGTCAATTCTTGGCAGTTCTTTTACTTTGACTCGGTTGAGTCGCTACCAACTGAACCTTTAGATTCTGAAGATTTGAAGCCCTTAAATTGTCGATATGATGCTCAGATATCTGTGTTTGGGTCCAAACTTCAAAAGAAAATGGAAGAGGCCAACATATTCATCGTTGGGTCAGGTGCTCTTGGATGTGAATTTCTGAAGAACCTTGCTCTCATGGGAGTTTGTTGCAGTCCAAAAGGAAAGCTGACCGTAACGGACGATGATGTCATCGAGAAAAGCAACCTTAGTCGGCAGTTTTTATTTCGTGATTGGAATATTGGGCAGGCTAAATCCACTGTGGCTGCTTCAGTTGCTTGTTCTATCAACCCTAATCTACATGTCGATGCTCTTCAAAACCGAGCTAGTCCGGAGACGGAAAATGTGTTCAATGATGCATTTTGGGAGGGTTTGGATGTTGTGATCAATGCACTGGACAATGTGACAGCAAGAATGTACATGGATATGAGGTGTTTATATTTCCAAAAACCACTATTGGAATCGGGAACTCTAGGAGCCAAGTGTAACACACAGATGGTTATACCTCATCTGACAGAAAACTATGGTGCCTCCAGAGATCCCCCTGAGAAGCAGGCACCTATGTGCACACTTCACTCCTTCCCCCATAATATTGATCACTGTCTGACATGGGCCAGATCTGAGTTTGATGGTTTACTTCAGAAGACACCTAGTGAAGTAAACACATTTCTAGCTAATCCGAGTGAATATGCTTCCTCCATGAGAAGTGCAGGTGATGCCCAAGCTAGGGATCTACTTGAACGAGTTATTGAGTGCCTGGACAAGGATAAATGCGAGACATTCCAAGACTGCATCACCTGGGCACGATTAAAGTAAAGCTCTTCTTTCTTTTTTCTCTTGCTATTATCAACATTGAATTTTCATTGAGTTAATATTTGCTTTAAGCATATGGTTTCAACTATGTGCTAGAGTTTTCCTTTCAAGACCACTTGAATGTTTTGGCAGAACTCCCCTGAACTAACAGTATAACTCATGATGTTTGTTGACATGATTTCACATATATAGGGGATTGGGGGAGGAAGGTTAACTATTTGGAAGTATGGTGTTGGGTTGGTTGAATTCGCATTCTTTTTTTATAGAATCCATGTTCAAGTCATTGAAAGTCCATCTTCCCTTTTTTTTTCCTTTTCTTTGAAAACGGAAATTGGGATCTATTTAGATTAACTGGTGGAAGTTAGAGGAAATAATGTCAGAGGTTTCGGCTGAGGGATTAACAAGAAGGGATGCTGGGATAGGGTGAAAGAGTTATATACTTAAATCTTCAGCAATTGTAGGTATTTACAGTTCAGTCCTCCGGGAGAAGTATTCAGAATGTCGCTAGGAGTCATTTATGGTTTCTCCTGTTGGAACGAATCCCTGGTAGATATGTGAGCAGCAAATTTGTCACTTTTCTGTTATTCAAGCGTAGCTTCATTGTGGACCTCTACTAGAACACTTCGAGCTATATTAAAACTACACATCCTCTCTATATTTTATTTTGATTAGTACTGACTGATGATCTATATTGTCAGGTTTGAGGACTATTTCTCCAATATGGTGAAGCAATTAACATTTACTTTCCCTGAGGATTCTGTCACAAGCACCGGGACACCGTTCTGGTCTGCTCCAAAACGTTTTCCTCGGCCATTGCAGTTCTCAGCTAGTGATCCTAGCCACCTTCACTTTGTCATGGCTGGTTCCATACTAAGAGCCGAGGCATTTGGCATTCCCATACCCGAGTGGGCAAAGAATCCAAATAAGTTGGCTGTTGCTGTTGATAAGGTTTTGGTTCCTGATTTCCAGCCCAAGAAGGGAGTTAAGATCGTAACAGATGAGAAAGCAACTAGCTTGTCCATTGCCTCCATCGATGATGCTGCTGCCATTAATGATCTTATCATCAAGTTGGATGACTGTGGTAAGAAGCTTCCATCAGGATTCCGAATGAACCCAATAGTGTTCGAGAAGGTATGGTTCTATTTCAATAAAGCTTCGTGATTTTGTAATTGATTCCATTTGCTTCTTTCGTACTACCCCTTGGTGTGTGCTTGGAATTTGATTATAAACTTATAATAAAGGACTTAACGAATTTTAAAGCAGCACAAGTACTTTGCACAATGCGATATTTGCCAAGCTAAATAAAGCTTTTGGGAAGCCAATCCTAATAATCTGCTGCATGGAGAGCTAGAAAATGTTTAGCTTTTCTTTAACTGTGCAAGCTGAAAACAAGGATCACATTGATGAACAACCATGTCTCATAAATAAAATGGTTGATTTCTACTTTGTTTTCCAAACTATTATTGTACCTTTGTTGATGCTAAGTCTCACCTTGCCAAAGGGAAATTGGGGGTTGCTCCATAGTTTGAAATTTAACCATTCAGACCAGTATGATTGGTTTCATGTGCCAATTGGTTCTTCAGGACTCCTGGCTTCATGACAAGGCTGTCCTTTTTTTTTGCCCGGGCACCAACTGATAAAAGGCTTGTGCCAGTTTCTTGAACATTTCTCGATTTGGACTAATGCTTTGTGACTGACTGATTCTGATGGGACAAGTTACATCACAGTCGACCCATCAAGGTGTCTAGATGTTTGCTATATTTTCCCTATTAGATGGATCAAACTTTAAGATCATTAAGAGCCAATATGTTCCTTTCTTATATTTTCCCTTATTAGATGGTGCAGCCTTTTCTTAATCTGTTTTAAGTTCTAGGATCTTGTGATACAATGGATCCAACTTTAAGATATTTAAGAGCCAATATGTTCCTTTCTCATATCATGACCTCTGCTTAAATTAAACATTCATTTTATGAGGGGGTTCATCCTGTTGGTCTCCAGCTTGAGGCTGGTTATTTTACTCTCTTGTATGCTGTCTTTTCTGTCTTGTTTGGTTGCAAAAGTTTTGCCCTTATGCACTTGTTTGCGGTGTTGCTTGTGACGAAAACTGTATTCAATCCGAACTTTTGGGTCAGCTATATCCTGTTATTTTATTAAGCTAAGATGAATAACAATCTCCTCTGTAACATTATCAACACTAGTATTTCCTTTTCCCTTAAATCTCTCTAGTGCTACACGAATCCTTTCTTATCTGAAGGATAGTCTACTTTGTGACTATTGCATCTGTCTACCTAGTGCGTGCAATTCACTCTTAACTCATTGCATTCTTCAGTCTTTACTGCACATAGAATAGAATTTAAAATAATAGATTAGTTATCCCTAATCTTGTTTAGTGAGCTTTACAGGACGATGACACAAACTATCATATGGACCTCATAGCTGGACTTGCTAATATGCGTGCTAGAAACTACAGTATCCCAGAAGTCGATAAACTTAAAGCAAAGTTCATTGCCGGTAGGATTATTCCTGCAATTGCGACCTCCACAGCAATGGCCACTGGACTCGTCTGCTTGGAACTCTACAAAGTTATTGCTGGCAATCACAAAGTGGAGGACTATCGAAACACATTTGCGAACCTTGCCCTTCCACTATTCTCCATAGCGGAGCCAGTCCCACCCAAGGTGATCAAGCACCAGGACGTAAGCTGGACTGTTTGGGACCGTTGGATGGTAGAAGGAAACCCCACCCTAGCGGAGCTCCTGCAGTGGCTGAAGGACAAAGGTCTCAATGCATACAGTATCTCTTGTGGTACTTCTTTGCTTTACAATAGCATGTTCCCGAGGCACAAGGAACGGATGAACAAGAAGGTGGTGGATGTCGCAAAGGAGGTTGCAAAGGTGGAGGTGCCTTCATACTGTCGTCATCTTGATATTGTTGTGGCATGCGAGGATGATGAGGGTGAAGATGTTGATATCCCACTCGTATCCATTTACTTCCGCTAGTTGTAGCTCAGAAATAAATCAAACGTGAGGTTTTAGTCCCATTGATCCGTATGTGATTATGAGCGGAAGGCTTATAAGGAATATACAGATTGTAACATGTGCGCCCTTATGAGGGGCAGGTAAGAAGACACTCATATCCATTTACTTCCGCTAGTTGTAGCTCAGAAATATCAAACGTGAGGTTTTAGCCCCATTGATCCGTATGTGATTAAGAGAGGAAGGCTTCTGTAAGGAATATACAGATTGTAACATGTGCCCTTATGAGGGGCAGGTAAAAAGACTTGTACTATAGTTTGTTGGTGTCTTCATTGTGTCTGTTATGATGTTCTTAGAGTTGTCTGGATCCATCCGTCTGCTTTCCTGTGTTGTTGGTATTCTGAACGCTTGCATCTTGAATCTCTTGCATTAGCACTCCTAGTATTTCAGTTTTGTGGTTGCAGTTTCAAATCTTTGTTGGATGCGTGTGGCTGAAGTATCCCAGTAGGTGAAAACAAACTATCATAGCCTGGGGAACAATAATCATAGAATAGGTTTGTGGATTTTGGAGAAAAAAACAAGACTGACTGTTATTTATGGTAGTTGCATATTAAAATCGTTAGGGAGATGTATCAAAAAGTATTGGTCGTATGGAGTTCTGACTAGTGTAGAGACCATTTACGAAGTTCAACTCGGTCTTTTTATCCGTCAATTGGATTCTTGCGCCAGCTTTTGCCTGTGTTCTTACTTGTTTGGCAACAAAGAACATATTTGTTGGCACTAATGTGGTTATTGAGATTATTTAGGATAGTTGGTTGATCGGTCTTAAGAAAGGTACAAGAAATCATAGGTTTATTACTCATCATGACCATAACTCTTTTTTAGGCCCATACCTGATAATTGTGGAGGAGGAATAAAATTCCAACGATCGGTTAGTCGAGAAATGAGAATGAGTATGTTGAGCTATATTGGCATCAATGAAGACTTGCAAAGAATTTCGTGATCAACATTAGATGTGTTTGTTGTGAAGATGCTTCAAGTCAGACGGGACGAGAGAGCCTAAATCCGGTTACCAAACCAGGCTTATCCAATCTCCAAACCATCTCTCCTCCATGATAGGATGGTATCCAAATCCTAATGTTGGCAGCACATCCATAAGAACAAGAAAATACAACACAGTCAAAATATTTTCAGACACTCCTAGTCCTCGCTCTTGCGCCAGCAACTTGACACAGAAGCCTACAGAGTAGGGGTGAGCATTATTCGGCTTTGGACAAAGAACCGAACCTCAAGTTTCGATTCGGTTTGATTTTTTTTTTTTTTTGAAAATATTAAAAAAATTTATTTGGTTTTGGTTTTAAAAGTACTAAATCGAATATAATTTATGTAATTATTTATATTTTTAATTCTATACATATTTTATGATTAAAAATGTGTATATTTTAGAAACAACAATTGTGTATGTGTTTTAAAATTCAACTTTGAAATACAACAAACATATATATAAAAATTATTAATTTTTAACATAATCTAACCACAATCATAATTTTGTGTTCGGTCCATTAAACAAGAGTATTTATGGGGGCACTACACTTCTTACTCAGGACTATCACAAATTTGTTTGTTTTAATTACAAGTTTACCACTTAGAAAAAACTACTATGGACTGCCCACTAAGTAGTATAAAAGACAATTTTTTTTTATTTTTTTTTTATTTTTCATCTTTCCTCTTCCAAATTTTAAATATGTTAGGATTCCATGTTCATGCATAGATTTTATTTTCTATTAACTAAAATTTGATTTATGATTCATTTTGGACGGATTTTTGAAGTTCTGAATCCATTTTAGGGTTTCGAACTTCGAAAATTCGTCCATAGTCGCGATGGGGGCGATGATGGGCTGTCAAAAGTTTTGACAGTCCTGTCTAAAGTAAGGACTGCAAAAAAAAATTGACAAGATTAATTATATCTAAGACTGACAAATATTTTGACAGTCCTAGAAAATTTTGTTGCAACCTAGGACTGTCAAAAAATTTGGCAGTCCTGGCTATAGTTAGGCCTGTCAAAATTTGACAGTCCTATAATACAGAGAAAAGTTGTGAAATCGGGGATTAAAAATATCAAGAACCCTGGGACGGACTGTCAAACATTTTGACAGTCCTAATAAAAAATTAATGTAATGTAGGACTATCAAATTTTTTGACAGTCTTGACTATTGTTAGGACTATGAAAATTTTTAACAGTCCTGACTATTGTTAGGACTGTGAAAATTTTTAACAGTCCTAAAATCCAGTTTGAATGAACTATTACTCAAGGCAACCCACATCCAGTGATAGTCCTGGGATTAAAAATATCAAGTATCCTAGGACTGTCAATTTTTTTTATAGTCCTAAAATCCAATAACTTTTAATTAGGACTGTCAAAAGTTTGACAGTCCTAATGAAAAGTTAATGTAACGTAGGATTGTCAATTTTTTTTAACAATCCTGACTATTGTTAGGACTGTCAAAATGTTTGACAGTCATAAAATCCAGTTTGAATGAATATTCAGGGCAGTCCATATCCAGTGATCGCCATGGGATTGAAAATATCAAGTATCCTAGGACTGACAAATTTTTTGACAGTCTTGGCTATTGTTTAGACTGTCAAAATTTGTGACAGTCTTAAAATCCAGTAACTTTTAATTAGGACTGTCAAAATATTTGACAGTCCTAATGAAAAGTAAATGTATTGTAGGACTCTAAAAAATATTTGACAGTTCTAAATAAAACATGCTAGTCATTGAACATTCAAAAATTAAAAAAAAAATCACTGCCGTAAGAAAATGACGTATGTCGTCGAGCAGACTTCGAGTGGTCATAACTATTGGTTCAAAAATTATTTTTCTTCAAACAATAAGTCGATTTGTATGCCCTCGAGAAAGTAACACAATTTGTGTACAAAGAATCCACGTCCGAGGTCAGACGCACGTGTTACAGCCAAAAGTATGAAATTTAAAACTTTAGAGGATCATAATTTTTGACTGAGAGAGAGAAACGAGGCATAGCTGGTGCCACACGAGCGTATCGAAAATTAGTATAGGATGAAACCGATTCACCGTTTGACGGACTTTTCAAAATTTTAGAATAACAAAAATATGATGTTTCGGTCTCCAAATTTTACTTTGATTAACTTTATTTTTGGGTTTTCTTTCGATTTTCAATGTTGACGAGTAAAAATTTGTGTCTCTGGACCCCAAACGTTATCATATAATATATCAGTGTAAATATGACTAAAAATGAGACAAGAATATATATTTTTGTTTTTAACGACAAAATTATTAATTTATAAATAATTTACTAATCGTAATAAGAACGATTTTACTTTCGATTACGGTAGAAACTTTAAAGGACCATAACTTTTTATTTTTCCTTTTTCATTCTTTTCTTCTTTCCTCTTCCAAATTTTAATCAATATAATTATATAATGGACTAATCTAATCATATTAATCAACAAACCTTACAGTACTAATTCTTTTTGTTTTGACCGTCCTTCCAAATTATTAGGATTGTCAAAAAAGTTGACAGTACTAATTGTTGGACAACTATAAGTATTCAGAACTGTAGAAAATTTCTACAAGACTGTAGATGTAGAAAAATTCTACAGTCCTGAGTCTTCCTAGTCGCGACTGTGGTGGAATTTCTTACTTCGAAACCCTAAAATAGGTTCGAAACTTCAAAAATTCGAGGATTGATTGATGCATGGAATTAGAGGGGGTGGAGAAGGAAGAAGTTTAGAGTTTTCAATTGAAATTAGAGGAGGCAGCAGAGTATGAGAGAAATAATTTTGAAGAGAGTGTGTGAAAGTTAGAATGGGGAGTTTTTTTTTTTTTTTTTTGGGGATGGGGTGGGGTGGGGTGGGGAGGGTGTTGACAACCACTAGTAAGAAGTGGGCTGCCTTGAGTAATAGTTCCTTAAAAGTATGCTAGTCACGATCCAATGATAGTCCCGAGTAAGAAGTATAGTGTCCCGATAAATTCTTAAACAAGAAAGATAGCTCAACCGAACATACCACATCGAATATCAGTTAGATTTCAGGTATGGGTAATTTCGTTTCAAAACCGAACAAACCGAATCGATTATCAGTTTGGTTTCGATTATGGCTAATTTAGGTTCGATTTATGAATTTTTAGAATTTTGGTTTGTTCTTTTTTTTTTTTTTTTTGCGGTTTGGTTGAAACTGAATAAACCAAACGCTCACCCCTATTGTGGAGAGATTTAAATTCCAATACTAGGGGTGAGCATTCGGTTTATTCGGTTTCAACCGAACCGAAATAATTAATCGAATAAACCGAAATTCTAAAATTTCAAAATCGAAACGAAATAAAAATAACCAAAACCGAAACTGATTAATCTATTCGATTTATTCGGTTGGACTATTCCTATTATTTGATGGATCGGACCAAAGTATCATGGTTAAATTGTATTAAAAATTATAATTTTTATACACACATTTGTTGTATTTTAAATTTGTGCCCAAAGTTGGATTAATTGTTAAATTACCAAAATGGGACTTCGAAATACATATATAGAATTGTCGTTTTCAAAATATACACATTTTTTTATCACAAATATGATAGAAGGTATTTACATAATTATACAAGTATTATTCGGTTTTCGTTTTGGACCGAAACCGAAATCCGAAATCGAAACCGAATAAAGTAACTTTAATATTTTCAAAACCAAAACCGAACGATTTTTTTTTTCCAAACCAAACGGAATCTCTTATTCGGTTCGGTTCGATTTTCGGTCCAAAATTAAATAATTCTCACCCCTACTGAACACCCCTGTCGTGGAGAGAGCTCTATTCCCGAACACGAGGACTGGTCAGTTGTCGACATCATGTGCTCGTGTGGGAGGGAGAGAAAAAGGAGTTACATGTTCTCTCAATCTTTCTTCAATTATTTGAGTGAAGGGAATGGAAGGAGCGGAGAGGAAGAAGACAACAGTTAGGCCCCTCCCTTGTTGGTACTACATATATTCAATCCAAAGGTCCCAAACTCTATGTCAAGTATACAGCTGACATCAGTTAGGCCCCTCCCTTGTTCGTGTACATATTTCCAATCCAAAGATCCCAATCTATGTCAAGTATATAATATAGCTCGTATAATTCCTAATTTCCAGTTGAACTAAGAAACTTAAAGAGGATGATTGTCTTCAACAATTAATTCTTCTTTTCCTGTTGGTAGGAGGGATCTTGAGCTAAGAAATTTATAGAGGATTATCTTGAACAATTGCAAGAATTGAGAATTCATCGCTATTGCACATTTTTGATGTATACGGAGATCTTTCATTTCACAGATACTCATAGGATCCTCGTATTAAGTAATTAATATGTAAAACTAAAAGTATAAAAAAAGAGACCAGTCCCTAATACTCATAAATGCAACCAATCCATTTGAAGTATAAAGAAAATGAAGAAGGCGTGATCCTTCTAATGAAAAAAGTTCCTAAGGGCATGTATGTTATTATGTTGCTGTTTTTTGTTTGATTTGAGTTTTGTGAGAGACTTTTCAAAGTGTTTGGTTGTCTGCAAATGTAGGCTAAAACTTAAATGGGAACAACTATAGCAACCACAGCAATTTTCAGTCTCTACAAGAGACCTTAAGGAGGTTAGTGTGTCAATGTCATACAAATATGTCATGAAACTACGAAGATTTGGATGGTGAAGTTGCAAGCTCAGTCACTACAAAACAACCTACTCGAGAGTTGGTAATGCAAATTTAGTAAGTGCTTGATTGATATGAAAGAATACAATGAACATAAATAGCCATTTTAAATCTAGAAATGCCATGATGGAAAGAAATAATACATCATTCGTCAGACACATATACAACACATACGCGACACAGACTCGAGATGACATCCAATGTGACTCCGTGTCGTGTCCAACATGGTGCGACACCCACAAATATTCATAAGCCTAATTGTGATCCCTACTCATTATTTCTATCTACCTTAGTTATCAAATGTTTTGAACAAGGGCTTCATTGGGTTAATAAATGGCAAAGTTTATTCCATAAATGCAAGGGAACTTAATGGAAATAAGAATTCATCACAATAACAGAACCCCCAATTCCAACAAGCAATTGATGATCAATTGGCAAAAGTACCAAATATCTCCTAATCAATCAAAACCTCATTTATATCGTCGTCATCATCATCAATAGAACCTTCATAACATGAACAACTCAACCCTTTGTTTACAAAGAAGCATAACACTCGATATATAAATCATCTCTACTTGTTAATGGTATCCTCCTCTCCTCCCCCCTTTCCTCTAAACTACACAAAAGGGAGATTGAAATTACCGAGAGAGGCCGAACAATGCCGCTGACTAACTTAACTATCGGGACAACATTCCGGGCACCGGACGAGCCCGTTCTCGTTGCAGGAGCTGCAGGTCCGGAACGCGGCCTTCTCGGAATGGTAGTACTTATGGCTCCCGTTGCAGCACCCGCAGAGCACGAACCGGACCCCGCCGCACCCCTCGCACGAGCGCGCCTCGGCCTTGGGGACCCCCTCCACGATCCGCCTCAGATCGCCGCTCTCGTGCAGCTGTTGCACCTCCTCGGCCCCGCCGATGTACCTGCCCCCGATGAAAACCCTCGGGAGGGACAGCTGCTTCTTTCCAAGGATGCCCTTGAGCTCGCTCAGGAACGCGGAGTCCATCGAGAGGTCTCGCTCGTCGACGGCGACGCGGAAGCCGCGGAGGATGGAGACGACGGCGCGGCAGTCATCGAAGGTCTTGCGGACGACGCGGAGGCTCGTGTAGTAGATCACGATGCGCTTGTCGGGGCCGGCGCAGGCGGCGGCGCCGGCGGAGGGGAGGGACTTCCAGGTGCGGAGGGCGGCGGAGGCGATCCGGACGCGGTGGAAGATCGAGGGCCTGCGGGTCGGGATGGGGGGGTTAGGGTTAGGGTTTGGGTCGTCGAGGAGGGACTGGACGTCTTTGAAGGAGAAGGAGGCCTGGAGTCGAGTGGGGGTTCTGGGGATGGCGATGACGGAGCCGGAGTCGGAATCGGCGGCGGCAGCGGCGAGGCGAGGGGTTTTGTTCCATCGCGGCCACATCGATGGCCGATTTCGAATCGATATTGGATCGGAAGAACACCAGTGATGTGATTTAATGAGTAGAAGAGATCTCGGCCATGAAGAAGAAGAGCATAACAAAAGAAAGAATTGGGAGAAGAGAGAGGGAGAGGAGAGGAGTTAAAATAGGAGGAAGAGGAGGAGCATAATTTGGGTGGGATAGGAAGGATATTACTTTTACCTTCTTATTACTGAATGTGTTATGGGAATGCTATAGGATAAGGGATAAAATGGACACTAAAGATATAAGGGATAGAATGGACACTAAAGATACGATACATTTGGGGCAATTCTAAATACACTCTAAAACTTATTTAGACTAATATAAATTTTATTATTATTATTATTTATAAGTTTATTATCGAAAAAATTATTTTATATAATTTTTTCTTAGAATTTTTACAATGTTGACCGTCCTTCCGATTAGAATGACTGTCACTATGAGAAGAAGAAGAAGCAATAGCAGCATGGACGGGCGGCGGCGCCAGGGTGCGAGGGTGGGAGGCGGCGTCAGGATGCGAGGGTGGGAGGCGGCGTCAGGATGCGAGGGTGGGAGGCGGCGCGGGCGGACCGGGGAGCGGCGACGGCAACAACAGCAGCAACGACAACAGCAGCAGGGGACAGTGGCCCTCCTCCTCCTCCTCCCGCCACCGCCGCCGCCTCCTCCTCCTTCTCCACCTCCAGCCTCCACCTCCTCCTCATCCGGCGGGTGGGGTTGGGGTTAGGGTTGGATTGTGCTAAGTAAATTTCGGGTTGTTCTTAGTAAAATTTGTAAATGTCTGGACTTTCTTGAAGTAATGGACCGTCCTAAGCAAAATACGTAGTGCCTTTAGAAATATCCTACATTTGTTGTAGGAGTGTATATATTTAAGATTATCAAAATTTTGATAGTTTTGAAAATATAGAATATAGTCATAAAAAAATTATAGGACGTCAAATGTTAAAACACACTAAGAGTATATTTTTATTAGTTTTGAGCTATTTTTTAACCGATCGTTTATGAGGTATTTAATTTTTTTTAGGCATTAGTTTTGGTCGACTAATTTTTTTTTTAAAATCGATGTAATATAATTTTGAATGTGTTATAAACATTCCAAATTGATAAATTTTTGAGGTGTTTTATTATTTTATTTCATTTATATCTTCACCAAAAATATATAATTAAAACTACTAACATTTTTTGAAATGTTCAAAAATCAAATTTATATAACAAATGCTTACGATATGTAAAAATCAAGTATTATATTGCTACACAGTTCCAATATATTTAAGTAGTGAAGGTAATGCACAAAAACTTACTCTTCATGTAGCCTTCGCAAAATTCCTATTTTGTTTTATATGAACATATAGATCATTTTATTTTTGTAAAAAACTTTGAGAACATTTTGTTAATGAATTATTAAGAATGAGTTGAACTGGTTTAAAAACTGCTTCTTCCTCAAAATTATTCATAACAATTACTCTAAAAATATCTCATAATCGCTATCCTCACAATTGTTTAAAATATCCTAAGAGACAATACATTTTGTATAGTAATGTATATATTCAAGACTATCAAAATTTTGTTAGTTCTAAAAATATAAGACTAGTCCTTAAAAATAGAACCGTCGGTCCTCAAATAACAAGAAGAGCAATAACAAAATATAAACACTCCAGATTATGAATAGAGTGGAACAACCAGATTGCCCACCATTTATTTCTTGACTCAAAGGATGGAGATAGATAATGTCATGCTTGTAATAAATAATAATATTGAACCAAACTCAACTAGTTCTTATGGTCAGTGAAAAAAAGTATAATCTCTTTGGCTTAACAAAGATCTCAAAATCAAACTGTAAAAAAGGTGTAAAAACAGTAGGTCCAAATGGTATGCAATACAGCGTGTGTAAAATTTTGTACGTATCGTCGAATATCTAAAAAATAAAAAAAATAAAAAATAAAAATAAAAATAAATAATAATATTGTCATTTATAGGTATTGTATTTGTGTTCAAGAACTCGATCACGTAATGGAGGTTCAAAATGTTCGAATGGGGTTCGACCTAGCCTCTAGGAGCTCGGGCTAGATCTAGATCTACATGACATGAGTCGATCAGGAGTGCGCTTTCCTTTCCAACATGCAAATTTGATATGTACGTAACCTGTGGGCGGTAGTACGTTGAAAAAAATATCGTATATCGTGTTCTATATATTGTGGGTGCCTTAGGTCAAAACAACTATTTTGAGGGGGGTATTTTAGTCAATATTCCTACCAAACGGTCATATTCAGATAATCGGCATAGTCTCCAACTAGGAAATTCATTGTATTTACAAACCATAAGTTTATCAAGTTGACAACACTGATATTTTAGCTTGATGTAGCGTACATGAATAGTTAGTAATCAATTACATGTTTTAATATATAACATTAATCATCTTACATATTTGAGTATCAACCCAAGTTAGTAATCAGTTATAGTAATCCAAAATAGTTATTATATTATCATATTTCGACTCGGTTCTTGTATTGGTCATTCTTATCCAAAAATAAAAGCATAAGCAAATTGTTTTTGTCTTTTTCTTATAGATAAAATGGTAGAAAAAAGTTTGTGTTTCATTAACAATAATTAACGTAACAAGTTTCAAATATACAATAATCAGAGATGGTCATAATGAACATAACTGCTTCCTCCCCACATTTGCAATGTTAAAATGGAACAGGGACGGAGGGACTATGAGCCTAGCGGAGGGAAGATTAAGATATTGTGAATGCGATGTCTTTGGTTAAGATACGTAAGTGACAATTACAAATGTTAAGGGAAGACATATATATGAGATTCGTTGGTTGATGAAGTTTTTTCTTTTCTTATTGTGATACCCATAAATACTTCCTCCCACATTTGAAATATTTTGGGGTTTGCAATGAATTGTCAAAGGCATTGCAAAGAAAATATCATGATATTGTGAATGTGATGTCTTTGGTTAAAGTATGTAAACAACAATTACGAATGATGAGGAAAGACATATGAGATTCGTTGCTTGATGAAGTTTTTTTTTCTTATTGTGATAACCATGAAACTGTTGTGTCTAACATGAATGATACGTTCTTTGCTTTGAAATAATCATAATGTAATGTCCATAAAGAGATAAATTAATTTGCATCATTATCGGGTTGAGTTATTTTATGAAATCATCGATATACAACTTCAAGATCTAAATGGTCAGTTCAATGAAGCAAATATTGAGTTACTTCTTTGTGTAGCATGCATATGCATCGATGATGCATTCATTGCTTTTGGCAAGCAGAAACTAGTTCGTCTCACTCAATTTTACCCACATGAGTTTTCTGCCTTGCAACTCGTTGAACTTGATATTCAACTTAAGACATGCATTCTTGATTCGCACTTTAGTCCGAGTTTTAAAGGATTAAAAGGAATTACTTCTCTTGCAAAAAAAAAAATGGTCGAGGAGAAGAAATGTATAGTTTACCCCCTTAGTATATATGCTTGTGACCTTGGCACTAATCTTAACAATTACAACAACAAGTGTGAAGAGAGTATTTTCTGAATCTCATAAAGACTTCATTGCGCAATCGAATAATGGAAGATCAATAGATGAACGATAGTATGGTTATATATATCGAAAGATATGTATTGATAGTTATAACCTCCGTTATTAAATTTCTTATTTCTTGAATTTTGGTATTTAAAAGTTTTTTTTGAAAAATTAACTTAGGCTATATTTTGTATTTTTGCGTATCATATTTGCTATATTTTTTGTGATTGGAATTTTTGTTTTTCATATGAGAAACTATCCTGGAAAAGTAGAATAACCATTGGCATTTCCATAGACCCATGTTAGGACCCGTGCGTAGAGCGAAATCCCGAACATTCCCAAATTATAGGATTTTGCCTCATAGCCGGCATACCATCGGTATACTAGTATATACCGTCGGTATACCGTTCGTGTCATACCCCAAATCTAGAATACTGGAGAGCGGAAGAATGACAGCCAACCACAACTTACAAAATATCGAAGTTACCCGCAATGTATTAAGGTTTTCTAGAGACGAGGGGGTGCATACTACAATCAAGTCTCCTAGGGTCAAGAACTTCTATATCTCAATCATTCAATCAAGTAGCAAAAACATAAAAATATTTCAGAATAAGCTATAAGGCGTCCCAAACGCCGCATCAGAAGGTTGTAGAGTTCTAGCAATACAAGTTATGTCACCCTCACTTTTTCAATTAGGGATAATTTAGTAATTTGGTATAGTTATTTTATTTTTAGAGATTATATTTAATTAGAGTGTTATATATATATATATATATATATATATATATATATATATATATATATATATATATATATATATATATATATATATTTGTGTATTGTAATATTTATTTATAGTAGTTGGCTAGCTTATTATTTAGACTTGACGCTAGTGAACCCAATAAGACTTGTCATGACAACTAGTGAGCCCAGCATGGACTAGGCCCATTAGACCCATTTTCTCTAACTAATTAGGAGGATTAGACTAATTTGCATTAGTGTAGAAACTTTCCAAAATAGCCATCCTTAATTATTTTTCATAATTCATCATGTAGGAGCATTGTGGACATTTGATGGTGACTTGGAAATGGGGGAAGGGGCTGGCCACTATAGAGGGGCTACTCTCTCTCTCTCTCTCCTCTTCATTTGCACTTATTTCTAGATCCACAAATTTCTAGATCCCCAATTCACTTCATCCCTCTATCAATACCTCTCAATTCATTCTCATTCTCTCTTATTCTTATCACTCAAGGAGCATTAAAGTTTTGATTTGCAAATAGCACTTGGAGGAGGAGCTTGGCAAGGAGATCGAGTTCGGATCGTGTCCGTGGGGACAATTCATTAGAAATCTATCTTCCAATAGGTATAATTCTGAATTCACCTTCATTGTAGGTTCCAAATTATTCATTTGATCATTACGAACCCTCCCATGGTATATGGCTACCTATAGGAACAAGTTCTAGGCTATTTGGTTGTGTATTATAATTTTTACATGGTATTTTGTGTCTATTTTAGGATAATTACGAGATTGACACATCAAGTGTGTCATGAGTCTAATCTAGTTTAATTAGACTTAGATTGATGGCGAGAGACTAGCTATGTGTCCACAAATGGATACGAGTAGGCTTTATCATGGTATTTTAGGATACGCTATGATACGGGGCTAATTTTAGATAATTTTGTGCAGTTCTCTTTGATTACTATTGTAACTAGTTCTAATAGCTATTATTATGTGTATTTGATATGAGGAAAGGATTATTTTGGAAATTTGGGGAATTTGGCACTTGGTTGGATACGTAGCATAGCGTAACATACATATTGTATGTCTAGTGTTTGATATAATAATCTAGTGTGTGTGTGTGAGTGCGTCATGTATATGTATATGATATATACATTAGTATATATATGTGTAAGGGTGATGATATATATATATATATATATATATATATATATATATATATAAACTTGCATACATGCTAGGTGTTGTGTGAGGTCTGTAGTGACTGTTTTGAGTGCAGGTGTATGCACTAATGGTGCTGATCAGTGCATATATGTGCTTTCAATGTTGTGAAGGCCTGGCACAGACAGGAAGTAGATGTGTTATGAGTGCAGTAGAGTATCAGATGTGGGGAAGTGTTTTGCAGGAGTGTGGGGTTATGGTGGAACCTACAGTTGTCTATGTACAACAATGAGCTACAATAGAAGTTTAGGAATGGGTGTTGTATTATCTTAAGGTAGCAGTGGTTAGGTTAGTACCAACTAAGTAAAGTATCAGTGATGTATCCTTATGTGCATGTGCATTAGAGAAGTATGTAGGTGAGTGTTGTTGTAGCATTAGGATGCTATAGTTTGCGTTCAAATGGAGTTGTTGCTTATGTTGTATAAGTGTGTGGAGGTTGTCATTTGATACCACTCAAGTACAGCAGTTGATAGAGCAATTCGAGTTACAGTATTTAGTACAGGTAGGAATGGCAGTAGGCTCGAGTATGGGTCAGACCTGGTATGTGCAGAGCTAATTGCAAGTGCAGTGAAGTGTCTGTGGCATAGAGACATTTGAATTTGTGTTTTAGCAGCAGGACCAAGGTGGTGTTGAGTTCAGTTGGCTATACAACAACAATGGCAACCTGGGAAAGTTGGTAAAGGGATGTTACACTTGTGTGCAGGATATGAGGTATCAACATGGTAAGAAGGGGTTTGAGCTTGAAGTATATCTAATACCTAAAGTATCGGATACTAATGCATTGGTTGGGGAGTTATGTGCATTGGTGCACTGTGATCAGTGGAGAATACTTGGAAGAAGTTACCCAGGTGTATGTATCAGAGCCTTACACACAATGAAGTGTGTATCAGTCATACCGACTGATGTGTGTCAAGGCGTATACTGATATATGTATCTATTAAATATGTTAGTTTCAATCATCATTAGTATATATATTAGTTAGTGAATTAGTGTTAGTTAGTAGGTATTAATTAGATATACACTAGTTAGTATATATGTTAGTATGACTTGTATTAGTCTAGGTTACCAGTGTATTCGTGTACATGTCGATTATATATCACACTAATCAAGTTACCATATTATATTCGTATTCGACCCAAACCGATCTCATAACAAACTTGTACTCTAAGGCACATTAGCTACTTTATCTATATCCATTACTTGTAGATATTACATATTGCCTGTTCTTCCTTTCTAGTATTTTACCTATTTACTATAGTTTATTTCATTGCCTGTTGCTAGTTCACCTTGTATTCTTTTATATTACTTGTCATATATGTTCTACTATGTATTTGGAACTGCTTCCAGAGTTTTGTACTTCGCTCAAATCCTGATTGGATATACTTTTCAGATGATTGTCTTGAGAAGAAGTATTCCACTTACTACGGACCGCAGGACGGTGAGACATTAGAGGATACTCCCCTAGAGCAGGAGAACCTAGTGCCAGTGACTGAGGAAGCCTAGACTTATATTGTTTAGACATTGTATTTGTCTTCTTTTAGACTCATGGCATCTGTATATATTGTTTTGGGAGTTGTATTGTGCCTAGACTTATATTGTGGGCTTGTGGATGTATTTGTGACTCTTGTACTTCTTTTCTCTATTTTATATTGTGCTATTTCTTCCCCTAGTTTGATATTGTGATTGAGTATTGGTTTCATTATCATATACCATATTATTCCTCCATTTGGAGTTGAGATAGCATGACATGTACCTTATATATATTTTATGAGATGTTAGATCATATTGTTGACCTAAACAATATTTTACCGTCGATGTTGCGGCGTAGGCTAGGCATTGTTCACGTACTCGTATCCCCATTCCGGGTGCGGGTCGTGACAAGCTGATATTCTAGATACACAATCAAAAGTATACATGACAGTGAGTCAGCTACAGTCTGAGTATAAATACTGCCATATAGGGAACCAATGTCCAGATTTGTCGGCTAACATGTGTCGGTTGGCTAAACACCCAAAAGAATATAGTTTATAAAAGACGAGCAGTGAAACAAGAAATCTACTCTTGACCCTCAGCAGCCATCCTTCTTATGCATGCCATAAGTGAGGGAGAAGTAAGCTTGATCCTTCAATGCTAGCTCTAAACCTGTCCATGCAAAACCAGTGGGGTCAGATCCCAAATAGCAAGTACCACAAAGGAAGCACGAAATGAAGAAACAAAACCAGATCTATAGCATGAGATGCATGAGACATCAATCAATGGCATATATTCTATCCATGACATGATACGACACCCCTTCACCAAACAAGGATATGAAGTGCCCTATCATATCAAGATAGAATACGTCCCTTGATTATGGTCAAGCTAAAATATTCTGAGTCGTAGTTTCGGTCCACAGTTTATAGTAACACAACAACGCTACCCAACAACCAAATAAGGATATGAGTTGAACTATCATGCCACAACAGCCTGTGTCCCTAATTCCACTCAACAGAAGTCACAATACACAAGTAGAGATACAAAGATACAATAGTGAGAAATAATATAGCTTCAGTCCATGGAGTATCGTTACACAATGACGCAACCAAACAACCAAACAAGGACCTGTGTTGAATCCTCATGCCACGATAGCCCACTTTCCTGGCTAGGCACCTATGTAAGCAAATTAGACGACCAATCATGAATTATGGCTTAATATGTGATCTCTGGGTTATCCTAGTAATGCAATATATGAGTAAACTTATATTGTGCCATATATGAGTAACAGTTCCAGGCTTTCTATAGGAAAGATATTTGCTCGATCTTATAATTAAATCAGATACCGCACTCTACTAATGCGGATGATATACAATATCCGTGGTCGCCAGCCTTTACTCCCAGCTAATTTAGGGTGGTTTGACATGCACGATCTCGAGATATCATTTTCTCGCAATGATCTACAATTAAGTTGCCTAGTTAACCCTAGGTTAATTAGAATCTTATGTCGTGGTCATATGAATATTTCTTCTTAGATATCGTACCTTAAGTACGGGCACTCTTGATACGAATCTATATTATCACTCGAAAGTTAAATCTGGATTCACCTAAGTGTGATGCAACAATCAATACTATCTAGCCACGGCTAAAGTCACTGTCCAACTACCGAATCCGTGCATGGAAATAATAACATATATCACGTAGCAGGAGTATGTGGCATGATGGCTCACTATATATATCAAGTAGCACTCTCGGTGCGATCAAGTGTATCATCACAGATACAATAGTCAGGACATGAACAAGTTCTAGAATCAAGATAATAGACAAGTTACCAGGTAGCAAGTTATTTCGAACATGATAGTCTAATACTGGTCACATCAATTTGTTATTTTATTATATCGATGAATGAGAATAAGAGTAGTACGAGAAACCCTCGAGATCAGATCCACAACCCTTAAACCAAATAAGGACCGGGGTTGCAAAACGTCAACTGAGTTGAATTATACCTCTTATTCTATCCAACATATAATAAGGTGATAAAGGAAAATTAATCTAATTAATAAGTAAAATAACAAGTGCATACAGTTCTACATCTACAGGGCTCAACGTGCACAGAAAATAGTATGCTCACAAAGCAAGTTGGCGCACAAAAAACACAGAAGTAAGATTGACGCACAAACGACCAAAACAGGGCAGTGGCATACAAACGACTAAAAGCAAGGTTTGCGCACAAACAACTAAAATTGGACAGTGGCGCACAAACGAATAAAACTAGGTAGCGGCACACTTTCGCAAGAAAGTACGCGAGCTACAAAGGATGGTGCTGTAACACCCCGTTCCGCTTAAGCGGACTGCCGTCTCAAACGGCAAAAGTGCAACTGTCCCGACCCGCTTTGCCTCAAACAAGAAGCAAAGGATATCCAGACTTGCCCATACAGGAATTCAGCTTAGGCTTTCAGAGGCTCGCTTGACGTATCGCTCTACCGAGGCGGATCATCGCTAAGGTGGGTGGCTACGGTGAACTTGTCTTTGCTTAGCCAGCACACATAAAATTTGGAAATGTTCATGCTAGTCGCTAGGTGAATCACCCCATGCATGCTAATAAGAATCCAACGCACCTAGCTAAGGGAATAATCCCAACTTGTATTGCTTATGCTAGAACATAGAAATTGAAATACTGTTTGTATTCAGACCCTCGCATGTTAAGTCCCTAATGGTTTCATCTCTCGGCTTACCTTCGGGTCCGAGCAAACAATATATATTCCTTAGAAACGCATGCTTGCCTGCTTACGAATGTCTAACGTTACTATATTGTGCAATGTATAAGCTCAATCCTGAATGCATGAATGGAACGTAGATGCAATATAAATGAATCATGCAATACTACTTGTCTTGTACTCACGTAGCCTCCGGGCGATAATCGCGTAGCCTACGGGCAATAATCACGTAGC
Organism: Iris macrosiphon; assembly: GCA_036927795.1. Taxonomy (NCBI): domain Eukaryota; kingdom Viridiplantae; phylum Streptophyta; class Magnoliopsida; order Asparagales; family Iridaceae; genus Iris; species Iris macrosiphon. The sequence continues at coordinate 57,366,072 of JAYESA010000020.1, forward strand.
CTCCGGGCGATAAATCACGTAGCCTACGGGCGATAATCACGTAGCCTCCGGGCGATAAATCACGTAGCCTACGGACGATAATCACGTAGCCTCCGGGCGAATGAATGTTATTGTTCGATCACAGACAACTTGTGCACAAGGTATAGTTCCTGCAGGCGGCTGCTGGGGCACTGGCACCGTTCCGGCTCCGGACGGAACTCACGTTTAGTCTCACGTACTTGGACGGGGTGGTATGCGGCGCCTCTCGTATTTGCACATAGCAAACCATCTTCGTTACAGACTAAGTCCTTTATGGCAATCAAGCCAGTGATCATCAAGTATATTTGAACCTGTTGCATACTAACTTGTGTCTTCGTGGCAGGGAAGGCATGGTAAGTTGTGCAGGTGATTCTGATAGTCAGGTAAAAGATACCAAACGGTGTCAAGTATATTTCAAGTAAATTATTGTATGCAACACACTTGATACTCCTGTAAATCGTATACTTGAAACGTGATCTTGTCCACAATATCGTGTTTGCATATGCTATGCCTCTTTAATGTTATACTTGCCCGTGCTCAGATTTATAATGTTTGCCTTGGACAGGGAAGGTAAAATGGTAAGTCTCGCCGTGTTTCCTCTAACATCGCACGGCGCACTGCCCGACACGTTAGGCTATTCAATACTTGCATAAAACTGATCCTAAGGCAACTAGAAAGACAACTTAATAGTTGTGCACGGAACCTTGTATTACGTGTTTGGATTTGTCGAGCGGGCGAGTAGCTTCCCCACAAGTGCATTCAATGTACTGATAATCCACCAGTTTGTATGCAGAGTACGGGAGAACCTCGTTCGGTGCGGATGCCTCCTTCGTGCGTGCTAAGGCCAGGAGTTTCCTCTGAAGCCTTGCAACGGTGCGTCCGAAACTGAAGCACATATACAAGACATAATTTTGTGAACATAGCCCGAACTCACCTGAACATCGCCTGTACAATCATTCCACAATTGTAGCCACTTGGCACGCTTTTACTGTTTCAGAGAGAGAGGCTTGAGCGACTTGTAATCTCGACTATACGCCGCCTGTAACACATCTTTATATCAATAAATAGCTTACTTTACTTCAACTTGTGTTTCAATGCTTCCGCTATATTGTTGACTCAGTGAACTTGTTATCAAATCACTATGCGTTTATGACTCTGATGCGCTCGGACAATCTGTGCGATTCTGTGGCTTAGAACTCTTGTCGCCAGCCAATGAACCATGGCCTTGCACGGGCGTGGATCACGCTCGTGCGGCATCACGCCCGGATGGGTCAAGCGATCGTTCCGCGGGAGCGCTGGCGAGGGTGATTCCCGCCTAGCGGGAACGGCCGATTTGCCTGCGGGAGATCGGGGCGTGACAGGTGCACTTTGTCAAGTCAACCAATACGACACACTTGACAAATGTGCGCGGGCGAGAATAAGGCACGCTCTAACAGAAAGTACGCGGGCAAGATAGCTAGAAGACAAAATAAACCATTTGTGACGTCCCGATCCCGCAAGGAGGCCATTCGTCCTCGCTTGGTTCCTTGCGGGACCGGTCTTTGTCGCTTGGGGCGTGATGCCATGTAAGCCTAAGCTGCGCTTGCACAAGGCCAAAGCTTGAACAAGGGCAAGTAAGATATTCAAGATGGGAGAAGCAGCACAATATTGTAGAAAAGTAAAAAATACAATGGCATATGAAAATAAGCTCTTTATTGATAATTAAGATGTGATACAAGCAGCGCTTGGCCGAGATTATAATTCGCTCAAGCTCTCTTTCTCTCGATTACAATAACATCGTTCCATACATTACATCCCTTTATACAAAAGCATCTCAAGGCAATCTCGACACGACTCAAGGCATCGACTCTAGATTTTTGGGTCCCTGGGATGAGGCACGACTATCGCTTCCTCGGACGATCCAGCACCTGAGAATAAGCAAACTTTTGGTGGATCAGCACTTTAGAGAAAGTACTAGTAAGTATAAAATCAACGAACATAAGCAACATTTTCTAAAACCAAAACTAAGTAAGCATGTGGCAAAATATTACATTACTAGTGATCTTGCTACTTTTACCTATGTTCATTTCATGCAGCACATGATTTGAGACAGTTTACTTCTTTCGAAAATATAACTTTGGAAACAGTTTGCATATTCAATACATACAAGCAAGCTATAGAGACAGTGTTCTATCGTACAGTGCGCAACATGTATCATGAGCCATATTCGATCTCTTAGGAGCAAAAGTTATCTCCATTAGACTGATCATCTGAATCAAGATAAGTGCATCAAGTGGACTATTCAATTCAATGCAATGGGGCCATCAGTATATTCAAGTAAAACAGATATATCTTATTTAGCATAAATGACAAGGAACATAATGAAATATAAGTGATCACTTATTCAGTGATCCTTACCCATAGCCGAATGATTATCCCTGCAGCAGACAAACAAGTTACCAACATATGTATATATATATATATATATAAATGAGGTTCTCCTTCCTTGTCCATCTCTACATAAAATAGTTAGGTATGCAAGAAGGCTAGCCTAGCATGCGCCCTAACTACATGATGGTCCCCTTCACGGGATTAGCAGTTGGGACATACAAGCCCATCTCACTAATAGACCTTTATACCATACCCTCCCGTAAGTAAGGACTTCTAGCCTCAGGGTTGTAGAAGCATAAAAAATACGCTGGAGAATCATACGCGTAAAACCCTCGACATACAGGAAGCCCGCGTAAAACAGAGCTCCAGCACTGGGTGGTGTAAAATATGACTTCAGAGCCATTGGCGTACAGCAGAGCTTCAACGCTAGTTCAGCGTAAAACATAGCTCCGGAATAACCCGCGTAATGCAGTATTTCCAGACCGCTTCGGCGTAAAAAGGTTGCTACATCGCCACTTTGGCGTAAAACTCGTCTTCTTTTAATGCAGCAGAAAGTTGTACGAGAAACTCTTCGTATTTCTCGAATGAACCTGTCAGTGGAAGCAGTGAACCAGACTTCTGACAAAGAGTACTGCACGGTGATCGAGAGGACGACTGTAATGATGACTCTGCACAGAACTCCAGACTGTCGTCTAGTGATGCAACCCTTGATATAAGACGTCGTTTAGGCATTCAAGGAATACGCTGCCTATTCTACACAGGCAGACGTGAGCTTTACGCTCAGGATGAGACGAAATCAACCACCACGTCAAAAGCTGTTCTTCGTACAGAACTCGAGGCACGTCTCTGCAATTAATGCGCGAGATAGGAGCAGATCTCTGTATTTAATGCATGAGATTTGGTTCTACTTTTAATGACTGGGTGACCTATAATTAGGGCTAATACGTCCACATCACCATCCCCGCACATTACGCCAACCAGGCTATTTTCAGCTATAGGAGCACGCTGTACGCTATCTCCTTGAAATACGCCGACCTAGCTATTTTCAACTATAGGAGTACGCCGTATGATATCTCCTCAAAATACGCCAACTCAGGCTATATTTGCAAAGGTGCGTGATAAGGCTATCTGGCCCAGAATACGCTCAAAACCTCAGTCAAAGAAGGATAACTGGCTATCTTTACGCTGGTTACCTATCCATGCAGCATCAAGCTTTACGCTACTTGGCTTCTACGCCAACATGACAGATATTTGGCTTCTACGCCAACTTGACAACTATTCGGCTTCTACGCCTACTTGGCTTTTACGCCATCAGAATAGCTATTTGGCTTTTACGCCAACGAGACAGTTATTTGGCTTTTATGCCAACCATCTCTACGCGAGGGGCAGTTATCTATGCGGCTTGCATGCCGTGAACTTCGATGAGCGATTATACGCATTATCTCATAATGGGACACGCGTCACACGCCAATTCAAGAGATCATTCATACGTAGGTAGCAGTTATTATAACCGACGCATAAAAGGTGCAGCTCTCTCCGCTATTCGGTTTCTACGCCGACTGTAGCTGAACTCTATAAATAGAGACCTCCGGCCATGAAGGTCCAAGGTGGAGAGGTCGAAAGGTCGGAAGGTAGAGAGGTCGAAGGGTCAAATCCAAGAGAGAGAGAATTCAGGAGCCACAGACAGATGTCAAGGTCAAGAAAGCACCTATAGAGAGCTTGGGCAATGAGAGTTCAATCCCTCCTGCAGTCTTTGAAGCTTCTTTTTCGTCTTCTACAACACTTCTTCGTCATCGTGTGGTCCAAGGGACAAAGTGATCGACCGCAGATCAGACTCCTATAACAATATTTCTCCAGAATTAAATTTTTTGTACTTAACATCCTCGTATAGGATTAATTATACTTCTTTTTCTTGTTTGTAAACCAAAGAAAGGGTTTCATATAAACCTAGTTTCAATTTCTTTCATTTATTATCAAACACAAGATGGCGACTCTGCTGGGGACTACTTTCTCATCTGACGAGAAAGTCATTGCTCAACACGATGCTGTATCCGTAGGATCAACGAAGAAGACTTTGGTCGTCCAATTCGACCAATCGGCTTACGAAAACATTCTTCGAGCCTGGGGTAGCTCTCATTCCCTCTCTGTCCAAGACAACAAAAAATTGCGTAAAGTATGGATGCCCCAGACATCCTCTACCATTCCTGTGGACTCTCTCTCTCCGATCAACAAGGTTGTGACATCGCGGCCTCTATGCCTTAGGCGTAAAAATTCGTCTCCCGTCTGTGACATGGCAGACAAAGCTTCTGGCAATGCCTTAGTGACAATCCATAAGTCTACTGTCACGACCCGCACCCGGTTATTCGGGCACGAGTGCGTGGGCACGTCCAGCCTACGCCGCAGAATCGGCGGTAGTACGCTGTCTAGGTCAAAACCACACTTAACTGAACTAGCTCATCCACAAATAATATAAGCAAGATAATAATGAGAATGGAAACTTAAGATTGCGATTGAAATAATTGTGACAACAGCTTCAAATGTTTAGTACAGAAATTCAGAATAAAATCGGGGACAAACCCGATTAATAAGACAAGAAATAGGAATAAAGATAGCTAATGCTAACTACTCTGCAGGAGTAGTCTCCTGGGTGGGAACCGGCTCTGCAACTGTATCACCTGCTGGCTCATAGGGTCCGTAATAGGTAGGGGCAAGGTTCTCATCATCGCCTAAACAACGTATCCAGTCAGGAAAGGAGCAAAGTACACAGTGCACAACAAGATTAAGCTAAATATGTATGACAATTAAACTGAGTATCATATTGAGAAATTGCATAAAGGAAACATCAACATCTCAGAGTTTAATGCTATAAACAGGAATATGAGTAAGCAGGAAATAAAGTGAAACAGAAAATGAAACTACAACAGTCAGTAAGAACTATAACAAGACTAGGACTATCTGTGTGAACTTGTGTTTGTTTTAGAATACATAGTTGGCATGTAGGGGTTTATAAGGCTAATCTGGCCGTCATAGACGGCTATTAAACAATACAATCGAGATCTGGCTGATGGACAGTCGTGTACCAACAGCTATTAAACAATACATGGGGAAGGGTAAACTACATGCCTCCTAGTATTCTCCCACCCGATATGTAAACAAGACATGAACTCCAATATTCAAGACATGAAATACAGTACTTTAACACTACATAAAATCAGCAAGGGTACTAGTAGAGCAGGGAATTAATTATCACAATATAAAGATTAACTTGAAGTGCAGGTACTTGCCTGTTGTTTGGATCCGATTAATGTTCTAGGGGAAGTTTCCACAGATGAGTCCAAAAGCTGAAATAGACATTACCATCACTCTCAGAAGATGTCAAATAGCTAGAAACGCCTGTCCTTGGGTCCAATTTGGAGACAAGGGCAAAAACGGCAGTTTCGGGCCAAAACGGGGTCCGCCGGTGGGCCCGCTTTGCACCGAAAAACGTGTCCGGGTCAACGGTCTCCAAATTCACCAAACTTAGTGTCAACAGGTCAGGAACGCTGATACGAACCCAACGGAACTTCCAGATTTGGATTCCGATGAGCCGAACACAAAATCGCCCGTCGAGCGGGGCCTGTGGGGCCCACGACACACGATTTCGTCAACGTTCTCAGAATCGAACCAAACTTGACCCACAGGACCAGCGTATCGCTACGAGTCCGATGGCACAAGTTTCGTCTCGATCCGACGTGTGTACACAAAGTTAGGTCGAATTGCAGAAAGGGCGAATACGGGGCGATGTCCGCGGATACGCGTTGATTTCGGTGTGCACGCACACCCGAATCAGCTTCCGTGAAATCTCACACGTCCGTATCGACGCTGCGCACGTATCTGTGAAGACCGCACGCGACCAAGTCGTCCCGTTTGGCGGGACGTACTCGGTTCCGGGGTGAAACAGGGTCTGATTTTTCCTGTTTTTGGATCGCGGTGTGCGATCACCACAGGACGCGATGCCCCGAACAGTTTGTCCGGACACCGAGAGGGTCATACAGGCTTCGCAACGCAATTTGCGGAATCGAAAACGGAGCTACGAGTGAAAAGATATACGCACCTGAAGGGGACCCGGAAACCGGGATCGAACCGTGTCCGACACGTGTCCGACTCGTGTCGGACACGGGGAGAGAAATCTAGGGTTAGGGCTAGGGTTTTCCCTCTGGCCGGCGGCGCTGCGGCGGAGGGTGGCCGGGGCTCAGGCGGCGAGGCGCGCGACGGCGAGGCGGAGGCGAGGCGGCTCGGGGACGGCGGCTCGGCGCTGGCCGCTGCGGTGCGGGGCGGCTCGTCGTCGTCGAGCGGCTGCTGCTGTTGGTTTCTGCGCTGCGGTGGCCGCCGGTGGCGAGGCGGGAGACGGCGAGGCGGGGGCTGGCTGCGGCGGGCAGCGCGGGTCCGGCGGAGGCGATGGGGCGGTCTGCGGCGGCGAGCACGGTGGGGAGCGGTGGCGGCGTGGGGGAGATCGGGGGAAGAAGAGGGGTTTTTAAAGGCGGAGGCGGCGGTTGGGGAAGCCGAGCAAGGCGGCGGCGAGGGCGGGGTCAGGCGCAGCGGGCGGAGGTCGTGGGGTGGTGGCCGGGCGCGGCGGGCGGCGAGAAACGCGGCGGAGACTCGGCACGGGGGAGAGAGGGGGTTCGGGTACGGGCCGGCGGGTCGGGCGGCGGTCAGACCCGACTCGACCCGCTAGCAGCTGCGGGTTGGGCCGTGGGCCGGGTTACGGGTTTGGGCCCAGTGGGCCGGGCCGGTTTAATAATAATAATAATAATAATAATAATAATAATAATAATAAAAAAATATAAAATCAGTTAATTAATTAATTAATTAGAAAAAATGGTTTTTAGGCATTTAAAAATAGGTCTGAGGCCCAGAAAAATCCAGAAAAATTACCCTAAGTCCAGTTTTCCATTTTACACCCAAAAATGTTATTTTCATGATATTTTAATATTATTTATTGCCAATTAAAAATCGTTTATTAATTACAAGCCTTGATTTTAATTACAGAAAATTCACAGAAAATTCCAGAAAATTGGGAAAAATCCAAGATTTAAAAATTTGGAAATTCAGGGGGTTTACAACCTACCCAACTTACAAAATTTCGTCCTCGAAATTTAAAATTATAGCAGGGTTCTCTCTGTCCAATCTCACTTGATTGCGGTCGCTACCCAACTTAGAATTCTACCCATATCCTCTAAGGCTGTACAACTAGTAAAGCTAGGCCCAACTTAACAAATCATGGTATTGAATCTTTAAGTCTGCAACACAAAAATACATCACCTAGGGTATTGTCTTAGTCATAAAGGGTTATCATCTAGCACTACAAATCAAACCTACACAGGATTTTGTCTTTCTGGAGTAAGGGAAGACGAGGATCAATAATAAGAGTTTAAGGGCGAGGTGGTAGAACAGAGGTATAGGGATCAAGGCGTTTAAAGAATTCTAATGGGGATGGTCAGGCGGTTATGGATTGAGATTCCATTCTGGTAATTATTTATTCGCATGCTCGTATTAGCACGGTTAGGTAACTGATACGATATGCTCGAACATGTTTAGGGGCAAGTATACTAGTCACTATATCTCTCAATCCACGTAAAGTAGTCGTGCGAAGTGCGAATCAAAATGCACTAAGGTTGATCAGACCGTAGTACACTGATTCTGAGTAGACACTTGTATTAGTGGGGTTGATCAGGCCTCAATAATACATGTGTCATGAACAAGCCCGATAAAGAGTAAGCTTGCAAAACTAGGCTATAAGATAGCAGCATAAGTCAAGTTCAGCAAAATTAAGTGCGCTAGATGATGATAAAAAGGAGGTACAAATTATTTAAATCCACAAAACAGCACATAGTAAGCATAATAGCAACCTCTAAAATCTTCTATAGTTATCAAATTTAAAAGCATACTAGGTTATTTAGCAAGTTCAAATTTACTAGGTTGGGGCTGAGGTCACGAACCAATAGGCATGAGCTAAACAATACTAGGAAAGGTATCTACGAATCACTTACGCGCATTAGCTGCTTCCAGAGTTTGCGCGTTCTCCACGGTCATCACGTAAGCTTGTCCGCGTCTTGGAGTAGCGGGACAGTCCCTCACTTGATGTTCTGTTGAGCCACAATATAGGCAGGCACCTAGTCTCTTCCTACAAACTTGCCAAGTGTGGCCCGGTCTTCGGCAAAAGTTACAAGTAGCAGTTGGTTGGTTCTGTCCTTGAGCCTGGTGTTGGGGTGCTGGAGCTCGAGGGAGAGGACGCTGAGTTTGCTGCGGGGATCTCTGCTGTTGTTGTTGTTGAAAAAGACGTTTGTTGGGTCCCGAATTTCCGGTATCTCTTTCTCGCTTTAGCTTATGCCCCATGTCTCTCTCAACGCCTTGTGCCACGTTCAAGATTTCCTCATAGGTGCGAGCTCGGCTGGTGGTGACAGCAAGGCGAATATCCGGAGACAGCCCCTTCTTGAATCTACGGGCTCTGTCTTCCGGGGTACGAACCATGTACTCCGCAAAGTGGCTTAACCTGCCAAATTCAGCAGTATATTCATCAACAGACATGTTACCTTGTTCCAGTCTCTCGAATTGGCTTTCGAGAGCTTCCCGAGCCACTTCGGGGTAGAATTTCTCCTTGAATAGCCTCTTGAAGTCCTCCCAGGTGAGGTCAGGAGCAGATAGTTGGGGTTCATCTCTGAACCAGGTTCGAGCTATATCGAACAGTTGCAGGCTTGCGGACTCCACTTTGAGATCATCGGGAACCCGAGCAGTCTTCAGGAGTCTCTCGACATTCTCTATCCACTCATCAGCGTAGAGAATGCCCTCAGTTCCGTAGAACTCCAGAGGCCTAAGGTTCTTGAAGTCTTTGGCACTTCCTGGCCTCTTGAGTGGCGACTCCTGGGACTTAATAGCGTCGGAGAGGCTGGTCCGCAGAAGTGCAGTCTGTTCCTTCTGAGATTCCACCAATCCCTGGAACACTCCAAGTAGTTGTGCCCCATCTAGAGTAACTGCCGGAACAGATGGAGGCGGCGGGAGTGCAAGAGTCTCGGGCACATTCTGCTCAGCCGGTTCTGATGTGCCTCCTACTGTGTTCCTTGTCTGGACCATTCTGAAAGATTAAGGGGTAGGAGAATCAAAATAGAATACTTGGAAATCAAAGGCGATAGGAAAATTGAGCAGAAATGATACCAAGAATTGAAATAAGGACCCTATACTGTGATTGAGCTTTTCCCTAGAATCCTCAATCTTATTGCAGGCATGTTCGGTCCCTAAGTTAAAACCGAACAATTTAGTCGTTTGACCTGCATGGGCCACCACTAAAACGTGTCACGACCCGCACCCGGTTATTCGGGCACGAGTGCGTGGGCACGTCCAGCCTACGCCGCAGAATCGGCGGTAGTACGCTGTCTAGGTCAAAACCACACTTAACTGAACTAGCTCATCCACAAATAATATAAGCAAGATAATAATGAGAATGGAAACTTAAGATTGCGATTGAAATAATTGTGACAACAGCTTCAAATGTTTAGTACAGAAATTCAGAATGAAATCGGGGACAAACCCGATTAATAAGACAAGAAATAGGAATAAAGATAGCTAATGCTAACTACTCTGCAGGAGTAGTCTCCTGGGTGGGAACCAGCTCTGCAACTGTATCACCTGCTGGCTCATAGGGTCCGTAATAGGTAGGGGCAAGGTTCTCATCATCGCCTAAACAACGTATCCAGTCAGGAAAGGAGCAAAGTACACAGTGCACAACAAGATTAAGCTAAATATGTATGACAATTAAACTGAGTATCATATTGAGAAATTGCATAAAGGAAACATCAACATCTCAGAGTTTAATGCTATAAACAGGAATATGAGTAAGCAGGAAATAAAGTGAAACAGAAAATGAAACTACAACAGTCAGTAAGAACTATAACAAGACTAGGACTATCTGTGTGAACTTGTGTTTGTTTTAGAATACATAGTTGGCATGTAGGGGTTTATAAGGCTAATCTGGCCGTCATAGACGGCTATTAAACAATACAATCGAGATCTGGCTGATGGACAGTCGTGTACCAACAGCTATTAAACAATACATGGGGAAGGGTAAACTACATGCCTCCTAGTATTCTCCCACCCGATATGTAAACAAGACATGAACTCCAATATTCAAGACATGAAATACAGTACTTTAACACTACGTGAAATCAGCAAGGGTACTAGTAGAGCAGGGAATTAATTATCATAATATAAAGATTAACTTGAAGTGCAGGTACTTGCCTGTTGTTTGGATCCGATTAATGTTCTAGGGGAAGTTTCCACAGATGAGTCCAAAAGCTGAAATAGACATTACCATCACTCTCATAAGATGTCAAATAGCTAGAAATGCCTGTCCTTGGGTCCAATTTGGAGACAAGGGCAAAAACGGCAGTTTCGGGCCAAAACGGGGTCCGCCGGTGGGCCCGCTTTGCACCGAAAAACGTGTCCGGGTCAACGGTCTCCAAATTCACCAAACTTAGTGTCAACAGGTCAGGAACGCTGATACGAACCCAACGGAACTTCCAGATTTGGATTCCGATGAGCCGAACACAAAATCGCCCGTCGAGCGGGGCCTGTGGGGCCCACGACACACGATTTCGTCAACGTTCTCAGAATCGAACCAAACTTGACCCACAGGACCAGCGTATCACTACGAGTCCGATGGCACAAGTTTCGTCTCGATCCGACGTGTGTACACAAAGTTAGGTCGAATTGCAGAAAGGGCGGATACGGGGCGATGTCCGCGGATACGCGTTGATTCCGGTGTGCACGCACACCCGAATCAGCTTCCGTGAAATCTCACACGTCCGTATCGACGCTGCGCACGTATCTGTGAAGACCGCACGCGACCAAGTCGTCCCGTTTGGCGGGACGTACTCGGTTCCGGGGTGAAACAGGGTCTGGTTTTTCCTGTTTTTGGATCGCGGTGTGCGATCACCACAGGACGCGATGCCCCGAACAGTTTGTCCGGACACCGAGAGGGTCATACAGGCTTCGCAACGCAATTTGCGAAATCGAAAACGGAGCTACGAGTGAAAAGATATACGCACCTGAAGGGGACCCGGAAACCGGGGTCGAACCGTGTCCGACACGTGTCCGACTCGTGTCGGACACGGGGAGAGAAATCTAGGGTTAGGGCTAGGGTTTTCCCTCTGGCCGGCGGCGCTGCGGCGGAGGGTGGCCGGTGCTCAGGCGGCGAGGCGCGCGGCGGCGAGGCGGAGGCGAGGCGGCTCGGGGACGGCGGCTCGGCGCTGGCCGCTGCGGTGCGGGGCGGCTCGTCGTCGTCGAGCGGCTGCTGCTGTTGGTTTCTGCGCTGCGGTGGCCGCCGGTGGCGAGGCGGGAGACGGCGAGGCGGGGGCTGGCTGCGGCGGGCAGCGCGGGTCCGGCGGAGGCGATGGGGCGGTCGGCGGTGGCGAGCACGGTGGGGAGCGGTGGCGGCGTGGGGGAGATCGGGGGAAGAAGAGGGGTTTTTAAAGGCGGAGGCGGCGGTTGGGGAAGCCGAGCAAGGCGGCGGCGAGGGCGGGGTCAGGTGCAGCGGGCGGAGGTCGTGGGGTGGTGGCCGGGCGCGGCGGGCGGCGAGAAACGCGGCGGAGACTCGGCACGGGGGAGAGAGGGGGTTCGGGTACGGGCCGGCGGGTCGGGCGGCGGTCAGACCCGACTCGACCCGCTAGCAGCTGCGGGTTGGGCCGTGGGCCGGGTTACGGGTTTGGGCCCAGTGGGCCGGGCCGGTTTAATAATAATAATAATAATAATAATAATAATAATAAAAAAATATAAAATCAGTTAATTAATTAATTAATTAGAAAAAATGGTTTTTAGGCATTTAAAAATAGGTCTGAGGCCCAGAAAAATCCAGAAAAATTACCCTAAGTCCAGTTTTCCATTTTACACCCAAAAATATTATTTTCATGATATTTTAATATTATTTATTGCCAATTAAAAATCGTTTATTAATTACAAGCCTTGATTTTAATTACAGAAAATTCACAGAAAATTCCAGAAAATTGGGAAAAATCCAAGATTTAAAAATTTGAAAATTCAGGGGGTGTACATCTACTCTACGCCTGCGCGTAAAACTTTGTCTCCCATATGTGACGTGGTAGACAAAGCTTCTGGCAATGCCTCAAGGCCAATCCAGAAGTCTACTCCGCGCTGTGACTTGGCAGACAAAATTTCTGATAATGCCTCAGTGCCAATTCAGAAATTCCAAACGCGCTCCGTGCGTAAAAATACATCTCCCCTCTGTGAAGAGGTAGATGGTCCTTGCAATCACCGCAAGGGAAAACAAGTGGCAAATTTTCCATTCTCTCGGCTTTTACGCCATCAAGAGAAGAATCTGCCCGTTCTTCAGATTACGTGAAATGCTGATGGCCAATTGAGGACTTCCTCAGTTTTATGCCAACCTGTACAAAGTTCTAGATTACGCCAGGATAAGCCTCTCAGCGTAAAGAAGGCCCAGTTTGTGGATAGATACGCTCCTCATGGATCATGTGCTACTCACATGGCCGAACTGCTGTATTCATATGGCAGAAAAAGGGTTAGGATTCCCAATCTCCATATCCTACTGATATAAAAAGGCGGAATAAGCCTTCTTCTTCTTTCGATCATCTTCCTGATTTGCATGATTTCTTGATCCAAAAATACAAAGACAAGGGTCAAAATCAAGATGCAGTGCCCCTAACTACCAAGCGTAGGGAGATCATATGGGAAAATACGCCAACATCTAAAGTCATCACGACAAATGGGCCATATGAAGAATCTGTCTTCATTATTCCACCTACTCGCAACGATCAACATCAGATAATCTTCGGTCGAATGCGGAATAGACCGATTGTACAAGAAGATTCTCACGAGTCTGATGTTGGAAGAATGCAAATCCACAGATATAGCCCACAGGCTTTAAAGATTATACAAAGCATGGGTTATGATTTGAAGTTGAAACAAGGCCTCAACTATGGAAAAGGCAGACGAACACCGTTGCATGGTAATCCTTACTGTCAACGAACTCGTTTTGGGTTAGGATATACCACATCCTCTGCAAACTCCATACCTCTACGGTCAGATCTTATAATATCAGAGCCAGATCCTTCTAAATCAACTTCTGTGGACCAATGCCACGACATATCTGGGTGTAGTCTACCTCAAAAAAACGAGGCAGATTCCAAAGCTGGGGGTAGAATTTTCTCTGTGTCCGAAGATGAGGCCACGATGACCATCTTCCCGAAAGACCGTCAAACTCAGGCATCGGAAGCCCGAAGGCCGAAGAGCACTTTCTCCTTCAATGAAGATAACATCATTGAAATCTTCAATATATGGATGTAGAAAAACAAACTTCGGCTACCCAACATCAGATATCCTGAAAGGGCTGGCAAGGTCGATGACCCAGATTATTGCCTCTTTTATCGGTACATTCATCACCCCACAAGGACATGCTATATACTCAAAAGGAGAATCCAGGAGTTGATCGACGCCAAAGTCGTCACTTTGCACTTATAAACGAGAAGAAGATCACTGCAAATTGATTTCACTCTAACGTGACAATTTTCTCCCTCAAGAAGTACCGGACGATGAGTCCCTAAAGTTTCCCCAGCAGATTCTTCAGGTTTATCTTCAGCAAAATTACTCCACAGTGAATCTTTTTAGACACTAGTTCAGGGCCATATTGCCTCTGAACTATTGTCCAAATATTTGTTCCCCCAGCTGAATTTGCCATGTCCAAATGACCTCTGAGCAAACCTCCCAGTTTATGGTTATAGATCAGTTCACGTCCATACTACCTCTGAACTATATCTCTCCACTTTCTCCAGAAGAGGGAATTTGTCATCACAAAGATAGTCAATCCCACATTACCTCTGTCCGATTTTTCTTTATTCCCCAAAGAGTCATATCTTACCTCTGAGTAAGATATTTCCAGAACTTACCACGTCCATATTACCTCTGAGTAAAGTTCTTCTCTTCAACTTTCTACTATCACGTTTGCATAACCCCTGGTAGTGCTAGTCATTTCAGCTTATTACCTGTACTTAAGGTACGCCATAGGTAATAAGTCCACAACCCAGATGAACAAACCAATTATTGGGTTTTCATCCCCAGCAAGTGCCTATGTGCAATATTTTCTCCTTCGTTACAAATTTGTGTAAAAAGCCATCATCCGTGTCCAAGAGCCTCGGATACGCAATGGATGATGGATCCCCATCAATCTCTCCAGAGGAGCAATCCTTAGGTACATTCGCATAATGACTATTTAAACCAGTCAGTTTGACGTTAGCCATGTCCATATTACCTCTGAACTATCGTCTCATCAATCTCTCCAGCGAAGCGATCCTGGGTTTATCTTTATGATTGGATAGACCACACTCAATGAATCACTCTTTCAAAGAGTTTTTCGAACACTAGTTCACGTCCATATTACCTCTGAACTGCTGTCATAATATTTCCCTCGAGCTGAGCTTGTCATGTCCATATTACCTCTGAACAAACCCTTCGAGTTTTGGCTATCGATTGTCATGTCTATATCACCTCTGATATTGATTGTCATCTCAACTTAGCACCCATACTTAATTCTAAGTATGCCAGTGGTGTTAGGTCCATAAAAACTGCCACGTCCATATTACCTCTGGCAGGGCTTGTCCTAAAACTTGTTACTTGCACTTTCGTGCACAAGAAGTAATAGGTCCACCAAAAATATTCTGTAGAATGCCCACAATGAAAACTAATTGTTCATGTCCATATTACCTCTGAACTATATCGCTCCCTATCCCCACAGAGTCATATTTTACCACGGCTGTATTATCTCTGGCGGGACTTGTCTCAAACCTATTACTTGCACTCTCGTGCGTAAAGAGTAATGTGTCCACAAAAATCTCCCAGCAGGATGTCTTTTACCAGCCACAAAACCTATCACGTCCATACTACCTCTGATAGGGCTTGTTTCGAACTTATTATTTGCACTCAACGTGCGCAACAAATAATAGGTCCACCAAAGATCCCCCAGTGGGATGTCCTCAACAAACACGGTACCGTACTACATCTATATTACCTCTGGTACGATGTCCAAAATTCGTACAAACAATTATAAAGAAATAGAGGGTCCTTACATGATTGCAAATGACGCTTATAGATTAGCCAAGTCTAATAAATTTTTTTTTGATAATGGCTACTATCAACTGCAATTCCCGAAGAAGTACTATACTTGATCTCCTTTGCTTAACGGAGTATGATGAAGATCTTATTCTGACGATACCATGCACAAAGGTTAGCTGGATCATATTCTGTCAGATTCATATGACCTCTTAATGTATATGCTTAACTAATTTGTAAACCTATCATGTTCATATTACCTCTGATAGTGTTTAGTATACAAATTTAGTTGGATTATATTCTATCAGGTTCATATTATTTCTGAATAGATTTACATTCAGCAAAACCTTAACAAAAGTATGTCATGTTAATGATACCTCTGATATCACTTTCATCTTAGCCTATCATATTCTAAAATGATGGGTCCACAAAAGTCAGAGAATATATCTTTATTATCTCTGAGAAATTACAGAAGAAATAAAAAAGTACATCATTGGGGAGGAGCAGTCAAATCACGAATCTGCTGCGCCAAGGCTGCCATCCTCTCATTCCTGGAGTCCAAGATATTCGCGCGAGCCCGTTCTAGTCGTGCCTCGTCATCACTCATGAGGGATAGCTCGGACCGAGTATGTATATAATCGGCACGAATGACACCCACATGTGCCAAGTTTCGTTGAGCTGTATCTATTTGGCCCTTCAACTTATCTCGAGATGCCAATGACTGGAGAGCCCACTTCTTTGCCTGAGCGAGTTTAGCTTCCAATTTACGGACCCTCTCTTCATTTCCCTCATGCTCGGCCTCGCACTGGGTTAGCTGAGGAATAACCTCTTCCAAGACGGTCCCCTCTTTATCCATCTCCTGCTGTTGTGCCTGAATGGATTTGTTAAAGCATTCCATCTGTTCAGCAAGCTTCGCAGTCAAGGAGTCGTACTCGACCTGAATTATATCATCTATGTTGCCTCGAGATAGTTGCAAATATTCGTTAATGGGTTGTTCTAAACCATTAACTATTTGCTCCAGCGCATCAGCTCTCCCAGCATCATTGAAATTTTTGAGCGGCGCTATCGCAAGCTGGGAGGACGTCAGCAGATTATCAAAGCTCATATTCTTCTCCAGCACCATAAAAATTAACTCCTTCAAACTGAGGTAGAATAGGCTGGTATATTGTTCAATCAGCATATCGAAGACCAGATGCAAACTAGGAGTAGCTGCGATACCGGAAAATCTCCTTCCAGGAATGACAGCAGAGGACGTTGCTATGGTCGTTGCCTCTACAGAGGGTGCTATAAAAGAATGAACACCAGCAACGGTTGAAGTTGCTAGCGTACTCAACGAAGGAGGCGCACTCGCGATGATGGGCTCATCCTCCTTTGAAGATATCTGAACTGTTGTTGGCGAGACGACACTCGATAACATTGCAGACGAAGGATCGGCAGCTTCAAAGCATGCCTCTTCGATATCAAATGCTGCCGTTTCATCGGCAATATCCGTAACAAAGTCAAAGGTTGCATCAACTCCGCCCTCCCCTGAGATGTCTTCACCTGAAGAAGACAAGAGAAAGTTAATATCAATTTGATGTTAATTTTCCTAAAAAAAGGCATAAATACAATATTTATCCATGGCCGATGGTATATATGTCGCGTCCGCAGCCTGAATAGCTAAATCATCTCTTAATGATGCTAGACAAGCTATCATATCTGGAGAAGAGGGTGCACCAATTGACACTGGCGGGTAGTCTTCCCAGTCTTCACCAAGATCCACTCAAGGCTCATCGGGTGGAATCTCGCTGGAAATACTTACAGACGAAGTAGGGGTTACTCCATTATTGGTCTGGATAAAGGTATATAGAATCTTATTATGCTCGGCCTCGGAGGCAATCTCGTAGCACTACTAGAAGCAGTAGTAGCAGCGATCTCGAGCAAATAATCTCCGGTACTGCCAGCCGAAACTATGGAGGTCCCCTCTCTAAAAGACGAAGGACCTCTAATCAAAGAATCATCCCCAACAGAGGAAACGACAGACTCACTCCTAGGAGCCCCCCTGGTGGAAGCCCTTTTCGGACCTCTGGCAATTTTCTTCTTGCGAGGGGAAGGCTCTTTCTGAGTGAAAGCCTTCCGTTTCTGGGGAATAACGAGAGGCTCAGTTGGCGGAGCTATTATGCCTCTCGGTATTGTCATTAAGAACTCGTCTGCCCTGGTGGTGTCCTCATTCTCGTTCGAGGAAACAGACGGAACCTCCTCCCTTGCAGTAGACCTATGGGAGGGCATCCTAAAACTTCCATGCACATCAAAATCGTGATGGAGCTATTGATGGACGTATAGAACTGCACGTACGAGTGCAGGATGCACAACTCCATAGAGAGAGAAGTCGCGGGCACAGCAAAAGTTGTACCAGTACAGCCCATGATGAAGTACCGCCATCCTCTGGCTCCATCAATAAGTCCACCTTTGGACTTGAAGCTGGTAATGACATTCCCCATATGCAACTGGTCGTACCCAAACTGCCTGGCGAACCGACTAGGCAAATAAGGCTCCAGGTAGCAGTGGTCATCGCTTCTGTACATCAAATAGGAAGGTCTAATACAGACCAACCAATGAAGGCTTCAGGAGAAAGAATGGTCCTCCCATGGCCCCCATCCTTAAGTTTCTTTCCTTGTTGATTGATATGTACAGGGGGGACGATACAGAAGAGCTTCCAGCTGTGGGCAACATTTAACGCCCGCCGACAATCTATGACGGTCGCCACGTTCCAAGAGGAATTCTTGTAATTCAACAAGAAGTTATTTTCCGAACCGCTGGCGGGACCGGAAGACATTACCCTGGTGTTGTGAAGAATTAACCATCCCATCAAGTATATGAATGGTAATTCCACTCGGGAAAAGCTTTCACTCTGCGTGTCATTAGCTAGCAGCTTGTATTCTACATACCATAGCAGGAAGCAAGTCCAGTCTTGCTCCGAACACCAAACGCACTGCAGGCCATAAGGTGTTGCGATGGATGCGATCTGCAGACGTGATGCCATGCACTACCTAGCGGCGAAGCCAGACGAAGAGAAAGCAACCTTCTTTCCCTTAGCAGTGGAAGCCTGTTTAGGTGCCATGGCGATTCTGAGTTCTCAAGAAAGAGACAAAGAAGAAGGGTTCTTGGAAAGCAAGGGTTTTGGGAAGACAGATAAAATTTTTCTTTCTCAGGACTTTGAGCTATTTATAGAGTTCGGATAACTCTTCGAATCCCTAACCAAATTCGATATTTAATATTCGATTATGATTTGGGACCACGTCAGCCTATCATTTAGGGAAGACGGACAGTCAGTGGATCCAGATTTTACGCGCAGAGCAGATATATGATTTTATGCTAAGGAGCTTTTACACTCGAGAGGCTACAAATCTATGGTTTTACGCTCAGAGGCTATAAATCTACGGTTTTACGCCCAGATGCCTTTACGCTCACGAGCTTTTACGCTCAAGAGGCTACAAACCTACGATTTCACGCTCAGAGGCTACAAATCTATGATTTCATGCTCGGAAGCTTTTTACGCTCAGAGGCTACAAATCTACGATTCTACGCTCGAAAGCTACAGACGGCCAATTACAAGGGTTTACGAAAAAGATGCTTTTTTTTTGCTACAAAATATTCCAAGTGCCTGAAACACACAGAGTTCAGCATTGAAGATGACTCTTCTTCTTGGGTCATTTGGAAGTTCATCCAAAGTCCAGTCAGAATACTTTACAAAAAGTTCAAGTATGGCTTGGTCGACAGAAATTTCTCACCTTTTTTAAGGGATTTTCGGAAAAACCAATCGTGAAGATGATGATCTGAACAAGTGACAGTTTAGAACTCTACGCAACTCCTCGTCCAAAATAGCATGACAGTTTGGATCTTCAACGTAAATGCTAAGGAGTTTTCTACGCGTCTTCTGTTACGCATAAAAGATGGGACGAGATCAGATA
The DNA here is from genome assembly GCA_036927795.1 of Iris macrosiphon. Taxonomy (NCBI): domain Eukaryota; kingdom Viridiplantae; phylum Streptophyta; class Magnoliopsida; order Asparagales; family Iridaceae; genus Iris; species Iris macrosiphon. Next base: position 57,385,520 of record JAYESA010000020.1, read on the forward strand.
CTCTTTTATTAGAGTTGGCGTAAAATTATTCAGACGTACCGAAGTTGCACACTATTCAGACTTCCTCACAGCAAATATGGCAAATCATCATATGCGTAAATAAAGATAATTTTATTAATCATGATTACATATGATGGAAATCCAGTCTACAAAGGATTTTTCATCTTCATGATTACATATAATGGAAATCCTTTTTCTACAAAGGGTTTCTCATTTTCATTTAAGATCACATCAAGAATCTGTTTTGCCAGGTTCTCATATTGGTGTAGATCTTTTTCGTCTTCTACAGCAGTTAATCGGCTTTCGCGGCCGATTAACAAGAAAATAATAAATGGTGGGAGGATACAGAACTGGGCCTGCATTATTCAAGCCCACCCTCCATACGCCATGACAGGCATGCCCTAGAAATTATGTTGGGTGTTCAGACCCAACTCAATACTGGAAAACAGGGCCAAGCTGTTTGCCTTTGTCCAGCGCCATGATGGGAGAAAATACAGCTTGCAAGCTGTGTGGCCAAATGAGACCATTCCTCTCTCCTGGACGAATCACCATATAAAATTGCTGATTATCCCGAGCAAAGGAAGCTAAGATATCCTTTCATGATCCATCGTTGCAGAGGATATTTGCTCGAAGACGCCTCTTTTTACGGCTTCTTACTTGCTGGAAGAACATGATCTTCTTCTTCCTCAAGTCAAACCGACGAAGCTCGGCAACCATCTCTTTGTGGTGAAGAAAGTATGGGAAAAACTAGTTAACCCATACGCCTTTATATAGGCAGATGAGAACACACCAAATCCCAACAAACTCCTAAAAATTTGCCGAGAAATCAGCCTCGCGGAACGAGTTAAACTTGACCGTTTCATGCTTCATTCAAAGTGTTTCAAATTACGAGGAATTTGAAAACTTTGAAGGGGGTCTTGTAGAAGCATAAAAAATACGCTGGGGAATCATATGCGTAAAACCCTCAACATACAGAAAACCTGCGTAAAACAGAGCTCCAACACTGGGTGGCGTAAAACATGACTTCAGAGCCATTGGCGTACAGCAGAGCTTCAACGCTAGTTCAGCATAAAACATAGCTCTGGAATAACCCGCATAATGCAGTATTTCCAGACTGCTTTGGCGTAAAAATGTTGCTACATTGCCACTTTGGCGTAAAACTCATCTTCTTTTAATACAGCGGAAAGTTGTACGAGGAACTCTTCGTATTTCTCGAATGAACCTGTCAGTGGAAGCAGTGAACCTGACTCCTGACAAAGAGTACTGCACGGTGATCGAGAGGACGACTGTAATGACGACTCTGCACAGAACTCCAGACTGTAGTCTAGTGACGCAACCCTTGATATAAGACGTCGTTTACGCATTCAAGGAATACGCTGCCTATTCTACACAGGCAGACGTGAGCTTTACGCTCAGGATGAGACGAAATCAACCGCCACGTCAAAAGCTGTTCTTCGTATAGAACTCGAGGCACGTCTCTGCAATTAATACGCGAGATGGGGGCAGATCTCTGCATTTAATGTACGAGATTTGGTTCTACTTTTAATGACTAGGTGAGCTATAATTAGGGCTAATACGTCCATATCACCATCCCCGCACATTATGCCAACCAGGCTATTTTCAGCTATAGGAGTACGTTGTACGCTATCTTCTTGAAATACGCCAACCTGGCTATTTTCAACTATAGAAGTACGCCGTATGCTATCTCCTCGAAATACGCCAACTCAGGCTATATTTGCAAAGGTGCGTGATAAGGCTATCTAGCCCAGAATACGCTCAAAACCTCAGTCAAAGAAGGATAACTAGCTATCTTTACGCTGGTTACCTATCCATGCAGCATCAAGCTTTACGCTAATTGGCTTCTACGCCAACATGACAGATATTTGGCTTCTACGCCAACTTGACAACTATTCGGCTTCTACGCCTACTTGGCTTTTACGCCATCAGAATAGCTATTTGGCTTTTACGCCAACGAGACAGTTATTTGGCTTTTATGCCAACCATCTCTACGCGAGGGGCAGTTATCTACGTGGCTTGCATGCCGTGATCTTCGATGAGCGATTATACGCATTACCTCATAATGGGACACGCGTCACACGCCAATTCAAGAGATCATTCATACGTAGGTAGCAGTTATTATAACCGCCGCGTAAAAGGTGCAGCTCTCTCCGCTATTCGGTTTCTCTGTAGCTGAACTCTATAAATAGCGACGTCCGGCCACGGAGGTCCAAGGTGGAGAGGTCGAAAGGTCGGAAGGTAGAGAGGTCGAAGGGTCAAATCCAAGAGAGAGAATTCAGGAGCCACAGACAGATGTCAAGGTCAAGAAAGCACCTATAGAGAGCTTGGGCAACGAGAGTTCAATCCCTCCTACAGTCTTTGAAGCTTCTTTTTCGTCTTCTACAACACTTCTTCGTCATCGTGTGGTCCAAGGGACAAAGTGATCGACCGCAGATCAGACTCCTATAGCAATATTTCCCCAGAATTAAATTTTTGTACTTAACGTCCTCGTATAGGATTAATTGTACTTCTTTTTCTTGTTTGTAAACCAAAGAAAGGGTTTCGTATAAAACTAGTTTCAATTTCTTTCGTTTATTATCAAACAAGGGTATCTAGATCTCTCCCAAGCCGAACGATCCCAGTGCCCCAGGAAACGCTCGAGAGATAAACCTTGTGCATAAGTTGTCTAGACCAAATGCATGAATGCAAGTTCCTATCAGATAAATATGCTATCATGCAACTGATGAACGATGAACGAGCAAGCAAGCATATCAATCAAGCAATAGAGATGGAGCTCTCAATACTCTTGCCTAATAGCCACATCCTCTCGCCTCAGTGTGGACTATTAGTCTAGATGCACCAGTTCAAGCTATTCATATAGTTCTATCTCTATACGAGGCGATCAATGAAACATGTTCAAGCAATCTAACTCTTTTAACAAGTGACAGGCAAGAACAGTTCTATAAATCTAGCATGCAATTCTATCTATTTTAGAGAAGCATAAAGGTTCTACCCAAGTTTAGCATTCAATAGAAATATATGAATATTCTTTTACTCTTGTTTATTAGCAATGCAGCGGTTCGTTCGATAGCGATGTCCGTGTAACAAAGCATGCAATATTTCTATCTTTTCTTAGTATGGCAATAGTTTTATCTCTTTTTAGACAAGCATTCAAATTCTCTAGTTAGGCAAGCAAATTTATTTCAGTGACAAGCTATACGAGTTCTCTTATTAAGCATGCAGAGTCAGGATATCATTCTTCTTATGAAACTATCTTCTTAGAAAAAGCAGTAGAAAACTCAGATTCATTATTAAGGCGTGCAAGAATCAGAGAATAAAATTCTATCCACTTACTTAGATCAATCATCTTGTGTTTCAATTGGAGAACACTTCAAGAAGGCTTTCGCTCAAGCCAGCAAAGCGATATCTCTTGTACATAGTGCCTACGTTGAGCGGGGTACTACACCATCCAAGGTCAAATTATGACAATCAAGAAACTCGTCAGTCGAGGAGCACACTAATCAATAACACAAAAATTGAGAAACCAACCAAATCTTTGTCCCTAAGGAAATGAAGAGAAAAAATATGCATGAGCTACCAAACATAAGTAAAGTGCGCTGGTTGACGAAATAGAGAAAAACTGCGCCAGATTGCCCATACGAAGAAAGTGCACGAACTGACTGTGGCACACTTTTTCTTGGTTTTCTAGGAATAACTTTGATGGAATACATACCAAAGTGTGCCAACTGGGTTTTCTATCAAAAGTGAGCCACTGACTCAAAGAGTGTGACTGGTGCACTTTTGCTAGGAGACTAAGTACAGTATGATTAGTACGCACGAAGCATTGGGACATCACACCAATGCGCCCAAAGTGAAAGATACGTATTTCTATGTCAAAGGGGTTCTCTTGAATACTCTTCATAGAGCACTGTTCTTCTTCTCTAGTAAGCCATTTGGTATACGTATTGTATCAAGTTATAGCACTGAACTTAGCTGGACTCGAAAACAAGCACGGCCAAAAATAAAGTTACATAAAATATGATGCTCTACACTATAAGCTAATTAGTTTTATAAAACATAAAGTTTTGGGAGATCAATCCCCAAGAAAACAAAAGTGAACCCATAGTCCCAAACTCTGGGCCATGCAATTCCATCCAAGAAAATCAAGAACCACAAGTATTAAAGATGAAGGGGTGCTCGGTCCCAACAATATGAGCTAAAAATAAACAGACATTATTAAGAATTAAAAGCATGCATAAATCCATGATTCTTCTCTTGTGCAAGATGTACTTGCCTACGGAGGGAGAGAAAACCTAAGAGAGAGAAATAAAAAGGAAATAATGAGCATAGAGAGAAATATAAAAATATATAGGTTCAGGTTTGAGAGGTGGACTGTTGGATGACTAAAACCATCTAAGCCACACATGCCACCAACCCAACCAAACTCACTCTTCTCCATAACTCACGGGTCCGGTCTTAACAAAGGCCAGGCAAGCAACCAACATGTGCCAAAGATAACATGTGCCAAAGTACACCGGGAAGGGGGCAAACATTTCTATCCACATTAAAAAATAATTTCATCCTCGGTGTCATGTCCCGATATCCCAAAAGTAATCGGTCGTCCCCGCTTGGCGCGTATCACCGCACTAGCGCTCCCGCAGGATGATCGTTCCCCATCAGGACGTGATGCCACACGAGCGTAAGCCGCGCCCGTGCAAGGCCATGATCCGAACAAGCGATAAGATGTCTAAGCCATAAAGTCACACAGATAGTCTGAGTGCAGCGGAATAAGAAATGCACAGACGATTGGTAACAAGTTCACAGAGTCATCAATAGCGAAAGCATTGAATAACACAAGTGTAGAAATAAAACAAGCTCTTTATTGATATTGAACAAGTGTTACAAACGGCGATAGACCGAGATTACAAGTCGCCCAAGCCTCTCTCTCATACTGAAACAGTAAAAGTATGCCAAGTGGCTATATTTGTGGAATGATACATATGCGATGTTCCAACATTATGTCTTGTATATGTGCTTCAGTTTCGGATGCAACGTCCCAAGGCTCCAGAGTGAACTCCATGCTTTAGCATGTACGAAGGAGGCATCCGCACTGAACGAGGTTCTCCCGTACCCTACAAGTAATCTGGTGAGTTATCAGTACATGAATGCACTGGTGGGGAGGCTTCTCGCCTGCTCGATAAATTCAAACACGTTATAAAGGTTCCGTGCACCATCTATTCAGTTATCTTTCTAGTCTTGCCTTAGGATCAGTTTTATGGCATAATGAAAAGCCTAACTCATATGGCAGTACACCGTACGATATAAAAGAACACGATGAGGTTTATCAACTTACCATTCGTCCTTCCCTGTCCAAGGCAAACCAAGTTAATCCAAGCACGACCATATATAATAAAATCCAGGGGAAGTAGCATAAGCAAACAAAGTGTCATGTGTGAGGTACTATTTCTAGTGCACGAGTTATAAGGATTTCTCAGGTGTGTTGCATTGGATGTTCAAGTGTTCGATGGATTGCTCAGGTTGTGCAATTTGTATAGATGACTTATACTCATAATCGTTCAGGTATTGCAGATTATTGGATGCAATATAATAACTCACACGCAGATTGCCGCTAAGCAAGGATGACTTATCTATATGAACAAGAGCCGCTAGCATAGCTATTAAGGACGGGTTATAGTACATGGATGAAATAACATGCAACGTAAGGAACAAGGGCGTTACAGGTCATTCCATCCAAAATAGGCGACTATCAGGAGTTTCGTCTGGATCGGATCGGTGCCAGTGCCCCAGCAACCATCCACAGGAACTCAGACCTTGTGCACAAGTTATCCGCGACATGCAAGTCTTGGGTCTCAGGTTCACGCGATTCATGATATGGTATGTTAATTCTTGATTCTTGTTCAGAATGAGTACGCTCCATGAGCCATAATTCTTGGATTATTAGCATGATTCTTGTTCAGTGTTCAGCTTGACTTGATGCATTCCCCTGATTTGGGGTTGCCTTGGCGACCAAACGGTCCCGAATACTTACAGGTTTATATTGCACAGAAGGACTATTCGATAGTCTTCTGGATAACTAGATGCATTCATGGTACGCGATAATGTTACTTGATTGTGGCATAAGTTTCATTGTGGCAAGAATTAGAATGAGGCAACGAGTACAAGTTAACATATAAGCAGGCAAGCATTGCATTCATATGAAACATAAGCATTTATGTTGGCATAGGTCTATGGGTAAAACGATGAGTGAAACCGTAAGGGCAATTTTGAGTGACATGATCTAGAGATGTGTAGTGTAAACAAGTGAACAGTGCACTATGAAGAGTATATAATGATCTACTCGAGACATAGTGGGGTCTAGTTGCACAAGGCAAAGGTTAGTATGCAAGGGTCCATTTATAAGCAAGTTTTATTTCCATGTTCTAACACAAGCAATGCAAGTTAGGATTATTCTCTTAGCTAGGTGCATTGTATTCTTTATTAGCATGCATGGGGTGATTCACCTAGTGACTAGTATGTATCATTCATATTTTAAGTGTGTTGGCTAAGCAAAGACAAGTTCATCATAGCTACCCACCTTAGCGACAATTTGCCTCGGTCGAACGATACTCTGAGCGAGCCTTTGAAATTCTAAGTTTAAACTCCTGAAGGGACAAGTCTGGAAATTCTTTGCCTCAAACGAGTCTTCTCGCTGAGTGTAAACCCCCTCAACCAAATTGGGGTTTAATTTAATTAAATCTGGAGACTAGGATTTATTTGGAATTTAATTAGAATTATGTGCGACAATTATATGTACCCCTCTGACCTTTGTGCAACCTTAGATGCTCGTCATTGCATCTCAACTTAGCTGCGCAATGTTCGTAAAATTTTTGCCTTGCGCCCTAATTATTAATCTAAATAATTTAAAGCCAATTTATCCCAAGCAGAACCAAACCCGGCCCACATGCGCTTTTGAGTGGATTATTTCCAACCCAACAAGCCGGACAAGCCCAAACCCTCGAGCTTAGCCCATCATCTCCACCACCCATATAAATATACCTCTATTCACTCAAACCCTAGATTTCATATCACCCTCCTCCCCTAACCCTAGCCGAGTACTCCTTTGCACCAACCATCCGACCACCCCCTCCATATATTGCCGACCACCACCCTCCATATATTGTCGACCACCACCCTCCATATATTGTCGATCATCGCCCCTACATCGCCGGAACCCCCTGACCCGCTGCTCCCGAACTCCCCTGACCGCTGCTTCCGACCACCCCGACCAGCTGCGGAACTCCCCTGATCGCTGCTCCCGACCACCCCGACCCGCTGCAGCCGAACACCCCCGACCCGCTGTCTCGTGCATCGCTGTTGCGCCTGCCGAGAGTGCCGCAGCTGCTGTCGAGACTTGCCGTCGACGCCAGGAACCCGTCCCGCGAGCAGAATCTCATCCAGTCAGTCAGGTACTCGACCCCTAGTTCGCTTCTCGCATAATAATATTGTATGATTGCTTTATCGAGTCATCGTGTCGACGTATCCGGTGTCGACACAAACCAGTTAAAACAAATTAATACAGATATATATGCATGATGATAGTTAAACTAGATGATAACAAACAGAATTAACCATAATTATATACATGTTAGTATGATGAGTAACATGAGTTAGAAATTGGTTAGTAACTAGCAAAAACCTAAAGTTATGAGACCGGTCATATATGAATAGTTATTCACCTGGAATACTTAACATAGGAAACAAGGGCAGGTATTCATACCAAACATAGATAATTGGTAATCAATAACGTAGTAATTTGCCTGAAAACAATATTAACCGAGGATAGAACGAGTGTACACCCTAGCTACGTGCACACGCGGTGCTGTAATCGATTAACCGTGAACTTGAGACAGACCCTCAAGAGCAACGTAGTATCAGTACACTGGATCTTATTGTCTGATGTAGAATTCTATATTATATTGTGTGCCAGGATAATCGGATCAGACAGGAGACATCGCTGGAAAAGGCTTCTGGCATTCACAGCTTTCGGATACAGGCAAGATACCTTGCTATATTTACTGTCTAAATTAAATATGCACATGTTGTATGGTATTGTTGTTGCTTGTAGTTGATACAACTGTGCGCGTCCGAGTTGTCTCGGGTGCATTCGACGGGTACGTCGATGATTAGTATATACATAGACTTAGCTCTTAGTAGACTCAACCCCTTGGGACGATAATTCTTTTATTGTCTATGACCTGACACCTTACACGTTCACTAAGACATATTCATATTGGGATGTGGGTTTGCGTACTCGACTAGCTATCATTGCGTACAACCTACCTCACGGTTAGCATGTAGCCAGGACATAATTTAGAGGCTTGGATTATTGATTCATGGTAGGCACGTCGAGTAGTCGACTTGCGTATCTACATGGGGCGGGGAGGACAACTAGGAGGCGTATGGGATACACCCACATTGGAGCCGTAGTTCGGAGGAACCTCGGGTCCAATGATTTTTTCTTTATACTGATGCCACGCTCTTCGGAGTGATATGGACGATATACTGTACAGATGCCATTCTCTTCAGAGTATGGACGGTATGCCTACACCTACTCATACGCGTCAGAGTTGCCCTCACATTGCATTCACTTAGATGGCTAGCACACCCTTATTGTATTTATTTTATTCAGTGTTCATATATAGCATGTTGTTTTCTTGTATCTTGTTACGTCCCTCTGAGGACCTGGTACCTTTCCAGATTTAGACGAGGCTTACTACCCCACCATATACGGCCCAGAACAGGAGACGAGATTTGCTACAACCGAGGAGTTGGAGGTGCAGCCGTCAGAGTTTCCGTGATCAGTTGGTAGGCCATTAGCCTAGATGGAGGGCAGCATTATCTTCTCAGCTGATACCCTAGTTATTATCTTTTATATCTTCTTTCAGTACTTTATTTCGTCATAGTAGTGGGTTTGTTCCCACCAGACATCACTGGTTGTACTATGATATCTTGAGACTGGTATTTATCAACCAGCAGTTTATTTAGTGTTTCTTGCTCTTTATATTGTGGATGAGATTAGATTACCTGTATTTGACTGATATTGGACATGTTAGTATTATAGGACAGCGTAGCACTCTTCGGGGATCCATTAAATTGGGATATCCTCGGTGACGTGTCAGCTGGCTATTGTCACGTGGCCTAATTCCATATATTTTGGGACTGGGGCGTGACATGGTTTTAGTGGTGGCCCATGCAGGTCAACTTTTCGCTTGGGGTATGGTAACATGCCTAGCGAGCCTGCAATAGGATAGGAATTATAGGTCTCATCCACTTTTGATTCGTCCTTGAACTCCCTTTTTGTACTGCTTCTAAATATCTGCATCCTGTTTGTTTGTTCACGTACTCTTTTAATAAAGCTCTATTCCTTGCAGCAAGATGAATTTGGGCAGTGGACGAGGAGCACCCCGTGCCGCAGTACCAGACAACACCCCTCAAGGAGATGAGGTACCCCAAGGGCAACCCCCGCTACAGACTCCGCTGATACATTGGCACGAGATATCGCAGGGAGATCCTACACCACAGCCAGAGGGACAGACTTCCCAGACGATCCCCACGCAGCATTGTGAGGGCCAGACTTCAGGAGCTACACCGATGCCGCAGACGGAGAGGCCAACATCTGAGGAGACGCCTACTGCACAACCAGAGATTCCACTACCACCGCCTCCATCTTATCCACCCCAGATGCCACAGCTAGATGGCCAGCCACAGATGCTTCAGTTCTTCCAGGCAATGATGCAAGCACAGTGGCAGCAGACAGAGACACTGCGACAGAGTCTGATGGCAGTACTAGAGAGGACACCTATCACGACACCAGCTCCAGCACCTCCACCAGCCCCGACAGGTGGCACTGTTAGATGGTTCCGACAAATGGGACCAGATACCTTCTCAGGCAATGAGACTGCAGAGCAGATCTCCGATTGGATCGCCAACACAGAGATGCTATTAGAGGCTTCACAACTGCATCCAGATCTTTGGATGACCGCAGTGAGAGTCCAACTAAAAGGCAACGCCCATCACTGGTGGGATTCTATTGAGCGCAGTGTAGGCAAGAACCAGACTTGGGAACAGTTCTTGGAATACTTCAATGCAAAGTATTTTCCAGCAACAGTCAGAAATGCCTTGTACTTCCAGTTCCTCCACCTAGAACAGGGAAATATGACTGTTGATGCCTATGACGCGGAGTTTAGCCGCCTTAGCAGATTTGGAGCTGTTTTGATACCCAATGATCTAGAGAAGGCTCAGAGATTTTATCACGGTCTCAACTTCGAACTACAGAGATATACCACCGCACAGGCAAGGATTTCTTATGAGGAGGTTCTCGCAGAGGCGAGGATCCAGGAGGCCATTGTCAGAAGAGCGAGACGTCCCAGTACGACCGTGCCAGCTAGAGTCCAACCTGGAGCAGGAGGACCCATCCGTCGTCCCGGAGCACAGACACAACAGCGAGCAGCACCATATCCACCCCCAGGAACTTCCGACTTGCCACTTCTGTGGTAAGAGAGGTCACTTCGAGAAGGACTGCCGAAAGAGACTTGGAACATGCATGATTTGTGGATCGAGCCAGCACCTTGCCAGAGATTGTCCACAGCGCCGAGAGGCAGCCCCACAGGCCGGACAAAGACCAGCAGCACCAGCCTCGAGGATACTACCCCCACCAGGAGGACAGCGTCCACCAGCACCCGGAGGATTCCAGAAAGGACCACCTTTGCCCCCACAGCAGACACAGTTTGATCGGGCCCGACAGCAGGCAGGAGGATAGAGACAGGGACAGGCCTTTGTATTAGCAGCTACTGAGGAGAAAACAGAAGAAGAAGCAATCACAGGTACCATTTTAGTCGCATCCTTACCTGCTACAGCATTGTTTGATTCTGGTGCTACATTATCATTTATATCTAGTAGATTCGTAGCAATGCATAGAGTAGCGACTTCCCCCTTACCTAAGAGTTGGAAGATACTTACCGGAGGAGGTATCGTGCCAGTTACCAGCACTATTAGAACTTGCTCGGTAGTCGTATGTGGTAGAGAGATGAGAGCGCGATTCTTGGTATTGCCTATGCCGTACTTTGATGTTGTGTTAGGCATGGACTGGTTAAGCCAGTATAACGCCGTGCTGAACTGCCGGAAGGGTAGCATCATTTTTAGACCACCAGATCAACCGGAGTTTGAGTACATGCGAGGGACCGTCGAACAAGGAGTAAGACAGGCAGCTGGAACTTGCATGGCTATGGAGCTTGCACCCCCGCCAATAGTTGCAGAATTCGAGGATGTTTTCCTCGACAAATTGCCAGGCTTACCCCCGGATAGAGACGTGGAGTTCACCATTGAGCTAGTACCAGGAGCAGTACCGGTATCTTCTAATGTGTACCTTTTGGCGAAGAAAGAGTTAGATGAGCTGAAGCTACAATTGGAGGAGTTTTAGGAAAAAGGGTTTATCCGCCCTAGTGTATCACCATGGGGAGCACCCGTATTGTTTGTGCCTAAAAAGGATGGAACCATACGTATGTGTATTGATTACAGAGCCCTTAATGCTTTGACTATCAAGAACAAGTATCCCCTGCCACGGATTGACGATTTATTCGACCAGTTGACAGGAGCAGTGGTGTTCACCAGGATCAACTTGAGATCGGGTTATCATCAAGTGAAGGTGCGAAGAGAAGACATTCAGAAGACAGCATTCAGGACTCGTTATGGTCACTACGAGTTCTTAGTGATGCCTTTTGGACTGACGAATGCGCCAGCTGTATTTATGAACTTGATGAATAGAGTATTCCGCCAATACTTAGACCGGTTCGTGGTAGTCTTCATCGACGACATTTTGGTGTATTCGAAGAGCCACGAAGAGCACGAAGAACACTTGAGGCTAGTGTTAGAGACACTGAGGAGAGAGAGACTTTATGCCAAGCTGAGCAAGTGTGAGTTTCTTCTAGATCGTGTCGCCTTCCTTGGACACGTCAGCTCAGGAGACGGTATCTCAGTAGATCCAGCAAAGATTTCATCGGTAGAGACATGGCCAACCCCTACCAATGTCTCAGAAGTGAGGAGTTTTCTAGGACTTGCCGGATATTACCGGAGGTTCGTAGAGAACTTCGCGAAGATTGCAGAGCCAATGACCCGCTTGACCCGTAAGGACCAGGAGTTCACTTGGACAGAAGAGTGCCAGAAGGCATTCAAGGAGCTGAAGAAGCGCTTGACTACAGCACCCATCTTGACCATACCTTCTGGACCCGGAGGATTCGTAATCTACAGCGATGCATCCGAAAAAGGATTAGGATGCGTCTTGATGCAGCATGGGAAGGTTGTAGCTTATGCTTCAAGACAGTTGAGGACACATGAGAAGAACTATCCCACCCACGACTTGGAGCTTGCAGCAGTGATCTTTGCTTTAAAGCTTTGGAGGCATTACCTATATGGATAAGGAGTGGAGATATTTACTGATCATAAGAGCCTGAAATATGTCTACACTCAGAAGGACCTTAATCAGAGGCAGAGACGTTGGCTCGAGGTGATGACAGACTTCGAAATTGAGCTACAGTACCACCCGGAAAAGGCTAACGTAGTAGCAGACGCACTGAGCAGAAGACCTATGGCATTCTTCTTGACTACCCAACAACATCTGTTGAGAGATCTAGAACAGATGGATATAGAGGTTGTCATACCTGGAATAGACGGATAGTTGTCGAGTCTCCAATTACAATCAACACTAGTAGGGAGAATCAAGGCTGCTATGCCGACAGATGCCAGATTTCAGAGGCTCAGACAGAGGACAGAGGCTGGATTACAGACAGGACTACGGATACATGAAGACGGAACACTGAGATGCGAAGATCGTCTCTATGTGCCAAATGGAGAACTTCGGCAGGAATTGATGACAGAGGCACATAGTTCCACCTATTCTATTCACCCAGGAGGCACGAAGATGTACAGAGATCTAAGACAGTACTACTGGTGGCACGGAATGAAGAGAGAGATAGCACGCTTTATGGCCAAGTGCCTGGTATGTCAGCAAGTCAAGGCTGAGCACCAAAGATCTGCCGAATTGCTTCAACCGCTTCCCATACCGGAGTGGAAATGGGAGCATATCACTATGGACTTTGTTACAGGCTTTCCGAGGAGTCCTAGTGGGCGCAACGCAGTATGGGTAATCGTGGATAGACTCACCAAGTCCGCACACTTTTTACCCTTTAGAGTTGGACAATCGACGGAGGCTTTAGCAGAGATGTACATGAGGGAGATTGTGCGCCTACATGGAGTGCCAGTTAGCATCGTGCCCGACAGGGATACGAGATTTACGTCTTACTTTTGGCGGAGTATGCAGGAGAGCCTTGGTACTCGCCTAAAGTTTAGCACAGCGTATCACCCACAAACAGATGGTCAGTCAGAGCACACCATTCAGACATTAGAAGACATGTTGAGAGCGTGCATGCTGGACTTCGGAGGATCATGGGAGGACCACTTACATTTGGTCGAGTTTCCCTACAACAACAGCTATCAAGCGAGTATTCAGATGGCTCCCTATGAAGCGTTGTATGGCAGGAAATGTCGTTCCCCAGTATGCTGGAGTGAGATAGGCGAACGACAGATCCTCGGACCCGAGTTGGTTGTTCGGACGGTAGAGAAGGTAAAAAAGATCCAAGGACACCTTCGAGCAGCACAAGACCGACAGAAGCATTGGGCGAATGCGCATCGCCGACCCTTAGAGTGTCAGGTAGGAGATCATGTATTCTTAAAGATCTCACCTACTCGAGGGACTATCAGATTCGGAGGCAGAGGGAAGCTGAGTCCGAGGTACATCGGACCCTTCGACATATTAGAACGCGTCGGAGAGGTTGCTTACAGATTAGCGTTACCGCAGACCTTGGAAGGAGTCCACGACGTCTTCCATGTATCTCAATTGGGGAGGTACATATCGGATCCTAGTCACGTGCTTGACCATTCCGAGATCACGGTCGGCCCGAGCCTATCATATGAAGAGGAGCCTGTGGAGATTCTAGACAGAAGTGAGAAAGTACTACGAGGGCAGACCATTCCACTAGTGCGTGTTGCATGGAGGCATCATGCACCGAGTGAATCGACTTGGGAACGCGAGGAGGACTATAGACAACGCTACCCCCACCTCTTCGAAGGACTAGGTACGTATTAGTACTTTACTTATTCATTTAAAAATTCTTGTCATGCGTACGTTTTAATTTCGAGGACGAAATGCCCTAAGGAGGGTAGACTGTAAACCCCCTCAACCAAATTGGGGTTTAATTTAATTAAATTTGGAGACTAAGATTTATTTGGAATTTAATTAGAATTATGTGCGATAATTATATGTACCCCTCTGACCTTTGTGCAACCTTAGATGCTCGGCATTGCATCTCAACTTAGCTGCGCAATGTTCGTAAAATTTTTGCCTTGCGCCCTAATTATTAATCTAAATAATTTAAAGCCAATTTACCCCAAGCAGAACCAAACCCGGCCAACATGCGCTTTTGAGTGGATCATTTCCAACCCAACAAGCCGGACAAGCCCAAACCCTCGAGCTTAGCCCATCATCTCCACCACCCATATAAATATACCTCTATTCACTCAAACCCTAGATTTTATATCACCCTCCTCCCCTAACCCTAGCCGAGTACTCCTTTGCACCAACCATCCGACCACCCCCTCCATATATTGCCGACCACCACCCTCCATATATTGTCGACCATCGCCCCTACACAGCCGGAACCCCCTGACCCGCTGCTCCCGAACTCCCCTGACCGCTGCTTCCGACCACCCCGACCCGCTGCGAAACTCCCCTGACCGTTGCTCCCGACCACCCCGACCCGCTGTAGCCGAACACCCCCGACCCGCTGTCTCGTGCACCGCTGCCGCGCCTGCCTAGAGTGCCGCGGCTGCTGTCGAGACTTGCCGCCGACGCCAGGAACCCGTCCCGCGAGCAGAATCTCATCCAGTCAGTCAGGTACTCGACCCCTAGTTCGCTTCTCGCATAATAATGTTGTATGATTGCTTTATCGAGTCATCGTATCGACGTATCCGGTGTCGACACAAACCAGTTAAAACAAATTAATACAGATATGTATGCATGATGATAGTTAAACTAGATGATAACAAACAGAATTAACCATAATTATATACATGTTAGTATGATGAGTAACATGAGTTAGAAATTGGTTAGTAACTAGCAAAAACCTAAAGTTATGAGACCGGTCATATATGAATAGTAATTCACCTGGAATACTTAACATAGGAAACAAGGGCAGGTATTCATACCAAACATAGATAATTGGTAATCAATAACGTAGTAATTTGCCTCAAAACAACGTTAACCGAGGATAGAACGAGTGTACACCCTAGCTACGTGCACACGCGGTGCTGTAATCGATTAACCGTAAACTTGAGACAGACCCTCAAGAGCAACGTAGTGTCAGTACACTGGGTCTTATTGTCTGATGTAGAATTCTATATTATATTGTGTGCCAGGATCATCGGATCAGACAGGAGACATCGCTGGAACAGGCTTCTGGCATTCACAGCTTTCGGATACAGGCAAGATACCTTGCTATATTTACTGTCTAAATTAAATATGCACATGTTGTATGGTATTGTTGTTGCTTGTAGTTGATACAACTGTGCGCGTCCGAGTTGTCTCGGGTGCATTCGACGGGTACGTCGATGATTAGTATATACATAGACTTAGCTCTTAGTAGACTCAACCCCTTGGGACGATAATTCTTTTATTGTCTATGACCTGACACCTTACACGTTCACTAAGACATATTCATATTGGGATGTGGGTTTGCGTACTCGACTAGCTATCATTGCGTACAACCTATCTCACGGTTAGTATATAGCCAGGACATAATTTAGAGGCTTGGATTATTGATTCATGGTAGGCACGTCGAGTAGTCGACTTGCGTATCTACATGGGGCGGGGAGGACAACTAGGAGGCGTATGGGATACACCCACATTGGAGCCGTAGTTCGGAGGAACCTCGGGTCCAATGATTTTTCCTTTATACTGATGCCACGCTCTTCGGAGTGATATGGACGATATACTGTACAGATGCCATTCTCTTCAGAGTATGGACGGTATGCCTACACCTACTCATACGCGTCAGAGTTGCCCTCACATTGCATTCACTTAGATGGCTAGCACACCCTTATTGTATTTATTTTATTCAGTGTTCATATATAGCATATTATTTTCTTGTATCTTGTTACGTCCCTCTGAGGACCTGGTACCTTTCCAGATTTAGACGAGGCTTACTACCCCACCATATACGGCCCAGAACAGGAGACGAGATTTGCTACAGTCGAGGAGTTGGAGGTGCAGCCGTCAGAGTTCCCGTGATCAGTTGGTAGGCCATTAGCCTAGATGGAGGGCAGCATTATCTTCTCAGCTGATGCCCTAGTTATTATCTTTTATATCTTCTTTCAGTACTTTATTTCGTCATAGTAGTGGGTTTGTTCCCACCAGACATCACTGGTTGTACTATGATATCTTGATACTGGTATTTATCAACTAGCAGTTTATTTAGTGTTTCTTGCTCTTTATATTGTGGATGAGATTAGATTACCTGTATTTGACTTATATTGGACATGTTAGTATTATAGGACAGCGTAGCACTCTTCAGGGATCCATTAAATTAGGATATCCTCGGTGACGTATCAGCTGGCTATTGTCACGTGGCCTGATTCTATATATTTTAGGACTGGGGCATGACACTGAGCAAAGCGGGTCGGGTTATTACACTTACGTAGTTTGAATCGCCTGTCCACTTGAACGGAAATGGGTCGTTACACTCAAAATTCAAACTCAAGGCTAGTTAGAGATATCAAGACAAGCTACAAACTAATTATAAGCAATCTTCACATATAAATAAGCAATTATAACAACACATATAATGAAGCGAAGCAACATCATTTTACATGAGTGCTTGTCGATCACGGAATAAAAGATGCCAGGAATAAGAAAAGAATATACCTTATGACTCGAATATGTGTGGGTACCGAGATCGAATATCGTCTTCGCGCTTCTACGTCGACTTCTCGAAGGAGTGGTGGCCCCAAGCAACATGAACAAGACGGATAGTCCGATTCTTGAGTACCTTCTCTCTCTGATCCAAAATGGACACGGACGGTTCCTCGTAAGTTAAGTCGGTACCAACGTCTAACTCAGAGTGATTGAGGACAAGACTCGGGTCTGGGACATACCTACGCAACTGAGACACATGAAATACATCATGCACTTTAATTAGGGAAGGCGGAAGGGCAAGATGATAAGCAACGTCACCTACCCTCTCGAGAATATCGAACGGTCCTACATATCGTGGACTAAGCTTTCCGTGAACCCCGAATATAATGACTCCACAGGTAGGCAAAATTAGTAAAAATACGTGGTCGTCGATCGAAAACTCTAACGGCCTATGATGCTGATCTGCCCAGTGACGATGCCGATCTTATGCAACCCAAAGTCGCTCCCTGATCTGCTTAACTACCCTAATCGTTTGAGTAATTATTTTAGGTCGCAACATCTTCTGTTCACCAATGTTATCCCATGCCAAGGGTAACCTGCAATTTCTTTCATATAATGCCTCAAAAGGAGCCATTTGTATGCTGGCCTGATAATTGTTGTTGTACGAGAGTTCTACTAAGTGAAGATGATCTTCCCAAGATCTACTAAAGTCTAAGGTACAAGATCGTAATATATCTTCCAAAGTCCGGGTGATACGCGGTAATGAATCTCAACTTGGTACCTGACGCTCATGCAAGCTTTTTAAGAAATAAGATGTAAAGCGATTATCATGATCTGATACTATACTTGATGGGACTCTGAGCTACCTTACTATCTGCCGCATGTACCTCTGTGAACTGCTCTGTGGACTGCCCTATTTGGAAGGAAAGAAAATATGCCACTTTTGTGAGTCGATCTACTACTACCCAAACTGTATCACGTCTAGTAGAGGATCTAGGTAACTGGTCACAAATTCAATCGTAATGTATTTCTACTTCTACTCTGGAATAGGCAGGGGTTGTAATAATCCTGCTGGTCTCTGTTGTTCTGCCTTCACTTGCTGACACACGAGACATCAAACAAACTGAGCTATTTCTCTTTTCATTCTGTTCCACCAGAAATATTGCTTGATATCATGGTACATCTTCATTCCTCTATAATAAATTGAATACTGGGAACTGTGGGCCTCGGTCATTACTTCTTGTCGGATATCTCCACTTGGAACACACAAACGGTTTCCAAATCTGAGTGTTTCGTCTTCGTGAATTCTTAATTCCTTCC
The DNA here is from genome assembly GCA_036927795.1 of Iris macrosiphon. NCBI lineage: Eukaryota > Viridiplantae > Streptophyta > Magnoliopsida > Asparagales > Iridaceae > Iris > Iris macrosiphon. Next base: position 57,403,860 of record JAYESA010000020.1, read on the forward strand.
TAAGATCTGATTGACATTCTGCCCTAAGCTTCTTAATCTGTGAATCTTCTGCTTGAGCTGCCTTGATCTCCTCCACCAAAGTTGATTGTATCTGAAGACTGGCTAACACTCTCATCTCTTGAGGTAACACTACCTCGATGCCCATCTCTTTAAGATCTTCTAGAATGTTCTTCTGAGTTGTCAAGATAAATTTGATGCTTCTCTTACTTAGTGCATTCGCCACTATATTTGCCTTGCTTGGATGGTACTGAAGTACCATATCATAATCACCAAATAACTCTAGCCACCTCCTCTGTCTCATGTTCAAGTCCTTTTAAGTGAATATTTACTTTAAAATCTTGTGATCTATAAATATCTCCACCCGATCACGGTATATGTAATGTCTCCACAATTGCTGCTAATTCCAAATCATGGGTTGGATAATTCTTCTCATGATCTCGAAGCTGTCGGGATGAATAAACTATTACTTTTTTATATTGCATTAATACACATCCAAGTTCTCTTCCATATGCGTTATAGTAAACCGTTAATCCTCTTGATCTTACTGGGAGTATAAGGATCGGTGCTGTTATCAGTTTCTATTTTAACTTCTCAAATGCTGCTTGGCACTCTACCGACCAAACAAACTTTACCTTCTTATGGGTTAGACGAGTCATTGGTGCTAAAATTCGTGCAAAGTCTACCACGATCCTCTGGTATTTTCCCGCTAATCCTAAGAAATATTGTACATCTGCTATTGTCTTCGAGACTGGCCAATTCTCTACTACTTCAGCCTTCTTGAAGTCCACTGATACTCCTTCTCCTGAGATGATGTGCCCCAAGAATGACACATGATCTAACCAGAACTCACACTTACTGAGTTTAGCATATAAATGACGCTCTCTCATAACTTGCAACACTTTTCGAAGATATTTTTTATACTCTTCTTCATTGTTGGATTAGATAAGAACGTCATCTATGAATACTGTTTGTGGATTAAACGAAAGAATGAAAGTGTATTTCAATGACGGGGTTTGTGCGAAACTCGCGCCCTTTGGTTTACAAACAAACTTGTACAATGTAATCCTATACGAGGATGTGGGAGTACAATTTATTTAATCTGGGTATAAATTGCTATAGGTGTCTGATCTGCGGTCGATCACTTTAGCCCTTGGACCACGCGATATTGAAGAAGTGCCGTGGAAGACAGGTAGCAGCTTCGAAGGTTGCAGGAGAGGGTGGATGCACGATGCCGAAGTCGTCGATCCCCGCTCTTTGCCTGAGCTCCGGGCTCTCTCTCTCTCTCTCTCCTCCTTGTTTGATCTTCTCCGACTGTCGACCTTGGATCTGGTATTGGTACTCTTGACCGAATTTTCCGACCTGGGATCTGATATCGGTTTCTTGACCAATTTTTCAACCTTCTTCCCCATTGACAGGGGCCTCTATTTATAGAGTTTTTGGTGACAGTGACCACTCCGTTGGTGTAGCAACCGAGGAGTGGAAAGTACAGCACCCTTTTACACAACGGTTAAAGTAACCAATGCCTACGTATAGATGATCTTTTGACTGAGCGGGTGACGTGGGTCCAACTAAAGGGACACAACACGTACGGTTGCTACTAAGATCATGGCGTAAAAGCCATGCGAGGTATCCATTGTGTAGAAGAGGTTGGCGTAGAAGCCAAATGTCCGTCACTATGGCATAGAAGCCAAGTAGGCATAGAAGCCGAACAGGCATAGAAGCCGAGTAGGCGTGGAAGCCGAGCAGGCATAGAAGCCGAACAGGCATAGAAGCCGAGTAGGCGTGGAAGCCGAACAGGCACAGAAGCCGAACAGGCATAGAAGCCAAACAGGCATAGAAGCCGAGTAGGCGTGGAAGCCGAGTAGTCGTAGAGACTGAGTGGGCGTGGAAGCCGCATGAGCACAGATCCTGAATGGGCGTAGAGGCCGCTGCATATCGTGCCAGAATGGGCGTAGAAGCCGCTTGAGCACAGATCCTGAATGGGCGTAGAGGCCGCTGCATATCGTGCCAGAATGGGCGTAGAAGCCGCTTGAGCACAGATCCTGAATGGACGTAGAAGCCGCTGTATATCGTGGTGATGTGGACGTCTTAGCCGGAATTACGGCTTTTGAAGATATAACCAAATCTCTTGCAGGGATTTGCCATCACCTTATGCATTAAATGTGGAGGCGTGTTTCGAAGGTCTGCAGGCCTTCTGTGCATCCGTCGCAGAGACGTGTCTTGAGAGAAATTGTCACCGCTCTGTGCAATTTAGACGTGGAGACGTGCCTCGAATCCCGTACGAAGTACAGCTTTTAACGTGGCAGGTGGTTTGTCTGCTGCGGAGCGTAAAACAGCTCATGTTTGCCTATGTAAAACAGGGCGGCGTATTCCTTTGTACGCAAAAGAGCGGTTTATGCTGAGGGGACTCCAGTAAACGACGGTTTGGTGATGTTTTACCAAATCCTCTGCATTAAATGGTGAGATCCGCCATCATACTGTGGGGTGCGTCCCGAGAGGTCTGCTATCGTTTCCAGCCGTCGTCTGGGTAGCCGTGCATCACCTTTTGTTAGGAGACAGAGGTCAGATTCACTGCGTGACTTGACAGGTTCATTTCGGGGAAGATGAAGCGTTCTTCGTACGCTATCACGCTGCTTTGAGAGCGGTTGAGTTTTACGCCATGGAGGCGATGAAGAACTCTGTTTCACGCTGGAGCGGCCTGGACGTACTATATTTATGCGGATGGTCCTTTGAGCTTTATTCTTCACGCTGTATTTTAGCGGAGAAAACTCTGTCGTACGCCTGATGGCTCTGAAGGCCTCTGCTTACGCTGCTTTGTATCAAGAGGCTGTGTAGCTCTTCCCAGCGTATTTTTTATGCTTCTACAAGACCCCCTTCAGAGCTTTTAAATTCTTTGGAATTTGAAACGCTTTGAACGAAGCATGAATGGCCCCTCGTAACTCAAAACGTTTCTGAGTGGAGCATTGAAACGGTCGGTGCAGACTTTATGGCGGATTTATGGGGGACCGCTGTGATCTCTTTTGCCTATAAAAGGCTGGGGGAGTTAGCCTGTTCTCCCCACATCTTCATAACCACGCAGAGATGATCACCGGAGTTCGCCGGGTCGATTTGAGGAAGAAGGAGATCATGTTCTTCCAGCGTGTAAGGAGCCGAAAAAGACGGCGTCTTCGAGCAAGTGTCCACTGCAACGATGGATCATGGAAGGATATCTTAGCCTCCCTTGCTCGGGATAATCAGCAACTTTGTATGACGTTGCCCCAGGAGAGAGGAAGGGTCGTATTTGACCACACAGCTTGCAAGCTGTATCTCTTCTCCTTAGATCCCCGCGGACGAGATTAGACAAACCATAATCTATCGTCCCTGATCGAGCTGGGTGGAAGACCCCTCAGCTGGATCGACCATGGCGAATGGAGGATCTTCTTGTTCATTACTGTGGAAGTAAATGAACCGCCATGGAAGAAGAGGAAGACCTGCACCGATGCGAGAACCCGGTAGAACGGATTCTGGGGGCGATCTTCAGACGACGAGGGGGTATCTCCTTTGTAGATGGAGTTTCCCTCAGATGTATTCATGAAAATGAAAAGAAAACCCTTGTAGATTAGATTTCCCTCATATGTAATCATGATTTTGATCTTTAATAAAAATCGTCTTTCTTCTTCATATGATCATCTTGTCATATGTTGCTGTGAAGTCTGAATATGTGCAGCTTCAACACGTCTGAATCTGTACGCCGACTCTGTAGAAAGAGTGCTAGGTCCTGTCCTTTACGCATAGCGAGTAGTTCATAGAACGCTGTAGAGCATTTTGAATATCTTAGAACTGTCCTGTTGCTGGGACTGAGGAACCGCGTAGAGCTCTGAACTTCTGATAAACAGAATTTTTGTTCAGTCTTCGCCTTCAAGAGTGACTTCTCGAAAATCCCTTGGAACAGGGTCGAGGAATGGCTGTCAAAAACTGAGTTGCCATCTTTTGATAGACGAGATATTCAGACTGGAGTCTGGATGAACCTCCAATTGACCCGAGAAGAGTAATTTCTCAATGTTTGAACTCTTGTATGTTTCGGGTACTTGGGATATGTTGAGGCCAAGGAGGAGTATCTTCTGTGTGAACTCCTGTAATTGACCATCTTGGGGACCGTTCGAATATACGAAAAGTCATGGAGCGAGAAATCATCAGTTTGTAGCCTCCGGGCGTAAAACACCGTCGAGCGTGAAATCGTAGACTTGTAGTTCCTGTGCGTGAAGTCATGGGTTTTGTGGCCTCTCGAGCATAAAAGCTACTGAGCACAAAGGCATCCGGGCCAAAAATCTGACTTGTAGCTGTCGAACGTAAAGTTGTAGATTCGTAGCCGTCGAGCGTAGGAAGCTCCTTTAGCGTAGAACTGTATATCTGTAGCCTGTGAGCGTAGAACACCATCGAGCGTGAAATCGTAGACTTGTAGTTCCTGTGCGTGAAGTCATGGGTTTTGTGGCCTCTCGAGCATAAAAGCTACTGAGCACAAAGGCATCCGGGCCAAAAACCTGACTTGTTGTCACGACCCGCACCCGGTTTAGGGGCACGAGTGCGTGGGTACGTCCAGCCTACGCCGCAGCATCGGCGGTAGAACGCTGTCAAGGTCTTGATACTATCTAGCTAATGTCACACAAACATCCAATCTCCATAAGGAGGCACGGATGACACAAATAAACGAGCACATACTCAATCACAGGATTACAGCACGATAAGATAACGAACCAAAAATTAAAATTTAAATACAACACAAATCCAGAATGTAATCTAACTCAACAATATCCGAGTCTCAATAAAAATGCCGGAGACAAATCCGGTACCAAATAGTTTACTTAAAGAGCTAACTAAAAAATAGAAATTTCCGGCTAGACCTTCCGGAATCACAACTAAACTACCAAGTCCAAGTCTCCAGCTACTCACCATATGGTCCACAAAGTGTCGGACAGCGGTCCTATAAGGCATAGTCTGGAAAAATGTTTCCAGTCAGGAAGGAGCAAAGTATAAAACTCAAATAACAGTTCCATTAAATTGATAAGGTCTATAATACAATGAACATGTCATGCTAGCTACTGAGAAGACAGTGAAATAAATACAATGGCAATTAAAGAGAGACAGGCAATGTAAAGAGACAGCAATAGGCAATATGATACAGTCAGTGCATGTATGAAAGTGAAAAGAACAAGGAACAGTATCATATATGGGTGATATAGTATATGATTTAAATAGGAAAACAGTAATTCTATTCTAAGTGTTTGAAATAGTAGTTTCAAAATGTGATCGGCTTGGGAACATGTACGATAGCTACAGGGCCTGGCTAATCATGGGTGAAGAGCATGATTAATACTTACAATTTCTATACTACAATAAGAGGTTATGATCACATTTCTTACTAACTACTTCTCCGCCCCCAACTAGTACTGTGGATCCAACCATGACACGTCACGATACACGAGCAAGTCAAGTCTATCATGTACGATATCTAATATACATGTCGTGTACAATATCAATACGATAATCAAGGTAACATCTCATGACTGCAGATCCAAGCTATACTAGTCCGTGTAGCACAGTGTCAAGGATTCAGATGTAACATTTCATGATTGTTGAACTTATAGAAATTATCAAAGAATTGGAAATTATCAGAGAATGTACTTGCCTTTGGTCCTTAGCTGGTAATTATGGATGTCCTGTTCCAGAGTATCCCCCTGGGTGAACCAACAGTCCTATAGACATAACACAATATAACATTTGTATCAGGGGCTATACTAACACACAATAGAAATACACTGGCCTTAGGGCTGCGCTAGGTACGATAAGGGTCATCTACTAGATAGGCCAACTATATATATTAATATCCCTTAATTACAATAATGGATATAAGTATAAATATATACACTTTAAATAAAAATAATACCTGTATGTACATACAAACATATCTCAGATTAAATACATATACAAAATATACATGTATATATTATAAAAATGTGCTAAGGGTTTATACAAAATATATCTACACCTACGAATTAACAAAATACATACATAGACTAATTACATATGGATACTCATATATACCAATTAAAATATACAATACTATATACAGGTAAATATACCAATTTATATTATATATACAAGCCAATACAAAAATATAATCTACATATATATATTTATACCAAAATACGGTTTTATATGTACCAATTTATTATACAACACATAATATTAAATACTAAAACATACATTAACATGTATATACTGAGAAATATTTATACTAGAATTCATACATGTTAAATATTAATAAAATAAATAATTATACATATACTAATTTAAATTACATTAGTATACTTTTATTAAATAGATGCCATAAAATTAACCAATGTATATATACATATATATATACAAATTAATTAAATACATACACTTACATTCACATTAATTAAATAAATGCTATACTTATATATGTATTTATATACTAATACATGGATGCGTATTAAACATTAATTAATTAAATGCTATACATACACATATACTAATTTAAAATATACTATATACACATACATGTAATGTTTAAACATTAATTTAATTTACATAATTACATATACATGCTAATATATACATATACTTATACAAAATACCTACATACATACATATATACGATAAACTATACATATAAGAAGGAGGGAAGAGAGAAGAGCTTACTGTGGTGGTGCACCGCCTGGCCGGGGGAGGATGGCCGGACTGCGGCTGAGGGCGAGGTGGAGGCTCGACTTCCTGGCAGTGGTGGTTGTATCGGGTTGGCCACCGGGCCGGAGTCGAGCTCACAGTGTGGAGATGATGGTGGTCGAGCAGCAGGGCCGGCTGTGGGGGACTCGGCCGCCCAGAGTTCACAGGGGGAGCAGTGGCAGGTCGGCGGGAATGGGCAGAGGAGCAGCCGGCTGCGGGGATAGGGTTTGCCGGCGGAGGGAATGAGCAGCGGGGTCGTGGTGGTGTTAGATGGTGGTGGAGGGATGAATGGCGAAGATGGGGAGAAGGACAGCAGGGAGGAGGAGCAGCCAGGGGGTCGGTGTGTAGGCCGGGGGTGGCACCGACGTTCGCCGGAGTTGCAGAGGCCCGCCGGGGGAGTTGATGGGATTAATGGTGGTGATGGGAAAGGATGGAGGTGATAGGAGGAGATGGAAGGAGGAGATGGATCGGCAGAGGGAGGAGATGGGAGAGGAGTAGCCGGAGTGGGGTAGGAGGCCGGAGGGAGGAGCAGTCGGCGTGCACAGGGGTCGGGGTGCCGTCCGTCGGACCGGAGGGGCAGCGCCGGACTGATGGGGAGCCGCCGGGCTGAACAGTTAGGGGGGGATGATGAACAGTGTTCCCCCCCCCCCCTTGAATTCAAAAATTTAAGAAAAGAAGAAGGGAAGAAAAAGAAGAAGAAGAAGAAAAGAGAAGAAGAAAAAAGAGAAGAAGAAAGGAAGAAGTTTTCCAACGTAGGAGAGAGAAAGGAGGCTTGTGAGGTGGAGGAAAACCTAGGTTGTCTAGGGATTAGGGTTTGATGTAGACAAGGCATTATATAGGGGAGAGGGTTTGATGAAGGGTGAGGATTTGACCCCTAGAATGAGGGGTCCAGATTAAACATGAAGGAAATTAATTCATGTAGGAATGAGGGTGAGGGCTAAAAATAATATCAGGTTCCCTCATTGTTTAAACAATGAGGTGTTGACACCAAAAATGCCAATTTGCGAATTAACCCCCTTAAATTTGGGAAATTTCACAAACACAAAAAATGACGAAAATTTGGCGGGCGATTCGGGGTCCTGTATTTTGTAGGGTCAGGGGGCGCTGTAAGATTTGTGTGGGCTCAAATAACAGGGCACTGGAATTAAATTAGAATTTACGGAATCAGATAAAATGGTATCCTCAAATTAAATAGAAATAAATGCAAGTTGTGTTCAACAATTTATTAGGAGTACATGGGGCCAAAATCAGGTCAGGTCAGGTCATCAATACCAATATTGAAGAAGACTCAGACAGAATATTACCCTAATTTGGGCCGCACGAAAAATAGGTCAAGATTGTCTCCAATTTAAATTGGAACGCACAGCGATACAAAATATGGATTTATTAAATAACGTCCGTGACGATTTTTATGCGGCCAGAAATAATGCACAAGGGAGCAAAATTATGAGTTGCAAAAATAGCAGAATGGAAGGCGGGCATGTCTAGGGCAAGATGGAGAAATTTGTTGGAAGACAAAAGTCAGGGTAGCGCTCCAAATATCGAAGCAAAGGCAATGCACAATAATTAAATAAAATACGGTAATTAATTACACCTCCAATAAATTAATTCTAAAATAAAAAAATTAACCTCAAAATTCCATAATTCCGACAGGTGCTCATCTACTGGCTTCTAGGTCAAGTCTACCATCACAAACACAAATGAACACTGTCTATAATATAATATATAAAAGTACACATCACACAGTTATTTAATTTAAATATATACTATTCATGCAATTAATTAATTATAACTACAATAATATTAAATATTGTAAAAAGTCAAAAATACCCCTATTTTCGGAACGTGGTAGTGACACTTGTAGTTGTCGAACGTAAAGTTGTAGATTCGTAGCCGTCGAGCGTGGAAAGCTCCTTTAGCGTAGAAATGTATATCTGTAGCTCCTGAAAAAAAAGAAAATTTCTCCGAGCGTGAAGTCTTGCGGATCTGTTGCTTCTGAGCGTAAACTGAGCACTATCGAGCGTGAGATCATCGATTTGGTATCTGCTGAGCGTAAAGTCATAGATTTATGGCCTCTCGAGCGTAAAAGCTACTGAGCACAAAGGCATCCGGGCGTAAAACCATAGACTTATAGCTTGCTAGCGTAAAACCGTAGATCTGTTGCTGTCGAGCGTAGAAAGCTCCTTCAGCGTAGGACCTGCTGAACCGTCTTTGCACGAAAAAACTTTTCAAATTTGCTGACTGTCCGTCTTTCAAGGTTAGTGGTCTGACGTGGCATCCAATCATAACCCATTATTTAATTTTATAAGATTTGGTTAGGGTATCGAGGAGTCCGTCTGAGGATTCGAGGAGTCGGCCTGAACTCTATATATGTCCCAAGTTCTCTGAGAGAGAAACTTTTTATCCGTCTTTTGTGAAAGAGAGCTTTTGACTGTTCGAGTTTTTCTTCGTTCCCTCGAATCTTCAGAAAATGGCGTCGAAACAAACCTCCTTCGCTAAGGGAAAGGGTATAGGTTCCTCTTCTCATTCTTCCGCCCCAGCGAGGGGGTCTTCGGTCGGTCAAGGCGAACTTCCTTCTGAGCGAGGTGTCCCGCCGACGAGCAGTGCACCCGGTCTTAGAGGTAAAGCCTTCGGGGTGACAAAAACGACGAAAAATCCTTCGCACACGTTGAACGTGACCGCACTAGGTCATCTTCTGTGCTGATAGCCTCTTCTTGAGGAAGATGATGCACGGAGGCGTTTTTATCTTTTACGCCCATATTTCTAATGTATCAGCGTAAAGACTCCATATTTTCGTAGTTCTGAGCGTAGAAGCTCTGGCTACCGAAAATTGGGGTATATCGTAAAATTTAAATTTTACGCTTGTGGGGGGACCTCCGGCGTAAAATTACCAGATTTGCACAATCCCGCGTAGAGCACAGACTGCTGTTTCTTTCGGTCCGTATGTTCGTGCAAGACTTATGATGACGTATTTTTCTCGCACTTTTGTAGTTGACTTGGGTGAGTCTCCACTGGCCGAGGTGATGGGCTCCGCTGCTGGGATGCTGCACTCGAACTACCTGGAGGATCTGTCCCACGTGTCCTTCCCTATCTCCGGACCCCAGTACCCTGAAGGAAGGAGGGTCTTAATATCGGCTCAGGGCGAGCGAATGCTGCTGAGCATGATCAACGGGGAGCCTCTGACTTATGTAGACGGGGAGCCGTACGTAAAGCCGGCTTTCCTTTTTGGGGACATGATCGACAAACAGTCCCAGATGAAGCCTAAGAGGGAGCCCTGGGTCTTCTCAGCCGGGAATTTGGTTTTGTACCTGCCAACGATGCCGAGGGATTACCCCATCTCGGCCTTCTTCCATGCGACGCATCCTAGAAAGATGTCGTGGACGCTGACTCCTGATCTTCACGGCAAGCCGGGGAAGATTTATCATCTGAAAGGAACTGACCAGGGGTCATTCGTCAGTCGCCCCTCCGGCGTTATGACGTTGTTCAGAGGACTGTGCCCGGGCAGTGTTCCAAGTGAGGATAGCTTGGTGATCCAGCCGGTCCAATTGCCGACCTTCTGCAACGACTTCATGGGTCGAGGTGGGGTATATCCCAAGGAGAATCCTCGGTGCAATGGGTGGATCGCCCCAACGAACTCCCGATGGATATGCCTAGTTGACTGGGCCTTGAAGCACTTCCAGAGAGAGTTGGAGGGCATTGGACTATATGCCGCTGTGAGTGCGACGAGCGTCGGGTTGCCTCCGAACCCCAATTTGTTTCTGGCGCTGATGGAGCGGTACATTCCGCTCACCGGGACCTTTGCCACCCCACTGGGGGAGTTGGGGTTGGCGCTCCACGAGATGGCAGTTGTCTCGAGATTGCCGATGGGGGATACTCCATATGAAGAGTATGTTCCCACCAACCGGGAGTTGGGGGATTTGGACCCTCGGGTGGCGGAAGTATATCAGGAGCTGATGTGTCAATACTTCGCGTGCACCACCTTTTATAACGAGCCTTCTGATTTGGCTCACACCACCAAGTGGATGTCCTACCTCTTCTTCCACCGAGCCAGGGCCGCCAGGTCGGAGAAAGCCTCGGGTGGCAAGAATGAGCCCGTGAACTGTTTGGGCGTGCTTAGTGCCCAGGTTGTGGAGACTCTTATGGAGGAGGCTGAAGCTCCGGACCAGATTCTTGTCGAGGGGGTAGGAAAGTACCCGGAAGGCACTAAGGCCTGTAGTTACTTGAGGCGTTGTCGCAGGCCTTTGTCTAAGGAAGCCCAGCTGGCTGGTTTCCTCTCCATATGGTTGCGCCGAGTAGTGGTGCCAGGTACCGCGTTCGTGGATCGCATTCACCGAAACATCCTGTGGCCGACAGTGCGCCTGGTGTTTGGGGCAAGACTGGGCTTGCTTCCTACCATGGTGTGCGTATACAGGCTGGCTTGAGAGCCATAACTGACGGGTTGCTCGTCGACGAAGCTCAACGTGAGAGTTTTCCCAGGGTGGAGTTACCATACCTATACTTGATGGGATGGTTGGTTCTCCACAATCCCCGGGTGATGTCTCCTGGGTTCGGTATCAGCCCGGGGGGTATACTCTTGCTGAATTACAAGGATTTCTCCTGGAATGTGAGCACAGTTTTAGACTGCCGGCTGGTGTTGAACCTCGGCCACGGTTGGAAGCTCCTCTGTACTGCTCCCCCCGTGTATCGCAATCAATCAGGGGTGCGGCTTGAGGATTCAAGTGGAGAGAAGACCGACCTTTCCCCGGAAGCTTTTAACTGATTGGTCTGTATTAGACCCTCCCATCTGCTGTACAGGAGCGAAGATCACTGCTTCTTCGAGCCCTACTTGCCTAGTCGGTTTGCCAGGCAGTTTGGGTACGATCAGCTGCATGTGGGCAATGCCGTTACCAGCTTTAGGTCCAGGGGCGGACTCATTGATGGAGCTAGAGGGTGGCAATATTTTCTTATGGGTTGTACGAGGGCAACCTTCATTGTGCCGGTTGTTACAACCTCCACGGAGCTTCGCATTCTCCATTCTTACGTCCAGTTTTACGTGGCGATCAACACCTTCCATCATGATTTCGACGTGCATGGAAGCTTCCGGGTGCCTTCTCCCAAGCCTGGGGGAAGAGTTGACATTCCTTCGGTTTCTTCAAACGAAGGTGAGGAGTCTGGTACTCCGGACGAGCCTCTGGTATCGGTGCCGAGGTGCGAAGTGTCTCTGCCTGCGGGGGCTTTGGTAGTCCCTTCTGGGAAGCGACGGGCTTCTGCTCTGAAGGAAGTTTCTTTTCGCAAGAGGAGAAAGGAGACGGTTGCTCGTCCTCTCCGCATTCCTGGCATTGCGGCTCCTGGGAGTGAGCCTGCCTCTCCCTACCTCGGGGATGACTCCTTGGCTGGAGGTTCCTCGCCTTCTAGAGAGGGGCCTCCTACAGTTCCGGTCGTCGATGTCGGAGAATCCTCGTTAGAGGTGGCTGTGGCGGCTACTACTCCAGGTAGCGGAGCGAGATTGCCTGTGTGACCGAGGCAGATGGGAGAATCTTTCCCGAGGCTAGCAGCGGGCATGACTCCTGCCGCGTTAGTGAGCGCGCCTGGCGAGATTCCGGCCGATGAACTTCGACCACGTCTTGTTGGAGGCCTGACAGAACTCTCGGCGATATCAGTCGACCCACCTCCTTCTCCAGGCATGACGATTCGCATTGCGTCATTAAGGCGTGGTTTAGCTATATCGACTGTAGATGCGTCGTATATGCCGTCGGCTCCGGGTAAATGTCATTTTTATGTCTCCTTTGAGAAAGATTGTCATCATACTGATATTGACTTTCTCGTCTTTTTCTCAGGGGATAGCGCCCACGGGGAGTATATCGTGGAAGCGCATTCTGGTTCCGCTCGGGCTTCTGACGAGGAGGCGTTCGTCTTTGATGAGGAAGTGGCTTCGGGGGCCAGTACGCCTGGAGTAGCTTCGTCACCTCGAGAGGAGGATGAACACGTCGTCATGACCTTGCCTCTTGTGAGTGTGGCGACGACTTCGACCGCCGTTACTGCACCTTCTTCGATTGTGCCATGTGTCGATGCGACGGCTGTGGCCACCTCGTCTGCAATCATCCCTGGAGAAGGACTTGCTGATATTGCGGGCGCTCCCGGCGTTTAGTCGGACCTAGTTGCGTTGACCGAGCAACATACCAGCCTTTTCTACACCGGTTTGAGAACGATGGTGTCAATGGTGTTAGCGAAGAGTCTGGATTTTGAGCGCCTGAGGAAGACTTCTCTTGCTTCGATCGGGGTCATCAGGGAGCTCGGCGATCCTGGGGTAGCTGACGCCCTGGAGGCGGTGGTTAATGGGTTAGAGCAACCTATTAACGAACATTTGCAGCTGACTCGGGGTCTCGATGCTGATGTTCAGGCTCGGTTCGACCTCATGACTGCGCGGCTTGCTACGAAGGTGGAAAGCCTAGACAACTCTATCCAGAAGCATAAGCTGGAGGTGGATAGGAGAAAAGTTGTCGTAGAAGAGGCTTTTGCCGTTGAGACGCGGTGTCGTTCTGAGCATGAAGGGAATGCAGCGAGGGTCTCCAAGATGAAGGAAAAACTCGCTCGGGCAGAGGAGTGGGCTTCTCAGTCGCTGGCAGGTCTAGACGTAGCGTCTGGTCGACTGAGCACAGCGCGACGAGAGCTGGACCGTACAGAAGCTGCTCGCGCGGGCTGTCTTCGGGCAAAGGCTGATCTGACCCTCACGGACACTCCCGAGGCACGGCTGGAGCAAGCTCGTGCCGACGCCTTGGTTCTTAGGAATGAGAGGATAGCTGCGCTGGAGTGGCAGATTCACAATCTGACTCACCCGCCATCATGATGTATCCTTTTCCCTTTTTGCTTGCCCAGATGTAATTCTGCCTCCCTCTCGGGAATAAATAAAGGCGACTCTTTTCTGACTTTTGTGGACCCATCATTTCGGAATGTAAATGATCGGTTTTGGTGAGAGTGTTATCAGAGGTAGTATGGACATGATAGACTCCCGATAAACTTCTTAGCAGGACACATCTATTCAGAGGTCATACGGACATGATAGAGCGTAACCCTACTAATTGTGTTTTGGAAGTAGTTTTGTCAGAATCGAGGGCCTTTCTATGTCCTACCCGAGCAGGGGGGATTAAGCATAGTACCTTTTCAGGAATTTGCCGTTGATATGAGCCATTAACAGGTCTCCATTAGGCTGGGCTATCCTCTAGGCGCCGTTCGAGAACGTTGTCTCGATCACATAAGGGCCTTCCCACTTGGGTTGGAATTTGCCTTTACTTCTGTGGGTAAGAATCATCGGTCTTCTTACGACTAGAACTAGCTCGCCGACTTTGAACACTCTTTCCTTCACTTTATGATTAAAAGTTTTGGAAATGCGTGCTTGGTAAAGCGTGATGCGCTGTTGAGCTTGTAGGCATTTTTCGTCTAATCCTTCAAGCTCTTGGAGCCTTAACAGGTCATTCTTTTCTCGAGTCAACTCACTAGTCACTGCTATCCTGACCGACGGGATCTGTAGTTCGATGGGAAAAACTGCCTCGCTCCCGTAGACCAGTAAAAAGGGGGTACAACCTGTAGGTGTCCGTACCGTTGTGCGGTATGCCCAGAGACATTCGCCCAGCTTCTCGTTCCAGTCTCTTTTGTTTGAAGAAACGAACTTCTTCAGGAGTTTGATAATGGTTTTGTTGAAAGCTTCCGCCAAACCATTAGCAGCTGGATAATATGCCGTAGAGGCAATATTATGTATTCGACTTTTATAGCAAAATTGATGAAATGCTTGGCTGATGAACTGAGGCCCATTGTCATGGATTATCCTTCGAGGAATCCCAAAGCGATAAATGACGTGGTGCTTAATGAAGCTGATCACGTCAGACGCTTTTACCTCAGCCAGAGGGATCGCCTCTGCCCATTTGGATAAGTAATCCGTGATGGCCAGTATGAATCGGTGGCCTCTGGAGGAAGACGGGTGAATAGGACCGACGATATCCATACCCCATGCTTCAAAGGGCCAGGATGCGACCGTAGGATGTAGATATTCAGACGGTTGGTGTATGAAGTCTGCATGAACCTGACAGGCTCTGCATTGTCTTGCATAGCTGATCGCGTCTGTGATCATAGTGGGCCAGTAGTAGCCCATTCTCCTGATACGATCCTGTAGCTTAGGACCGGGCTGATGCGCTCCGCATACGCCGTCGTGAGCTTCTCAGATAATCTGCTGTGCTTCGTCGTCTGAGAGACATCTTAATAGCAGTCCGTCGTAGGTTCGACGATATAGGCAGTGTGAAGATGCATCAAAATAGAAGCGTAATAATCGTCTCTTGACGGATATTGCTTCTTTGGGGTCCTCTGGCAAGATTCCGTATGCGACGAAATCTATGAAGGGACTTCTCCAGTCCCTCCCGGGGGGATCTGTGTTCACAGCGTGGCTGCGTTCTATGTGAAGGTTGTTCTTCATGCAGAATAAATCTCTGTTAAGAAGGATCATCGAATCTTGCCTTCTTATAGGGGTAGCTAAGTCCGCAGCTAGACTGGCCAGGGCATCAGCTTCCAGATTCTGAGATCGAGGTACATGCTCTAGGAAGAACCCTTTGAACGTCATGGCTATCTCGATTGTCGCTCGGTGATAGGGGATGAGGTCTGGATTCCGGACTTCGTATATCCCTCTGACTTGATTGACAATAAGCAGAGAATCACCGAAAGCTTCCAGGGTTTCGACCCCCAGCTCTTCAGCGACTTGGAGCCCGATTAACAGGGCGTTGTATTCCGCCACGTTGTTGGAGCAAGGTTCATTAAGAGAGTATGCCCGGTATATGACGAGTTTATCAGGAGTGACCAGGACGATTCCTACCCCTGAAACCATATTTCCCTGGGGGCCAGTCCTGGAGGCGTCGTCAAAGAACAGTTGCCACGTGTCACTTTCCATTGCGGAATACATTCTGCAACTTCGTCGGGAATGTCTTCGTATAACTTGGAGGCCTCCGGGATCGGATGAGCAGCCAGGAAGTCGGCCAGCGCTTGGCCTTTGATGGACTTCTGCGGGCTGTACACCATGTCATATGGTGTTAACAGCATCGCCCAGGTTGCGAGTCAGGAATTAAGAATACTCGGCTTGCTCATCAGTACTCGAAGAGGGTTGATCCTGGAGATGATATGAATAGTCTGGCCGATGACGTAGTACCGCATCTTTTGGATAGCGAACATCAGAGCCAGACATTCTTTCTCCATTGGGTTGTACCGGTGTTCGGCTCTGACCATCATCCTGCTGAGGTAGTAGATAGCCTGCTCATGCCCCTCGTCGTTCTTTTGTGCTAGAAGAGCTCCTAGCGAATGATCCATTGCTCGGACGTACAGCAAGAACGGTTTCCCCATGATGGGAGGCACCAGAACTGGCGGGCTGGTGAGGTAGCGTTTGATCTCCCCGAATGCTTGCTGACAGGTTTTGTCCCATACGAAGGATACACCTTTCTTCATGAGGTGCGAAAAAGGCTGGCATCTTCCTGAGAGGTTGGATATGAACCTCTGGATATAAGCCAGACGGCCTTGAAATCTCCGGAGTTCCCTCAGATTGCGGGGTGGTCGCATTTCTACGATGGCCTGGACTTTGTCAGGGTCCACCTGGATGCCTTTGGCGGTGATAACAAATCCCAGGAATTTGCCACTAGATACGCCCAGGAAGGACTTCGTAGGGTTCATCTTGAGTTGATGTCGGCGCATTAACTTGAATACCGTCCTTAGGTCCTGAATGTGATCATCCTTGAGGCGGCTCTTGACGGCTATGTCGTCTACGTAACACTCTACTGTTTTGCGTAAATGTTCATGGAATATGCCGCTCATAGCCCGTTGGTACGTAGCCCCGGCATTCTTCAATCCGAAGGGCATGACCGTATAGCAATACACTCCCAATGGGGTACGGAAGGCAGTGTGCTTCTCGTCTTCGGGATGCATCTTGATCTGATTGTATCCTGAGAACCCGTCCATAAAAGACATGCGTTCAAAACCGCAGGTGTTGTCGATCATGATGTCCGTGATGGGAAGAGAAAATTCATCCTTAGGGCAGGCCGCATTCAGATCTCGGTAATCGATGCAGATACGTACCTTCCCATTTTTCTTCATGACTGGGACAACGTTGGCAACCCAGTCGGGATGTTGTTCTTCCCGGATGAACCCACAGGCTATCAGCTTTTTGACTTCAGCTTCAATGGCGTCCATCATGTCCGGTTGGAACCGGCGTTGGTGCTGCTTCACAGGCTTTGAGTCAGCCAATATGTTGAGTTTGTGAGTAGCCACCTTCGGGTCTAGGCCCGGCATGTCTCCATAATCCCATACAAAGACGTCGACGTATTCCTTTATCAGCTGTATGATTTCTTTCTTTTCGGCTGGTGGAAGATTGTCACTGATAAATATCGGCTTTGGCGAAAGCTCACCCCCAACATCGATTTGGATAACTTCGTCTTTGGTTGGAGGTTCCCTTTGTTCGAAGCAGAATTCCCACTGTGTATCCATTTGCTGAGCCCAAGAGTCATTCTCAAATGGCTCAGAATCTCGTTCCTCTGCTTCTGAGGGATCTGTCATCACCATATTTGCTGATAGTGCTTGTTCGAGAGCATCAGGTGAGTCGGGAGGTGACGAGCCGTCCCAGGAGGAGGAAAAGATGTCCTTATCCGACGTGGAAGCCGTAAAGGAGGTGGCATACCCTAACCCGAAATGAGTTTGTTGGTAGCGGGGGTCGCCGCGTGGCGGCGTTCTTCTGCCTCTTCCGTAGTTGAGGCCCGTCTTTCACTTCAAGTCGTAGCCCATGTTTTGTATGATCTTCAGCGCTTGAGGGCTGTATCGGTGAACCTGCATCTTCCCAGTATCGTCATCGAAAGGATCTTCCTGGATGGCTGGCTGATTGCGCATGCGGCCGAATACTATTGGACGGTGACGTTGGATGACGTTGGATGATGCGGTCCATACGTTGTGATGACGTTGGATGATGACGCTGCTTCCCAGATATGCGAATGGTAAGAGTCCATAGCTTCCAAGAACTTTCGTGCTATGGGTTCTACCTCGTCACGGGGAGTGGGTTCCTGATTTAGAATCTGAGTATTAATGTACTGGAAAAGAGGATGTTTATTGCCATCTGGAACTCTGTTCCTGGTCGTGTTTACATCGGTCGGCTGCTTGTCGTGCCGAAGGTTGATGACCAAAGGTGGAGGCTTCTGGTTCAGAGTAACTGCTGGAGAATTGCTTCTTTTCCCCGAGCTAGATCTGTTCAGGTGAATAGCCATGGGCTCTATGGCTTTTGGACGAGTGGTTCGTCCTTTCACTCTGATCGACAGCGGTAGTGCGGCAGAGGGTTCTCCTGGCTCCCGGTGGGATTCGTTCTCTGTCTTGCCCGCCACTTCTTCCGTGTGGTCCTGCGAGTACAACACGGCGTCGAAATAGTAAGACTCTACTCCTTTAAACGGGTTTAGGTCGGCCACCTCCGTTTCTACCATCCCTTGGGGGTCTACATATTTAAGATATTGATGTAGAGTTGAAGGAACGATGTTGTGATCGTGGATCCACGGTCTTCCCAGCAAGATATTGTAGGATACCTCTGAATCGATCACGTAATATGTGGCCACCGATCTGAGGTTGCCAATCTGGATCCTCAGGCGAATCTTCCCTAACGACTTACTTCTTCCGGCGTTGAATCCCACGATTGTAGTGGAGGTGTAAGCCAGTTCGCTGGTAGGAATCCTCAACGGTCTGAGCAGACTGTGCGGGATGATACTGATCGATAATTCCGGATCTATGTGAATCCGATCAACCTCCATGGAACCGATGTACCCGGTGTAATAGAGGGGCCTGTCATGCCTGTTATGTTTTAACAGCATGTCATTTTGGGTGAAGGTGATATTTGGGACCACCTCCATCACACTGTGGCACCGAGGGCACGCCACTGGTTCTTCGTCGGGAGACTTGAGCTGGGTCAAGCATGCCTCCGCCTGCATCAGTGCTTCACTCAAGGCTAGACGAGTGTCTTGGGAGAGCCTGAGTAGCTCGAAGATGGAGAGCCTGGCCGGTGTATTAGCCAGTTGGGCTAGGATGTCGAAGTTATACGGCTTCTCAAAACCTTTGTTCATAATTTTTTTCACAGGTTTATCGAAGCGCACTTCTCTTTATTTTTATTTGTCCGCCGGCGTCGGTTTTGAAGGGTTGGCTTCCGGTATGACTGGGCTTGGCCCTGCAGGTTTGGCAGCTGAAACGTCTGCCGGTGTATCCTCTTGACTTGCTCCGTAGTCGTTGAGGTAGGCTCTCCCTGACCGGGTTGCAGCAAGTACCTCGTCTTCGTCTGATGGCGAAGAATTTGTGACCATATGGCATGGTTTGCACTTTGAGCTCCTTCTGGATGTAGCTCTAGTCCCTTCCTCGAGCTCTGACACAAAATCTGGATGAACCCACATAATCTCGCCCTGATGGGTGGTCAGGGGTACCAGGTTATGATTTTGATCCCTAGCCGGAGGGAGATTGACAATGTCCATTGTGGCTCGGGAAATGGGCGTGATACCGTCCATGACTTCTTGGGGAGGCAGATCGCTGAACCGTAGAGAGATCATGTTGGCTGTGACCGTTTTCTTGATGTCGTGCAGGGTGATGGCCTTAGCATCGATCAACCCCTGGATCTTCCTCTTCAGTACGTAACACATCTTTGTTGGGTGGTGTACGTATCTGTGGAAGATGCAGTATTTGGGGTCTTCGGTACTGCCGACCTCTTGGGGCGGCCTTAGCTCCGGCAGGGTGATCTTGCCACTTTTGACGAGACACTCAAATATACTAGGAATATCGTCGTCGTCGAAAGAGTAGACCTCGACGGGCCTGGAAGTCCCGGGCTTTGTCTACGTGGTCGTCGTCGTCTTTTGTCTGGACGTATTGACTGTCAGAGCTTCTTTTCCCTTGGAGCTGCGAGGATGGTAGCCGCTGGGAGATGGCCTTTTGCCTCTGTCGGAGGCGGAGATCATGATGCCGTTGTTGCGAGCCTTGCGACTGTTGTCTTCGGCGGCCACTGCCGAGACGATGAATGAGGGCCACTCATGGAACTGATATGGTCCTGTGAACACCGAGACTATAGGAAGGAGGTTCTTCCTGCAAATGTCTACTAACGCCGAGTCTGGAACTCCTGGAGGCATTTGTAAGGTGGCCTGACGAAAACGTTCGACGAAGGTGCGAACGTCTTCCTTTTCCCTTTGCTTGACTTCAATGAGGGAGGACATAGACATGTCCATTCCACCCTCGTAGAATCGTGTGAAGAATAGCGCTTTGAAGTCTTCGAAGGAAGTAATGCAGTTGTCCGCCAAGCTACGGTACCACTGATAGGCTACTCCTGAGAGGCAGCCCTTGAACACCTGAGTGAGGAGGGCGTCGTTCCCTTGTAGCAACACCGTCATCATACTGAAATAGTTCATGTATTGACTTGGTGATATTTTTCCTTCGAACAGAGCCATAGTCTGAGGTTTATACTTCGGAGGAAAAGGACTTCTTTCCAGATAGCCGGGTAAGGCTGGTTGATTCCCAGTTTCTTGAGCTGATCTTTGTGCCTCAAGGCCTCAAACTGGGCTTTCAACTCCCGTACTGCCTGCATCGAATTCTCAGTTGGAAGCGGAGGGACTGCTGACTCTTGATTTATAGCAGGTTCTTGGCTTGGGTCGGATGGTGGTAAGTCCACCCCCATACGTATCTGAGTTGGCGGGACCGACGCTTGAGCCATAGCAGTCGCGTGCTGAGTTAGCATCATCTGGTACATGTTCTCCATTACGGATTGCATTAGCTTCAAAGATGTCTCTAGCACAGTGATGCGTTGTTCCGCGTTTCCTGAAGCCTCCTCGCGTTCGTCTTCAATGGCGTAAGCTTCCACTTCCCTGGGCGTCATCGAAGGATTAGTATAGGTCACCGCAGAAGTCGACTCTACACTCTCAGCATCTGTTCTGGGGGATTGGCGACCCCCAGCATCGGAATCAGACGAGTACGAAGCTGGTTGCTGTGACCTTGCCCGGGTATTTTGGAACACCCCAACTTCAGTGCTCCAGAGGAGGTCTTCGAATCTTCTTCGGCTCAGAGGCCCAGAGGGATGACGTCTCGAGCTCGACCTTCTTCTAGGTATGCGTAAAGCCATGTTCATGGATGCATACGCGTGCTCTTCTTCCGAAAAAGACTGAGAGTAGCTCAATCGGTCGAAGACCGACCGTTTTGCTTTAGAACAGCAACAGTCAATCACAATCTTATGACTATTACAACATTGCTCTCTGGGGGGCGTAATAGACATGTTGGAAGATCCCCTCTCCTTACGCTTCTGGACTAGGCACTCGCGTAGGTCAGGAGTAGCAACCGGAGCTTGATTTACGCCGTGGAACTTCGCCTGGCGTAATTTGGAGATTCGCTCAGACTGGCGTAAAGCTGAAGAGGTCCTTAGTCGGCCATCGGCTTCTTGCGTAATCCGGAGGGTAGGCAGATTGTTCTCTTGCTGGCGTAAAGGCCGAGAGGTTGAATATTCGCCTGCTTGCTTCCCCTCGCGGAGATCATCGCGCTCATCTGTTTTACCATAGAAGTCAGATATTGTTTCGCGCG
Organism: Iris macrosiphon; assembly: GCA_036927795.1. Taxonomy (NCBI): domain Eukaryota; kingdom Viridiplantae; phylum Streptophyta; class Magnoliopsida; order Asparagales; family Iridaceae; genus Iris; species Iris macrosiphon. The sequence continues at coordinate 57,425,163 of JAYESA010000020.1, forward strand.
TGGAGCGTGATCTGTTCTTCCGATTTGGCGTTGAGGCACCATCGGAAGTTTTGCCTGTACCGCGTGTAGCGGGAGACTGATTCCTACGCGTAGAGCACAGTGGATACTTCTGGGTTAGCGCAGAGGCCTTGTCCGAAGTTTTGTCTGTACCGCGCGTAGCGGGAGACTGGTTCCTACGCGTAAAGTGCAGTGGATACTTCTGGGTTAGCGCAGAGGCCTTTCCCGAAGTTTTGTCTGTACCGCGCATAGCGGGAGACTGAATTTTACGTGCAGGGCACGGAGGAAGCGATGCTACCACCTCATTGGTCGGAGAGATCGGAGAGTCTACAGGAATGGTTGAGGATGTCTTGGGCATCCACACTTTGCGCAGCTTCCTGTTGTCTTGGACGGAGAGAGAGTGAGAGCTACCCCCGGTTCAAAGCATGTCTTCGTAAGCAGACTAGTCGAAATGAACGACCAGCGTCTTCTTCACGGTTCCTATAGATACCGCATCGCGTTGAGCAATTACTTCCTCGTCAGAAGAGAAAGATGTCCCCAGCAGAGTCGCCATCTTGTTTGTGGTATTAAACGAAAGAATGAAAGTGTATTTCAATGACGGGGTTTGTGCGAAACCCGCGCCCTTTGGTTTACAAACAAACTTGTACAATGTAATCCTATACGAGGATGTGGGAGTACAATTTATTTAATCTGGGTATAAATTGCTATAGGTGTCTGATCTACGGTCGATCACTTTAGCCCTTGGACCACGCGATGTTGAAGAAGTGCCGTGGAAGACAGGTAGCAGCTTCGAAGGTTGCAGGAGAGGGTGGATGCACGATGCCGAAGTCGTCGATCCCCGCTCTTTGCCTGAGCTCCGGGCTCTCTCTCTCTCTCTCTCTCTCTCTCTCTCCTCCTTGTTCGATCTTCTTCGACTGTCGACCTTGGATCTGGTATTGGTACTCTTGACCGAATTTTCTGACCTGGGATCTGATATCGGTTTCTTGACCAATTTTTCGACCTTCTTCCCCATTGACAGGGGCCTCTATTTATAGAGTTTTTTATGACAGTGACCACTCCGTTGGTGTAGCAACCGAGGAGTGGAAAGTACAGCACCCTTTTACACAACGGTTAAAGTAACCAATGCCTACGTATAGATGATCTTTTGACTGAGCGGGTGACGTGGGTCCAACTAAAGGGACACAACACGTATGGTTGCTACTAAGATCACGGCGTAAAAGCCACGCGGGTAGGTATCCATTGTGTAGAAGAGGTTGGCGTAGAAGCCAAATGTCCGTCACCATGGCATAGAAGCCAAGTAGGCATAGAAGCCGAACAGGCATAGAAGCCGAGTAGGCGTGGAAGCCGAGCAGGCATAGAAGCCGAACAGGCATAGAAGCCGAGTAGGCGTGGAAGCCGAACAGGCACAGAAGTCGAACAGGCATAGAAGCCGAACAGGCATAGAAGCCGAGTAGGCGTGGAAGCCGAGTAGTCGTAGAGACTGAGTGGGCGTGGAAGCCGTATGAGCACAGATCCTGAATGGGCGTAGAGGCCGCTGCATATCGTGCCAGAATGGGCATAGAAGCCGCTTGAGCACAGATCCTGAATGGGCGTAGAGGCCGCTGCATATCGTGCCAGAATGGGCGTAGAAGCCGCTTGAGCACAGATCCTGAATGGGCGTAGAAGCCGCTGCATATCGTGCTGATGTGGACGTCTTAGCCGGAATTACGGCTTTTGAAGATATAACCAAATCTCTTGCAGAGATTTGCCATTACCTTATGCATTAAATACGGAGGCGTGTTTCGAAGGTCTGCAGGCCTTCTGTGCACCCGTCACAGAGACGTGTCTTGAGAGAAACTGTCACCGTTCTGTGTAATTCAGACGTGGAGACGTGCCTCGAATCCCGTACGAAGTGCAGCTTTTAACGTGGCAGGTGGTTTGTCTGCTGTGGAGCATAAAATAGCTCATGTTTGCCTGTGTAAAACAGGGTGGCGTATTCCCTTGTACGTAAAAGAGCGGTTTATGCTGAGGGGACTCCGGTAAACGACGGTTTGGTGATTTTTTACCAAATCCTCTGCATTAAATGGTGAGATCCGCCATCATACTGTGGGGTGCGTCCCGAGAGGTCTGCCATCGTTTCCAGCCGTCGTCTGGGTAGACGTGCATCACCTTTTGTCAGGAGTCAGAGGTCAGATTCACTGCGTGACTTGACAGGTTCATTTCGGGGAAGATGAAGCGTTCTTCGTACGCTATCACGCTGCTTTGAGAGCGGTTGAGTTTTACGCCATAGAGGCGATGAAGAACTCTGTTTCACGCTGGAGCGGCCTGGACGTACTGCATTTATGCGGATGGTCCTTTGAGCTTTATTCTTCACGATGTATTTTAGCGGAGAAAACTCTGTCGTACGCCTGATGGTTCTGAAGGCCTCTGCTTACGCTGCTTTGTATCAAGAGGCTGTGTAGCTCTTCCCAGCGTATTTTTCATGCTTCTACAAATACCACTATAAATTGATCTAGGTATGACATAAAGATATGATTCATCAAATCCATGAATATTGCTGGTGCATTAGTCAATCCAAATGACATGATTAAAAATTCATAATGCCCATATCGAGATCGAAGTATTATTTTCCCCATAGTTGGAGGAGGTATTCACAGTGAAGTATATCTTGCTCCCGAAATCTCACTTGATAATATCCTGATCGAAGGTCTATCTTGGAAAATATTTTTGCTTCACTCAATTGGTCAAACAAATCATCAATCATAGGCAATAGATACTTGTTCTTCATTGTTAACGCATTCAACTGCCTATAGTCGATACACAACCGTGTCGACCCATCCTTCTTCTTTTCTAGAAGCACTGGTGCTCCCCATTGTGATCCACTAGCCCGAATAAACTACTTCGCCTTTAATTCTTTCACGTGATGATACAACTAGTTAAGTTCCATCGGAGACATCTGATAGACCTTGCTGGAAACTGGCACTGCTCCTGGTTTTAACACTATGCAGAACTCTACTTCTCTTACTGGGGGTAATCCAGGAAGATCTTCTGAAAATACATCAAGAATTTTTTTAATTATTTTGGGAAACTGACCTTCAACTCCTTCTACTGCTGCAATGCTACCTTCATGTTGATCCTTCACCATTCTGTTAAAGATAAATTCTTCCTTACCTGGGATGTTAAGCAAAACTCTACCCCTATGGCAATCTATCTTCGCATGACTGTCTCTCAATCAGTCAATGCCGAAAATAACGTCGAAGTTACCCATAGGGAACTCGATCAACTTTGCAGGTAATGAATGTCCGTATACTACGATTGGACATAATACACATACTCTACTGACTCCTATGAGTCCATTGCCTGTGAGTATATTCAGCCTCTTTGGCAATGCCTCGAACTCCAATCCAATACGTATCATAAATCGTTCACATATAAATGAATGGGATATTCCCGAATTAAATAATGCAATGAAAGAAAAAGATGTTACAAGAATGTTAACTGCTACCACGTCACCTGATGCAAGGTCTCCTCCAGAGATAGGGTAAAAGCTTGCCCTTGGCACCTTGTAGTATTCCTTGAATACGCAGTTGTGGGCTCTGCTACCCATACTGTTGATTCCTTCGCTGGTTGTACATCTGAGTTTGCGTCGGCAATGGGCGTTGAGCCAATGGCCCGATCGCCAGTGCTGGTTCCCTACACCGAGTTGTTCATGGTGCTGGCAGTGCTAACCGCTGTGCTAGTCCTTCAATCCTCTACATCATAGGATAATTGGCAAATCGATGATCTGGACTGCGATATCGCAGGCACAATCCTTGTGCTAACATACACACATCTTTCGTATGGCCTCCCTTGCCATAATACATACATCTGACTGGGGCTCCTAATCGATGTTGCTGCTGCAGCCTCGGCTGGTTCTGTAATGCTCCAGTCCCAAAATACATAGGACTAGGAATACGTAACATGCCAGCTACACATTCGACCAGACTCTGGTCCGACTCGAATACGTATAAGCTGTATTATAATGGTCACTATTTAGATAATTCAGTAAATATAAATATCTATGCCTCAATCCACAATGAACATAATATAAAAAGAATGAGCTACATATGCTAAAGTCGGCCGCCCAGTAACACACAATCTCGAATAGAGTCGAGAAAGAAATATGAGTCTATAAAAACTAGGCTACATCAGCAGGTAAATTAATGATATAAATGAATAGCATAACTCTGGTAGAAATGATATAAGTACCTGGTACCAATGCCCACATGGCAAAGCAACCCAAATTAGCAACTCCAGGCAGGCTCCACAATGATATATACTGCAAAATTGGCAAGGGACCAGGTCCTCAGAGGGATATAACAAGGTAAAAGAAACAACATGCCAAAGTAAAATAGTATAATGCCACATACTTAAGGGTAAACTACTTTAACCATCTAAGTGATCTGCACATGAGAACATCACTCGTACTCAGGCTAAAACCATTACAGGCTCTGTTTCGGGGAGACCATAGCAGCAAGTAATATCTCGTAGGGCTAGTAAATGTGCCAAAGATCTGGGATAGAGTCTAAGGCACCTCTAGTAACATAGTATATATATATATATATATATATAAACATAATCATCTTGTAGTATGGTGTGTCTCTCCCCACCCAATGTAACTTCACGTCTCATGTCCACGACGTCTCATGTCCATAACACGCAAGATCAGGACCTCTAGCTAGTACAATGAGTCATAATGATATATGTATATAATATGCAAGTCTTATATCAAAAGTCCTGTAATCCTATATAGAATCACCATGAATACCTCAAGAAGGATTATGTCACATGAAATAGTGTCAAGTGTCCTACGGTCTGACGTGCAAAAATACAAGCACGTGAAATGGTATTGTGGTATTAACTCTCTAAGTGATGTTACTCGACTCCGTGTACAACGTCGACACCCGAATCTTGTTCGGATGCTAAGCAACGTCTCATGGCCCTAGGATAAGAACACACACATCAACCATATCAAATAACTATAATAAATAAATAAGATAATTAAGGCAAGGAACTGTGATACATTATGGCAAGGTACACTTACCTGTTGTCTGTGGCTACGATGCTATCTGTCCGACGTCCTCTGCTGGAAGAGTATCAGATCCAAGATGACCTATTAAATATATTCTAATCAATAACCATACACGCTAACTACTCTTGGACAACACGAAAGATCGTTGCACAACCTCAACTTTCAGTTGACGTTCTTGTCCAACAATCCAATAGCTACGTAGCATTGAACAACATGCCAAGATACACATGCCATACCACTCTCAAAATATGTTGTAGGAGTGCCTTACATCGACATACCACACGTACTTATAGGAACATACATGTGTTTGATTACACGTAGTCCTATATGTACGTAGGAACGTATCGATGTCGCAAAACTTATACCATTGCTTTCCTATTCATCTAACACGCATGGAACCTCTTAATTATATATTTTAAAATCATTTATTACTAAATTAATCATAATTAATATTCTTAAATTATTTCTAAATAATCAAAAATAACCAAATATCGGCATTGTATGCCATTATTTGCTTCGGACGACAACTAGTCATTATAACCAACTTTGGCACGTAGCCTTGACATAAAACCTCCATGTTGGCATACGAATATGATTAAATAAGAAATTAGTACATTAAATATTTTATTCTAGAATTAATATATATATATTTTAAAATTTATTTACTTCAGTAAAATATAACAACTATCAAAGAACTATAACTAGTCTTGATGCGAAGTGTCCGTGTCAAGGTTGTTTATTGGTTTGGGATAGTTTTTATACGTAAAAAAAATAATAATATATGAAACTAATTATAAACATCATCTATCATTAATATAAATTTATACATGGTTTTATTCATGAAAAAAATAGGGAAAGAAACAAAGTTGGAAACTTACGCGATTGCGATTACGGCGAAGACATTTTTCGCGACTACGACCAAACAAAGTACCAAATGAACTCCAAAATGCACAAAACTTGATGAGGCTTGGAAAATTTAATTATGATGTAAATCTAGGATTTTTAAAGTTTTTCTTCTTCTGTGGAGGGGTCTGTAGAGGGTTCTGAACTGCTGCTGTAACCAGCAGCCAATATTTGGCAAAAAATGGGTTCAGTTAGGATTTTTGTGGAGTTGTGGCCTGTGGGGAAGGAGAGAGGAAGAGGAAAAGAAGTATAATAGGGAGAGAACATGATGAAGAAGTTTTTTTGTGAGGGAGAGAAAATGGGGGGTCGAACCTAATAATTAGGTTTAAATGTTGTGGAGTTGATAAATATATATAGTTTAAATAGTTGAGTGGTTAGGATTTAATTTAATATTTAAAAATATGTGGATAGGATATTATGGAGTCTTAATATGATAATGGGATAAAATTTAAATTAGGGGATTGTCACAAAAAAAATATTCATGTAGGATTTGGTTCGATCCAAAGATAGGAATATGCAACAAACTAGGGGTTTTCTAATTTGAAAATGTGGGATTTAAATCTTTAATTGATTTGTTCAGATTTTGTGGATATATTTTATATGTGGGATGTGTTGTGGAATAGAAAAAAGGTGTGGGTGTTGTTTATTAGGATTGAGATTTGGTTGGTTAGGATCTTGGGTAGTTAGGTAGTTAGGCCAACTATAATGACACCTATGACATTTTATATAAATACAAATTATATAAATAGAAACAAATTACTTTAAATAATATATATATATATATATATATATATATATATATATATATATATATATATATATATATATATATATATATGGGTGCACTACATGCCTACATGTGTTTGGGTTTGGTTTGGGTCAAGTTTTAGTCAAAAGGAAGCAGTTTTACGGTAACCGTGGTTCTAGATGTTTGTCAATATTTTTGGAGCATAGGGGAGATCAAACAAATGCAACATCCATGTCCTAATTATATTACTTACAATTAAGATTAGTAATATAATTTTTTTTTGGAAAGAAAAAAGGTTGTGCATTGCTCCAAATATCCAAGCCTGTAAACTCCCTCACCCAAAATTAGGCCTACTTGGCTTAGATAGTAAAATTAGGGCTAGTTTGTATCCAATTGGAAATAGGACATGGCATTTTATTTAATTATACAAGATTTAAATCACTTAGCGCACCTTACCATTGCTTCGATAAACAGAGCACTACACTAGCCATTGCCTTCCTACAAATTTTATATTCTTGTCCTAAACATGCCCATCTTCCATTCTGACCTTTCTGTAACTTATAATTATGCTCTCTTGTGTTACATTTTAGTCGCACAACATCCATTGCGGACGTTTATATTTAATTCTAAATAATTCTAACTTTGTATCCTTGGGCGTTCCAATCAAAATTGGAGATACAATCTTGACCCGTTTCATACAACCTAATTTATGATAAGATTCTACTCTGAGCCCTCTATGTCCATGACACTTGTGTCCCACCTAATTTTAGCCCCATGTACTCCCAATTAATTCAAGAACACCTTGCGTATTTAATTTTAATTAATTTAATTCAATTTGCATCCTTGTGCAATTTTCTAATTATTGGGCGCTTTTATGCAAAAATGCAATAAGGTGTCCACACCATTGGACAATACATTAAGAAACTCATTTTCCCCTTTATATGATTTTTTTTCCATAATTTTCGAAATGTGCAACGCGCAACCTCGCCCCTTATTTTAAACCTAGCCTTGCATTTTAAATAATACAAATCCCAGACCTCCAAACCTCTCCATGTCATGCGTTCAACCCTCCTTCACATGTATAAATAGCACTTTTCCTTTATTTTTTTCCCAAAACTCATAAACCCAAACTCTATACCAAATTTTAGCCGACCCCTTTCTCCCCCTACTGTTCATCTCCCTCCTCACGATCGCCGGCCATCTTCCTCCACCGAGCCGCCGGATCCTCCTCCCCGCACCTTTCCTATCCACCCTCTTCCTTCTTCCTGACAGCAGCAACAACACCACCATTAACACCCGACCGGACCTGACATCCCGAGCCACTGAACGCCGCCATCCCCCGCCTCTGCAACTGCCAGAGCCCGGCGACCAGAACCCCCTCACCACTATGACCTGATCTCCTTCCAACTTCGTCTTCCTCGTCTCTACCGCTGCCAGCCCGTCCCGATCATCTCCCCAGCCGCTGAACCATCGCTGCTCACCGTCCCCGACTTCTATACGATCTCCACCTCCTTCTCTCCCTCCAGTCATCCTCCTCCGCTCGACTTCCCTGTTCTTCGTCAACCTTCTGCCATTAACGCCACCGTCATCCCCCTCAACGTTTCCCCATGAGCTGCACCCCGGCCAATCCTTCACCTGAGCAGCCAGCCTCAACTCTCCGACTCCTCCTTCTCCTCCTCCCATCTCCGGCTAACCCGAGCCGACGTCTCCTCCCTGACCTCCTCTCCTCCACCCTGTCATCAACCCCTCTCCCTGCTCAACCTCCTCCTCGCCGGCCGAACCTCCCCCTGGCTGGAGAAGCACCATCTCACCATCATTAGCATCATCCCTATCATCATCACCATTCATTACCATCATCATCTTACCCTAAGCACCTTAACCCTAATCATCCACATCATTATCACCATCTCCAACCCTAATCACCATTACCTTAACCTTCACCATCAACTCACCATCATCACATCATCATCCCATCATCTTATCCCATCCTAACCTAATCAATATTATCATATCATTACCATCATCATCACCCTCGTCGTCCTCGTTATCATCATCGTCACCATCGTCATCGTCATCATCATCGTCATCGTCATGCCTGTGCGCGCACCCTGAGGTTCGAACCTGTCCCTCTTCTCCTTTTATGTGTGATTGTGTATATGCTATTAGAATATGAGTATTTCTTTATGACTGATAGTTAATATCGGACCCTGAGTCGGTGAACCCAACTCGTATACGTGTACGAACGGGTATGCGTATATGTTCAGATTAGGTATATATATATATATATATATATATATATATATATATATATATATATATATATATATATATATATATATATATATATATATATATATATATATATATATATATATATATTGTATAATTATTTAAATGGTAATGCTAATTATGATTGTATATGTATTTATATTGTACGACCCTAGGACACTGTGGGCTGTCCCGTATTTACGTTGACCATGTTGACCCTAAGAACTTGTGAATTGTCTGCCTTGTGTACACCGACGTACTGGCTAGACAAGTGTTACTTGACTGTCTGATTGTGTACATCACTTGAAGACGTGACACCCGCGTAATTCAACGCACAATTTACTGTGTTAGTTGACCCGTGTCACCACTAGTGTACCACCTGAGTCCAGTGTAAAATATGGTTGTGTATGTGATAGTGTAATGACTAATGATTGTATTGTATTATATCATATGTATATAGGACTATTGGATTTATCTGCGCGACTTCTGAAGCAGGTTATTGGTACTACGCAGCTTCTTGCCAGGCAAGTATAGCTTGCCATTGTACTTATTCATATTCCATATGTTGCATGCATCTTTATTTTTCTATCATTAGTTCATATATTTTAACTGTTATATAAAGTGCGCGTCCAAGAAAACTTGGGTGCAACGCCGGTGTCATCATGATATATTTTTATTATGTATATGCATTTTGACCTTGTTTATGAGACCGCCCTATTATCATGAAGCATCATTAGGTTCATTGGCCGTGACACAGTTGTTACACGAGTTATGAGTCTCATATAGATCACAGACTGCGTGACATGTTTGGCCTCCTGTACGTATGGGTCGTGCGTTAGGGATAACTGCTATTAGAAACTTTGTATGCTAGAAGACTTAGCAGTTATTAGTAGTCCAGGGACATAGCCCATTGTAGTACGGTGGTCCAATCCTTGTCCTTATTTGGTTGCAGGGTTGGACTATTATACTAAAGATAGGCTATGAACCAAATTGTGTCTTGGATGTGACATACTTAGAGCATGGGGTGGAGAGAACAACAAGTACGACATTTGGGCTCTTTGCACTTTCCTTTTGTTCGTCCGGACGCTCCGCCGGAGAGACGGATGGTGATGACCCCATATATTACATGCGGCCTCTGCCGTTCAAAAGACGACATGCTTTGTAGGCCCCTGATTCTCCGAGAGAATCATGCCAATCCCATTTATGGCCAGATAGCCCACTTGTTAGAAAGTTTTTCTCAAACTGCATTCACTTAGACGGTTAGGAGTCCCCATTGGATATTTATTTTAGTACTTTATTGGCATGCTTCTATGTATCTTATTTTGTCCCTCTGAGGACCTGATCCCTTTCCAGGTGTAGATGTTCATGAGTATTCGCAGGAGCGCAGATCTGGACTTGTTACTTATATTTTCGAGGAGGTTTTCCCTTCGAACCCCGTGATTTGTTAGTTGATATTCTTATATTGTGTTTACTTGTGTTGTACTTATATATTCGAGTTGGTAGTGGATTTGTTTCCATCCTACTATCATTTAGATACTTTATATTGAGATCTAGTTTCATAGATATTGGTTATTTATTTATATTTGATTTTCTGTGGATGAGATTTAGATTGTACCCTGTGACTTGTGATAGTTTTACCACTTGTGAATTATTATTCATTATACAGGGTACGCATGTGTTATGGTTTCCATATATTGGAGTTGCCATATACATGCGGCTGACATGCTTACATGTCCTAGTTCTACATATTTTGGGACTAGGGCGTGACAAAGCCAAAAAAGGTTGTCATCTATAAAAAATGATTTTATAAATTAATACTTTAAAATATAAAATAAAATAAAATAAATTAAAAAATACTAAATTAGCCCTATTCTAAAATGAGGGGGCTTACAGTCTATCCACCTTAAAAGAATTGCGTCATCGCAATTTAAGATTTTTAATAATACACTTTCTTTTTTCCAGTGGGGTCAAATTCTTTATTGTTATTTTGCAAAGTGCCCAATATTAACTTCATTTTTCATACTTAAAATAAAATCTTAAGTCATCGGAATTTAACCCCTTCAAGAATTAAACTCCTCAAATTTAAATTAAATTAAATTAAATTTTCACTTTTAAAATTATTATTCTTCTACTCGATCAAATTTTTTTTATCTCTTCAACAATTAATTCATGAGATTCCAAGTCCTCAACATTTTCAAAATTTGAGTTTAATTCTAATCTTCAAAATAATTTACAAAAAATATATTTTACATCGACATCTTGAAGTCCAAGGACTATAATGTAAATCTTCTTAAATTCCTCAAAATTATAAATTAATAACCCAATACTCAAAATTTTAAATACAATCCTTAAAATTTTATCTTCCAAATTTAAATTCCAAAGATCTACTCTTCTAGAGTTAGACCCTTCAAATCCAAAAAAATTTTAATTCTAGAATATCATGATCTTTCCAAAAATTAATATTTCACTATTACCACATAATACCTTTTAAATTCCATCCTCATAGTTGTCAAACTTTAAAATTTTAAATTCAATTCTTAAGATCGCCTTCTCCTCAATCCCTCCAATTATTGAATTATTCTTTTTCTTTCGAATCCATAATACCTATACTTAATCAATTTACCCTTTATCATTAAATCTAGCAATCATAAATCTACCCAACAAAAATTGGTATATGGCATATCTAATCCTAGTAAAACTCTTAAGATCAAATCAAATCCTCAAAATTTATTATTTTTAATACATCTTTATCTCCTCAAAATCTTAAAATTTAATTTAATTACATATATTATTAAAATTTGAATCCAATTGCAAACTTTAAAATATTCTTATTTAAAATTTTAATTCTAAAATTTGTTCTATCAAACTTACTCCTCCATTTGTTTCAAATTACTAAGATGATAATAATTAACTTTATAAAATTATGAAATTTGAATTCACCAACTATCACGTCACAAAATCCTCTAATTTAAAGTCCAAGTTCAGTCTTATCATGATCTCTTCATCCTTCTTCAAAATTTTAAATTTTAATTAACACAATAATCAATTCTCTTTATTTGCAACTAACAAAAATATTTCGAGGGTTGCTAGCCATATTCAATCTAACCAATCTATCTTTCATTTAATCTCAAAATCTAAAAATTTGAATTCAATCTTCAAAAAAATCTAAAAATTTAAATTCATATCTAGTTAAATTTCTTTAATATTAATAAATTGATTATCCTCAAAAAATTCAACATTATCATAATCCGATATTCATTCAATTCAAATTTTTTTCAAATCACATAGAAGTTTAAGCCTTAAAGCACAAGAATTTGACAATTCTCATCTTCATTAATTGTATAACCTCTAAACCAAATTTGCTAGTCGAGAAGTCTACCCACCTTAGATCAAACCATCTCATCAAAACACAATATTATACCCTCACATAAAATGACTCATATTCGTCCAAAAGGTTTATCTAATAGTAACTCATCACTTCTAATCTATAAAAATTGATAGACTCCTTCTTATTTTAGGTTCCTACTACTAATGTCAATTCTCATATCTTTAATCTATTCTAACTCTAATATCTAGAAATTATCTACATAATCTTTCCTACTCAAGTATCCCTCTTCTTACAAATATTCTACCAAATATGTCTTCTTCGTCTTGACAAGAATCTTCTGAAAAAATTACCGCGTACGAGTGTTCATCTCTCCGAAATAGGAAAAGACGAGAATCAATGAATAAAAGTCAAAGGAAGTATGAATGAATATAATTTTGAGGTTCAAGAACGAAATTAGAATTCAAAGGAAGTTCCAATAGCAATTGTGGATTGAGATCCTAACAAACTTATCCTAACGCAGGCTCGCTTGGTACAGTAACGCAACTGAAACAATTTAATCAGAACATGCATGGGCCACCACAAAAATAATTCTTCAGTCCAAAAATATGTAGGACTTGAAATACGTAACATGCCAGCTACACATTCAACCAGACTCTGGTCTGACTCGAATACGTATAAGCTGTATTATAATGGCCACTGTCTAGATAATCCAGTAAATATAAATATCTATTTCTTAATCCACAATGAATAAAGTAAAATAAGAATGAGCTACATATGCTAAAGTCGGCCTCCCAATAACATAAAAGCTCGAATAGACTCGAGAAAGAAATATGAGTCTATAAAAACCAGGCTACATCAATAGATGAATCAATAATATAAATGAATAGCATAACTCTGGTAGAAATGATATAGGTATCTGGTACCAATGTCCACATGGTAAAGCAACCCAAATCAGCAACTCCAGACAGGCTCCACAATGATCTATGTTGCAAAACTGGCAAGGGACCAGGTCCTCAGAGGGACGTAACAAGGTACAAGAAACAACATGCAAAGTAAAACAATATATTGTCACATACTCAAGGGTAAACTATTATAACCATCTAAGTGATATCCACATGAAACCACTACAGGATCTGTGTCGGGGAGTCCATAACAGCAAGTAATATCTCGTAGGGCCAGTAAATGTGCCAAAGATCTGGGACAGATTCTAATGCATCTCCAGTAACATAGTATATATATATATATATATATATATATATATATATATATATATATAGTATGGTGTATCTCTCCTCACCCAATGTAACCTCACATCTCATGTCCACGGCGTCTCATATCTATAATACGCAAGATCATGACCTCTAGCTAGTACAACGAGTTATAATAATATATGTATATAATATGCAAGTCTCATATCAAGAGTCCTGTAATCCTATACAAAATCACCATGAATATCTCAAGAAAGATTCTGTCACATGAAATCGTGTCATGTGTCCTACGGTCTGACGTGCAAGGATATAAGCACGTGAAATGGGATTGTGGTATTAACTCTCTAAGTGATGTTACTCGACTCCGCATACTATATCGACACCCGAATCTCGTTCGGACACTAAGCAATGTCTCGTGGCCCTAGGTTAAACACACACACATCAACCATATCAAATAACTTAATAACTAAATAAGATAATTAAGGCAAGAAACTATGTTACATTATGGCAAGGTACACTTGCCTGCTATCTGTGGCTGCGATGCTATCTATCTGACATCCTCTGCTAGAAGAGTAGAACATCCAAGATTTCCTATTAAATATATTCTAATTAATAACCCTACAAGCTAACTACTTAGGACAACACGAAAGATCGTTGCATAACCTCAACTTTCAGTTGACGTTCTTGTCCAACAATCCAATAGTTGTGTAGCATTGAACAACGTGCCAAGATACACGTGCCATGCCACTCTCAAAATATGTTGTGAGGGTATCTTACATCAACATACCATACGTACTTCTAGGAACTTACATGTGTTTGGCTATACGTAGTCCTATATGTACGTAGGAACGTATCGATGTCGCAAAACTTGCATCATTGCTATCCTATTCATCTAACATGCTAATCATGTATTTTAAAATTATTTATTACTGAATTAATTATAATTAATATTCTGAAGTTATTTCTAAATAATCAAAAATAACCAAATATTGGCATTGCATGCCATTATTTGCTTCAGACGACAACTAGTCATTCTAACCAACTTTGGCACGTAGCCTTGACATACAACCTCCATGTTGGCATCCAAATATGATTAAATAAGAAATTAATATATTAAATATTATGGAATTAATATACATTAATTTTTGGAATTTATTTACTTCAGAAAAATTATAACAACTATCAAAGAACTATAACTAGTCTTGATGCGACGTGTCGTGTCAAGGTTGTTCATTGGTTTGGGATAGTTTTTGTACATAAAAATATAGATATAATGTATACAACTAATTATAAATATAATCTATTATTAATTTAAATTTATACAAGATTTTATTCATGAAAAAATAGGAAAAGAAACGAAGTTCGAAAACTTACGCGATTGCGATTACGGCAGAGACATTTTTTGCGACTACGGCTAAACAGAGTACCAAACGAACTCCAAACCTCACAAAACTTGACGAAAATCTTGGGAAATTCAAGTATGATGTAAATCTAATATTTTTAGGGTTTTTATAATTTAAAATATAAAATATAATAAATTAAAAAGTACCAAATTATCCCTATTCCAAAATGAGGGGGCTTATAGGTTCGGCCGAGCTGGTGCTTTTGTTAATGATTATACTGGCCTCCTTGGCGCTATTTCATAAATGCAAATGCCAGGAGATGGTGCTAACTTTCATTGTGCTTGTCTTTCTCCTCCGCTTTGTGCATAAGACCTCTTCTAGCCTCATGTCCTTGCAGCTAACCTCTGCATCGTTAGCTCATGTTGCCTCGATACGATCAATACTTCATTGAAAGTCTGATAGTTATGGCCCTCTACCAGTTGCTGAATCTCCAAATGAACTCCATACTGGAACCTCATTGCCCTCTCTGGTTTTATTGCTACCATCGTCGAAGAAAATCTGCTAAGCCTACAGAACTTCGCCGAGCCATCCACTATCCTTCCAGACTATTTGAGGTTGATAAACCTCTGTTATAGCTCGTACTATGCTACCACTCCAAAATACTTAACCCTTAAATGGGCCCTGAAGTTGTCCCATGAAATAGGCTATCTTAATCCAACTTCTTCTGCTGCCCACCAATCTTTAGCAAGGTCCTGGAGTTGCAATCGGACCTGATCAACTTATTCCTCGGCTGGAACCTTTGATGATATCAGTATTATTTTGATATTTTGCAGCCAAGAATCTGTGGTAATGACGTCCTCCGTTCCATCAAAGTACTTAGGGTTGAGTCGGCAGAATCTCACTAATGCCCCTGAATCTGTTCTAATACTTCTTTATAAGGATATATGTAATCCTTGATTCAACAAGACATTCTGCTCTTGCTACTGAAGCTGCTAATGTTGTTGCATTGCCATCATTCCTCATATAATTTCCAGTAATGCCGGTGTATCAAGTGCTACTGGCACTAATGGTACGACCAGGGGTTCTGAAACTTCTGGTACATATTGCTCATCGTGCTCCTCTGCTGGTTCTACTATGATCCCTTGAAGTACTGGTATTACCTTTTTCTGGGGGCCAATATATCCTTGTCCTAATGAAACTGTTGGTGCTCCACGCACCGATGCTGGAGAAGCCCTAAGGAAAAAGATACAAGATAATTCTAGAATATGACGAGAAAGAATCGAGGAATCAATGGTACAGAAGTCAAGTTAAGTTTCGGGAAGACAGATTCAGGATTTCAAGGAGGAGCATATTTGATTGAGACATCCTATGGTAAAGCCACCCCACAAGTCTGAAAAGAAAGCCAGATCGCACCTTACAAAATTCTGAAGTAACCCATAATGTGTTAAGGTTGTCTGAAGATGAGAGGGTGCATACTACAATCAAGTCTCCTAGGGTCAAAAAAAATTATATATCTCAATCATTCAATCAAGTAGCAATAACATAGAATATTAGGCATCCCAAATGCCACATCAGAAGGTTCTAGAGTTCTAGCAATACAAGTTGATTTGCCAAATACAAAATCAAAAGTATACATGACAGTGAGTCAGCTACAGTCTAAGTATAAATATAGTCATGTAGGGAATTAGTGTCCAGATTTGTCGACTAACTAGTACCGGTTGGCTAAATGCCCAAAGGAATATAGTTTACAAAAGACGAGCAGTAAAACAAGAAACCCACTCATGACCCTCAGCAGTTATCCTTCTGGTGTGTGCCATCATTGAGGGAGAAGTAAGCTTGATCCTCCGGTGTTGGCTATAAACCTAGCCATGCAAAACTACTGGGGTCAGATCCCAAATAGCAAATACAACAAAGAAAGCACAAAATAAAGAAACAAAACCAGATCTATAGCATGAGAAGCATGAGCCAACAAAGAATAACATATATCTTATCCATAACATAATACTATACCCCTTCACCAAACAAGGACATGAAGTGCCATATCATATAAAGATAGAATATGTCCCTTGTTTATGGTCAGGCTAAAATATTCTGCGATCGTAACACAACAGCGCAACCCGACAACAAAACAAGGACATAAGTTGAACTATCATGCCACAACAGCATGTGTCCCTAATTCCACTCAACAGAAGTCACCATACACAAACAGAGATACAATAAGGAGAAATAATATAGCTTTAGTCCATGGAGTATCGTAACACAATGACGTAATCCAACAACCAAACAAGGACATGGGTTAAATCCTCATGCCACGATAGCCCACTTTCATGGCTAGGCATCAATATAAGCAAATTAGACGACCAATCATGAATTACGGCTTGATATATGATCTCTGGGTTATCCCAGTAATATAATGGATGAGTATTCTCATATCGTGCCATAATCGAGTAGGGCTGGCTGAACCAATGATATACAAGCAAGAATATATGTAAATGATGCACCAGTCCCTCGCAAGGGCCCTGAGCTAATTAATAATCAGTAAAAGTTCCAGGATTTTATATGAGTATCGTAAGGGCCCAACAACATGAGCTAGGAAAGATACTAGCTCGGTCTTATAATAAAATCTGATACTGCACTCCACTAGTGCATATGATATATAGTATCTATGGTGGCTAGCCTTTACTCCTAGCTAATTTAGGGTGGTTCGACATGTATGATCTCGAGATATCGTTCCCTTCCAATGCTCTATAATTAAGTTGCCTATTTAATCCTAATTTAGTTAGAATCTCATGCCATGGTCACATGAATATTTATTCTTAGATGTCGTACCTTAAGCACGACACTCTTGATACGAATCCATATTATCACTCGAAAGTTAAATCTTGATTCACCCAAGTATGGTGCAACAATCAATACTATCTAGCCATGGCTAAAGTCTCTGTCCAACTACCAGATCCGTGCATGCAAATAATAACATATATCATGTAGCAGGAGTATGTAGAACGACGGCTCACTATATATATATATATATATATATATATATATATATATATATATATATATATATTGTATCCGTGCTGATACACTTGATCGTACAGAGAGTGCTACTTAATATATATATATATATATATATATATATATATATATATATATATATTAAGATCATGGAACCATGTAGCAAGTTATTCCGGACAAGATTGTCTAATACTGGTCACATCAATTTGCCACTTTATTATATCGATGAATGAGAATAAGAGTAGTGCGAGAACCCCTCAAGATCAGATCCACAATCCTTAAACCAAATAAGGACCGGGGTTGCAGAACGTCACCCCAGTTGAATTATTCCTCTTATTCTTTCCAACGTATAAAAAGTTGATCAAGAAAAAGTAATATAATTAACAAGTAAAATAACAAGTGCATACAGGGCTACATCTACAGGGCTCAACGTGCGTAGGAAACAGTAATGCACAAAGCAAGTTGGCGCACAAAACATACAAAATAAGGTGGCGCACAAACGACCAAAACTGGGCAGTGGCACACAAACTACTAAAAGCAAGGTTGGTGCACAAATGACTAAAACTGCAGTGGCGCACAAACAACTAAAACTTGGCAGTGGCGCACAAACGACTCAAACTGGGCAGTAGCTCACTTTCATAAGAAAGTGTGTGAGCTATAAAGGATGGTGTACTTTATCAAGTTAACCAATAAACCAATACGGCATACTTGACAAAAGTTTGCGGGCGAGAATAAGGCACGCTCTAACAGAAAGTTCACGAGCAAGCTAACTAGAAGATAAAATACACCATCCAAGGTCAAAGTTGGACAATTGAGTAACTAGTTAGTCGAGTAGCACACTAATCAATAACATAAAAATTAAGAAACCAACCAAAGCTTCATCCCTAAGGAAATAAAGAGGAAAAAAGTGCATGAGCTACCAAACATAAGCAAAGTGCACCAGTTGACGAAACATTGGAAAACTGTGCCAGATTGCCAACACGAAAAAAGTGCGCGAACTGACTTCGGCGCACTTTTCCTTGGTTTCCCAGGGAGAACTTTGATGGAATATGCACCAAAGTGCGCCAACAAAATTTTCTCTCAAAAGTGCGCCACTGACTTAAGGAGTATGACTGGGGCACTTTTGCTAGGAGACTAAGTGCAGTATGATTAGTACGCACAAATAGTTAGGACAGTACACCAATTCACCCAAACTGAAACATACATATTTCTACGTCAAAGGAGTTCTCTTGTATACTCTTCACAGAGCAATATTTTTCTTCTCCAATAAGCCATTTGGTATACGTGTTGTATCAAGTTTTAGCACTGAACTTAGCTGGACTCGAAAATAAGCACGACGAAAAGCAAAGTTACATAAAATATAGTGCTCTAAACTATGAGCTAATTAGTTTTATAAAAAGTAAAATTTTGGAAGATCAATTTCCAAGAAAATAAAAGTGAACCCATAGACCCAAACTCTGGTCCATACAATTCCAAAAAAAAAAATCAAGAACGACAAGTATTAAAGATGAATGGGTACTCGGTCCCAACAACATGAGCTAGAAATAAACATGCATTATTAAGAATTAAAAGCATGCATAAATCTATTGTTCTTCTATTGTGTAAGATGTACTTGCCTACGGAGGAAAAAAATCTAAGAGAGAAATAAAAAGGAAATAATGAGCAGAGAGAGAGAAATAAGAATATATATAGGTTTAGGTTTAAGAGATGGACCGTTGGATTACTCAAAACCATCCAAGCTACACATGCTACCAACCCAACCAAGCCCACTCTTCTCCACAACTCACGGATTCGGTCTTAACAAAGGCCGGGAAAGCAACCAACATGCGCCAAAGTACGTTGGGAAGGGGGCTGACAGTTTAGGATATTTTTTATTTTTGGATATTTTCATGAATAGTATTTCTAATATTTTTATTAATAATATTTTAGATATTTTGGTGAATAGTATTTTAATATTTTTCTGAATAGTGTTTATATATTCTATTACCCATTAGTTTTTCGGTTCTGAAGTACCTTATTATCCAATGGTTACTTTATTTTTTGGATGGTTGAGATTGATTTAAATCGTGATGTGGATAGCTGATGTGGCAGATCCACCGATCATGATTAATTTACCCCTTTTATATAAATCCTTTGATTTTCTCTTGTAAGCCCCAGATTTTTCAAAAAACATTAAAATTAGGATTTTCACAATTTTCTGGAATTTTTCTGGGAATTTTCTGAAATTAAAATCAGGATTTTCAAATATTAAATAATTTTTAATTGTTAATAAACAATATTAAAATATTATGAAAATAATATTTTTGGGTGTAAAATGGAAAACTAGACTTAGGGTAATTTTTCTGGAATTTATTGGACCCCGAACCTATTTTTAAATACCTAAAAACAATTTAAACTATTTATTTATTTAATTAATTAAATTAATTAATTATTATTATTTTTATTATTATTATTATTTATAATTTTAGAAGGCCGGCCCGGCCCAGTGGGCCGAGCCCAGCCAGCCCGGCCCAAATCTTAGGTTAGCCCAACCCGTGGGCTAACGGGTCGGGTCGGGTCTGCCAGACCCGAACCCGCCCGACCCGTTCAGAACCCCTCAGTCAACCCCCGCATCCGGCGTCGCCGACTCCGGCCACGCGGCGCCTCACCCGGCCGCGCGCCCCTCACCCCGCGGCCACGTCGCCCTCTCCGGCCCGCCTCACCCGGCGCCTCCCCCGCTCCTCTTCCCCCATTTAAACCCCGCCCCAGACCCCCTCCAGCTCCCTCGCTCTCCCCCGTCGACCACCGCGGACCTCCGCCACCGCCGTTCCACCCCGCCGCCGTCTCCGCCGCTGCGGCCTCCTCCTCCCTCTCCCTCTCCTTCCTCCTCTGCTCCGACGCCACCGACGGGCCCTGCTCCTCCCCTCTTTTCCAGCCTCCAGCCGCCCGTGCTCCGCCTCCGGCCGCCTACGGCAGCCGCCACGCCTCCGCCTTGCTGCGAGCCGCCCCATCCCCTCTTCGGCCGGCCCCCGCCGGCAGCGCCCAAAATCCTAACCCTAGCCCCGTTGTACTGTGCAGTGGACACAGTAACAGTGTCGTGTCGGACACGGTTCGACCCCGGATTTTTCGGGTCCCCTTCAGGTGCGTGTAACTTTTTGCTCGTAGCTCCGTTTTCATTTCTGCAAATTGCATTGTGAAGCCTGTATGACCCTCTCGGTGCCCGGATAAACCGCTCGGGGCATCGCATCCTGTGGTGATCGCACACCGCGATCCAAAAACAGGAAAAACCAGACCCTATTTTATCCCGGAACTGAGCGCGCCCCGCCAAATGGGACGACTTGGTCGCATGCGTTCTTCACAGATACGTGCACGTCGTCGATACGGACGTGTAAGATTTCGCAGAAGCTGATTCGGGTGTGCGTGCACACCGAAATCAACGCGTATCCGCGGACATCGCCCCGTATCCGACTTTTCTGTAATTTGACCTAACTTCTTGTACACTCGTCAGATCGAGACGAAACTTGCGCCATCGGACTCGTAGCAATACGCTGGTCCTGTGGGTCAAGTTTGGTTCGATTCTGAGAACGTTGACGAAATCGCGTGTCGTGGGCCCCACAGGCCCCGCTCGACGGGCGATTTTGTGTTCGGCTCATCGGAATCCAAATCTGGAAGTTCCGTTGGGTTCGTATTATCGTTCCTGACCCGTTGACACTAAGTTTGGTAAATTTGGAGACCTTTGACCCGGACACATTTTTCGGTGCAAAGCGGGCCCACCGGCGGACCCTGTTTTGACCCGAAACTGCCGTTTTTGCCCTTGTCTCCAAATTGGACCCAAGGACAGACGTTTCTAGCTATTTGACATCTTATGAGCGTGATGGTAATGTTTATTTCAGCATCCGGACTCATTCCTAGAAATTTCTCTGAGACACAAAACGGTAATTGGATCCAAACATCAGGCAAGTACCTGCACTTCAAGTTTAATCTTTATGTTGTGATAAATAAATTCTCTGCTTTATTAGTACCATTGATGATTACACGTAGAGTTAGAACACTGGATTTCATGTCTTGAATACTGGATTTCATGTCTTGCTTTTCGTGTCGGGAGGGAGAATACTAGGAGGCATGTAGTTTACCCTTCCCCCTATTGTTGCTAGCTGTTGGTGCGCGACTGTACCATCAGCCTTATACTTGATTATTCCTAGTTGCTAGTCGTCTATGACGGCCTTATTAGCTTTATAAGCCCCTACATGCCAACTATGTATTCTAACTACACAAGTTCACACACCATAGTTCTTGTCTTGTTGCAGTTCCCGTTGTCTTGTCACAGTTACATTTTCCTGTTATTCCTGATTTACTCATATTCCTGGTTTATAGCAATTAATCTTGTCTTACTTATATTCCTGGTTTTTAGTGTTAAACTCTTAGTTATTATTATCGCTTATTCTCAACATGATGCTTAGTCAGTTCTTTTCTACTTGTCACAAATATTTAGTTTAAATTTTGTTCTGCATTGTGTACTTTGCTCCTTTCCTGACTGGATCCGTTGATTTAGGCGATGATGAGGATTATGCCCCCACTTTTATGGCCCCTATGAGGCAGCAGGTGATGCAGTTGTGGAGCCTGTTCCCACACAGGAGACTATTTCTGCTGAGTAGTTAGCAGTAGCTTTTATTTATGCCTTTATCTTAGCAATCAGGTTTGTCCCCGATTTCATTTCTGGATTCTGTATTAAACATTTGAGCTGTTGTCACATTTATTTCATTGAAATCTCAGCATTCTTTTCTGTTATTATCTTTGCCTATTTCATTAATTGTGAATGAGCTAGATGTTCAAATGTGGATTTGACCTAGACAGCGTACTACCGCCGACTCTGCGGCGTAGGCTGGACGTACCCACGCACTCGTGGCCGAATTTCCGGGTGCGGGTCGTGACACGTTTTTATGGTGGCCCATGCAGGTCAAACGACTAAATTGTTTGGTTCCAACTTAGGGACCGAACAGGCCTGCAACAAGATTAAGGATTTTAGGCTAAAAGCTCATTCACAAAATAGCATCTTTTATTTTCAATCTGGTATCGGTTCTAGTCAATTTTTCCTATCGCCCTTGACTTCCAAGTAATCTATTCTAATCTTCCTACCCCTTAATCTTTCAGAATGGTTCAGATGAGGAACACAGTAGGAGGCACATCAGAACCAGCTGAGCAGAATGTGCCCGAAACTCTTGCCCTCCCTCCCACCTCCATCTATTCCGGCAGTTACTCTGGATGGGGCACAGCTACTTGGAGTGTTCCAGGGACTAGTGGAATCCCAGAAGGAACAGACTACCCTGCTATGGACTAGCCTTTCAGAAGCTCTTCGGTCCCAGGAGACGCCACAAAAGAGGCCAGGAAGTGACAAAGACTTCAAAAACCTTAGACCCCTAGAATTCTACGGAACTGAAGGCATTCTCTATGCCGATGAATGGATAGAGAACATAGAGAGACTCCTGAAGACTGCTCGGGTTCCTGATGATCTCAAAGTGGAGTCCGCAAGCCTGCAACTGTTCGACATAGCTCGGACCTGGTTCAGAGATGAACCCCAACTATCTGCTCCTGACCTAACCTGGGAGGATTTTAAGAGGCTATTCAAGGAGAAATTCTACCCCGAAGTGGCTCGGGAAGCTCTCGAAAGCCAATTCGAGAGACTGGAACAAGGTAACCTGTCTGTTGATGAGTATACTGCCGAATTTAGTAGGTTAAGCCACTTTGCGGAGTACATGGTCCGTACCCCGGAGGACAGAGCCCGTAGATTCAAGAAGGGGCTGTCTCCGGATATTCGTCTTGCTGTCACCACCAGCCGAGCTCGCACCTATGAGGAAATCTTGAGCGTGGCACAAGGCGTTGAGAGAGACATGGGGCATAAACTAAAACGGGAAAGAGATACCGGAAATATGGGACCCAACAAACGCCCTTTTCAACAGCAACAACAACAGAGGGCCCCGCAGCAAACTCAGCGTCCTCTCCCTCGAACTCCAGCACCCCAACACCAGGCTCAAGGACAGAACCAACGAGTTCCCACTTGTGGCTTTTGTCGAAAACAAGGTCACACCTGGCAAGTTTGTAGGATGAGACTAGGTGCCTGTCTATATTGTGGATCAACAGCACATCAAGTAAGGGACTGCCCCACTGCTCCAGGACGCGGACAAGCTTACGTGATGACCGTGGAGAACGCGCAGACTCTGGGAGCAGCTAATGCGCGTAAGTGATTCGTAGATACCTTTTCTAGTATTGTTTAGCTCGTGCCTATTGGTTCGTGACCTCAGCCCCAACATAGTAATTTTGAACTTGCTAAATAACCTAGTATGCTTTTAAATTTGATAACTGTAGAGATTTTTAGAGGCTTTTTGCTTTTGTGCTTATTTTGTGTTATTCTGTGAACTTCAATAAATTTGTACCTCTTTTTATCATCATCTAGCACACTTAATTTTGCTAAACTTGACTGATGCTGCTATTTTATAGCCTAGTTTTGCAAGCTTACTCTTTATCGGGCTTGTTCATGACACATGTATTATTGAGGCCTGATCAACCCCACTAATACAAGTGTCTACTCAGAATCAGTGTACTACGGTCTGATCAACCTTAGTGCATTTTGATTCGCACTTCGCACGACTACTTTACGTGGATTGAGATATATAGTTGACTAGTATACTTGCCCCTAAATACGTCCGAGCATATCGTATCAGTTACATAACTGTATTAATACGAGCATGCGAATAAAATGATTACCAGAATAAAATCTCAATCCATAACCGCCTGACAATTCCCATTAGAATTCCTTAAACGCCTTGATCCCTATACCTCTGTTCTACCACCTCGCCCTTAAACTCTTTATTATTAATCCTCGTCTTCCCTTATTTCGGAAAGACAAAATCCTGTGTGGTATAAGTTGATTTGTATTGCTAGACATACCCCTCAGACCGGACGAATTGATGATAACCTCTATGACTAAGCGAATACCATAGGTGGTGTATTTGTATTTAGATTCAATACCATGATTTGTCAAGTTGAGACCTAGCCTCACTAGTTGTACAGCCTTAGCGGATATATGGGTAAAATTATAAGTTGGGTAGCGACCGCAATGTCCACCTGAAAGAAACCCGTTAGACTAATCAAGTGAGATTGGACGGAGAGAACCCTACCATATTTTTAAATTTCGAGGACAAAATTCTATAAGTTGGGTAGATTGTAAGCCCCTGATTTATCAAAAAACATTAAAATTAGGATTTTCACAATTTTCTGGAATTTTTCTGGGAATTTTCTGAAATTAAAATCAGGGTTTTTAAATATTAAATAATTTTTAATTATTAATAAACAATATTAAAATATTATGAAAATAATATTTTTTTGTGTAAAATGGAAAACTAGACTTAGGGTAATTTTTCTGAAATTTATTGGACTCCGAACCTATTTTTAAATACCTAAAAATAATTTAAACTATTTATTTATTTAATTAATTAAATTAATTAATTATTATTATTTTTATTATTATTATTATTTATAATTTTAGTAGGCCGGCCCGTCCCAGTGGGCCGAGCCCAGCCAGCCCGGCCCAAATCCTAGGTTAGCCCAACCCGTGGGCTAACGGGTCGGGTCGGGTCTGCCAGACCCGAACCCGCCCGACCCGTTCAGAACCCCAACAGTCAACCCCCGCATCCGGCGCCGCCGACTCCGGCCACGCGGCGCCTCACCCGGCCGCGCGCCTCTCACCCCGCGGCCACGTCGCCCTCTCCGGCCCGCCTCACCCGGCGCCTCCCCCGCTCCTCTTCCCCCATTTAAACCCCGCCCTAGACCCCCTCCAGCTCCCTCGCTCTCCCCCGTCGACCACCGCGGACCTCCGCCACCACCGTTCCACCCCGCCGCCGTCTCCGCCGCTGCGGCCTCCTCCTCCCTCTCCCTCTCCTTCCTCCTCTGCTCCGGCGCCACCGACGGGCCCTGCTCCTCCCCTCTTTCCCAGCCTCCAGCCGCCCGTGCTCCACCTCCGGCCGCCTACGGCAGCCGCCAGCACCTCCGCCTTGCTGCAAGCTGCCCCATCCCCTCTCCGGCCGGCCCCCACCGGCAGCGCCCAAAACCCTAACCCTAGCCTCTTTGTACTGTGCAGTGGACACAGTAACAGTGTCGTGTCGGACACGGTTCGACCCCGAATTTTTCGGGTCCCCTTCAGGTGCGTGTAACTTTTTGCTCGTAGCTCCGTTTTCATTTCCGTAAATTGCGTTGTGAAGCCTGTATGACCCTCTCGGTGCCCGGACAAACCGCTCGGGGCATCGCATCCTGTGGTGATCGCACACCGCGATCCAAAAACAGGAAAAACCAGACCATGTTTTATCCCGGAACTGAGCGCGCTCCGCCAAACGGGACGACTTGGTCGCGTGCGGTCTTCACAGATACGTGCACGTCGTCGATACGGACGTGTGAGATTTTGCAGAAGCTGATTCGGGTGTGCGTGCACACCGAAATCAACGCGTATCCGCGGACATCGCCCCGAATCTAACTTTTCTGCAATTTGCCCTAACTTCTTGTACACTCGTCAGATCGAGACGAAACTTGCGCCATCGGACTCGTAGCAATACGCTGGTCCTGTGGGTCAAGTTTGGTTCGATTCTGAGAACGTTGACGAAATCGCGTGTCGTGGGCCCCACATGCCCCGCTCGACGGGCAATTTTGTGTTCGGCTCATCGGAATCCAAATCTGGAAGTTCCGTTAGGTTCATATCATCGTTCCTGACCTGTTGACACTAAGTTTGGTGAATTTGGAGACCTTTGACCCGGACACGTTTTTTGGTGCAAAGCGGGCCCACCGGCGGACCCCGTTTTGACCCGAAACTGCCGTTTTTGTCCTTGTCTCCAAATTGGACCCAAGGACAGGCGTTTCTAGCTATTTGACATCTTCTAAGCGTGATGGTAATATTTATTTCAGCATCCGAACTCATTCCTGGAAATTTCCCCGAGACACAAAACGGTAATTGGATCCAAACATCAGGCAAGTACCTGCACTTCAAGTTTAATCTTTATGTTGTGATAAATAAATTCTCTGCTTTATTAGTACCATTGATGATTACACGTAGAGTTAGAACACTGGATTTCATGTCTTGAATACTGGATTTTATGTCTTGCTTTTCGTGTCGGGAGGGAGAATACTATGAGGCATGTAGTTTACCCTTCCCCCTATTGTTGCTAGCTGTTGGTGCGCGACTGTACCATCAGCCTTATACTTGATTATTCCTAGTTGCTAGTCGTCTATGACGGCCTTATTAGCTTTATAAGCCCCTACATGCCAACTATGTATTCTAACTACACAAGTTCACACACCATAGTTCTTGTCTTGTTGCAGTTCCCGTTGTCTTGTCACAGTTATATTTTCCTGTTATTCCTGATTTACTCATATTCCTGGTTTATAGCAATTAATCTTGTCTTACTTATATTCCTGGTTTTTAGTGTTAAACTCTTAGTTATTATTATTACTTATTTATGCTTATTCTCAACATGATGCTTAGTCAGTTCTTTTCTACTTGTCACAAATATTTAGTTTAAATCTTGTTGTGCATTGTGTACTTTGCACCTTTCCTGACTGGATCCGTTGATTTAGGCGATGATGAAGATTATGCCCCCACCTTTTATGGCCCCTATGAGGCAGCAGGTGATGCAGTTGTGGAGTCTGTTCCCACACAGGAGACTATTTCTGCTGAGTAGTTAGCAGTAGCTTTTATTTATGCCTTTATCTTAGCAATCGGGTTTGTCCCCGATTTCATTTCTGGATTCTGTATTAAATATTTGAGCTGTTGTCACATTTATTTCATTGAAATCTCAGCATTCTTTTCTGTTATTATCTTTGCCTATTTCATTAATTGTGAATGAGCTAGATGTTCAAATGTGGATTTGACCTAGACAGCGTACTAACGCCGACTCTGCGGCGTAGGCTGGACGTACCCACGCACTCGTGCCCGAATTTCCGGGTGCGGATCATGACATCTCTATCCTCTCTCTTTTCTTTCTTCTCCCTCTCTCTTCATTTACTATCCATTTTTCTTTGGAGCTTGATCTTGAGAACTAAGGGTGTGGTTTCTGAACCCCTCTTGGTGGTAGAGTAGAAGGTTTAGGTTGGGAGCACGACATTAGACAAGTACATCTTGTCATTCTCTGAACCTTAGATTTAGACTTTATATTGTCATTATTTTTTGAATATTATTATAAATAAATTTTCCCTACATTATTCTCTATTACTTTCGTTCTTGTCTTGGTATATTTTCATAGATTTTATACATGTTTATGCTTTTGTCCATTTTTAGATCTAACCTTGAGACTCAGGGTGTGATCTTGGTATCAGGTATGATAACCATATTTTTATTATGAATCTTGGTCCTATATACATTATGAGACCCTCTCATAGCCTTGTATTTTAATGGTTTTGATTTTGGTAGAAATCGAAACACGTTTCGGTTTCTCAAAAATCTATTTTTAGAGTATTTATAGAAATTGATCTATCAAATCTCAAAATTTATGAAATATAATGATCCTATGTTTTATGGAATTTGATTTTATTCAATTTTGACTTTTGAAACATCGAATTCTGACTTAAAACGAAGTTTTTATGGCTGTTACAAGTTTTACGAAAATTTTGATTTTTGTCTTTGCTGTCCTGGACATGTATACCGATGTTATACTATAGTATATCGGAGGTATGTTGGTTTATATATATATATAGGTACTCTATGTCTTTCTGCCAATATACCGTCGGTATACTAAAGTATACCGCCGGTATGTCAATTTTGGCTATTTTTGGCTATTTTTGCCTGTTTTTGGTTGTCTTTGCCCATTTTTGTCCATTTTTGAGATTTTTTTCGACTTTATTTATTATTTAGCATAACCTTATGACATTGTATAGTTATAATAAGATTGTATACCATATGTACTTGTATACGTACTTGACACAATCATATATCCTTTATTGATACCATGTCTTTACTTATTATCACAAACTTTCACCTATTGTCACATACTATCTCATATTGTCATCTACTGTCACATAATATTACTATTCATTGACATTTCCTTATTCCTATAGTTACTCGTAATAGTTCACTCATGTCCATGTATTGGTTTATGTCTTACATCTTGACAGTGACTTGTGGTAGTGCACTCATGATTTCTTATTTTCTTGCACATGCTTGATAGTGGCTCGTCATAGCACACCCATGACACTAGATTTATTTATTATCCTTTATAGTGGCTCGTAGTAGCGCACTCCTGTTTCATGACTTATATATTTTTATGTTGTGGCTTGTCTTGTACTTGTGTGCCTTTAATTGTCAAATCATTGTCCGGTCTTGCATATCCCCGATAGAAGTACCATGTCTAGGATGGAATATGCGAAATGCTCTTCTCAGAATCCTAAATAAAAATATTAAGGTTTAATGGTAGATTGATAACATAGATGCATTGGGAGGGGAGGTTTTCTGGTTGCATGCGGTCCCATTAGTCTGGCGCCACTTTATGGATGGATTTGGAGCTCTCCGTCGTGAGGGACACATTTCCAGCTCACCGACGAGTGATGCATATTGTCACCTATTGTCACTTATCGTCACATATTGTCACTATTTGCGCTCGAAATAACCTGGATAGACTACAGTACTGCTTGTGATCAGTAAAAAAACCTTAAATTATATGTTTTAGTAATTAGGATTTGTGATAACCTAGTTAGCTGATGATAGCAAGCCGTAGAAAGGTGCTTGATCATGCTTCTTTGGTTGCGTGTTATTCAATTTATGCTCGCTTATTGCCTTTCTTTTCTCGTATTGTCATATGTGTTGGTAAGTATCCAGAGGCTAATTTCTGTTCGAAAAAAGATCTATAATCCCAGTCCTTGTTTGGTTTAAAGGTTATGGCTCCGATTTTGAGAAGACCCTAAGTTCTCTTGTCACTTTTAGGCTTCATTTTCTATTGCCATATATTTAGTTATTGTTCCTTTACATAACTAGTGTTTATGCCATATTTTATATCCTATACTCATATGCTATACATGACCCCTATACTGTACATGTTCAAATGCTGTGGATTACCTTATATATTCTTAGTCATTGTTCATGATCTTGTATATGTTCTTAGTTATTGTTCCAGCACATCACATGTTCACATTTCCACATTTATTTTACTTGTTCCATGTTTACTTTATGTCACCAGTTGTTTACTTTATGTCACATATTATTTGTTTATTGTCTTTCCTACTCTCGAGATAAGTGCTTTTGAGCGTATGAGTCTCGATTCATATTTATTTATTTCTGTCTTTATCCATTGTTGTGTTAGTTATTACTGATTTTAGTTCATAGTTTTGACTTCCTTTGTGGTACATGCAATTGGGGGTCTGACCTCACTGGTTTTGCATGGCCAGATCTCGTAGCAGAACTAGAGGATATTCCATATCTTTTATTGGATGATGACCACCCGGAGCACCAAACTACCTGAGTGGGTTCCTATTTTATTCACCCACTTGTATATATACTTTATTCTTTTGTGGCGTTTAGCCTCCGAGCACATGCTTAGCTCGTATTTTGGACTTGACATATAGTTTACGTGCATGGCATGATTAGCATTATTCTAGACTATAGCTAGAGTTGATCATTTATGACTTATACTTTTGTTAGTTCTTTATTTTGTATTACTAGCTCCATGATCATCTATGTATATATAGTTTGTGACACTTTACTATTTTACGTGAAGATCATAAATCATGTAAGTGATTAAATCACATATGCCCGCTACAAATATGACAACTCGAATTGATAACCCCGTAGGGAAAAATAGCAGAGTGGCTAATGAATCTACTGCACGCCAGAAGCGTGGTCGATCTATAGGCTCGAAGGACTTAGTCCCTAGAAAGAGAAAATGTTCAAGTAACGCTCTTAAGGAGGTTACACATAACGCTCAAGAATAGGTTATGAATGACAGATCCATACTCTCTGAAAACCCAGAAGAGGTTATTGTCTTAGAAAAGACACAAGCCCAAGAGGAGGCTCAGGTACCGAAAAGCAAAGAGATCTCTATGTTTTTATACATATATAAGAGAGGTATGTGATCGCAAAGATATAACAATAGATAAGATATTTCATTCTCAGTAGCTACTGAAATATCTAAGGGCATTGATGACACTGAATCATGTAGCATCGATGAATATCGACAAAGAAAAGATTGGCCAAAATGGAAGGATACAATTCAAGAAGAATTGGATTCTCTTAATAAACGTGGAGTGTTCGGGCCTATAGTACAATCATCAAAAGACGTCAGACTGGTAGGTTACAAGTGGGTGTTTATAAGAAAGTGAAATAAAAAGAATAAAATTGTTCGATTTAAGGCACGATTAGTGGCACAAGGGTTTTCTCAGAGACCCAGGATTGATTACGAAGAGACGTATTCTTTCGTAATGGATGCAACAACGTTCCGTTATTTGATAAGTCTGACAGTTAAGAAAAAGCTGGACATAAGACTTATGGACGTTGTAACAGCCTATCTATATGGTGATTTAGATAGCGATATCTATATAAAAATCTCAAATGGATTTAACCTACCTAGCTCAAAAGCTAAGAACATGCATTCCATAAAGTTAAGACGTTCATTGTACGGTTTGAAATAATCCGGAAGGATGTGGTACAACCGTCTTAGTGAATACATGAAAAGGGAGGGATATGAGAATAATCCTATATACCCATGTATCTTCATAAAGAAATCTAAGAAGGATTTCGCTATAGTTGCAGTATATGTCGATGACATAAACTTGATTGGGACAAGATATGAAATCAATGAAACTGCAAACTATATGAAAAAGGAGTTAGAGATGAAAGATCTCGGTGACACAAAATACTGTCTCGGATTACAATTTGAGCATTGCACTAATAGAATTTTAGTGCATCAATCCAAATACACAAAAAATATATTAAAACAACTTAATATGGATAAATCTCATCCCCTTAGCACTCCAATGGTTGTTCGATCTTTAGATATCAATAAAGATCCATATCGTCCTAAGGACGACAATGAAATGATGCTAGGACCCGAAGTACCGTACCTTAGTGCCATTGGGGCATTAATGTATCTATCACAATGTACAAGAACAGAGATAACATTCTCTGTCAATCTGTTGGCTAGATATAGCTCGGTGCCAACTCGCAGACATTGGAATGGCATTAAATATGTGATGAGATATCTTCGTGGAACTTTCGACATAGGATTATTTTATACTTGTGGTTTATCTGATATCGCAAATCTAATTGGCTTTGCAGATTCAGGTTATTTGTCTGTTCCCCATAAAGGTCGTTCACAAACTAGATATGTGTAATAGCAATGCAGCTATTTCTTGGCGTTCAACAAAACTGACAATGATTGCTACATTCTCAAATCACTCAGAAATATTTGCTCTCCATGAAGCAAGTAGAGAATGTATTTGGCTGAGATCGTTGATTCAACACATTCGTAGCTCCTGTCACATTTTTCTTACCACGGACTCCAACTATGCTTCATGGAATTGGAATGTGACGTCTTTATCAGTTGACTGTTCAGGATCAACATCATCAGGGGGAGTGATTGTTTTCAAGGGGGATATATTTTGTATGGACTATAACGCGTTGTACTCTTTTTCGTTAGTCATGAATTTTTTTTATTGGGTTTTTCCTGACAAGGTTTTAATGAGGCAACATTAAGCGTGTCCAACACCTATCTAAGTCATCCTAAATATTGTACTCTTTTCTTTCATACATGTTTTGTCCTAATGAATTTTTTTGGCAAAATTTTAACGAGGCAATAAGCTTATAGATTGTGGTCATCCAAAGGGAGAGTGTTATAACGTGAGTTACTAAAGGATTGGATTCTCACTTTATATTTTAGTCCCACATTGGTTAGAGAATAATATTACACATTCATTGAGTTGTATAAATAAGATATTTGTCTCCCACTATAAGATTATACTAATAAGATATTTTATCTCCTATCTTCTTCTTTTTTTTCTACGTTTATTCTAACAATAAACATAAAGTATGACTTTGTTGTTCTAAAAGTTCACAATTTTAAAAAACTCATTTTAGAAGAATGGTTGGTCTTTGACCGTACTATTTTAGTAAATAAATGAAATCCAACTTTGCTGGCATTTAGACATATCACGCATATATGCTTTGTTTTCTCTCTACTTGCTACTTGTATGTATAAGGAAGACTTGGTCCATTACTATTATTGTGATAGTTTTTTTATTATTATAAAAGATTTTTTTGCCCATCAGTTAATTAATATTAATATTATTCCAGTAGGGCAAGTTCTAACGTATCTTGCTAATGAAGGAACGGTAGGCATGGATGGATTTGCCAGAGACTGTTTTTGGCATTAACTCTACATCTTTTGGTAGCCATGAGCACTGATTGGATTCTACAAGTTAAAGAAAGTTTTGCAAACTATTGCTCTAGTATTATAACAGAATTTTTATTCCATCCACGTCCATCAGTGGTCTCTTTGAGTCTATCAGCAGCTTTTGAAATCACAACACACATCCTCTCTTTTCCTATACAGAAAATTTACTGTAGCAAAATAAATTTATATTAAATTCATTTAAACGAAATAAGTTTGCTAATATTTAAAATATAAACATTGTCCGCCAACAGTATTGGCAGAAAACACAAATTCCGTCACGTACGCAAAAAAAAAAAAAAAAAATTTAAGTGGACCCCACACCCCAAATTCCGCCAACACTGTTGGCTGAAATTGGGGGGGGGGGGGGGGGGGGGGGGCAATTTCAGCCAACAGTGTTGGCGGAAATTGGCCTGTGGGCCCCCCACGGGTTCAGTTTGGTTTGGTTTAGTTCGTTTGGTTTTATTTGGTTTTTTAATTAATTATATTTTTTCTATTTAGTTATTTTCTATTTAGTTTAGTTTTGGATTTTGATTTTTTTTATTTAGTTTAACATCCAAAATAAAATATGTTATCATTGAACAAAAAAAAAAAAAAAAGCTACCGTACGAATATTACGTTTGCCGTCGATCAGACTTCGAACGCCCATAACTATTTGTTTTCAAATCGTTTTTCGTCACACAATAGGTCGATTTGTATGTTTTCGACGAGAGTAACACAATTCGTGTAGAGAGAATTTTCATCCGAAGTAAGACGTACATATTACAGGCAAAAATATAAAATATAAAACTTTAAAGTACCATAACTTTTGACTGGGAGATCGAAACAAGGTCCAGTTTGAGCCAAAATGACCGTATGGAAAAGCACTTCGGGATAAACCATTTCACCGTTTGACGGACTTCCCAAATTTTTAGAATCGCAAAAAAACGATGTTTTGACCTCCAAATTTTACTTTTGGTAAAAAAAAATTATAAAATATTTAATGTACCGATAATAAATTTACTATGTTAAATAACGGAATACTTTAACAAATTTTAAGGATAGAAATTTGGATAAAAATTTGGGATATTTTAAAATTTTGTTACATATCGACAACTGAGTTAATTTAATTTTAATTTTTTGTTAATTTTGAAATTTTGATAGAGCAATTTTTTTGTTAATTTATTTTAATTTTATTTCGTTAAAATATATTTTCATAAATAAAACAGAAAATTAACACCCCATTAACACCCCACCAATTAACAAAATAAATTAACAGAAAAAAAAAACAGAAAAAAATTAAAAAAAAGAGTAAACTAAATAGAAAAAAAACTAAACTAAATAGAAAAAAAAACTAAAAACTAAATAGAAAAAAATATAACTAATTGAAAAAAAAATAAAACAAACCAAATAAAACCAAACCAACTAAATAAAACAAACCAAATAAAACCAAACCAACTAAACCAAATTGAACTAAACCAAACTTAACCCGTGGGGGGGCCCACAGGCCAATTTTCGCCAATACTGTTGGCTGAAATTGCCCCCCCCCCCCCCCACATTTCAGCCAACAGTGTTGGCGGAATTTGGGGTGTGGGGTCCACTTTAAAAATTTTTTATTTTTTTTTGCGTACGTGGATGTTTATTGTGTTTTCCGCCAACACTGTTGGCGGACAATGTTTGTATTTCAAATATTAGCAAACTTATTTCGTTTAAATGAATTTAATATAAATTTATTTCGCTACAGTAAATTTTCTGTTTCCTATATTCTTATTTTTCTGAATGGTAAGCAAAGGCAGAGCTAACCTTTTAAATTATGCAGGACTGAACTTTAGGTATAGTTTGAACGATACAAAAACATTAATATCGCATTGTCAAAAATATTAATTATTGAAAATTTATTTATCACTTAATTATTGTATACTTCAAATACAACCAAAAGAATAAAATCTAACTAAAAAAAATATTTTTTTAAATCATTTATTTTTCCAAAAATTTGGGTGGACTAAAGTTCCTTAGGATATTTTTCTTTTTTTTAGTTAAGATATAGTACATTGGTCATTAAATCCAAAACCAATTTTGATCAGTTATATATGAAATTAATTGAGTCAAACATCTTAAAGAAATAATCCTTAACCTGCACCAAAAGCCTTTTCAATCAAAAGCTGGGCCCAAGATTCCTGTAAGATGTGAGAAATTTATGATGAAAACCTTCTTTATTCATGAATCATGGATGGGCCCTCCTATTAGATCTCCTGATGGGCGCTCAGTTAGCATGCAATTAAGATCATCTTCAATCATGTTGGTGAGTTTGAAAAAAAATTGTTATATGATAGAAATTATAATTTTTTATTTCAAAATTTTTTCTCCAATACAAAATGTGAAATCGGTTTTGAAGTTGGTAGTCTAGATCTAGACAATGGACTTCACAATGACTTTATTTCACATCATCAATTATGAATAAAAAAAATTATAATTTTTTTTTTTTGAAAAAGTTGTCTTGGAAGTTGAAAAAAAAAAGTAATTTTTATTGTCTTCACAATACTTTTGCATTGGAGAATAATTGTCTATCTTATTGTCTTGTATGAATATAATCTTGCCACATAAGAAAGACATTGTCTTGTGTCTCATGCCACATAAGAATTACAATACAAAACAAGACAATAGGGTTGGAGATGTTCTAATAAAATAATTCTGCACTGCTGATTCATTAATATATAAAGAAACGATTGCATAATTGTTATAGAACTTTTTTAGGGTAGATTAGCTGCTCATGCATATGAAGAATTTGAAGATTTAAGGGCTTTGTGAAACAGTTCGAAAACTGAAAATCAAAGTAAAAAAAAAAAAAAAAAAAAGGGTTTGATATCTAAAAATAATAACTTGCAATATGGTTATAACAACTTAATTTTTTTTTTTTAGATCTTTAAAAGTTTATTTAATATTTTTTTAGGTCCTTTAAAGAATCAAGAGATGAGATACATGTAATCTAACGATTTTTCATTAATGAGTTTTAAAATTGAGAACTCATGAGTTACTCTAGGATTTTTGTTTGCGAAATCACGATCATCGAAATTATTTATTTATTTTTTGTATTTGAATGGCCAAAAAAGGAGCATAAAAATAAAATAGTTTACAAAGAATAAGAAAAAAAAATAGTTCTCCCACCTACTTCAAAGATTTACTCATTTACTCTCTCTCTCTCTCTCTCTCTCTCTCTCTCTCTCTCTTTTCAATTTTATGCATGTATTCTGGCTCTATTCATAACTTTTTCAAACAAAAAAAATTAGAAATTAAAAGATATTTCATCTTCATTCAAAGTTATTTACTCCGTGCGAACAAAGGAGACCTAAGACTTATAGAAATGAATGAATAAAGTAGTTGTTTGCAGACCTGCTACTGAACATGCCCTCACTTTACTCCTGCAGCCTTACATGTGACTGATTAAAGTGAGTGCTGCATTTTATAATTACAAATTATTTTTCTTTCAACAGTTGGCCACTTGAGCTATCAGACTTTGTACTGATCACATAATTTGTGCTAATCACTTTGTTGCTTCAATATCCGTTAAATTCAAATTGCTAAAGAATTAATGGATTTCAGTTTTGTGAACGAAGTCGGATATATGAGGTAACGGAGTTATGTGCATACATCTTATCCCTAGTCACGGTATTTTAATGAGATTAACTTAGCTTTTTATACATTCGTGACTTCACATACTGTTACTCCATTCAAGAATTAGATATTCGAGTTGATTTTTTGGTGCAATGAGTTAATATACATGAGTTGGATAGTTGGTCTGGGCTGAAATAAGAGTTGACCTGTGTTGGCGTTTTTGCTTTTGGACTAGTATAGATAGTTTGACATTGACTATACCACCAAATGGGTATCTCAATATAATACTTTGTATGAGTTAAGGTGTGCACATAGGATATGGTGGGGCACATGGGTGCCATGTGGGGGTGTTTTCCTAGAAGAAAAATGATTAACTCCTCGTGAAAGTATTTATACTTTTTTTCATGCTCTTGGAATTATTTCCATAGGAGCTAAACTTTACGACTCGGACTCGGACTCGGACTCGGACACGGACTCGGACGCAAAGTGGCGCTTTGTTGGCGCACTTTGCATTTAGTGTACATGCGCGTGTTGCATGCTCGGGAGCTGAACGGGCGCTGAGCGGGTGCTGAACGGACACTGAGCGGGCTATGCATTAGACTGCGATTGTGGGATATCAATTTTGTATATTGGCTTTTTAGTCCCACATAGGAAAGAAGAGGAGGATGGGTTTCCATCCTTCCCTATATAAAGAGCTCTCTAGCCTCCTTTTGCGACAGACCAAAAAGTTGAGAAAGAGGAGTCCAAATGTGTCCATTTGAGTCATACAAAGATGTGACAACGAGCGTTCCAGAAGTTCTATTGTGAACTTGCTGGCTCCTGGGAGAAGATCGTCGATAGAGGACAAATCTTGTTTTGAGCAATGGTGGTCTTCACCGTCCCAGCAAGAATAATTTTTTATTTTGTCTTTTTTTTTCTTCTTGGTTCGTTTTGTCTGATTACAACTGCATTTTGTAAGGAAGAACGAAGGTAGTTTTCGTTTTATTGTAAATATATTTTGTCCGTCTACAACTGCGATTACAAGGAAGAACGAGAAGTTTGGTTAATTCTGATTCTTTTGTATTCTTAAGAGCAAGTTGTAATCAGAATCCTTATATAGTGCTTCGTAGAAATCGAGAATAATCAGAGTGGCAACTTTTTTGTGAACCTCTGATCTCGACCACATGTTCTTCCATCTTTGGTTAAGCCTCGGGACAAACAATCTCAAAGCAAGATCCGAATAAAGATGGGGAACATTCGTTCAACTCTTCTGGACACGAGTTTTCACAAACTTGAGAAGATTAACGGAATTCACTTCGAACATTTGGATGAGGGAAGGAGTCATTTGTCAAATATTGAAAGTGAGTTGTCGGTACCTACCATTTTCAAGGATGGAGGAGATAGCGACTAAAGGACGCGTATTCCAATTGGAAAGAAGATTACAAGATGACCAAGGACTGTAGAGTATGCGCACAATGAGCAGAACTTTGCGCATGACAGGACTTGGCGCTTTGCAAGACTTTGCGCATGGCAGCGCATTAGAAGTCTTGGCATCTTGGCACATGGCAGAGCTGGACGCATAGTGTCTCAATGCTCATGATGGTCTCTGCGCATGCAGGATGCGCATGAAGTTTTATCCGCAAGGATTGGCGCATGATGGCTTATTCGCATAGATTGACGCATGGTGGCTTATGCGCATAGATTAGCGCATGGTGGCTTATGCACATGGATTGACGCATTGTGGCCTATGCACATGAAGGTCATTGCACTATACAGGACTTGACGCATGGCTGAAATTGGAACTTGGAAGTAGAACCAATCTGAACCAATATAGCAAGGTATAACTAAACTTGGTTAATTTGATTACTTAACATGGCTGCTATGATTGCACATGTTAAGTCATATGTCGTGGTTACTGACCAGTAGATGAAAACTGGTGCATATAGCCACATGTGCTTTAGAAAAAGCTGTTGATCAAGGTCGAACCTTTTAGTGGTGAAGGTCTTGATGGCAAGCAAGGATCAAGCAGATGATCTGGGGATTGGAAAAATGGTTCTGAACTTCGAGAAGTTACAGTCAAAGGAGTGCGTGTAGCAACGTACCAGTGATTACCAAGGACTTGATCTTAGGAAATCTGTTGCAGACTTGAGGGTGAACAACCATCTTTGCCAGATGGTGATATCTTGGCAGGAGACATACTTTAAAATAAGGCGTTCAGTTTCAAATAGATGTTCGAGCTTCTGCTTGTGACTAAAATCTCATTGTAAGTGTTGTGGGACCCCAAACTAGGACATATACTTCGTATTGCCAGATGTCTAGTCTAGGATTTATCTACAAATGTGGGAGTAAGGAGGTAGAGAAGTGTAAGGTCTGTGCACAGACAAAGATCACAAGAAAATCGTTCAAACGGGTAAACCGAAGTACAGATCTTCTGGAGTTGGTTCACTCAGATATTTGTGACTTCAAACAGTTCTCCACAAAGGCCAAAAAGAAGTACTTCATTACTTTCATCGACAACTACTCGAAGTACGCGTTCGTCTATCTACTCTAGTTAAAAGATGAAGCATTTGAAAAGTTCAGGGTTGAGGCTGAACTTCAAATGGGGCAACAATTCAACAGACTCAGAAGTGATCTAGGCGGAGATTATAGGTCTATTGAATTCGCATCATTCTGCAGAGAAAATAGAATTATCAATGAGACAACTGCTCTGTATTCTTCTCAATCAAATGTAGTAGCTGAAAGAAAGAATATGACGTTGACAAAGATGATGAACTCAATACTGTTGACTACGGGTCTTCCAAACTACTTCTAGGGAAAAGCTGTGGTGATGGCTACGTTCATTCTGAATAGAGTGGCATACACAACTTCCGATGTCACTCCTCAGGAACTCTGGTTCAGAGTCAGACCCAACTTAAACGTCATCCGAGTGTGGGGGTGTCTGGAAGGAAGAACATGACGTTGACAGAGATAATGAACTCAATATTATTGACTACGGGTCTTCCAAACTACTTCTTGGGAGAAGCTGTGTTGACGGCTACGTTCATTATGAACAGAGTGCCATACGCAACTTTCGTTGTTATCCTCAGGAACTCTGGTTCAGAGTCATACCCAACTTGAAAATCATTCGGGTGTGGGGTGTCTAGCGTCTGTGAAGCTTCCGAAATTAAAGATTCAGAAGCTGTAATCGAGGACTACGAAGACAATCTTTCAGGGTGATGCTGAGAAGAGTAATTCTCGAAAATTTCTTGATATCGAATAAAATCATATCATTGAATCTCGCGACGCAGAACTCCTCAAATATAAATTTGTAAGGCACAAGAACATTGTTATCGCAAATATTTCTAAAAAATAGTGTAGGTGCACTGGAGGCTGAAGCTTCCAACGAAGATGTAGTCCAAGAAAAAGTTGGCATCCCAACGACAACGATCGAACCAGAACTCGCAGAGCTGGTGTCTAAGCGAGTGAGGAGAGTGAAGGACTTCGAAGAAGATTTTGTTACCTATCATATGAAAGCAAATCCGCTTACCTATGATGAGGCGATAAAGACCATATATGCTGTCTTCTGGAAGGAGGCTATAAATAATGAGTATGACTCAATAACCTCCAACTATACTTGGGTGTTGGTCAATCTGCCTGAAGGATCTAAACTAATTAGATACTTATCAGATCTTCAAGTCAATGAAGATGAAAGTAGACAGAACATTTGAGTTCAAGACAAGGATATCTGCCTAGGGGTTTTCTCAGACAATAGGGGATTGAGTTCTTTGGCACCTCGATGAGGGTGTCATAGATCAGAATGATGATTGTCTTAACTACTATTCATAAGCTGATTATTTATCAGATGATGGGAAGACAATAAGTCTTGGATGAAGACAGACATGAGAGATTCACGGACAACAGTCAGAACTATTATCATTCAGGTTTGAAGACAGTCTGCGAGTTAGTGATATCTCGATACGGCCTAAAGTAATTCCCAGGATGTGGCAGCAGGAGTTTGACAAGTCATATAGTCAAAGTTGTCGCAGGATCAGCGAGACGGACAAGTGTGTGTACACGAAGTTCGTTGATAATGGAGGAGTCATCGTTTGTATCTATGTGGACGACTTACTAGTCCCAGTTATGGACACAGAAGTGTCACTAACAAAGATATCTTTTTTGTCCAAACTCAGGACATGGAATTGCATATGTCATCCTTGGGATATAAGATAATCCGGATGTCAGGTGGGCTTGCTTAGTCACAAGTTATCAGCATAAAATGTTGATCACACGCTTTAGGTATCAGGGAATATACTCCTCAGATGTGACATGAATATGAAGCAAAATCCAAGGAAAAGCGTCAGAAAGTTGGTGTACTCGAGCATCATCAGGTGAATGATTCAAGCTGCGTGTACCACTAGGCCTGACATATCTTTTTCTGTAGGGATGCTGAGTCAGTTCACAAGCAGTATATGTGTTAAACACTGAAAGCTGTGAAGAGAGTCGTCAAAATTCTCAGGAGAACTCAGTAGTATATCATGTGCTACAGATATTATCCAGATATGAATGAAGGCTTCGGTGATGCCAGTTTGTGCTCAGGAAAGAAAAGTGAAAGATTCACATGAGGACGTGACTTCTCTAGGGGTGGTGTTGCTATATCGTGGAAGTCGAAGCAGCAGTCTTTACTCTCAGAGTTCTTTGCATAATCAAACTATAGCATATAAAGCAGAATGGCTCTAGAAGCTCTCAGATGATCTTTCTATGGTTAGTACACAAATTCGGATGATACCAACATACTGTAAAAATCAGGAAGCTGCAGTAGTGGCATCTGTTCATATCTTCAACGGTATGAAGTGGATAGAACACATGACACTAAATGAGTGCAGATTGTGTGAATCATTACAGTATTTTAATAATCGGAGTCAGGTAAATCTGGCGGATCCATTCATGATAGGCCTCAAGGGCCAGTACAGGACACTGAATGAGCGCAGCTAGTGTATATCATTATAGTGTTTGATGATCGGAGCCAGGAGAGTCTGGCAGATCCGTTCATGTAAGGCCTCCAACGCCAGCTGATCCCAAGAACTATAAAGGAGAGTAGTACTCCATGTTACAGTAGCATGATACCATACGAGAGAGTGAACCTCGTCTTTGGGTCATGTCACAGCGGTGTAACACCGCATATAGTCAATGACACAATATATATGGGCTTGGAGGACCTCTGATATTATATCTTTGCAATCCTACCATTTAATTTTATGTTATTAGTTTAAAAAGAAATCTACAAGACATCTAGCTATTGGTTCAAGGGAGGACCATTGACTGGGAGAATATCAGGAACAGTAGGTAGTCCTTTGAGACATTGAGGGATTACGAACCCAGAACTACTGTTGTCTACTAATTGTTCTTTTGTGTAGAACAAGTCCTGTGGACCGATGGCTTAGATGCATTAATGATTTCTCAAGCATTTTGAATGTCTGGTGTGCTTAACCGAAAGCACGGTAACGCAGCACTACAAAAGAGCGTAAGGTCTCCATGCTACAGTAGATGACACCACCAAGAGGTTCCTCGGTAAGGGTAATGCCTCGGCTTCGCGATCCATGTCACAGCGGCGTAGCACCGCACATAGGCAGGTAGCCTAATGCTGTAGAATGAAGAGTGTAGGCAGCACTACAAAAAGGCTAGTGTCCTCATGTTACAGTGGTATGACACCACAGAGGTAAAAGATATAAATCCTCGGCTATGCGAGCCATGTCACAGCATT
This sequence comes from Iris macrosiphon, assembly GCA_036927795.1. NCBI lineage: Eukaryota > Viridiplantae > Streptophyta > Magnoliopsida > Asparagales > Iridaceae > Iris > Iris macrosiphon. The sequence continues at coordinate 57,467,725 of JAYESA010000020.1, forward strand.
GTAACACCGTAAGGAAGCGTAAGGCTTCATCCTGGGTAGTTTGGCACTACAAAGAGGCTGAAACCTCATGCTATAGTGGCATGACACCACAATGAGGTTTAGCCTCGTCTCTTGGCCATGTCATAGCGGAGTAGTACCGCAAGGAAGCTCGAGGCTTCATTCCAAGGACTCTTTAAAATAACTCACCTAGAGTGTATGGAAAGAGATATAGGCAGGTCGTCTCTTCAGAGAAAAATTATAGACACCCAAAATACATACACCAAAACCGAGTGTGAACATGGTTTTAATATGCAACCGGAAGCACAACTGATGTCATTCTGTGAGTGCAAAGAATTGTAGCTATGGTGCAGAATTCAAGGCTTAGTTAATTTTTGTATCATACTGTTGTTCGACCCATGCAGAAAGATTCAAGTCGAAGCGACATCTATCCTAATACATGATAGACAGTCACTTTGGGGAACGCTTAACCCATATATATTGAGATATATGGGGGATTGTTGGTGTTTTTACCTTTGGACTAGTAAAGATAGTCCCACATTGGCTACACGACCAAGTGGGTATCTTAATATAATACTTTGTATGAGTTGAGGTGTGCACATGGGGTGTAGTGGGGCACATGGGTGCCATGTAGGGGTATTTTTCTAGGAGAAAAAATGATTAACTCCTTATGGAAGCATTTATACTTCTTGTCATGCTCTTGTAATTATTTTCATAGGAGCTAAGCCCCAAAGGGGCTTAGCGACTCACACTCGGGCTCAAGGGCGCAAAGTGGCGCTTTGTTGGCGCACTTTGCACTTAGCACGTCAGCATCGTCGCGAGGCTCTTGTGCGTTGTTGTTACGATCGTGCGCTCATTTTATGTTCGGGTTGCATGCACGTGTTGCATGAGCGAGTGCTGAGCGGGCTATGCATTGGGCTGCGATTGTGGGATATCAATTTTCTATATTGGTTTTTTAGTCCTACATCGGAAAGAAGAGAAGGATGGGCTTCCATCATTCCCTATATAAAGAGCCCTTTAGCCTCCTTTTGAGACATACCAAAAGGTTGAGAAAGAGGAGTCCAAAGGAGTCCGTTCGAGTCACACAAAGAGATGATTACGAGCGTTCCAGAAGTTCTCTTGTGAACTTGCTGGCTCTTGGGAGTAGATCGTCGATAGATGACGAATCTTGCTTTGAGCAACGGTGGTCTTCACCGCCCCAGCAAGAATACTTGTTTATTCTGTCTTCTTCTTATTTTTCTTCTTTGTTCGTTCTGTCTGATTACAACTGCGTTTTATAAGGAAGAACGAAGTTAGTTTTTGTTTTATTGTAACTCTATTCTGTCCGTCTGCCACTGCGATTGCAAGAAAGAACGAGAATTTTGGTTAATTCTGATTCTTTTGTATTCTTGAAAGCAAGTTATAATCAGAATCCTTATATAGTTCTTCGTAAAAATCGAGAATAGTTAGAGTAAAAAAATTTATGTGAACCTCTGATCTCGACCATACGTTCTTCCATGTTTGGTTAAGTCTCGGGACTAACAAACTATATTGAAATATGTTTGGATTAAACTTGAATTTGGATCGGGATGTGGACTGATATCATACGAACATTTTTTATTTTTTAATAATTTTTTGTTGGGTTAAAAACTACCTAATCCATGCATAGATCCGTCCTTGGCTCCATTATTGCGACATCAATTACAACCAAATTCACCACTATATTTAAGAGTCCTAAATCACCCTCGTAGTTGATTCATTTGAGATTTGTATTGCTAGAAACTTAACACATTGACTTTAGAAATAAGTCATATACTCTATTAAGAAGCTAATTCCTTTTTTTAATGTACTAAACTTATCTTAATTTCAATAAATATTGGCTCAGGTTCTTTAGCCTATTTGTTTTAACCAAAAAAAAGTATAAACAAAACTTTAACTATATAGATCAGAAGCAGACACATAACTGCAACTGCGCAGAGTAGGTACCATTTCTTCTGTAACATTAAAACAATTATATCATTTTTTTACAGTTTTGTTTTAGCTTTGAATCCTTCATATATATATATATATATATATATATATATATATATATATATATATATATATATATATATATATATATATATATATATCAACTCATTTAACTAATATTTTATTGTTCTCATTAATATTGCATCTATCAATTTGCAGCTATGCTAAACATATATTTATTTAGTAATGTTATTCGTACTTCTAAATTGTTCCTCTAAACTATTCCTTCTTATGTGGCAGCTGACATGGAATGTTAATTATGTGACATCTAACTGTTGGAAAAAATAAGACATTTCCCGTCTTTATGATGAGATAAAATAAAATGGAAGAGAGAGAAGTTAAGAGAGAGAACACACACAAGATTTATCGAGGTTCAGCTCAATTTGAGCCTACATCCTCCGCCCGCCCCTTCTTCACCGCTTTTACTATAATTAAATGAAAGATTACAAGGACATTCTCTCAAGTTGGTAAAACTTAACTTGAGAATCACTTTCTCTCACAAACTCACTTGAGGTGGATTACAAGTGTGAAGATTACAAGTTATGTATTGTTCTTCTTGTTACTTGTTGTGTTCAACCTTCACCATCTTCCCTCTATTTATAGAGAGGATATGCCTTTTGGGTACATCATATTCATTGCATGGAGAAGTCCAAAGGAAGATTCGTTCCTTCTTCCAAGATTCGTTCATCTATCATCAATGTTACATGCAAGCTGAATGCATGCGGAGTATGAATAGATAGGCTACTTCAGATGGTCATAACTTCTTCAATACACCTCCAAATGACCTAGTTTAAATCATGGATGAAAGAGAAATTTTTTTTCAACAACTTTTGTATTGAAGACCGAGCCAAATAATGATTGCAACAGCTTCGAAATAGCCTCCCAAAACAGAATCTTGTCACAGAAACTGTACCTAGAAAAATAGTTAAGTACTTGGCCGAACCCAACCATAGGTGACCGATTTTTATGGATCAAATCCATGTTTATTCATCATGGGGATGACCCCGTTCCCATCAATCTCCCCCTCCATCCTCATAAGGAGAAAGTTCTCAAACAGTAGTCACACATGCCTTCATACGGCAGAATTTATGCTTCTCTTTTGGTAGAGGCTTCGTCATCATGTCAGACGGATTTTGTCTTGTATCAATCTTCTTAATATGCATCAAGCGATTCTTTAAAGCATCTCGGATCCAGTGATGACATACATCGATATGCTTTGTCCTTGAGTGATATGTAGCATTTTTACTCAAGTCAATGGTGCTCTGATTGTCATAATATAGAGTGTACTTCTCTTGCTTAAGAGATAACTCCTTTAGAAAATTCTTCATCCATAAGAGCTCTTTGCTGGCTTCTGTAGCAGCAATATATTCAGCTTCTGTGGTGGATAGAGCGATACACTTTTACATCTTTGATTGCCATGATACGGCTCCCCCTGTAAAGGTAAACAAGTATCCTGATATGGAGTTTCTCTTGTCCAAGTCACCTGCCATGTCAGAATCAGTGTAACCTTCCAAGATAGATTTTTCATCTTCAAAACATAAAGAATATTTAGATGTTCCTCTAAGATACCTTAGGATCCACTTGACTGCTTCCCAATGTGCTTTACTAGGATTGGCAAGAAAATGACTAACCACTCCAACTGCATGTGCTATGTTGGGTCTTGTACAAACTATTAAGTACATCAAACTTTCGACGGCCGAGGCAAATGGAATGCTCTCCATCTCCTCCTTCTCCTTCTCACTTGAAGGTCTTTGTTGTGCACTTAGCTTAAAATGAGCTGTCACGCCCCAGTCCCAAAATACCGAGGGACCAGACGCGTGATAATGGCCAGCAGCACACGCCGATGGACAAACCCAATTTAATGGATCCATCGGGGCATGCTTAAGCTGTAATATAAGAATAAGTAGGTCCAATGATACAAGTCACAGTCTATGCTAATCTCATCCACAACAGATGAATATAATAATATCAGAATCATAAAGCAAGATCAATCTCAATAAAATATAAACTCAGAAAATAACCCGACAATGAGTCTGATACATCTGTCAAGATACAAGAATAAGGATAACTATAGACAATACTAAGTATGGAAACAGTATATACTCAGAAGATAACATCGGTGGTCACTCGTCTGCTGAATCTGGTACTACTCCAGTAACTGCTCCTATTCCTGCTTCTGCTCCTGCTAATGCTCCTGTACTGTATAACTCTGGTGGATCTCCTCTGCTAATCCTGGGGACATAATCCGGATCCAGGTCCTCAGGGGACAGTAAGGTACAGAAAATACAAGCCAAAATAAATGCAGTGCATAGTCAATGAAATAAATCGGGTAATTATGTAACCATCTATGTGTAATGCCGGTGAGAACATCACCAGTACTCAGGCTGAGACTACTACAAACTTTGTGTAGGGGAGCCGGTAGCAGTGATATCATGTAGTTGTCTAGCTCGGAGAGAGACTGAGACTCCGGCATAATATAAAGTCAACCTGTAGCCCGTGTGTCTCTCCAATAATAAATAAAACAAGATGGGAACACTATATAACCAGCTAAGTGTAATGCAAGATGAGAGCAGCACTAGAACTCAGGCTGAAACCACCACAAGCTCTGTGTCGGCGAGCCGGTAGCAGTGATATCATGTGGTCGTCTAGCTCAGCGAAAGACTGAGATGCCGGCATAATATATAAAATCAACCTGTAGCCTGTGTGTCTCTCCCCACCCAATGTAATCATACGTCTCACGTCCATGTGGCCCCATGTCCATGTCACGTAAGATCATATCTAATGCAACAAGTCATATAATGTCTAGGAATATAATGTTTATGTCATAAAACATGTATCCTATACAGAATCACCATGAATATCTTAGGAAAATTCTGTCTTATGAATGGTGTCAAGTGTCCTGTGATATAATGTACTTGATAGGACAAGTACGAGAAAGATGGGGTCTCGGTATCCATGTCTAAATGACAATACACAACGCCGCGTACGGTGTTGGCACTCGACTATGAATCAGACGCTAAGTAAGTCACACGGTCCTAGATCAATCATGAACCACAATAAATATATATATATATATAAGCCAAGGAAATAAGTAACAAGGACTGCAAGTTTTGACGAGGTACACTTGCCTGGGGTTCTGGCTCCAACTGTAGCTTTGGTCTCAGTGTGATCTGCAGTTACTACTCCGGTTACTGAAATAAACATCACCATTAGATTCAGAAAATATCAATTAGCTAGAAACGCCTGTCCTTAAGTCCAATTTGGACACAAGGGCAAAAATAACATTTTCGGTCAAAGCGGGATCCACATGTGGGCCACTTTGCACCGAAAAATGTGTCAAGGTCAAAGCTCTCCAAATTTGCCAAACTTAGTGTCAACAGGCCAGGAACGATGATACGAACCCAACGGAACTTCCAGAATTGGATTCCGATGAGCCGATCACAAAATCGTCCGTCAAGTGGAGCTTGTGGGGCCCACGATACGCGATTTTGTCAACGTTCTCAGAATTGAACCAAACTTGGGTCACAGGACCAGCGTATTGCTACGTGTCCGATGGCGCAAGTTTCGTCTCGATCCGACTTGTGTACACAAAGTTACAGCGTATTCCAGAACTGACGGATACGGGACGGTGTCCGCGGATACGCGTTTATTCCGGTGTGCACGCACATCCAAATCAACTTCTGCGAAATCCCGCACGTCCGTATCGACGTCGCGCACATTTCAGTAAAGACCGCGTGCGACCAAGTCGTTCCGTTTGGCGGAGCGTACTCAGTTCCGGGGTGAATCAGGGCATTATTTTTTCTGTTTTTGGATCGCGGTTCGCGATCGCCACAGGACGCGATGCACCGAGCGAGTTACACGGGCACCGAGAGGGTCATACAATCTACGCGACGCAACTGACGGAATCGAAAACAAAATTATGGAGAGAGAGGAAATGTTACCTGAACAGGGCTCCGTGAAGACTGATTTCCACGTGTCCGAGTCGTGTCCGAGTCCTGCTTCGTGTCCTGCGTCCGTGTCCGGTACTGTTGCTGTGTCCAGGCTAGGGTTCAGGATGCGGCCGAAGATCCGTCGGAGGGTAGCTGCTCTGGTCGGCGGGGGCGGCTCGTCGGCCTGAGCGGAGGGGAACGGGGCTGAGGGAAGTCGTCGAGGGCGCTGGACTCGGCGGCTGTGCCTGTGGGAGGCGGCGCTCGGCGCTATCGGGGTCGGGCTGAGGTCGACGGGGGTCTGGGGGGCTGCTCGGGGCGAGGATTCGAGTGGCGGACTCGGGGAAGTGTTGGGTCTCGAGTCGGGGATCGATGGGTGAACGCGGGCGGCGCTCGCGCGGAGGGAAAACCGAGCGGAGGAGGTTGAGGGTAGTCCGGAGCCGCTGCGGGTCAGCCAGCCGGACGAGGGAGGCGGGAGCGGGGTGGAGTCTGCACCGCGGGGCGGTCGGGCCCTGCACCGTCGGTCGGGGCGGACACGGCGGTGCGCCGCCGGAGTCGAGCCGGAGGGAGGTCAGGGGAAAAGGGCGGCTGATGGCTAGTGTTAGGGATTTGTTTTAGGAAAATAGGGATTTTTTTGTTATTTTCTTTTGTAGAGAAAGAATAGGAAATTATGTATTTATACATACAGAAATTAGACTAGGGTTAGACCTAGGATTTGGGCTGGGTCAACGCTCCTTGGGCTTGGCTTCGGCTCTCATGGGGAGGTCGGACGTTGGCACGGGTTTAATTCGGTTTATTTATTTAATAGTTTCTAGGGCTTTAAAAATGCTTCCGGAGTCCAATAAATTCCGGAAAATTGCCCTATGTCCGGTTTTCTATTTTACACCATAAAATATTATTTCTATAATATTTTAATATTAATTAACAGTAATTAAAAATTATTTAATTATCAAAAGCCTAGGTTTTAATTACAGAAAAATCCCAAGAAAATTGCAGAAAAATCCAAATTAATAATTCTAAAAATCAGGGGGCTTACATGAGCTGCTAGCGGTGTGCTGACTGGCTTAATGTTTACCATATTGAACCTCTCCAGAACACGTTCAATGTATCTTTCTTGTGATAGCCACAACTTTCTTGCACTTCTGTCCTGAGAGATCTTTATTCCCAATATATGTTGTGCTACTCCTAAGTCCTTCATATCAAAGGACTTGCTTAACTCTTTCTTCAACCTGTCAATCTTGGACATATCTTTTCCAACAACAGGTATATAATCAACATATAGAGAGAGAATAATGAAATCATCATCAGAAAACTTCTGGACATAAACACAATGATCTGCAGATGTTCTTTTGAACCCATGGTCGAGCATAAAAGAATCAAACCTTTTATACCACTGCTGTGGTGCCTGCTTGAGCACGTACAAGCTCTTCTTCAATTTGTAAACCAAGTGTTCCTTGTCCTTTACCTTGAAACTCTCTGGCTGCTCCATATAGATTTCTTTCACCAAATCACCATGGAGAAATGCAGTCTTCACATCTAACTTCTCAACTTCAAGATATTAGGAAGAAACAAAACCAAGAATAACGCGAATAGAAGACATCTTTACAACAAAAGAAAATATTTTTTTATAGTTAATACCTTGCTTCTGACTGAAACCTTTCACCACGAGGCGAGCTTTGTACTTGACTTGGCAATTTCCTTCATTCTTGATTTTGAACACCCATTTGTTCTTCAAGTATTTTCTGCTCTTTGGTAGCTCCACCAGGTCATAAGTGTGGTTCTTCTGCAAAAAATCTATCTCCTCTTGCATAGCTTTCTTCCACTTGGCATGATCTTCATTGACTTGTGCTTCATGAAAACTTGCTGGTTCACCTGCATCTGTCACCATAGTATATTCTGAAGCAGGATATCTAGTTGAGGGTTGTCGTTCCCTCTCCGACCGTCTCAACTGAGGTGTCGGTGGCTGATCCATATGCGGCGGTTCTGCATGTTCATTCTCCCCCTGATCAGAACCTGGAAAACCTGTAACTTCTTCTTCCTGCACATCCTAAAAATTATTATTTTCTGGCATAAGAGAAGGAATAACAATAGGCGTGGAGATTGAATCAGGGACAATGTGAGTTTTTTGTGGCTCTTTTTCTTTTTTAAAATCAGCAAGTATTTTATCTTCACAAAATACAACATCCATGCTCCTTACAATTTTCTTGTTTATAGGATCCCACAACCTATATCCAAATTCATTATTTCCATATCCTAAGAAGAGGCATGGAATGGCTTTGTCATCAAGTTTTGTTTTTTTCTCCTTAGGTACATGCACAAAAGCCTTGCACCTGAATACATGCAAGTGGGAATTGGAAATATCCTTTTCACTCTAAACCCTTTCAGGAATATCTCCATCCAAAGAAACTGAGGGGACAAGTTTATCAAGTAGCAGGTTGTTCGCACTGCCTCTTCCCAAAATATTTTTGGTAATTTTGCTAAGGATAGCATACTTCTTATCCTTTCCACAATTGTGCGGTTCATTCTTTCTGCAACCCCATAATGTTGTGGTGTGTGTAGGACAGTCTTTTGGTGTCTAATACCATATTTAGAACAATAATCTTCAAACATCCTTGAAGTATACTCACCACCATTATCCGTGTGAATACACTTCAAGAGCTTTCCGGTTTCTCTTTCTACTTTGGTATGGAAGTCTTTGAAAACTTTAAAGACCTTATCTTTGGCTTTTATGACATACACCCACACATTTCTAGATGCATCATCTATGAAGGTCACAAAGTATGAGGAACCACTAAAGATTTTTTACATTTATGGGTCCGCACACATCCGAATAGACTAAGTCCAATATGTTGGTTTCTTTTTTTTTATAATTTTTAACAAAAGCTACTCGGTGTTATTTTCCAATTAAGCAATGATCACAGTGGGATAGTGTTGTACCTTGTGTGGATGGAAGTAGTTGTCGCCTTGCGAGAGTTTGTAGTCCTTTCTCGCTCATGTGGCCAAGCTGCTTATGCCACAAATCCATAAAGGTACCTTCCACTGTTTCAAGTTCATCATTCTCTAAGTGGAACTGAGTCTTGTAGAGAGTGCAACACTTCTTTCCTCTCACCAATACAAGTGATCCTTTGGTAAACTTCTAGCATCCTTTACGAAAGTTGCTTATGTATCCTTCTTCATCAAGCTTGCCAGTGGAGAGAAGATTGAGACGAAGATCGGGGACAAATCTAACATCTTTTAGAACCATCTTTGTTCCAAGGTTAGTAGTAACACAAATATTTTCAATGCCAAAAATTTGAGAAGAGTTTTTGTTACCGATTTTTACCAGTCCAAGGTTACCTTCACGAAGCAAAGTGGAGTAGTCCTTCCGGGGAGTAGCATGGTAGGAGGCACCAGAATCAATCACCCATTCTGAGTCTTAGCAAGTGAGATTTGCATAGTCTTCTTCACATGCCGAGAAAAGCACGATTTCATTGTCAGTGACAACTGCTGCACTTTCATTCTTTTATTGCTTCTCATTGTTCCTTCCTTCCTTTTATTCTTGCTTGAGCTTGCGGTATTCCCATTTTATGTGTCCACTCTTCCCGCAGTGATAGCAACTAATGTCCTTCTTAGCCTTTGATTTTTCTCTCAACTTGTCTCGGTTATGAGGCTGTCGGCTTTTTCTCCTCCTCCTATTCTCGGTGACAAGGGCATGAGAATGGGAGGATCCAGATGACTTTCTTCGAATTTCTTTATTCAAGAGGCTGCTTGTAACTTGGTTCATGTATACAACTCCGTCAGGTGCGAAGTTTCTAAGAGACACCACCAGTCTCCCAACTATCCGGTAACGAGCTAAGCAGAAGAAGGGCTTGAAGTTCGTCGTCCAACACCATATTCATAGCTGCAAGCTGATTAACAATACTTTGAATTTCATTCAGATGTTCTGATATGAAATTAACTTCCTTGAAGTTGAGATTGACAAGCTTCTGAATCAAGAAAGTTTGTTGCCGACAGTCTTCCTCTCGTAGAGATCTTCAAGTTTCTTCCACAAGCTATTCGTCGAAGTCTCATTCGACACATGATGGAATACAGTATCATCCACCCATTGTCGAATGGTGCCAATGGTCTTTCGGTCGAGCTTCTTCCATTCTTCTACCGTCATGAAATCCGGCTTGAAAGATTCTCCTTCAACCGGTGCATAGAGGTCCTTGCAATAGACAAGGTTCGTCATCTTCGCCTTCCATATAATCCAGTTGCTGCCATTCAAGCTGATCATCCGAATGCCACCAATGGGAGTCTCCATCTCAACACAAGAAGATTAGCAACCTGTGCTTTGATACCACTGTTGGGAAAAACAAGACATTTTTCGTCTTTTTGATGAGATAAAATAAAATGGAAGAGAAGAAAAGTTAAGAGAGTGAACACACACAAGATTTACCGAGGTTCAGCTCAATTTGAGCCTACGTCCTCCGCCCGCCCATTTTTTACCGTTTTCACTATAATTAAATGAAAGATTACAAGGGCATTCTCTCAAGTTGTTATAACTTAACTTGAGGATCACTTTCTCTCACAAACTCACTTGAGGTGGATTACAAGTATGAGGATTACAAGTTGTGTATTGTTCTTCTTGTTACTTGTTGTGTTCAACCTTCACCATCCCTCCTCTATTTATAGGGAGGATATTGTCACGCCCCAGTCCCAAAATATCGAGGGACTAGCCACGTGGCAATGGCCAGCAGCACACACCGATGGTCAAACCCAATTTAATGGATCCATCAGGGTGTACTTAAGCTGTAATAAAACAATAAAGGTCTAATATACTAATCTCATCCACAGAAATAAATACATCAATATTAGCAAAATGAAATATAATCATCATCAAGTCTCAATAAAGCAAATCGGGGAATAACCTAATAATAAGTCTGATACAATAGTTAAATGACAAGAAATGAGAGTAAACAACTGCAATTACTTAGTATGGATAAAGCATATACTCAGAAGAAATCCTCAGCAATCACCTCATCCTCGATTTCTGGTACTACTCCGATGTATGCACATGCTCCTGTTCCTGCTTTTGCTAATGCTCCTGTGCCGTATACCTCGGGATAGATCTCGTCTTCTATACCTGGGGACATAATCCGGATCCAGGTCCTCAGGGGATATAGCAAGGTACAAAATAACTCAAGCCAAAATAAATGCAGTACAGCAATAAATGAATCAATAAGGTAAACTATATAATCAGCTAAGTGATATGCAAGTGAGAGTTTTAATCATGCTTGGGCTGAAACTACTATAGGATCTGTGTCGGGAAAACCCATAGCAGTATTCTCTCGAAGGGCCAGTAATGTACCAAAGCTTTGTGTCAGAGTCTAAGGCAAATCCAGTAAAGTAATATATATATATATATATATATATATATATATATATATATATATATATATATATATATATATATATATATATATATATATATATATATAAGTATATATATATATAATTAGCCTTTTGTATGGTAATTCTTTCCCCACCCAATGTAATCACACGTCACAGGTTCACGATATCTCATGTCCATGTCACGCAAGATCATATCTAATGCAGCAAGTCATAATGAGATCTAAGCATGTATAAAGTATAGGTCATAAACCTATATCCTATACAGAATCACCATGAATATCTCAAGAAGATTCTGTCTCATGAATAGTGTCAGGTGTCCTGAGGTATGACGTACTTGATAAGGCAAGCACGAGAATGTATAAGGTCTCGGTATCCATGTCTAGGTGACATTACACAACGTCACGTACGGTGTTGACACCCGAATATTATTCGGACGCTAAGTCATGTCACACGGTCCTAGGTTGAACAGAGATATTACAGTAATAAATTAAGAGAATAGTGTAAACAATGCTGCAAGTATGGCAAGGTACACTTGCCTGGAATTTGGTATCCAACTACTGCTCCAGTATCCGCAGAATTTGCAGGTACTCCGGTTGCTAAAATAAATGTTACCATCAGATCCAGAAGACATCAAATAGCTACAAATGCCTGTCCTTGAGTCCAATTTGGACACAGGGGCAAAAGTGACAGTTTCTGGTCAAAGCGGGGTCCACTAGTGGCCCGCTTCGCACTGAAAAATGTGTCAGAGACAATGTTCTCCAAATTCATCAAACTTAGTGTCAACAAGTCCAGAACGATGATACGAACCCAGCGGAATGTCCAGAACTGGATTCCGGTGAGCCGATCACAAAATCGCCCGTCAAGTGGACCCGTAGGGCCCACGATACGCGATTTTGTCAACGTTCTCAGAATCGAACCAAACTTGGGTCACAGGGCCAACAAATTTCTACGAGTCTGATGGCTCACGTTTTATTTCGATATGACGTACGTACACGAAGTTACAATGAGTTCAAGTACAGGGCCGATACGGGGCATTGTCGACGGATACGCGTAGATTCTGGTGTGCACGCACATCCAAATCAACTTTTGTGAAATCCCACACGTTCGTAATAATGACGCGCACCTTTCGGTGAAGTTCGCACACGACCAAGTCGTCCCGTTTAGCGGGGCGCACCCAGTTTCGAGGAAAAATAGGACAATTATTTTCCTGATTTTGGGTCGTAGTTTGCGATCGCCACAGGATGCGATACGTAGAACCAATGACACGGGTATCGAGAGGGTCATGCAGTCTACACGTCATAACAGACGGAACGGGAAATGGGGCAGCAAGGAGAGAGAAACGGTCACCTGAACAGGGCTCCAAAAAGACTGAAAAATACGTCCTCGCCGGGCGGTGCGACGCGGCCGGCGGCGGGTCACGGCGGCTAGGGTTTCCGGCCGCTGCTAGGGTCGTCGGGGTAGCTGCGGCGGCGCTGGTTCGTCGTCGGCTAGCAGCGCTGGTGGTGGCGGAGCTTTGGGCGAAGGGGTGGCCGTCGATCGGCAGAGGCGATGACAGTGGGGGCTGCTACGGGTCTAGGACACAGCTGCATTTTGGAGGAGCTCGGCGGAGGAGGTGCTGGTCTCGGTGGCGGCGAGTCGGCAGGGGGTGGAGGGTGATGGTGGTTAGGGGTGCTGGAGGAGCTCGGGACGGAGGGAAGGCGGTGGAGACAGTGGTGGTCAGTGGCGGTGGAGATGGCGGAGGAGTTTAAATAGGCCGGAGTGGGGAGGAGAACGGTCGGACGGTCGTTACTGGCGGAGAGGGGAGGCGAAGGGGAAGAGGCGGAAGCGTAGCAGGCGGAGCGGCGGGTGTAAACTCCCTCACCCAAAATAGGTATTTTGTCTATATTTTATATTATTATATTTATTATATATGTTGAATTTATTTAGAATATGCTCTTAGTTAATTAGAAAATAAATTTCTTGATATATTTACTTATATAAATATTCATTTAGAATTATTTTAGGTTATTTTAGATTTTTGGAGATTTTTCTAGAATTTTTGGTAATTAAAACTTAGAAAACATAAATTTCTAGGACTTCTATGATTTACTATACGACCATACTTGCATGTCGTTTCTACCAAATATTTATTTTAGTTTAAAATATTTAATTATATTTTTTTGTAATTTATTTAGAATTTTAAGAAATTTATTTAGATTTTAAAATTATTTAGGATTTATTTGGATATATATAGTCTTAATATTAGATAGATACTAATTTAGTGTTAATAGATATTAATAAGATTTTATAAATTATTTGTATTATCTTTAATTATATTTAAGATTATAAATTATTGAGATAAATTCAAACTCTATTTTAAATTAATTCAAATCCTGAACCTACTAGGAAATCAACTTCATGCATATCCTATCCTTATTTAAATTCATCATAATCCTATACAAATTAACCAATCATATTCGTATTTAATTAAGTAGTGTCCACCATTATAAATACCTCATCCTTCATATTTTTTTTCCCAAATTTCTCTCTTTTTTCTTCCAAAAAATAGTCAAAATTCGTCATAAATTCAGCCTCATTTTCTACTAGTTATGACGAATTAAAAAGACGATATCTCCTAGCTCCGGAGTCCAAACATGCTCCAGTTTTTTTTGTTAGAACGATAATGAGGTTAGATTTCTAATAATATAAATTGTTTTTCTAAATTATTAGTATTAAATTCTAGAAAATTTGTACAGCATAGCATGTCCGAAAATAGACGTATTTTGATGTTTTCACGATTCCGGGAGAACCAGGAATCAGAATCATGAACCGTTTAAAGTTTCGGAAAGCTAATGTCGAGATCATCGACATACATTTTTCTCAGAATTTATTTCGAAGTATTCAATACTGTTAATTCTGTAGAACTTCTAGGTTAGAATTTAACCATCGGTGCACAATACAAAATTTGTATGTGCCATAATTCCCAAACGAATTTGAATTCAGACGAGCCATAAATTCCAGTATGTTTTTGATGCTGAAATCTACAAAAAATCATACATGAAAGTCAAGTTTGTATCGGTTGACTTTTTGGTCAATAGATCGCCTCGATTTGTGTGCCATGAGTCTCGAGTTGATAAAATTCAGTTTCTTTGGACAAAATTTAGGAATTAACATAAAAATCAGAATAATAAGATTAAAATAGGATTTTAGAATAATTATTCCAGAATTAAATAAATTAAAATAAATTAATGGTTATATTATTATATAGTTATATGAATATATATGTAAGTAAATGTTAATTGATAATTATGACTAAATATTCAGACTGTATGACCCTAGGACATCGTGGAATATTTCATACTTATCTTGACCATGTTGACCCTAAGAACTTGTGAATTTGTCTGCCTTGCGTACACTAACGTACTGGCATAGACACCTGTCAGTTGACTGACTGATTTCGTACAGTACTTGAAGACGCGACATCCGCGTAATTCAATGCGTAATTGACCGTGTTAGATGACTAGTGTTACCCCTAGTATAACCCCTGATTTCAGTGTAAATGTGGTTGAGTATGTGCTAGTGTAATGACTAATGATTCTATTATATTATATTTATGTGTACATAGGATATTGGATTGTTCTGCGCGATTTCTGGAGCTGGTTATTGGTACATTGCAGCTTCCTTGCCAGGCAAGTATACCTTGCCATTGTACTGTTATTCATATTCCATATGTTGCATGCATCTTTATTTTCTGTCTTTAGTTTATATATTTTAATTGTTATATAAAATGCGCACGACGGTGACGTCGCAAATGTTTTTATTTATGTATTGCATTGACCTTGTTTATGAGACTACCCCACTATCATGCAGCACCATTAGGTTCATTGGCCGTGACACAGTTGTTACACGAGTGTGAGTCTCATATAGATCACGGACTGCGTGACAGGTCTGGCCTCCTGTACGTGTGGGCCGTGCGTTAGGAATAGCTGCTGTTAGAAACTTTGCATGCTAGTAGACTTGGCAGTTATTAGAGGTGTTATTGTGTCATGGATGTGACATGCTTAGAGCATGGGGTGGGAAGAACAACAAGTACCGCATTTGAGCTCCTTTACACTTTTTCTGTGACGCCCGTATTCTCCGCTGGAGATACGGGTGGTGATGACCCATATATATACATTGGCGGGCCACCGCCGTTCAAAAGACGACGTGCCTTTGGGCCCCTGGATCTTCAAAAGAGAACCATGCCAAATCCCAGTTTTCAGCCAGATAGCTCACTTGTGGGGAAAGTTGTTCTTAACTGCATTCACTTTAGACGGTTAGGCGACCCCTTTGGATATTTATTTTAGTACTTTATTGGCATGTGTTTAAGTATCTTGTTATGTCCCTCTGAGGACCTGGTCCGCTGCCAGGTGTATCTATTCTTGAGTATTTGCAGGAGCGCAGATTTGGATGGTTACATGTAATCCGAGGATGTCTTCTCTTCGAGCTGTGATGGATAGCTGGTATTCTTATATTGTGTTGTGGTGTTGTACTCATATTGTATTTGCTCTTATATTCGAGTTGGTAGTGGATTTGTTTCCATCCAACTATCATCCTTAGATACTTCTTATTGAGATCTAGTTTCATAGATACTGGTTATTTATTTCTATATGATTTTGGTGGATGAGATTTAGATTTTACCCTGTGACTTGTGACATATGTTTATACCACTTGTGGATTTTGTATTCATATTACAGCGTACGTATGAATTTGGTTTCCATATATTGGAGTTGCCATATCCATGCGGCTGGCATGCTTACGTGTTCCTAGTCCTACGTATTTGGAACTGGGTTATGACATATTTTTGTGGTGGCCCATGCAGGTCGAGAGCATATTATCTCGATTACGTTACTGTACCGAACAAGCCTGCACATAGGACTAGAGTATAGGATCTCATCCATAATTGACTATGATTCACCTTCCTCCTCTATGATCTATTCGAATAATTGTATCCTGCTTGATTCCTGTACTTCCCTAATAAGTTCCTTGAGTATATATGGCCTTCTGCTAGAATATAGGAACCCCTATTATTAGGATGATAATTAGAGTAGCACACCTATTAAGAATACAACGAGAATATAGACACACCACTAAGTTTAGAATATCTGGTGAACCCTAGAATTCCTTATCTTTAGAATTGATTTACCATTACCCCCTGATGTATTATGAAGACTTGAGAGTAGTATAGACACTACTAGAGTTAGTTAGAAGTTTTACCATAATGTTTGACCCTAGTATTGAGGAACCAATGGAGAACCAATATTGAACATTAGGACTGAACCTAACCCTCATAATTGGATAGTATTAGAGAACTATAAAACTTATGTCATTGTCTTGTTACTAGTAGACAGCACCCTAGGAAGCCTAGAGGAATGTAATCAACCCTTTCCCTTGATCATACCCCGAACATGGCAACTAGCATGCCACCCCCTTAGAGAACCATGATGCTTTCTAGAGCCCTCTATTTTTGATTTCATAACTTGTCCCCCTGCAACCTTAGCATTCGCTAATTGTGTGACGACTAAATTATGATTCTTCTTTCTTCATCATTTAACTCGTGCCACATAACTCGTATGATTGAAGGCCAAGTAATCTTATTCTATGTTAGGACATGTAGTTTGCTAGGGTATAGCTTGGTAATTTGAACTTTGAATTTTGTGCGTGATAGTTGGGATTTGATAGTTTGCGTAGTTCCCTTAGGTTGTGACCTAATGACTACCCCTTAGCTTTAAATCACGAAATTTGTACCCATAGCTCGATACGAGTTAAA
The DNA here is from genome assembly GCA_036927795.1 of Iris macrosiphon. Classification (NCBI taxonomy): domain Eukaryota; kingdom Viridiplantae; phylum Streptophyta; class Magnoliopsida; order Asparagales; family Iridaceae; genus Iris; species Iris macrosiphon. Next base: position 57,484,819 of record JAYESA010000020.1, read on the forward strand.
TCCCTTTCCCCTTAACGGCTAGTAACTCTTCTATCCCTACGATTGACACATGTTCTATGAGCACTTGACCCTTACCTATATAATGCAATAGGAGACCCTAATAAGAGTTTCTGTTCTATGTACATGTGCAAGGTTATTTTTGTAGGTATCCTTAAGGCAATACAATAGTAGTTAAATTATTTTAAGTTGGATAGTATACCTCACCACCTAGTATCACGTAGTCCCTGTGATCCATTGATGAAGTGTAACTGAATGACATTAATTGTATGCTAGCAAAGACGACAGTGTTTATTCAGACGATAGAATTTAGAAGTCCATGTCCCTATTGGTCGACTAGCGACTTAGACAAGAAATTAGTATGACAACTGTAGAGATTGTGTAGTCTTTCATTATTATTGCTTATTTTGCTTTTATTTTTGTGAATTTGAATTATTATGAACCTTCTTTCATCATAATCTAGCGTATTCATATTTGCTGTACTACCTTGACTTATGCTGCTATTATAGCCTAGTTTTTGCAAGCTTATTCTTTATCGAGCTTGTTCATGACATACGTATTATTGGGGGCCCATAATAATACATTTCAGAATCAGTGTATTAGGGTCTAGCTAACCTTAGTGCGCTTGGTTCGCCCTTCGCATAACTACTTTACGTGGATTGAGATATGTAGTGATTAGTAGACGAATATACTTACCCTCTAGATACGACAAAGCATATCATATCAAGTACATAACTGCACCGATGTGAGCATGCGAATAGGAAATTACCAAATTAAGATTTTAATCCACAACTGTCTTGACAATTCCCATTTGAATTCTTTAAACGCTTTGATTCCCATACTTCCATTCTATTACCCCTCCTTGAACTCTTTTCCGTTGCTTTCCGTCTTCCCTTGTTTCGGAAAGACGAAATCTCGTGCTTGGATATAAGTGATACACGGATAGTACAAGATATACCCCATAGGCCAATCACATTATTTGGTGACTATCTTTCATAATTGATTAAGGGCATATCACATATGATATAGTTTGTGTTAAAGTTTTGAGGATTGAATGACATGAGAAAATAAATTGAGGAATATTTTTCTTAAGTGTAAGAGCCTTATGTGATAGATGGGTAAATTCTAAGTTGGGTAGAAATTGCAGTATTAAACTTGAGGAGAATTCTTTTAGATTGTGATCAAGTAGGATTAGATTGAGAGATTAAGTCCTTTTAAATGTGGAGAATTTTAAAAGAGGGATTAAGATAATGAGAATTTAATAAATTTTAAAAATCTTGATATTGAGGACCCAATATTTATACTTTGAGCACATGATTTAAATTTTGAATATTGAAGGATGAATCATCGATTTAAATTTTGAGGATAAATATAGAATTTTAGACTTGAACAATTGGTTAATTAGATTTAAATTTTATAATTTGATCATTTGAATTAAAAGTTCAATTTTGATTGTTGGGTCACCTATTTGAAATATTGAGGATGTAAATTGAGTTTAAATATTTGAATAGTACAAAATTCTTAAGTTAAGAATAGGAATAAGATTTGATTAGAATTGTTTATTGTTCAAAGTCTAGAGGAGATTATGATAGTTGAAAATTATGATATAAATTTTGATGTGGGATGTCATATAGACTTGAGTCAGATTTGGATATTGATTATTTAAAAATCGAGAAGAGATTACGACAGGTTGAATTTTGATTTAAACAGTAGTTATATTAATTTTGAAGTGATCACGATAGATTCGAATATATTTTGTTATTTAAATTTTTGGAAGATATTGCGATTGACATACCTTATGTACGAATGTGAAGGATTTAACAAATTATGTCTTATTTTAATTTCGAGGACAAAATTATTTTAAGCTGGGTAGATTATAAACTCCCTCACCCAAAATAGGTATTTTGTGTATATTTTATATTATTATATTTATTATATATGTTGAATTTATTTAGAATATGCTCTTAGTTAATTAGAAAATAAATTTCTTGATATATTTACTTATATAAATATTTATTTAGAATTATTTTAGATTATTTTAGATTTTTGGAGATTTTTCTAGAATTTTTGGTAATTAAAACTTAGAAAACATAAATTTCTAGGACTTCTATGATTTACTATACGACCATACTTGCATGTCGTTCCTAACAAATATTTATTTTAGTTTAAAATATTTAATTATATTTTTTTGTAATTTATTTAGAATTTTAAGAAATTTATTTAGATTTTAAAATTATTTAGGATTTATTTGGATATATATAGTCTTAATATTAGATAGATACTAATTTAGTGTTAATAGATATTAATAAGATTTTATAAATTATTTTTATTATCTTTAATTATATTTAATATTATAAATTATTGAGATAAATTCAAACTCTATTTTAAATTAATTCAATTCCTGAACCTACTAGGAAATCAACTTCATGCATATCCTATCCTTATTTAAATTCATCATAATCCTATACAAATTAACCAATCCTATTCGTATTTAATTAAGTAGTGTCCACCATTATAAATATCTCATCCTTCATATTTTTCTTTCCCAAATTTCTCTCTTTTTTCTCCAAAAAATAGTCAAAATTCGTCATAAATTCAGCCTCATTTTCTACTAGTTATGACGAATTAAAAAGACGATATCTCCTAGCTCCGGAGTCCAAACACGCTCTAGTTTTTTTTGTTAGAACGATAATGAGGTTAGCTTTCTAATAATATAAATTGTTTTTCTAAATTATTAGTATTAAATTCTGGAAAATTTGTAGAGCACAGCATGTCCAAAAATAAACGTGTTTTGATATTTTCACGATTCCGGGAGAACCAGGAATCAGAATCACGAACCGTTTAAAGTTTCGGAAAGATAATGTCGAGATCATCAACATATATTTTTCTCAGAATTTATTTCGAAGTATTTTATACTGGTAATTCTGTAGAACTTCTAGGTTAGAATTTAACCATCGGTGCACAATACAAAATTTGTATGTGCCATAATTCTCAAACGAATTTGAATTCAGACGAGCCGTAAATTCCAGTATATTTTTGATGCTGAAATCTACAGGAAATCATGCATGAAAGTCGAGTTTCTATCGGTTGACTTTTTGGTCAATAGATCGCCTCGATTTGTGTGCCATGAGTCTCGAGTTGATAAAATTCAGTTTCTTTGGACAAAATTTAGGAATTAACATAAAAATCAGAATAATAAGATTAAAATAGGATTTTAGAGTAATTATTCCAGAATTAAATAAATTAAAATAAATTAATGGTTATATTATTATATAGTTATATGAATATATATGTAAGTAAATGTTAATTGATAATTATGACTAAATATTCAGACTGTATGACCCTAGGATATCGTGGACTATTCCATACTTATCTTGACCATGTTGACCCTAAAAACTTATGAATTTGTCTGCCTTGCGTACACTAACGTACTGGCATAGACACCTGTCAGTTGACTGACTGATTTCGTACAGTACTTGAAGACGCGACACCCGCGTAATTCAATGCGTAATTGACCGTGTTAGATGACTAGTGTTACCCCTAGTATACCCCCTGATTCCAGTGTAAATGTGGTTGAGTATGTGCTAGTGTAATGACTAATGATTCTATTATATTATATTTATGTGTACATAGGATATTGGATTGTTCTGCGCGATTTCTGGAGCAGGTTATTGGTACATTGCAGCTTCCTTGCCAGGCAAGTATACCTTGCCATTGTACTGTTATTCATATTCCATATGTTGCATACATCTTTATTTTCTGTCTTTAGTTCATATATTTTAATTGTTATATAAAATGCGCACGACGGTGACGTCGCAAATGTTTTTATTTATGTATTGCATTGACCTTGTTCATGAGACTACCCCACTATCATGTAGCACCATTAGGTTCATTGGCCGTGACACAGTTGTTACACGAGTGTGAGTCTCATATAGATCACGGACTGCGTGACAGGTCTGGCCTCCTGTACGTGTGGGCCGTGCGTTAGGAATAGCTGCTGTTAGAAACTTTGCATGCTAGTAGACTTGGCAGTTATTAGAGGTGTTATTGTGTCATGGATGTGACATGCTTAGAGCATGGGGTGGGGAGAACAACAAGTACCGCATTTGAGCTCCTTTACACTTTTTCTGTGACGCCCGGATTCTCCGCTGGAGATACGGCTGGTGATGACCCATATATATACATTGGCGGGCTACCGCCGTTCAAAAGACGTCGTGCCTTTGGGCCCCTGGATCTTCAAAAGAGAATTATGCCAAATTCCAGTTTTCAGCCAGATAGCTCACTTGTGGGGAAAGTTGTTCTTAACTGCATTCACTTTAGACGGTTAGGCGACCCCTTTAGATATTTATTTCAGTACTTTATTGGCATGTGTTTAAGTATCTTGTTATGTCCCTCTGAGGACCTGGTCCGCTGCCAGGTGTATCTATTCTTGAGTATTTGCAGGAGCGCAGATTTGGATGGTTACATGTGATCCGAGGATGTCTTCTCTTCGAGCTGTGATGGATAGCTGGTATTCTTATATTGTGTTGTGGTGTTGTACTCATATTGTATTTGCTCTTATATTCGAGTTGGTAGTGGATTTGTTTCCATCCAACTATCATCCTTAGATACTTCTTATTGAGATCTAGTTTCATAGATACTGGTTATTTATTTCTATATGATTTTGGTGGATGAGATTTAGATTTTACCCTGTGACTTGTGACATATGTTTATACCACTTGTGGATTTTGTATTCATATTACAGCGTACGTATGGATTTGGTTTCCATATATTGGATTTGCCTTATCCATGCGGCTGGCATGCTTACGTATTCCTAGTCCTACGTATTTGGGACTGGGGCATGACAGCGGGCTACGGCCGTTGGGGAGGCGGAGAAGGCGGCGGAAACGGTCGGAGAAGGTGATCGGGATTACAGCGGTTAGGGATTCGGGTATACGGGTTATCGGGTCGGGTTCAGGATCCGAATCCGACCCGATCCGATAGGGTATGGGTCTCACTTGGTTACAGGCTAAAGAATTCCTCTCAGGTGAACATTGCGGTCTCTACCCAACTTAGAATTTATCCATCTATCATCTAAGGCTATACATCTAAGAAAGCTATGCTCAAATTATTTAATCATGTTATTGAATCCTTAAGTCTTTAACATCAAACATATCACGTATGATATTCCCTTAATCATTTATAAAAGGGTCATCAACAATGCGACCGGCCTGTGGGGTATATCTAGTACTGTCTATATATCAAACTTATACCAAGCACGAGGTTTCGTCTTTCCGAAATAAGGGAAGACGAAGATCAATAATAAAGAGTTCAAGGGTGAGGTAATAGAATAGAAGTATCGGGATCAAGGCGTTTAAAGAATTCAAATGGGAATTGTTAAGCAGTTGTGGATTAAAATCCTATTCTGGTAATTCTTCGTTCACATGCGTATTAGTACAGTTATGTAACCGATTCGATATGTCAGACATGTCCAGGGCAAGTATATTTGTCTACTAATCACTACATATCTCAATCAACGTAAAGTAGTATTACGAGGGGCGAATCAAGCGCACTAAGGTTAGCTAGACCTTAATATACTGATTCTGAAATGTATTAGTGTGTTAACCCACTAATACATATATCATGATCAAGCTCGATAGAAGGGTAAGCTTGCAAAACTAGGCTATATTAGCAGCATAAGTCAAGGTAGTACAACAAATATAAGTTCGCTAGATGATGATGAAAGGAGGTACAAATTAATTCAAGTTCACAAAAGGCAAAAACAAAATAAGCAATAATAATAAAGACTCTACAATCTCTACAGTTATCATACAACCTCCTTGTCTATGTCGCTAGTCGACCAAATGGGGGCAAGGACCTCTAAATTCTGTTGTCTGAACAAACACTGTCGTCTTATGCTAGTCTAAAGTTGTGTCATCCAAGTTCACTTCATCAATGGGTCAATAGGGCTAGGTGGTACTATATTGTGAGGCATACTACCCAACTTAAAATAATAAAATAATACTGAAATCGTCTTAAGAATACCGTGAAAACTCTTGTTAAAGTCTACGAGAAGGGGTCTTGGTACCTATTAAGGTATCCTCCTATATTACCTAGGTCATGGTCGTCTTAAGCCTTAGTCTTAGTGCTTATAGAACAAGTGTCGATAGTAAGGATAGAAGAGTTACTGGTCGTCAAGGGTAAGGGATCTAACTTGTATCGAGGTGGGGTTACTAATTACGTGACTTAAAGCTAAGGGGTAATCATTAGGTCATAATCTACAATAATAACTTAAACTGTCAAGTTCTAATTACCAATCACATAATTCAAAAAATTTAGAGTAACAACCAAAATAAATAATAAGAGGCGCACAGGAATCAAGGCATGATGCAAGTTAAGAAATTAATTCGAAGCCGATATAGATGTCAAGAACGATTCAAGCAAGTGGATGAGATCCAAAAACTTATCCTACTCTTATTGCAGGCTTGCTCGGTCCCTAAGTTAAAACTGAGACAATTTAGTCATTGACCTGCATCGGCCACCACAAAAATTATGTCACGCCCCAGTCCCAAAATATCGAGGGACTAGACACGTGGCAATGGCCAGCAGCACACACCGTTGGACAAACCCAATTCAATGGATCCATCGGGGCATACTTAAGCTGTAGTACAACAATAATGGTCTAAATATACTAATCTCATCCACAGATATGAATACAACAAATATCAGAATCAGAAAGCAAGATCAATCTCAATAAAATGTAAACTCGGGAAACAACCCGATAATGAGTCTGATACAATAGTCAAGATACAGAAATAATGATAACAACTGCAAATACTGAGTATGGAACAGTATATACGCAGAAGATACCCTCAGGGATCACTCGTATACTGGATCTGGTACTGCTCCAGTGTCTGCCCCTGCTCCTGCTCCTGCTAATGCTCATGTCCAGTATACCTCGGGATAGATCTCGTCTGTTACTCCTAGGGACATAATCCGGATCTAGGTCCTCAGGGAACATAGCAAGGTACAAAATAACTCAAGCCAACATAAATACAGTAAAATAGTAAATGAAATAAACAGGGTAAATATGTAACCATCTATGTGAAATGCAAGTTGAGAGCATCACTAAAACTCAGGCTGAAACCACTATAAGCTCTGTGTCTGGGAGTCGGTAGCAGTGTTACTATGTATTTTACTATTTATTATATATATAAAATCAGCATGTAGCCTGTGTGTCTCTCCCTACCCAATGTAATCACACGTCTCATGTCCACGATGCATCATGTCCATGTCACGCACGATCATATCTAATGTAGCAAGTCATCTAATGTCTATGAATATAATGTCTATGTCATAAAACCTGTATCCTACACAGAATCACCATGAATATCTCAGAAAGATTCTATCTCATGAATAGTGTCAAGTGTCCTGGGTTATGATGTACTTGATAAGACAAGTACGAGAAGTATAGGGTCTCGGTATCCATGTCTATGTGACGTTACACAACTCCACGTACGCTATTGGCACCCGACTATTAATCGGACGCTAAGTAAAGTCACACAGTCCTAGGTCAAGCATGTACAACAATATATAAATAAGAAAATGAAATATGTAACAAGAACTGCAATGTTGGCAAGGTACACTTGCTTGAGATTTGAATACCAACAGTTGTCCCTGTATCAGTGAATCCTGTAGGTACTCCTCCAAAAGCTGAAATAAACATCACCAACAGTCTCAAAGAATATCAAATAGCTAGAAACGCCTGTCCTTAAGTCCAATTTGGACACAGGGACAAAAATGACAGTTTCGGGTCAAAGTGGGGTCCACATGTGGGCCACTTTGCACCGAAAAATGGGTCAGAACCAGTGGTCTCCAAATTCGTCCAACTTAGTGTTAATAAGTCCAGACCGATGATACGAACCCAACGGAACTTCCAGAATTGGATTCCGATGAGCCGATCACAAAATCGTCCGTCAAGTGGAGCCGCGGGGCCCACGATACGCGATTTTGTCAACGTTCTCAGAATCGAACCAAACTTGGGTCACAGGACCAGCGTATTGCTATGAGTCCGATGGTGCAAGTTTTGTTTCGATCCGACGTGTGTACACAAAGTTACAACGTGTTCCAGAACAGCGAATACGGGACGTTGTCGGCGGATACGCGTTGATTCCGGTGTGCACGCACATCCCAATCAACTTCTGCGAAATCCTGCACGTCCGTATCGACAGCGCGCACGTTTCGGTGAAGACCGCGCACGACCAAGTCATCCCGTTTGGCGGGGCGCACTCAGTTCAGGGGTGAAACAGGGCGTTAATTTTCCTGTTTTTGGATCGCGGTTCGCGATCGCCACAGGACGCGACGCACCGAGCGGATTGCACGGGCATCGAGGGGGTTACGCAGTCTACGCGACACAACTGATGGAACAGAAAATGGGGCAACAAGGAGAGAGAAAATGCTACCTGAATAGGGCTCCGTGGAACGGGGTTTCACGTGTCCGGGTTCTGTGTCCGGGTGCTGTGTCCAGTACTGCACCGTGTCCGGTACTGTATCCTGGTTAGGGTTTAGGGTTCTGTGTTGGAGATGGTTGCCGTCAGAGGACACGACGGAGGCGGTCGGGGTCTGCTCGAGGACGACTAGGGCATCGAGACGGAGGGGAGGCCGAGGTCGGGGGAGATCGTCGGAGGCGGCTAGGGTCGTGGAGGTCCGGTGAGGTCGTCACGGGGAAGCGGGTGGCTGTCGAGGTTCTGTGGGGTCGTCGAGGGCTGTGGGTCGAGGAGTGGGCGGCGGAGCGGGGCTGGGCAGCGGAGGAAGGAGAAGGGAAGACGGAGGTGGCCGATCGTGGAGAGAGGGGAGAGCGGGTCGGGGAGAGAGGCGGAGGAGACGGGTTATCGGGGACGATGGCGGGGTCTCGGGCTTAGGGCGGTGGAGCTAGGGTTCCGGCCGTGGTTGTCGGAGTGGGGTCGAGTGGGCTGGGAGGTCGACGGTGGGGGCGCTGCGGGGAGGAGAAAGGAGGAGGGAACTGCGGGGGGTGGAGAGTGGCGGAGAGGGAAGGCGGAGCGAGGCGATTAGGATTCAGGCGAGGGGTAAATACATATAGGGGCGGTCGGAACAGTGTAGACGGTAGGAATCCGACTAGGTTTCCGATTTGGGTTTAACGGGTTTGGGTCGGGTCGGGTCAGCGGGTAGCGGGTTAGACCCGGATTCGTTAAGTTTAGGTGCGGTTTCGGGTAGTCGGGTTTTGGGTAGTCGGGTTTAGATCCGACCCGACCCGCTAAGGTTGGGTTCGGTTCAGTTGAACCGGGTCTGGGTTGGTTTGGGTTGGTTTGGTTTAATTGAACCTGGTTTATTTTTAGGGTTTAATTCGGTTTATTTTAAACTAGTTTTTAGGGCTTTAAAAATACTTCTGGGGTCCAATAAATTTCCGAAAAATTGCGCTATGTCTAGTTTTTCATTTTACACCCATAAATATTGTTTTTATAATATTTTAATATTATTTAATATCATTTAAAAATCATTTAAATATAAAATACCTTAGTTTTAATTCCAGAAAATTACAGAAAATTGTGAAAAAATAAATTTTAAAAATTTTGAAAAATTAGGGGGGTTACAGCCTACCTTGCCATAGTAGTGACAAGTAGGAAGGGCTAGGGATTTGGATACAGCTCCCTGTGGTGCTTGATGCAGATAAGGTTTCTTTGCAGCTTCTCCATCCGGTGCTCTGGCTGGTGCTGATGTGAGAGTCCTCTTCAGGTTGGACTCTCTCCTGGTGACGAGCTCCATACGTCGAGCTACAGCAAGGACGTCCGTGTACGAAGTAGGGGCAACGGATCCGATTATTTTCTGTAGCTCAAAGTTTAGTTCGTCGAAGAACTTCTCAGCCTTCTCTTCTTCTGTCGGAATCAAGGTAGGGGCAAAACCACTCAGACGTATGGAGCTCGTCATACTGTCCTGAGTGAGGCGATTGAACTTGTCCCGAAGTTCTGATCGAGCAATAGCTGGAATGTACATCTCCTGAAAGAGTCTGGAGAACTCCTCCCAAGTGACTCGATCTGGTTCGAGCCGTCTCTCCTCAGATAGCTACCAATGATGTGCATTGCCCATCAATTGCATCCGAACGGCAATCATCCAACGCTCTCTTGGAAGCTCAGCTGCTTCCAACTGATATTGTGTGTTGGTGAGCCACTCATGAACTTCAGTGGGCTCCTCCTTGCCAAAAACGGTACGGGGCTTCAGCTGGCAAAAATTGGTGATAGAGCCCGTCGTTGGCTATCGTGCTGGTGGGTTTGCCTACTCTAGTGCGGTTACTAGGCTGTTCCTCAAGTTCTCCGTCTCGTAACGCTGAGCCTCTTGTTGAACCTGTTGTTGGGCTTGTATCATTGCATAAAACATTTGGAACATCTGCTGCCCATCCATGACTTGTTCTGGTGGAAAAACAGGCATTGGTGAAACGAACTGCGGTGGAGGTGGGATGTCATCACGTCGGAACCTTGAAGTATGCTTGCCCGCTTGATTGCTTTGAGCTGATTGTCCTCTGTCTTCTGGTGTCACTCCCTCATCATAGGTGACCACAACATCGTGGGTGTACCTAAGGGATTCTCGTCACCGGTTCTCGGATCCATTACTCTGCATTAAAAGAAAACTTATGAGAACGCACAGAGGAATCAAGACAGGATACAATTCAAGAAATTAGTTCGAATCCGATATGGAGATCAAGAACGATTCAATCAAGTGGATGAGATGCTATAACTTATCTTATCTTATTGCAGGCTTGTCCGGTCCCTAAGTTGAAACTGAAGCAATTTAGTCGTTGACCTGCATGGGCCACCACAAAAACCATGTCACGCCCCAGTCCCAAAATATCGAGGGACTAGCTACGTGGCAATGACCAGCAGCACACACCGATGAAAAAATCCAATTTAATGGACCCATCAGGTTGTACTTAAGCTATAATACAACAATAAAGGTCTAATATACTAATCTCATCCATATAAATAAATACATCAATATCAGCAAAATGAAATATAATCATCATCAAGTCTCAATAAAGCAAATTGGAGAACAACCCGATAATAAGTCTGATATAATAGTCAAATAACAAGAAATAAGAGTAAACAACTGCAATTAATGAGTATGGATAAAGCATATACTCAGAATAAATCCTCAGCAATCACCTCATCCTCGGTTTCTGGTACTGCTCCAATGTATGCACCTGCTCCTGTTCCTGCTTCTGCTAATTCTTCTGTGCCGTATACCTCGGGATAGATCTCGTCTGCTATACCTCGGGACATAATCCGGATCCAGGTCCTCAGGGGACATAGCAAGGTACAAAATAACTCAAGCCAAAATAAATGCAGCACAGCAATAAATGAATCAATAAGGTTAACTATATAACCAGCTAAGTGATATGCAAGTGAGAGTTTTAATCATACTTGGGCTGAGACTACTATAGGATCTGTGTCGGGAAAACCCATAGCAGTATTCTCTCGAAGGGTCAGTAATGTACCAAAGCTCTGTGTCAGAGTCTAAGGCACCTCCAGTAAAGTTATATATATATATATATATATATATATATATATATATATATATATATATATATATATATATATATATATATATAATCAGCCTTTTGTATGGTAATTCTCTCCCACCCAATGTAATCACACATCACAGGTGCACGATGTCTCATGTCCATGTCACGCAAGATCATATCTAATGCAGCAAGTCATAATGAGATCTAAGCAGGTATAAAGTATAGGTCATAAACCTGTATCCTATACAGAATCACCATGAATATCTCAGAAAGATTCTATCTCATAAATAGTATCAGGTGTCCTGAGGTATGACGTACTTGATAAGGCAAGCACAAGAATGTATAGGGTCTCGGTATCCATGTATAGGTGACATTACACAACGCCGCGTACAGTGTTGACACCCGAATATTATTCGAATGCTAAGTCATGTCACACGGTCCTAGGTTGAACAGAGATATTATAGTAATAAATCAAGAGAATAGTGTAAACAATGCTGCAAGTATAGCAAGGTACACTTGCCTGGGATTTGGTATCCAACTGATGCACCAGTATCCGCAGGATTTGTCGGTACTTCTTCGGTTGCTGAAATAAACATTATCATCAGATTCAGAAGACATCAAATATCTAGAAATGCCTGTCCTTGAGTCCAATTTGGACACAGGGGCAAAAGTGACAGTTTCTGGTCAAAGCGGGATCCACATGTGGCCCACTTCGCACCGAAAAATGTGACAAAGAAAATATTCTTCAAATTTGTCAAACTTAGTGTCAACAAGTCCAGAATGATGATACGAACCCATTGGAATGTCCAGAACTGGATTCCGGTGAGCCGATCACAAAATTGCCCGTCAAGTAGAGCCGTGGGGCCTACGATACGCGATTTTGTCAACGTTCTCAGAATCGAACCAAACTTGGGTCACAGGACCAGCGTATTGCTACGAGTCTGATGGCTCAAGTTTTGTTTCGATATGACGTGCGTACACGAAGTTACAGAGAGTTCCAGAATAGGGCCGATATGGGGCGTTGTCGACGGATACGCGTTGATTCCGGTGTGCACGCACATCCAAATCAATTTCCGCAAAATTCTACACGTCCGTATTAACGGCGCGCACCTTTCGGTGAAGTCCGTACACAACCAAGTCGTCCCGTTTAGCATAGCGCACCCAGTTCCGGGAAAAAACAAGGCAATTATTTTCCTGATTTTGGGTCGCAGTTTGCGATCGCCACAGGACTTAAAACACCGAACCAATGGCACGGGTATCGAGAGGGTCATGCAGTCTACGCATTATAGCATACGGAACGGGAAATGGGGCAGCGAGGAGAGAGAAATGGTCACCTGAACAGGGCTCCGAAAAGACTAAAAAATACGTCCTCTCGGGGCGGCGCGACTAGGGTCGCCGGGGTAGCTGCGGCGGCGTTGGTTCATTGTCGGCGAGCGACGCTGGTGGCGGTGGAGCTCTGGGCAAAGTTGTGACCGTCGATCGGCGAAGGCGGTGACAGCGGGGGCTGCTACGGGTCTAGGACACAGCTACTCGTCGGAGGAGCTCGGCGGAGGAGGTGCTGGTTCGGTGGCGGCGAGTCGGCTGGGGGTGGAGGGTGATGGTGGTTAGGGTGCTGGAGGAGCTCGGGACGGAGGGAAGGCGGTGGAGACAGTGGTGGTCAGTGGCGGTGGAGACAGTGGTGGTCAGTGGCGGTGGAGATGGCGGAGGGGTTTAAATAGGCCGGAGTGGGGAGGAGAACGATCGGGCGGCCGTCACTGGCGGAGAGGGGAGGCGAAGTGGAAGAGGCGGAAGCGGAGCAGGCGGAGCGGCGGGCTGCGGCCGTTGGGGAGGCGGAGAAGGCGGCGGAAACGGTCAGAGAAGGCGATCGAGATTACAGCGGTTAGGGTTACGGGTAGGCGGGTTATCGGATCGGGTTCAGGATCTGAATCCGACCCGATCCGATAGGGTATGGGTCGGGTTCGGGTTAATGGGTTCCGGGCTGGGTTTAAACCCGACCCAACCCGCTAGGGTTTTAAATTAGGGTTTAGAATTTGGGCCGGTCTGGGTTGGTTTGGTTCAGAAATAAACCGGGTTTATTTTGGTTTATTAAAATAATTTAGTTTTTAGGTCTTTAAAAATGGTTCTGGGGTCCAATAAATTCTAGGAAAATTACCATATGTCTAAGATTTTAATTTACACCCAAAAATTTTATTTTCATAATATTTTAATATTTAATAAAAATATTTAAATTGATTTAATTCCAAAATACCTTGATTTTAATTAGTTAAAAATCCCAGAAAATTCCAGAAAAATTCTGAAAATAGATTTTTAAATTCTGAAAAAAATTTGGGGGTTTAAAGATATGCCTCTTGGGTACATCACATTCGTTGCATGGAGAAGTCCAAAGGAAGATTCGTTCCTTCTTCCAAGATTCGTTCATCAATCATCAATGTTACATGCAAGCTGAATGCATGCAGAATATAAATAGATAGGCTACTTCAGATGGTCATAACTTCTTCAATACACGACCTGGTTCAAAGCCTGGATGAAAGAGAACTTTTCTCAACAACTTTTGTATTGAAGACCGAATCAAATAATGATTGCAACAGCTTCGAAATAGCCTCCCAAAACTGAATCTTGTCACAGAAACTGCACCCAGAAAAATGGTTTAAGTACTTGGCCGAACCCAACCATAGGTGACCGATTTTCATGGATCAACTCCATATTTATTCATCATGGGGATGGACCCCGTTTCCATCAATTTTCCCCTCCATCCTCATGAGGAGAAAGTTCTCAAATAGTAGTCACACCTACTGTTTGAGAAATATATATATATATATATATATATATATATATATATATATATATATATATATATATATATATATATATATATATATATATATATCAACTCTTTTAGCTAATATTTTATTGTTCTCATTAATTTGCATCTATCAATTTGCAGCCATGTTAAACGTATATTTGTTTAGTAATGTTTTTCGTACCTCCAAATTGCTCCTCTAAACTATTCCTTCTTATGTAGCAACTGACGTGGATTGTTAATTATGTGATATCTAACATGACAGCTTTTATTGCAATTTTTAGCTCAAAAAAATTTAATATTAATATTAATATTAATATTAATGTTAAGTTTAATATTAATATTAATTTTAATTTTAATTTAAAATTTGTCATGTCAGTTGTCACATTAACTGTTGGATCACCTGGCACATAAAAAATGATGATTTAGAGGAACATTTTAAAGATATGAATAACATTATTCATATTTTTTTTATCATAGGGTGTAAAATGTTACTTTCGTGGCTTAATCAAATATGGAAGAACTGAAAGTTGAAGTTGAGGTCAGGAGTTCACACAATTTTTTTTTACTGATATACCTCGATCCAACGAACAACTATATACTGATTCTGATTACAACTTGCTGCTACAAAAATAATAATCAGAAAAATTATCTATGTTCTTTCTTGCAATCGCAGTTGCAGACGGACATAACAAATTACAAGAATAGAAGAAAAAGGAGAAGAAGGATCTCTGCTTGTTGGGGTGATGAAGATCACTATTGCTCAAAGCAAGATTTGCCCCACATGATCTGCTCTCAGGAACCAGCAAGTTCACGTAAAACTTCTAGAACGCTCGCTGTCACATCTTTTCTGAACTCGCACAAACTCCTTAGACTACAATGACGGCAGCCGCAGAACCTCTCTTAGTCTCCCTATTTTCGAAGTAAATTCTCAAAAAGGCTACGAAGAGAGTATTTATAGAGAGGGTGGAAACCCTAGCCGTCAATCAGTTACGAAAAGATAGAAACAATTTAAATTCAAGTTCCATAAAAAAACAGATCTAAATAATTGATCATATATTTCAATAACTATCAAATTTTGCAATCAAAGGGATCGTGGGCCAACCACGCTATCTGTGCATATGTGCGCAGCAGCCCAACCACTTCTCCTGCGTATATAAGCCAGCAGTGCAGCGGCCCATGCGCCCACGTGTTCATGCGCGCAGCAGCGCAAAGTGCGCCAACAAAGCGTCACTTTGCCCCCCTTAAGTCCTAGTCGGGACATAGCTCCTATGGAATTAATTCCAAGAGCATGACAAAAAATATAAATGCTTTCATGAAGTAGTTAATCATTTTTTCTCCTAATAAAACACCCTCACATGACACACATGTGCCCCACCACACCCCATGTGCACACATCAACACATACAAAATATTTTATTGAGATATATACTTGGTGGTGTAACCAATGTGGAACTATTTTTACTAGTCCAAAGAAAACAACACCAACATAAAATTTTGTTGTATGAATATGAAACAAACTAAAAGATTGTGACTTTGAAGAAGTCTTTAGTTAATGAGAAATTTTAACTTATCCCCATATTTTTTTTACCATATTTAAGGGTGCTGTTCAGTTTTTTTTATAACGTATAACTTCTCTCACTTTTGACGAAATCCGTCTAGGACTAACGGTCAACTATTTTGACCCCAAAAATCTGACCAAAATGTCCCTTTCTATTGTCTTCTTCCTATTACCATTCATCCCGCCACCTCCCCGCGTCCGACTCCCCTACCCGCTACCGTCTCCCACCTTCCCGAGCTCATCTCCACCTCCCCGACGCTCCCCACCTCGCCACTGTCTTCACCTCCCCGTGCCCGACCCCCTCTACCCACCACCGCCTCCTACCTCCCTGAGCTCGCCCCACCTCTCCGCTGCTCCCCACCTCGCCACCTCCCCGCGCTCGACACCCTCTCCCAGCCACCGTCCACACCTCCCCGCGCTCGCCTCACCCCCCCTCCCAACACCAGCACCAGCTCCGGACGGTCTGTCTCGAGATGAGGCCAGGGGAGACGATGGGGAGGGGGGCGACGGGGAGGGAGGGGAGCAGTGGCGAGCAGCCCCCGAGGGGCGGTGGCGGGGAGGGGGACAGTGGCGAGCGGGTAGGGGAGGAGCAGTGGCGAGCGGCGGCCTTGGAGAGGGACGGTGGCGGGGAGGGAGGGAGCAGTGGCGAGCAGTGGCGGGAAGAGGCGGTGGCGGCAAATGGCTGCCCACGGTAGGGAAGGGAGAGGAAGGGGGATGAGAGGAAAAAGGAAGAAGACAAGAATATTTTTGTCAATTTTTTTTTGGATCAAATGGATTAACCTTCCGTCAAAAATAGATGAACTTATATATTATGTAAAATTTGTAAAGTACATCGTTAAATATAATAAATTAAAAAATGGATGATAAGTTAAATTTTCCCTTAGTTAATTTCCTCTCAAACGTAGAAAGGGAAAAGGAACATCCGATCGACCATGGTGGTACTGATTAGTGATTATTAGACTTTATGCATTCTCTCTCTCTCTCTCTCTATATAGATGTTCCCCTCTCCACATGCTCGATCCTGAAACTTGTCAGTAGGTAGGAAATGGCACACCACAAATTAATTGTATCAATGGTGCTCTCTTTTGCTTTTTTACATTGCGTACTAGTGTTTTTCTCCGTTCTTGTTCAGCATATCATCACATTTCTTTCCTGGGTTGCCTGTCAACTTTGGTAGTGTCAAGAGGAAATTATGATCAGGGAGTTACTGGGTGTCAACTTGTGGTTCTTAGATGCCTGTTGCCAGTGCCGGCTCTGGTCCAGGACGGATATGACGATCTTTCATGACTCCATGGACCAGGAGTATCCAAATATTTTTTTATATAAATATTTTTTTACTAAAAATAGAATTAGTATTTATCAATGGTCCTTCTTATCACAAACTTATTGTAGTGTTGTGGTCATTACATTAGACTTGCATACAAGAGGTTCCTAGCTTAAATTTTGGTAGTGATATATTTTTTATTTTATTTATTTATTTATTTTTTATATTATGTATGGGATCTCATTTTAAAAGTTCGTTCTGGATCCCCATGAGCTCAGGACCGTCGCTGCTTGTTGCTCGTACTTACCTAGGATGAGACTTAGGGCCAATCTTATGTTGAAAAGTTAGAGATGATGCCAAGCAGGGTTGGCCTAAGGATAAGTCCGCCAAGCCTTCGAATTTGAGCAACCTCCTCCTTAGAATCGGTCAAGCACAAATTCAACTTAAACCTATATTTTTATCTTCAATACAAAGGAACAACCAAAATTAGTTTCGGATAGGACAATCCAGTCTTCTGGATTTATCCCAAGCAAGAATTTGAGCTCTTAGAAGGTACAACATTTTTTTCAACTTACTGCTTGTTGCTTGCATCATGTAAAGATATAGGAATGCAGGTTTTGTTTCTCTCAAGCCTATCTGTGTATGGGAGTAACATTGTTTCTTGGTCCAAGAAAGCAAGGATGACCGTTCAGGACGCACGAATCAGGAAGGTACAAACAAATCAGTTTACACTTAAATATATTAATAATCTTGTATCTAAAATAGAACAAGTATATACCATTGACCTCCTTTAACACAAAATAATTGTGGTGTAGTGATTATTATGTTAAGACTTGCACACATGAGATGCTTAATTCAATTCTTGGTGGTAATATATATTTTTTAGTTTATTTTTATTTTTATTTTTATTTTAGTTTTTTAAATTTTTTATATTATGTATGGACCTCCCAAATTCAATTCTTGGTGGTAATATATATTTTTTAGTTTATTTTTATTTTAGTTTTTAAATTTTTTTATATTATGTATACACTATACACCTTTTATTTTGAAAGTTCTTTTCGGACCACATGAGTTTAGGGTCCGCTCCTATCTCCACCTTTCCTTGAATGTGGGTAAACTGGGAGCTAATTTTCATAAAATGAGATAATTACATGTGATTTATTTCCTTCTAAAGTAATATAACCTTACTAGATGAGTTGATGAATATATAAACCTTTTGAAAGACTAACCAATTATATTTCCTGAAAAAATAATTTAGAGGAGTTATTTGAGTGAAACTTCATGCATCTCGGCCTTCGGATATTAGGCCCACTATGAAACAAGCAAAACTAGTAAGAGACGGCCTAATAATAATAAGGATTATTTACAGTACTAGTCTTCCTTATATTTTATGTTTATTACATAGATTTTTTTTAAAATGATTACACGAACCTCCCTTATGATTTATATTTTATTTTTAAAATAAGAATAATTTTACATAAAACATAAAACAAAGGGGAGGTCCATATAATTATTTTTAAAATAAGAGAGTTCTGTGTAATAAACAAAAAAATTGTTAGTGTAAATAATCCTACTAATACTTGTTAGAAATAATTTAATTATTGAATGGATATTTTAATGGTTGTCTCTCTTTGAAAGGAAATATTGTGTCTATTCCTATTTGTGTCTCTTCATCATTTATAAAAAGAGAGTGTTTGGGTCACTCATTCATTCGTATATTTAAGCATCAAGTCCAAGAGAGAGACAACCATCATTAGTTCGTTAGTTTCTGCAGTGTGAAGTGCTGCTACCGGAGGAGAAGTACTGTTGTATCCTGAGAGACTAACGTCATTAAACTGTAAGCACTTGTGCGGGACAAATATTGTCTTAAGGACATTAATTGAATCAAGTTCAAATCTCGATCTCAATTTGATTCTTTTACATACTACATTGTTTATGTTTCTGCCTTTTCAATACAGAGTGATTATTTTAGATAACAATAATAACTTTCAGTGATCATTGACAAGAAAGTGAACAAAAGTATGGCTAAATTGCTTGTAAAAGTAAGTCTTCCACCTCTTATTAGTATTATTTGCTCTTACTAATACTTATGTTCATCACTATTGATACACTTTATATTACATAAGTCTCTTCTCCTCCTTTCCATGCTACTAACAAATCTATGAATATTTCTCTCTCTTCTTAGTTTCTAATATATATGAATAATCATAGGCTTTAGATTTAACTTTCTAACTACTTTCATAGCTTCTTTTTTAATACTTTATGTCTCAAGATTTTTATCTTTTTTACACTTTTGTCAATATTTATAAGTAATTTTTTTTTTGCCTCAATAATCTTTTGAATTTTCTTGTTCCACCGCAAACCAACTTTCTCTACTAAGGATTAGTACCATTTTAAACGAGAAATGTTCCATTTCAAATGAAAAAAAAGAAGCCAAATGGTGCTCTCGTAAGCAGCTGTCGTTTGGCATTTTCGACTAGTCTTCCATGGCAGAGATGGCAAACGCGAGAACCAAATGCATTTTCGTTTTGACAAAAATGTCGACGGAAAAGACAAATATCCTATTTTTAAACGGACCAAATAACCCTAAATAAGAGAATAAGTTTTAATAGTGTTCGATTGGTTACATGTAGTTCTAAATGGTTTGAATTAGTCCTAAGTTGTTATCAGTAGTTTTAAATAGTCATAATTTATAACCAATCAAAAACTATTATAACCATATGAACAGTAGTATAACTATTTTTTTATTCAGCAAATAAGGTTGGTTGAGAGAAAAGTAGTAAGGAATTGACTAGTCAACAACGATTGCTTTCATATTTCAAAAAGTTGGAAGGGCCGTACAAAATTTCTCCAAGGGTTATCAAAGTTTTAAGTTAAAAGGAACAAAACCTGCATATGTAACACAAAGATTGGACAGATCAATGTGACACTCAGTTCAGGTAAAGGTAATATTGTTCTGAGCGAGTCTTTACATACTGCGGGGGGAACCGACACGTGAACCGACGCCATGTGTCGGTCCCCCATTGGCCAGGACCATTTAAACGGAGATAGCAAGGGGGACTGATTATGTGGAGCATCATTCAGTTAAAACACTAGTCATCATCATTGTCGATCATTCAAGCTTTCTCCTATCAGAATGGTTGGTTGTGGAGCACAAGAAAGCTCCATAAAGAATTTGACAATTTTATGATTGGTTGTTGACGTTAATTCTTTATGTTGGTGCCCGTGAGCATACGAGAGTCATGCCATAAAACCTAGAGTAGCAAGTTGGATATGTAGTTTAAGCTCATGCAACCAAGTAAGATCCTCCAAGTTTCTCTAGACTATAAATGATCTATACGGATAAGATGGTACAACACTAGTGAGAAACAATATTCAAGCGTAAATATTTTACCGGTGAGTTTCAGTAAGGATCTCCGCCGTATACCACGCATGAAAGATGATTGTGATGCTCAATATCATGGAGAATTTTGAGAAATTATTAGAGTTTGAACTTCAAGTTAGACTTATTGGCATTGTGTTCAGGAAAAGTCGTTGTATGATGGATTCACTTTAAGTTAAATTTAAACGTGAGAAAGAAAATAACCTAAAGGCAAACAGTTCTTACATGAGATTTGTAACTTGACAATTCAAGAACCTACAATGGATCCAATCCCATTCAAGACCAACTTATGTAGGATGAAACCAACTCGAACCCTAGTTGTTATCGGGGTGAGCGGGTTTGTTTAGTATTGTTCCAAATCTTAGCATCAGGTGTTTATATTCTTGAAAGAAATGTAAATGGCTGCATAGATAGTTGATGATGGCTTCTGAAAGTTCTTGGCTCTTGTAAATTGAATTACTAAGTTCTTGGTTCTTGTTGTGGATTTTCCATCCTTTATGATCTGAAAGGTCTGATATTGATTCATGTATAGTGGTTCTTTTATGTACTTTATTTTACTTATATAGGTATTTACATACTTATATAGGTTTCTACTTTTAAATAGATGATACTGAAATAGGAGAGTTTGGATGTTGATGCTACTAGCTGCCATATTTAATGATGGATAACTTGGTTGCGTTATTATGTAAGTATGCATTGTGCTGTTTTATCACTACTAGTATATTTGTCGAACTGTGAGATTTTCTACTTAGTCATTTGTTCTCTCTCCTTTTACCTACTAAACCTAATACCTACTATCAATCTCTTGAAGCATCGTGTTCAAACATTTGTCAAAACTGGGTTGAGCTTGATATTGGAATACATTTGTCAAACTATGTGAGGTTTTATACTTTAGTCATTTGTTCTTTCTTCTTCCTTTACCTACTATACCTACTATCAGGGCCGGTACTGGGATAAGCTGGACAAGATTTAGGACTTGGACAATCCCCTCTACTAGTGCAACCCCCAAAGCTCGGCGTGATACCACCAAAGATCGGGATCACGGATGACTCCATGGGAACGGCTCACAATAAGAGTCAAGGGACAACCAAAATTAGTTCCGGATAGGACAACTCAACCCTCCGGGCCGGCCCTGCCTAATATCAATCCCTTGAAGCATTGCACTCGCACATTTGTCAAACTATGTGAGGTTTTATACTTACGCTCTTACTTCTTCCTTTACCAATATCTTTGACGCATTGCACTCGCACATTTGTCAAAACTGGGTTGAGCTTGATCTCTAGATGTTCCAAAACATGTTTTCTATGAATGTGGCTTTAGATAGAAACCGAGATCAATTTCAGGTACACATCCCAGATATGCGAAAACTGTCTTCCCATTGCTACAAAAGTAGACCGCCAAAAAATGACAGGCAATCAGAGTATACTTCTCATTACATGAGGTTATCTCATGTAATCTTCAAAACTGACTGGTGGCACAGTAGAATATCTTCAACAGTCAAGTTATTATTATTATTTATTTATTTTGATATGTCATTTCCACCGGATTAGAGACAAAGTTCTCAAGAGAGAATTCGAATCGTGTCCATCTCCACGGGAGCCCTCCATCGTAACCAACAGGCCACGACTCCACGGACCTCAACAGTCAAGTTATCATGACACTGAGATACACAAAAACTTGGGGAAAAATTTACATTTATTCCATGTACTCAAAAGTCTAATGGTTTCCCGAACATCTCATTGATAGATATCGGTCATGACTTCCTTGGTATTGATGGTTGGCTCAAATAGATCACTTCCATGTGAATATTAGAGGATTTGCTCTTGGTAATCTGACATCTTGTTTCTTCTTCGTAGTCCTCGTAGGCTAAAAAAAAGAAAAGCCCTGGCTCACTGGTTTTGGTTCTAAGTGTTTATTAGCCTGTTTCATTGGTCTGCTACATCTTGAATCTTCTTCCAAGTCGTCGTCGGCTAAAATAGAGAAGAAGCCCTGAATCACGGGTTTTTCTTCTAAGTGTTTATTATCCTGTTTCTTTGGTTTGCTACATCTTGAATCTTCTTCCAAGTCATCGTCAACGAAAATAGAAAAGCCCTGACTCACTGGTTTTGGTTCTAACTGTTTATTAGCCTGTTTCTTTGACCTGCAGTGGCTCCCCAAACATACTGTTGATGTCATCCATGGCTTCCTTCAGATTTACAGTTGGATCCACCAGGTCATTATGGCATGCATTCTCCGCCTTGGGTTCTCCAAGAACATTTGATCCCATGAATCTTCGGATGACAGTGTCCTCTCTCAGCCGAACATCTTCGGATCTGATAATTCTGCTACCAACTGGTCCTGGCTCGCCTTCCTCTCGTGTTATTCTCTTTGTTATCGTCATCATCAGTCCATATCTTGAATGCACCAACAAATGGCTTCTGCAACTCTGTTTTAGTGTTCTTCTGAGCTTCCCTCAACATACACCTCAAATACGTTGCTCTCCTCGCCTGCTTTGTGCTTGCTTTGCTTTGATCTTCTTCTCCTGCCTATTGGTTCTGCTTCCAAAGGCTCACGAAACATGCTGCTGATAGCATTCATCGCTTCCTTCATGTTGACCGTGGGATCCGCCAGGCCATGATGGCAGGCGTCTTCTGCTTCGGACTTTCCTACAATGGCAGAGCCAACAAACTTCACAACTACTGTGTCATCACCAGAAAATGGGTTTGGCTTGTGCATATGGACTTTCCCTTCCTGCTCAGGGAGCTTTTTAGTTACTTTTGAACCAGGATCAACTTTCACTACATTTGGATTGGTTGAGTTGGACTTCTTCAAATCCAAAGATTTTGTGGAATTTGCTTGGTTTCCAGAGTCGGTCACAGAATGAGAGAATTCAGAAGCCTCACCTGCACAATGTGAAAATCATGGTTAATCAGTCCTTTGGTTTCCAAAAGCGAACTAACAAATTGTTCCCTCATGCCCACATTCTCTAATAGCTTAGTGCATAGTATATGAGATCCATGAAAAATGTCAAAGAGTCAAAAAGGAGAGTTAATGAAATCTCAACGCACCAAATAGAAATACTTGATAAACCTTTTGTTCTCAATGATTTGCATTTTACCTTGCTGAAAAGAAAGTGTGTGTGATCTTACATCGCGGGACATTGGTTCCTGCAACTAAAGAGTTTTGCGAGCAATTAAATCATACATCATCAGAAAAGAAAAAGAAACGAAAACACAGCAGTCGGTACTTTATATTTCCGTTTCTTCAACATCTTCATACGACGAAGGAACTGATTATATGATTCCCGCAACTCATCGGCAGGCTCTGCAAGGCTACACAACAGTTAAATATGATTGATTGGCAATAAATAAATTCATCTCCATTAATTGATGAAAACCATACTAAAAAAAGGGTAAAGGTGCTTTGATTAAACCTTGCAACCGAAATTCCAGCCTTGTGCTAGCAGCCCAAATTCTCGGAAAGCCGGAATTCCAGCCTTGTCCAAGGGCTGTTATATAGGGTTTCGAAAAGCCCAAAATTGCAGAGGCAATTGACAACCAAAATAGGAGATTTACAACTTTCAAGAGAACACGAGATGGTTTTATAGAGTTCAAGGAAGGCTTCGAAGGAGATCGTACAAGGAGATCCACCTTATTTGTGATTCTCGGACTACGGTAACTTTGTTCTTTTAATTGTAGTTGAGTTCTATGTGAATTTACTATTGTCAATATCTATAAAACATTGAATAAAAGTTAGCTATGTTGCATGGAAGAAAATAGATAACACCATTATACATACACACAATACGGGCATGAGATCCATTTCGATGTGTCCAAAGTTCGGAAAAACAAGACAATTTTCGTCTTTGTGACGAGATAAGAACAAAAAATAAACATTGAGGAGAAAAGATATTAAGAAAGATAGCACACACAAGATTTACCAAGGTTCAGTTCAATTTGAGCCTACGTCCTCCGTCCGTCCCTTCTTCGCCATTTTTACTATAATCAAATAAAAGATTTCAAGGACATTCTCTCAAGTTGATACAACTTAACTTGAGGATCACTTTCTCTCACAAACTCATTTGAGGTGGATTACTAGTATGAGGATTACAAGTTGTGTGTTGTTCTTCTTGCTACTTGTTGTGTTCAACCTTCACCATCTCCCCTCTATTTATAGGGAGGATATGCTATCATATTCGTTACATGGAGAAGTCCAAAGGGCAGCCCCTTCCTTCTCCCAAGATTCTTTCATCCATCATTAATGTTGCATGCAAATTGAATGCATGCAGAATATGAATAGATAGACTACTTCAGATGGTCATAACTTCTTTAATACACCTCCAAATGACCTGGTTCAAAGTCTGGATGAAAGAGAAAACTTCTCAAGAACTTTCTTATTGAAGACCGAGCCTAATAATAACTACAACATATCCAAAACAGCCTATGAAAACTGAATCTTGTCACAAAAACTGCTTCCAAAAAATGGCCAAGTTATTGGCCGAACCCAACCATGGGTGACCGATTTTCATGGATCAAATCCATATTTATTCATCATGGGGATGGACCCCGTTCCCATCAATCTCCCCCTCCATCCTCATGAGGAGAGAGTTTTCAAATAGTAGTCATACATGTCCTCCTTCGACAGAAGTCATGTTTCTCTTTTGGTAGAGGCTCCGTCATCATGTCAGACGAATTTTGGCTTGTGTCAATCTTTTTAATCTGCATAAGACGATTCTCCAAAGCATCTCGGATCCAGTGATGGCGTGCATCGATGTGCTTTGTCCTTGACTGATAGGTAGCATTTTTACTCAAGTCAATAGCGCTCTGACTGTCACAATATAGAGTGTACTTTTCTTGCTTGAGAGATGACTCCTTCAGAAAATTTTTCATCCACAAGAGCTCCTTACTGGCTTCTGTAGCAGCGATATTTTTTGCTTCCATGGTGGATAGAGCGATACACTTTTGCAGCTTTGATTGCCATGATACGGCTCCCCTTGTAAAGGTAAATAAGTATCCCGATGTGGACTTTCTTTGTCCAAGCCTGCCATGTCAGAATCAGTATAACCTTCCAAGATAGGTTTGCCATCTCCAAAACATAAAAAATATTTAGAGGTTCCTCTAAGATATCTTAGGATCCACTTTACTGCTTCCAATGTGCTTTACCAAGATTGGCAAGAAAATGACTTACTACTCCAACTGTATTTGCTATGTCGGATCTTGTACAAACCATTGAGTACATCAAACTTTCGACGACCGAGGCAAATGGAATGCTCCTCATTTCCTCCTTCTCCTTCCTTCTCACTTGAAGGACTTTGTTGTGTACTTAGCTTAATATGAGCTGGCTTAGAGTTCACCATATTGAACCTCTCCAGAACACGTTCAATATATCTTTCTTGTGATAGCCACAACTTTCTCGCACTTCTGTCTCGAGAGATCTTCATTCCCAATATATGTTGTGCTGCTCTTAAGTCCTTTATGTCAAAGGACTTGCTCAACTCTTTCTTCAACTTGCCAATCTTAGACATATTTTTTCCAACAACAAGCATATCATCAACATATAGAGAGAGAACAATGAAATCATCATCAAAGAACCTCTGGATATAAACACAATAATCTGCAGATGTTCTTTTCTACTCATGATCAAGCATAAAAGAATCAAATCTTTTATACCACTGTCGCGGTGCCTGCTTGAGCCCGTACAAGCTCTTGTTCAATTTGCAAACCAAGTATTTCTTGCCCTTTACCTTAAAACCCTCTGGCTGCTCCATATAGATTTCTTTTGCCAAATTACCATGGAGGAATGCAGTCTTCACATCTATTTGCTCCACTTTAAGATCTTGAGAAGCAAAAAGGCCAAGAATACCCCGAATAGAAGACATCTTCACAACAGGAGAAAATATTTCTTCATAGTCAATGCCTTGCTTCTGACTGAAACCTTTCACCACGAGACGAGCTTTGTACTTGACTTGGCCATTTCCTTTATTCTTGATTTTGAACACCCATTTGTTCATCAAGGCTTTTCTGTTCTTCGGTGGCTCCACCAAATCATAAGTGTGGTTCTTATGTAAGGAATCCATCTCCTCTTGCATATCTTTCTTCCACTTGGCACGATCTTTATGAGCATGTGTTTCATGAAAACTTTATGGTTCACCTGTATCTGTCACCATAGTATACTCTAAAACAGGATATCTAGTTGAGGGTTGTCGTTCTCTCTCCGACCTTCTCAACTGAGATGCTGGTGACTGATCCATATGCGGCGGCTCTACACGTTCATGCTCCCCCTGATCAGAACCTGGGTAACCTGTAATTTCTTCTTCTTCCTGCATATCTTGAAAATTATTATTTTCTCGCATAGAAGAAGGAATAACAATAGGTGTGGAGATTGGATCTAAGATAATATGAGTGTTTTGTGTCTCTTCTTCTTTTTCAAATTTATCAAGTATTTTATCTTCATAAAATAAAACATCCCTGCTCCTCACAATTTTCTTATTTATAGGTGTCATGCCCCAGTCCCAAAATATCGAGAGACTAGACACGTGGCAATGGCCAGCAGCACACACCGATGGACAAACCCAATTTAATGGACCTATCAGGGTGTACTTAAGCTGTAATACAATAATAAGGGTCTAATATACTAATCTCATCCACAGAAATGAATACAACAATATCAGAGTATAAAGCAATATCAAATCTCGATAAAACATAACTCGGGGAACAACCCGATAACGAGTCTGATACAATAGTCAAGAGACAAGAATAAAGATAACAACAGCAAATACTGAGTATGGATAAAGCATATACTTAGGAAAAATCCTCGGCGATCACCTCGTCCTCAAGTTCTGGTACTGCTCCAATGTATGCACCTGTTCCTGCTTTTGCTCCTGCTAATGCTCCGGTCCCGTATACCTCGGGATAGATATCCTCTGCTATTCCTGGGGACATAATCCGGATCCAGGTCCTCAGGGGACATAACAATGTACAAAATAACTCATGCCAAAATAAATGCAGTGCAGTAATAAATGAATCAATAGGGTAAACTATAGCTAAGTGATATGCAATATGAGAGCATTATTCATACTCAGGCTGAGACTACTATAGGCTCTGTGTCGGGGAAACCCATAGCAACATTTTTTCGAAGGGACAGTACATGTGTCAAAGCTCTGTGTCAGAGTCTAAGACACCTCCAGATAACAATATATATAATATAATCAGCATTTGATATGGTAATACTCTCCCCACCCAATGTAATCACACGTCTTATGTCCACGACGTCTCATGTCCATGTCACGCAGGATCATAACCTCTAACTGATGCAATAAGTCATAATGATAGCTAAGCACATGCAATATCTATGTCATGAATCATGTAACCTATACAGAATCACCATGAATATCTCAGGAAGATTCTGTCTCATGAATAGTATTAGGTATCCTGAGGCATGACGTACTTGATAAGGCAAGCACGAGAATGTATAGGGTCTCGGTATCCATGTCTAGGTGACATTACACAACGCCGCGTACGGTGTTGACACCCGAATATTATTCGGACGCTAAGTCATGTCACACGGTCATAGGTTGAACAGAGATCTTACAGCATTAAATTAAGAGAATAGTATAAACAAATGCTGCAAGTATGGCAAGGTACACTTGCCTGGGGTTCTGGCTCCAACTGTTGCTCTGGTATCAGCGGGATTTGCAGGTACTCCTCTAGTTGCTGAAATAAATGTTACCATCAGGTTCTGAAGACATCAAATAGCTAGAATTGCCTGTCCATAAGTCCAATTTGGACACAGGGACAAAAATGACAGTTTCTAGTCAAAGCGGGGTCCACATGTGGCCTGCTTCGTACCAAAAAATATGTCAGAGACAATGTTCTCGAAATTCGTCAAACTTAGTGTCTACAAGTCCAGAACGACGATACGAACCCAGCGGAATATCCAGAACTAAATTTCGATGAGCCGATCATAAAATCGCCCATCAAGTGGAGTCTTGGGGCCCACAATACGTAATTTTGTCAACGTTCTCAGAATCGAACCAAACTTGGGTCACAGGACCAGCATATTGCTACGAGTCCGATGACGCAAGTTTTATTTCGATACAACGTGCGTACACGAAGTTACAATGAGTTCCAGAACAGGGCCGATACGGGGTATTGTCGACGGATACGCGTTGATTCTGCTGTGCACGCACAACCAAATTAACTTCTGCGAAATCCCACACGTCCGTATTAATGACGCGCACCTTTCAGTGAAGTCCGCACACGACCAAGTCGTCCCGTTTAGCGGGGCGCACTCAGTTTCGGGGAAAAATAGGGTATTAATTTTCCTGATTTTGGGTCGCAGTTTACGATCGCCACAGGACGCGATACCCCGAACAAGTTGCACTGGTATAGAGAGGGTCACGTAGGCTACGCGTCACAGCAGACGGAACAAAAAATAGGACAGCGAGGAGAGAGAAACGGTCACCTGAACAGGGCTCCAAAAAAGACTGAAAAATGCGTTCTCGCGGGGCGGCGCGACGCTCGGTCGGACGGAGGCTAGGATTTCTGCTACTGTAGATCTTCGGGGAAGCTCGGCGGAGCTGGAGGCGGCTGGAGGAGCTCGCAGAGGCGGCTGCTCATCTTTGTCGTGGCGGCAGAGTCCGGTGGAGTCGGAGGGAAGAAGCAGCAGCTGCTCGCGGTGGTGAGGGTTCTGGATGGCGGAGGAGACGGCTGGGTGACCGTGGTGGTTGGGGGTTATCGTCAGGTCGTCGGGGGAAGCTCGGCCGGAGGATCAGCGAAGGAAGGAGGTGGCTGTGGCAGGCTTACGGTGGTGAGGCGGTGGTGGTGTTGGTGGTCGTGGGGTTTAAATAGGGAGCGGGGAGGAGCTGGGCGGACGGCCGGTGGGGATTTGAACGGGCGGCGGGAGGCTAGGCGTCGGGGCGATTGTGGGGGAGACGGAGCGGCGTAACCGCCGACGGTCGGCACGGTAGGAACTGTGGAGGGGAATCGTCGGGGAGCCGAGCGGTTAGGGATTTGGGATTTCGGGTTTCGGGTCGGGTTCGGGTATGGGTCCGGATCCGACCCAATCCGATAGGGTATGGGTCGGGTTCGGGTTAACGGGTTCCGGGTTGGATTCAGACCCGACCCGACCCACTAGGGGTTTGGGCCCGGTTCAGAATTTTGGGCCGGTCTGGGTTGGTTTTGTTCAAAATTAAACTGGGTTTATTTTGGTTTATATTGTTTATTTAGGGTTTAATAAATAACTTAGTTTTTAGGTCTTTAAAAATGGTTCCGGGTTCCAATAAATTCCAAGAAATTATTCTATGTCTAATATTTTATTTTACACCCAAAAATATTATTTTCATAATATTTTAATATTTAATAAAAACATTTAAATTTATTTAATTCCAAAATACCTTGATTTTAATTAGTTAAAAATCACAAAAAATTTCAGAAAAATTCTAAAAATTGATTTTTAAATTTTGAAAAATCTGGGAGTTTACAATCTACTTAAGAGGATTGCGTCCTCGCAATCAAAGAATAACCGGTCAGCAGAGATGACACGGTTTGCAAAATAGGTTCGAAGCACGACACCATCAAAGAATCATGATCAAGAAGAATCAAAGGATGAGGGTTTAAGCAAAATACATAGGGAATGAAAAACATCATTTTCCTAAACAATAAAAGTTATGCAAATTCAAGAGTGAAGAAAATCTAGTTAAAGCAAAAAAACTACAGTTTTTTAGAAAAACTAGGTTATCAATTATTAATATGTTCAAAATTACTAGGTTTAAGACTAAGGTCACGAACTAAATGGCACGAGCTAAAGCAATACTAGGAATAGATAGATATGAACAACTTACGCGCATTTGCTACTCCACGAGTCTACGCGTCCTCCAAGGTCATCTCAAAAGCTTGTCCGCGTCCTTGCAGTGGTGCCCTCTGCTGTTGCTGGGATTGCTGAAATGGTGCTGCTCGTGGGGCAAGGGTGGCCTCGGTTGATATCCTCCTGGTGCTGGTAGAGCTTATTAGTTTACTATCGGTGCTCCTTCTCGACGCTCAGGGCATTCCCACACTGAATGCTGTTTGGATCCGCAAGCTAAACATAATCCCAATCTGCGTCGGCATTCCTTGGCAAGATTGCCCGCCTTGCCACAGTAGTGTCAAGAAGGTAGGATTAGTGCTAGTGGTGTAGATGTTCTCTGTTGTTAGTGTAGGTGAGGTCTTTTTGCAGCTTCTTCTTGTGGTGCTCTGGCTAATGCTGATGTGATTGGCCACTTAAGGCTGGACTCTCTCCTGGTAACGCGCTCCATACGTCAAGCTGCAGCAAGAACGTCCGAGTAAGAAGTAGGTGCAACGGATCCGATTAGTTTCTGTAGCTCGAAGTTTAGTCCGTCGAAGAACTTCTCAGCCTTCTCTTCTTCTGTCGGGATCAGGGTTGGGGCAAAGCGACTTAGACGAATGAACTCCACATTGTACTCTTCCACTGTCATATTATCTTGAGTAAGGCGATTGAACTTGTCCCGAAGTTCTGATCGAGCGATGGCTAGAATGTACATCTCCTGAAAGAGTCTAGAAAACTCTTCCCAAGTGACTCGGTCTGGTCCGAGCCGTATTTTCTCAGATAGCCACCAGTGATGTGCATTGCCCGTCAACTGCATTCTGACGATAGTTATCCAATATTCTCGTGGAAGCTTAGCTGCTTCTAATTGATGTTGAGTGTTGGTGAGCCACTCATGAACTTCTGTTGGCTCCTCCTTGCCTGAAAAGGTGCGGGGCTTCAGCTGGCGAAAATCGATGATAGAGCCCGTCGTTGGCCGTCGTGTTGGTAGATTCGCCTATTCCAGTGCGATTGTTAGGCTGTGACGCAGAGCCTCGTATTGAATCTGCAGTTGGGCTTGCATCATTGTATAGATTATTTAAAATATCTGTTGTCCGTCCATAGCCTGCCCTTGTGGGAATACTGGCATTAATGGAGTAAACTGTGGCGGAGTATCATCTTGTTGGATTCTTGAGGCATGCTGATTCGCTTGACTGCTTCGGTGTACTGATTGACCTCCATCTACTAGTGTTACTTCATCTTCGTTGGTTACCACAATATCTCGTGGTGATCTTGTAGGAGTCTTGTCGTTTTCTCGTGGATTCATTACTCTGTATCCAAAATAAACAATAAGAGGCGCACAAGAGAATAAAGGCAGGATGCAAGTCAAGGAATTAATTCGAATCCGAGATTTGAGAGCAAGAATGATTCAAGCAAGTGGATGAGATCCTACAACTTATCCTATTCTTATTGTAGGCTTGCTCGGTCCCTAAGTTAAAACCAAAAAATTTAGTCGTTGACCTGCATGGGCTACCACAAAAGCCATGTCACGCCCCAGTCCCAAAATATCGAAGGACTAGACATGTGGCAATGGCCAACAGCACACACCGATGGGCAAACCCAATTTAATGGACTCATCAGGGTGTACTTAAGCTGTAATACAATAATAAGGGTCTAATATACTAATCTCATCCACAGAAATGAATACAACAATATCAGAGTATAAAGCAATATCAAATCTCAATAAAACATAACTCGGGGAACAACCCGATAATAAGTCTGATACAATAGTCAAGAGACAAGAATAAAGATAATAACAGCAAATACTAAGTATGGATAAAGCATATACTCAGGAGAAATCCTCGACGATCACCTCGTCCTCAAGTTCTGGTACTGCTCCAATGTATGTACCTGTTCCTGCTTCTGCTCCTGCTAATGCTTCGGTCCCGTATACCTCGGGATAGATCTCCTCTGCTATTCCTGGGGACATAATCCGGATCTAGGTCCTCAGGGGACATAACAAGGTACAAAATAACTCATGCCAAAATAAATGCAGTACAACAATAAATAAATCAATAGGGTAAATTATATAACCAGCTAAGTGATATGCAATATGAGAGCATTAATTATACTCAGGCTGAGACTACTATAGGCTCTGTGTCGGGGAAACCCGTAGCAGCATTTTCTCGAAAGGACAGTACATGTGTCAAAGCTCTGTGTCAGAGTCTAAGACACCTCCAGATAACAATATATATAATATAATCGGTCTTTGATATGGTAATACTCTCCCCACCCAATGTAATCATACGTCTCATATCCACGACGTCTCATGTCCATGTCACGCAGGATCATGACCTCTAACTGATGCAATAAGTCATAATGATAGCTAAGCACATGCAATATCTATGTCATAAATCATGTAACCTATACAGAATCACCATGAATATCTCAGGAAGATTCTGTCTCATGAATAGTGTTAGGTGTCCTGAGGCATGACGTACTTGATAAGGCAAGCACGAGAATGTATAGGGTCTCGGTATCCATGTCTAGGTGATATTACACAACGCCGCATACGGTGTTGACATCCGAATATTATTCGGACGTTAAGTCATGTCACACGGTCCTGGGTTGAACAGAGATCTTATAGTATTAAATCAAGAGAATAGTATAAACAAATGCTACAAGTATGGCAAGGTACACTTGCCTGGGGTTCTGGCTCCAACTGTTGCTCTGGTATCAGCAGAATTTGCAGGTACTACTCCAGTTGCTGAAATAAATATTACCATCAGGTTCAGAAGACATCAAATAGCTAGAATTGCCTGTCCATAAGTCCAATTTGGACACAGGAGACAGTTTCTGGTTAAAGCGGGGTCCACATGTGGCCCGCTTCGTACCAAAAAATGTGTTAGGGACAATATTCTCCAAATTTGTCAAACTTAGTGTCTACAAGTCCAGAACGATAATACGAACCCAACAGAATGTCCAGAACTGAATTTCGATGAGCCGATCACAAAATTGCCCATCAAGTGGAGCCGTGGGCTATCTATCAATCATGACCGAATGAATCCATCAAAAGTTGAAGTACAAGAGACCAATTGTATTTGAGTCCTCTGTAAATTTACTATTATTGACATTAAAACATGGTTATTCTTTTAACCATTTAATACACCTATAAAGTATTAAATAAAAGGTACTATACTGCATGGACACGAAAAGAAAAACACCACTATACATATTGGTGACACAGACACATAAGACCAATTTTGGCGAGTCTTAGTGGAGTGTTTATGTCCTACCCAATATATGTAGCAATACAATAATTATACGTCACCGACTTATGGAGTGAACTTGCTTCCTAGGTCCCCATCTACTATGCCAATATCCATAAAGAATTGAATAAAGGTTTCTTTAAGGCAAGGTCGGCCCTTAGCTCATGGAGGTCCGAGACAAACTTAATTCCGAAAAGAACCTCCATACATAATGAAAAAATAAGTAACTAAAATAAAAGTAAATATAACCAAAAAAAATTGTCACCGTCTAGATTTGAACTAAAGATCTCTAGTGTGTAAGTCTAACATAATAACAACTATACCACAATTCTTTTGAATTAAGGATGGCCCATAGTACATCCTTGTTTTATTCTACATACATCCATATAAATGATGGTACCGTTTAATCTTTGAGCTCTGGACCATCGCCCAATGATACGATCATTTTCTTCCAGCTCAGTAACAAACAGTGTATCTCATAGTATCAGAGTAGAGTTGAGGGAAGAAGCCATTTGGTAGTAGCCGTTAGTAGCAGTAATAGCAGAAATCAAGTTCAGTCCTTCCCTTTGTTCTCAGTTCTTCTTTTCTGCATTTTTAGAAGACTAGTGTACTCAAATCTCAGTCATATCCCAGGATCAGGGCAGTATCGGAAACAAGGTTCTAAGCCTAGTCAACAACCAAGTCACTCACATAATGACAGCTCAGTAACCTGCAATGACTTGGATACCAAGTCACTTATGCCAGCTCAGCATAGGCAATTAGAGTATATCACCAATACTCTGCCATCTATAAATACATGAGAGAAGAAGAGGAAGGGGGAAGATGTGATATTCTAGTTTTCTCTTTAATCTTTAGCCTTAGACTTGTAATGTTATCTTCTTCCTCTATTCCTTTTTTCTATAATAAACCCTAGAAATTTACTTCAATTTTGTGCAATTTTCTTCTGTCAAATTCCCAATTCTCTTCCAATCTACTCTAAAAATGTCTGGATCTGCTAGTTCTGTTAAAAATCCTGGCCTGATGGAAAGAGGACTCCATCAATTGGTATCAGAGCAGCTCAGTCCAGTGATCGAGGGCAAAAAGGAAGGAAGCTCGGCGGATCGGGAGGAGTGACATCAGAAGGAAGGCGAGTTCCAGTGGATGAAGCTCGAATTCTCTCCATCGAAGACACCATGGGGACACTGTCAGGTACTGTTCTCGATCTCAATGTCCGACTTAATAAATTTGAGGGAAAATTCGAACGAATGATGGAGGAGTTGACCATATCTAATCGAAACCCTGAGGTTTCGAACCAGCAATCCATTTCCACACCAATTACACACTACACCATGGCTGCACAAAGTCCTTTCTCTTCCATTCAGATGTTGAATTCACCTGTTCATGCTAACATTATTCATCCATGGAGTGGAAGTCCACTAGTGATGCATACAGTCATGTCAGTCCCTGAGCAAACACTTGTAGGAACCCTGATTTCACAATAAAACCCTAGTTCCCCTGCCATGGGATCCATGACCATTGGACACGAGTTTATGATAATGTCTCTGAACAAGGAACATGAGACAAGGATCAGAATATTAACTGCAGCATTTCAGAAATATAAAGTAAAAAAAGATTCAAAAGCAATTGAAAGCAACCGCAGCTGTACGCGAATCCGTCGTACTCTCCTTCACCACCAAAATACCATATTATTCCGTATATGTTCGAGAATATGTCTGAAAGAAAAGAAGCCTATGGAGGTCCTAAGAGCGAGGTTTATGTGCTCGATAAAATGTGTGAAGAAAATTTGTTGATGGACAAGGAGAAAAAAGAAGAAGAAAAGATTAAAGAACCTACTGCAAAAGGATTCCCTGACAGTTCCTTTCCAGAGGTCTCTATCCTTGATTGGGATGCATCTTTGCCAGTTGAAGAACACGACAACTTATATCTAGAGGAAGATGATCCTCTAGTGGAAGCAGCCTCTGAAATTTCAATACCTATAGTTGACACTGAAAATGTTGTTGAGGTTCAGTTTGATGAACA
Source organism: Iris macrosiphon (assembly GCA_036927795.1). Classification (NCBI taxonomy): domain Eukaryota; kingdom Viridiplantae; phylum Streptophyta; class Magnoliopsida; order Asparagales; family Iridaceae; genus Iris; species Iris macrosiphon. Next base: position 57,520,400 of record JAYESA010000020.1, read on the forward strand.
TCACGATGACCACATGGTTTGGGATCCAAGAACTGGGTTACAGAGCATATCCTTAGCCTATCATATCAGTCTTCCCTTCTCTGAGCTGGAATGGCATACAACCAGCCACTTCTTGGACGAAGAACTTGCAAGGGACATGGAATTAGCACAAGAAAGTGCATTAGCCTTACTAAGTCACAGTGCCACAAACTATAGCACTGTGAAATGGCATTCGTTTTATGAAAGTCTGCAGTTGCTTAATCAATAAAAGCTTCAAGTTCCATCAATGCATGCAGTAGTAGTAGGGAGTGATTTGAATGTTCAGACAAAGTTTGAGACAGAACTTTGTGACTATGTGGCAAGTAAAGCATTGCAAGACTGTGTTCACCTTGTCAATAAAATACTGGCAGCTATTTCATACTGTCACAACCCGCACCCAGGATTTGGGCATGAGTCGTGGGTACGTCCAACCTACGCCGCAACATCGACGGTAGAATATTGTCTAGGTCACAATAAATACTAATATAATACTCACAACCTGTCAATGATATCAATCTCCATAAGGAAGACAATATACATCTCACAATATCTCATAATGTAAACTCAATCACAACAACTATAAGAGTACAACAACTATAAGAGTATAAGGCACGATAAAAGATAGGAAGAATGACATAGTTAAACATCATGTCTCAAAATATAGATAAACCACAGTCTAGCTGTCCAACATAAAGTCTCCATAAGTCTCAACATAAACTAAGAATAAGTCCAAACATAAACTCAATAACCTCAAATAAGTCTCAGTGCATAAGATAAATACTGTCTAGATAACTGCAGGTAATATCTCTTCTAAAGGAATAGTCTCCTCTAAAATCTCTGGTGTGCAGTCTGCATCTATACCCGGTCCATAGTGTGTAGTACAAAAATCCTCAAGATCCTCTGGAAAAAATATCCAGTCAGGATTGGAACGAAGTACAAGCACTAACAGCAGTTCCACATATATTGACAAAAACTATAACACATTGTAAAGAAATACAAGACAGATATGAATACTGGCAATAAGAAATACTGGACATAGTGAAGTACTGGAATAAAGAAATGCTGGAATAAAGAAATACTGGAATATCATCATCAATGTACATCTAGCAATAAAATAGAAATACAAGTGCATGCTAGAACAATAATCTAGAATATAATGAGTACTAGAACAATAACTAGAACATGTAGAGATGCTAGATCAATATGCTAGAGATACATGTCAAGAATATCTAACTAAGTGTGTGAAACATCAGCATATCATGTGATCGGCTTGGGACTGATCAGGCTTGCTATGCATGACTAGCTATGATTCATGTAAGGTCAGGCTAACCATCCGGATAGCTATAATGCAAGCAATAGTCAGGCTAATCATACATAACAGGCTATGAGGCATGTAATGGTCAGGCTGCACCGACGTGAGGTGTGGGTGAGCTATGATTCATGTAGAGTTGGGTATGATCACATAATCTACTAATATTTCCCTATTTTTCCCCAGCTAGCACGATGGATTCCAAATAATGACTCCTCGTGACAGGTCTCGATAATGTCAACTCGTGTAAACAACAATGTCAGAGTCATGTACGCTGTACAACTAGAATTATAGAGATAATCAACATAATGGAAACTATCAGATAATGTACTCGCCTGTGGTCCTTAGCTGGCAATACCAATATCCTGGTTCCAAAGTATCGTCTGAGTGATCCAACAGTCCTATAGACATATCATATAATACAATATTGCATTAGACATTACACTAACACACACAATCAAAACACAGTAATCTCGGAGACTACGCTAGGGGTGTCATGTCTGTAGTTGCTGTGCATAACAGACAGTCAATGATACGGTCTTGCCAGTACGTCGGTGTACATATGGCAGTCTGCTAACATGCTACGTGGTCACAGGTCAATGTAACTACGGGGTATCCGTAATTACATTCGGGTCATCTAGTACATAGACATATTATACATATTATTAACTAACATATACATTAATATTCATTAATTACATATATAATAGATATGTGTATATACACTTAATAGAATTTATAATATGTATATATATATATTTAACAGGTACTAGGGATACATATACAATACGTATACACATGTATATATACTAATTGAGAGATATACTATATATATGTATGTATATATATATTCCAGAATACATTTAAACATATACTAATACGTACATACATACACACAAATTATATATATCCATATACCAACAATACGCGTATACGATCATAGATTAAATATACGTATGCACACAATCATAAAATATACGTATGCGCATACTTGTACATATACGCAAGAGGGGACTCGAACCTGGGTACGTGGGACGAGACGTGCGTGTCGATGTCGTCGCGGAGTGCTCGGTTCAGTCGAGTGGGTTGACAACAGGTGCTTCTCCGGTGTATCTCAGGTGCAGTGGGTTCCCGGTTGATCTGGTCGAGTGCAGTAGTCGTCGACGGCTCGGCGAGTCTTCAGGCGCTGTGCAGGCGTTCAGGCGAGTCGTGCGGCTTCTGGGTGCAGCGGGGCTCGATTTAGCGTCGGTTTCCGGCGGGTTCGACGAGGGGTTCGTCCGGCGGGTTGGTCGTGTGGAGGCGGTACGTTTGTTGGGGGAGAGTCAGCAGGGAGATGGGGTCTGGTCCGGCGGGTTATGGATGACTCCAGCGGGAAGTAGGTCTGGGGACAGTCGGCGAACATGGAAGATGTATGGTGGTGACGAGGTCGTCCGGCGGGGTCGTGGATGACTCCGGTGGAAAGGATCGGTCGAGGAGGAGGAGAACAGCGGCGGTCGGCTGCTGTCGAGGGAAGTGATGGCCGAAAAGAGGAGGTGAACAGAGAGAGGATGGGGGAAGTCGGCTGTGGCTTTGGTGAAAGAAAAAATAAGAAGAGTAACAAAAGGAATATATGTATATTTATATATATGTGAAGGGGGTTGGTTTACCCTAGAAAAGTTTGACTTTGGTCAACACTTGGAAAAAGGGTTCTCATGTAGGTATTTCAAGGGCTAGGATTCAAATGAATTCAAATAAAATTGCTAGAATTTCATTAGTTCAAGGTTTGGAGGGCCATGGTTCAAGGAGATTGATGTTGCATTGCACACTCCCGAAAATTTATGGAAAAAATATACATGAAGGAGAAATGGGTTTATTCATGTGTCGTGTCCAACGGGGTGGATACCTTAATGCACTTTTGCATAAAAGTGCCCAACAATTAAAAAATTGCACAAAGTGAGATTTATTTTTTAATTTAATTAAACTAAATACAATAGGTGTTCTAAAATTAATTAGAAGTACAAGGGACTAAAATTAAGTGGGACACAATTGTCATGAATGAAGTAGACTCGGAATATAATATTACCCTAATTTGGGTTACTCAAAATAGGTCAAGATTGTGTCTCCAATTTCGATTGGATCACACAAGGATACAATGTTTGATTTATATAGAATTAAACAATAGTCGTTTGCAACGAATATTGTGCGACTAAAATGAAGCACAACAAGACATGGTTATGAGTCACACAAGGATCAAAATAACAGTCTGGCATGTCTAGGACAAGGGTATAAAATCTGTTGGAAGACAATGGCTAGAGTAGTGCTCTAATTATCGAAACAACGATAATGTGCAACAATCAAATAAAATTATAGCAATTTAAATATAATAATTATCATGCAATCATTTACACAGTAATTATGAAAAGACGAAAATACCCTTTAATCTAAAATGTGGGGGTGACACATACTTGGCTACAAATCCAGGTATACCTATTCTTCAGTTTCTTCAAGCATCAAATAATAGTGAGTATCCTTGTTCATCCTTCTCTATTCCAAATGGGGCAACTATCCTCATACATAATAAAGATAAAGATGTTGATACTGCGGGAAGGACAGAAAATAGTATAATTTCTTATGCAGACTACGATGAAGATGAAGACATTCTAATGCTTTTATCAGATTCTAGTTCTTCACATCAAGACTTCTTATCCTGTCTTGGTTCTCACGCTATTAGGAACTCATATGGATCTTTTGTTCAAATGGATATGAATTGCCATCCAGAACAAAATGGGGAATATTCATGTATGAATTCTAGTTTTAGTGATGAAATTGGGGACATGGTGAAGGTGTGGGATCTAGGGAGAAAAATTCTTTGATTAACATTTGTCCATGAAGAAAATAAAATTTTTAAGACCCCTTTCGAATGGCAGGGAGTCTGGGGTGGGCTTCTCCTTGAGGATCTGCGGTGGCAGGGAGTACTCCTTCATCTTTCGAATGCCTCTGCAACAAGCATGGGCGGATGTATTGGTTGGCTGGGGTGGGCTCCAGCCCACTCCAAATTTTCAAGTTTTTTTTCTATATATGTAGTCTATAAGATCCCAGCCTAGTCCCCACTTGCAGGAAACTTGAAATTTGGGGTAATTTGGGGTGGGATTTCCCGCCGCTTCCTCTCTCATCATAATTCACAGCCTATCAATGAACTACTCCACAGCTATCTCCTCTGTATCTTAAGGAATGACCCATTTTTATTTTCAAACAAAGAAAGAGAGCTCGAGAGAGCGGCCATTAATGACGAGGCCTAAGATGAAGTTGTTCTCCAACATCAGCGTACCTCCCGAGTCATCCACTCCCTCTCCTCCCCTCTCCAACCTCCTCCTCTCCCTGCATAAGACGAAGCTCCCGAGGCGATGTCGCTGAGAGTCGAGGTGGCAAGGGATGCCCTCGCGAAAACGATAACAGGAGGTTAAGACAATGCGTGCCAAATCTGTCATCGTTCGAGAAGAAGAAATCAGAGGTTGGTAGTTTTTTCTTTCTCTTTCCACCATCTGTTTGATGAAATGCTTGCTTCATAATCCTTTTTTAAGATGCTCCATGCTATGTCTTCTTAAAGGAATATTTTTTTTTACAAACCTTTGTGTGCCGAAGAAGTTGATGGCTTCTCCTTATTTCCTTTGTTAAACAAATGTTGACTAAGAATGATTCATTGATCAAATCATAGTTATAATAATTTGCTCAATCGCTAGTGATTGGGTTCTGTGAATTTTGTTCCGAATTGTGGAACATTTTTGTTCCAGAATGATAAATGTTGCATTTCGGAATTCTAAAACCGAGCTAGATGGATTAACATTAGCATCACTACAATCCTACCAATAAGTATTAATATCATCAGGTTCGTACACTTTATGTTGGTTTTGTAGGAGCAGAGGGTTGGCTAGATATTTTATAGTGAGCGGAAAGTAGTAATAGAAGAACTTACAATGAACTAGAGTGAATAGGAATATAAATTTTTGTCAAATTTTTATTTTTTTCGTATATTGGACACGGTTCTATATTGGTCAAACACAATATAGTATGGACAAGATAAGATATGGACATGACATTCATTTGTTAAAAAAAAAAAAAAAATTCAAGACGTTTTAATAAAGTTCAGTCCAGGATAAGCTAAAATTCTGACTCCGCCTTTGACAACAAGCAAGAAGAGCAAGAGATGGGCATTGAGAAAATAACACAGTAGGAAGCACTAAAGAAGGGCTTACTGGATCCATGGACGGAGGAGATCAGCGCCGTTGTAGTTCTTGATGTCGGAGACCAGGGAGGAGAAGAGCTCCATCTTCTGGCAGCCGTTGTCCATGGGAGTGAGAGGGGGTGTTTGAATTTGAATAATGAACCGTTATACTTTCTTGGCTGTGGCTGATGTAATGGTTAGGGTTAATCTAATGTCCTTTGGGTAGGCTTATTGTACAGCACTGTACCCGGCCCCGTTTACAATCTTAGACCAAATTTTCCATATGGAGGTGGACTTGTCTAGCTCGCATGTATGTGAATGTTTGCTGAACTCTTTGTGGAGTGCAAGTGTTTTACCAAAATATTTTTCATTTCCAAAATAAATCACCAAATGGAAAATAAAATAGCCACCATGGGCGGCCTAACGGTTGGGATTTTTTTGGAAGGTCCTGGCCTCCACTAACCTTTTCTATGTTTTATATTTTGGACTGTTTAATTTTACCTCCTGTTAGATTAGATATATTGATATTATTTCATGTTAGATCAAAAGTTGAGAATATCTTCTTGAAAGTGTCGTTAAAAGTTTTGAAAGTATCGTTAATGAATTTTTAACGACATTTTCAGAAAAATATTCTTAACTTTTGATCTAACAGGAAGGTAATATCAATATACCTAATCTACCAGGAGGTTAAAATCAAATTGCACTTATATTTATTATACGGACATTTTTTGTTTTAAAAATATTTATACTGAACTTTCATATGTTCTATATTTTATTTTTAAAATAAGGATGGTTAGTGTAATAATCTTTTATACAAAACATAAAACATAAAAAATGTTTCTGTAATTATTTTTAAAATTAAAAAAATTAGTATAACAAACATAAAGCACATAAAATATTAGTGTAAATGACCCCATATATTAATGGGTAAGACATGCTCTATGGTGATTTTAGTATGGATGGGTCCAGAAAGTGAGCAATGCTTCTTTACTATGTATGTTTAGCATTTGATATGTTGACTTGGGTTGAACTAACTACAGATACTATGAGTAGTGGAGCACCTAATGCACTTTTCATGATGTGCATCTATGTCGTCTACTAATAAGAAGTGAGGTAAAGTACATAGATCGGTTCTTTGTTGTCTACTAAAAAGAAGAGGTATGATGTTTAGATTGGTTCTAGAATACTTCGTCCGCAAAGGGAACCATGTCAAGTGAATATCTGAAATGTCTAGACTCACTCACGGAATATTTTATAGCTTATAGCTCTGATTCGCTACGTTCCTCGTTCAAGAAGACTATCGAACAACTGCTTGGGGGTAACCTCTTTGAGTTAAGATCCTTATATTCGAAAAATATTATGTCATCACAAACAATATGGCCCTTTGTGGTAGAGATGAGCATCTGGTCGATTCGGTTCAACCAAACCTAAATTTTTTTTTTCAAGTCAAATCTAAATTTTCCCTTGATTAGTGATATACGTGGACCCACTTGTCACTGGAATAATTTGTTTAATTGTCTATAAAACTCTTAGCTACTTGTCATAATCTAACTTGATTGATACAACTTGAAATCAATGTTCTAAACGGCGGAAGACGGGTGCACAACGGAAATGATTCGTGTGACGTTTAGACGTTTGAAATATTTTGTCCATTTTACTCACTTTTTTTGCATAATATACATATTTGAATGGTATTTTATGCATAAATTTTTAGTATCGGGGCTTAATCAAAAATGGTAGAACCAGAAGTTTAAGTCGAGATCAGAAGTTCACACAAAAGTTCCCTCACTGATGAACCTCGATTCTAGCGAACACCTAATAATATGATTCTGATTACAACTTGCTTACAGGATAACAAAAGAATAAGAATAAACAAACTCATCGTTCTTCCTTGCAATCGCAGTTGCAGACGGACAGAACAGAGTTACAACATGAAGAAGAGAAGAGAAAGAAGAAGAAAAAACTCTGCTTGCTGTGGTGATAAAGATCACCGTTGCTCAAAGCAAGATTCGCCCCAAACGATCTGCTTCCAGGAACTAGCAAGTTTACGAAAAACTTCTGGAACGCTCGTTGTCACCTCCTATTTGGACTCGCTCGAACTTCCTGGACTTTAATAGCGGCAGCAGCAACTCTCTTCGTCTCCTTTATTTTGAAGTAAGTTCTCAATGGAGGCACGAAGAGAGTATTTATAGAGGAGCCAGGCTGTCACGCCCTGATCTCCCGCGGTCCCGATTGCCCCCGCTGGGAGTGAGATCACAACGCCAGCGCTCCCATGGGACGATCTTTCTCTTCGGGACGTGATATCGTACGAGCCTAGAGTTGCGCTCGCACAAGGCAATAAAGTTAGTCGTCTTGGTTATCATCGAACTGATCGAGTTTGCAGCGGAGGAGTAGTGTTACAAACAACAATCCATCTGAGTACGAGGCAAAACTCAAGGCATGAGGTTCTCTGAATACAATGACATCGTTCCATACATTATGTCCTTTTATACAAAAGCAGCTCAAAATATCTCGATACAGCTCAAGGAATCGACTCCAGATATCCGAGTCCTGGGGATGAGGCTCGGCTATTGCTTCTTCGGACGATCTAGTACCTGCGAACAGAACTGGTGGGGGTCAATACTTTGGAAAAAGCACTGGTGAGTATAAAATCAACGAACAGAAGCAACAATCACTAAAATAACACTAAGTAAGCATGTGATAAAAATATTACATTACTAGTAATCTTTCTAGTTTTACCTTTATTCATTACAGGATAAGAATCAGGTTACACTTCTTTGAAAACATATTTGAAAGCCATATTTCATATTCGAATACATGCAAGCAGGAAAGACAAGCAGTTCATGCACGATATGCAAGTTTATTTAACTAACTCTGGTGCGCAGCGTGTCTCGTGAGCCATATTCATTCTCTAAAGATTCTGTCATGCATCTAGTGAACTATCTTCTTATCATTTATCTCTACTCATCTTATAAAAAATTATCATCTTATCATGTGAACGAGATAGAAGCATATACGTAAATAAAGACTTCTCTATGAAAGTGGTTTATACAAGAGAACACGTTTGATATCATGTATATCACTTATTCAGTGATTCTTACCCTTCACCGAACGGTTATCCCTGCAGCAGACATACAAGTTAGCAACAATTTACATAAACATATATGTTCTATTTCATGTCCGTCTCTGCATCAAACAGTTAGGTATGCAAGAAGGCTGAATCCTAGCATGCGACCTAACTATATGACGGCCCATGAGTCTACTTTCTCAAGATTAGTAGCGGTGTTATCACGGCCCAACACCGCACTAGTATACTTTTGTAAACACCCGGATTTTTCCTAAATTAAAAATAAATTTTTGGGATTTTTCTGCTATTTTTAAATAATTAAAATAAATATTTTCTGGAATTAGATAATTTTTAAGTATTAAAATAAATATTAAAATATTATGAAAATAATATTTTTGAGTGTAAAATAAATAATTAGATATACTATAATTTTTTTGAAATTTATTGGACCCAAAAACTAGTTTTAAACACCTAAAAACAACGTTTTAAAATAAACCAAACTGAATCGGATTAAACTAACTAAATAAACCAAACCAAACCAATATATCCTGAACCGAACATAACCCTGACTGAACCCAAGCCTTAATGGGTCGGGTCGGACCCGAACCCAGAACCCGAACCCGACCCACCTAGTGCTACAGTAATTCACTAATTATCCCCCGCCGCTCCGACTTCCTAAACCGCCGACCGTTCCCGCGTCCCTCCGTCTTCCGCCGCGACCATTCTCCCCGCCGTTCACGCCGCAGCCACCGCCGCTTAGCCTCCCGCAGCCGTCGACCGACCATCTCCCTGACCGACCACCTCCCTGCAACCGCCGCCCTCCTCCCCTATAAAACCCTCTTCCCCGGCCACTCCTCTCTACCGACGTCACCGCCATCATCCTCCGCTGCCTCCACCGATGACTCCGGCCCACCGCTGCCACTCCCCGAGCTGCCATCATTCACCACCACCACCGTCTCGACGTGAACCCCCGAGCCACCCTCACCGCCGTCGACCACCTCCTCCGTCACCTCTCCAGCCGTCGTACCCTCTCCAGAGCTCCTCCAACACCGCCGCAAGCCCTACCTCCGACAACATAGCCCCCTCCGCTGCACCCAGAGCTCCCCGCAGCAGCCCGAGCCTCCGGCGACCATCCTCCTTTGTCGACCCCGACTCCGGTCGACCTGCAGACGACGCCGCCGCCAGCAACCTCACCACGACGACCAGCAGCTGCCACCGTCCGGCCAAGCACCGTCGTACCGCATCGCGTGTACACGACGTATAGTCGATTCCGGCCTCCTGTTCCGGTGAGCCTTTCTCTCTCCTCGCCCCATCATTTTCCAAACAGACTGTTGCGTCATGTTCCCTAAGTGACACTCTCGAAACCCGTACAATTAGTTTGGGGTATCGCGTCCTGTGTCGGTCGCAAATCATGACACAAAAATAGGAAAAAAAACCCCTATTTCTGAAATTCAGAAACTGGCCAGAACTCACAAGTTCACGAGCGTTTTACGTGCAACCTGTTTAATAATTCTAAAATTTGCTTGAATAGTTAATTAGATAATATAACCAAGATTTAAACCCTGTATTTAGTTTAATTTAATGTGTTGTGGATTATATTTTATTCGAGGGGAAAATTGACCAAAAACTTGGTTAAATAAAATCCTAAATTTTTTTGAACTGGGGGTGCCCCGCTAAACGAGGCAACTTGGTGTGTGCAAATTTTACCGAAAGGTGCGCACTGTCAATACGGACGTGTGGGATTTCGCGAAAGTTGATTTGGATGTGCGTTACACCAGAATCAACGCGTATCCGACGACAACGTCCCGTATCGGCCCTGTTCTGAAACTCGTTGTAACTTCGTGTGTGCTCGTCATTTTGCATGAAACTTGTACCATCGAATTCGTAGCATTTTGATGGTCCTGTGACCCAAGTTTCGTACGATTCTGAGAACGTTGACCAAATCCTGTATCGTGGGCCCCACGGCTCCACTTGACGGGCGATTTTATGATCAGCTCATCGGAATCCAGTTCTGGACATTCCGTTGGGTTCGTATCATCGTTCTGGACTTGTAGACACTAAGTTTGACAAATTTGGCAAACTTTGTCTCTGGCACATTTTCGGTGCGAAGTGGGCCACATGTGGACCCTACTTTGACCAGAAACTGTCAAGTTTGCCCCTGTGTCCAAATTAGACTTATGGATAGGCAATCCTAGCTATTTCATATCTTCTGAGCATGATGGTAATATTTATTTTAGCATTCAGAGGAGTACTTGAAGATCCCACTGTTACAAGAGCAACTGTTGGAATCCAAATCCCAAGCAAGTGTACCTTGCCAATCTTGCAGTACTTGCTTCATAATATTATCCAAATCCCAAGCAACTGTTCATATCATCGGTCTGGACCTGTTGACACTAAGTTTGATAGATTTGGAGACCATTGGTTCTGACATATTTTTTGGTGCAAAACAGCCCACATGTGGACCCCGCTTTGACCAGAAACTGTCATTTTTGCCCCTGTGTCCAAATTGGACTCAAGGACAGGCATTTCTAGCTATTTGATATTTTTTGAATCTGATGATGATGTTTATTTCAGCAACCGGAGGACTGCCTGCAAATTCCGCTGAGGCTAGAGCTACAGTTGGAGCCAGAACCCTAAGCAAGTGTACCTTGCCAAATCTTGCAGTTTTGCTACTTATTTCCTTGACTTATTTATACATTGTTGTGCATGCTTAAACCTAGGAACGTGTGACTTACTTAGCGTCCGATTAATAGTCGAGTGCCAATACCGTACACGGAGTTGTGTAACGTCACCTAGAGATGGTTATTGTGACCCTTTACATTCTCGTGCTTGCAATATCAAGTACATTATACCCAGGACACCTGACACTATTCATGAGACAGAATCTTTCTGAAATATTCAAGGTGATTCTGTATAGGTTACAAGATTTATGACATAGATATTATATTCATAACTAATTATATGACTTTTTGCATTAGTTTTGATCTTGCGTGACATGTACTTCGTGAACTGTGATGTGAGATTACATTGGGTAGGGAGAGTATTACCATATCAAAGGCTGATTATATTATATATATTGTCATCTGGATGTGTCTTAGTCTCTGACACAGAGCTTTGGCACAAGTTCTGGCCCTTCGAGAGAATACTGCTATGGGTTTCTCCGACACTGATCCTATAGTAGTCTCAGCCCAAGTATGACTAAAACTCTCATTTGCATATCACTTAGTTGGTTATATAGTTTACCTTATTATTTCATTTATTGCTGCACTGCATTTATTTTGGCATGAGTTATCTTGTACCTTGCTATGTCCCCTGAGGACCTGGATCCGGATTATGTCCCTAGGATTAGCAGACGAGATCGACCTCGAGGTACACGGGACATGAGCATTAGCAGGAGCAGAGGCAGGAACAGGTGCATACGTTGGAACAAAATTAGAAACCGAGGACGAGGTGATTGCAGAGGATTTCTCCTGAGTATATGTTTCTTATATGCTCAGTTTTAATGGCAATTAAACTCTTTTATTCTTGTTTAAGTGAACAATTGTAACGGACTTAATATCGGGTTGTTCTCCGAATTTATTTACTTGTGACTGGATGATGTTTATTTTCTTTGTTGATATTGCTGTATTTATTTTGTGGATGCGATTAGTAGACCCTGATTGTTGTATTACAGCTTAAGTATGCCCCGATGGATCCATTAAATTGGATTTGTCCATCGGTGTGTGCTGCTGGCCATTGCCACGTGTCCAGTCCCTCGATATTTTGGGACTGGGGCGTGACATGATTTTTGTGGTGGCCCATGCAGGTCAACGACTAAATTGTTCGGTTTCAACTTAGGGACCGAGCAAGCCTGCAGTAAGAATAGGATAAGTTTTATGATCTCATCCACTTGCTTGAAACGTTCTTGATATCTATATCGGATTCAAATCAATTCTTGACTTGCATCCTGCCTTGATTCCTGTGCGTCTCTTATTGTTTATTTTGATGCAGAGTAATGGATCCTCGAACAAATGATGAGACTCCTGCAAGATCACCACGAGAAGCTGTGGTAACCAACGAAGAGGAAATAACACCGGTAGGAGAAGGTCAATCTGCTCAACAAAATCAGCATACCTCGGGAAACCAGCAAGATGACACTTCGTCGCAGTTTACTCCACCAATGACCGTATTCCCACAAGGACAAGCTATGCAACAAATATTCCAAATGTACTACCCGATGATGCAAGCTTATCAGAAGGTTCAGCAAAGCCAAATGGAGGAGTTCATTTGCAGACTTAGCTCAGAGCTACGAAAGTTAATCAGCTCCGTTGCAACGGACGTTGTTACTGCAGTACGAGCCATAGAGTGCATCACCAGGATAGAGTCCAGCCAGAAGCGGCCTCATGCACCAGACCAAGCACAGCAGGAAAGAGCTGCAAAGCGACCCTAGAAGAATCTACCGAGAGCGGCACCCAGAGCCTCATTCCTTCCTACTGTTACTATTGTGGCAAGGTAGGCCATATTGAGAGGGAGTGCAGACGCAAGTTGATATTGTTCTTGATTTGCGGATCCAGCAAATATTTAGCCAGAAGTTGCACGATGCACCGAGGAGAAGCATCAATGGTTAACCGACAAGCGTTACCAGTATTGAGGCCAGCCTGTCCAGCTTTGGGAGCACCACAAATGAAAGTTGAAGGAGTCATACCACCATCTACAGGAAAGAATCAACCGAGGCCACCTTTGATACCCCTGGCCATACTCTTCCAGCAGGCCCAGCAACAGCAGAGGGCACCACCTCAAGAATGCGGACAAGCTTTCGCGATGACATTTGGAGACGTACAGAATCATGGAGTAGCTAACGCGCGTAAGTTTTCGTAGTTATCTCGTTTAGATTTGCTTTAGTTTGTGCCTGCTGGTTCGTGACCTTAGCCTTGACCTGATAGTTTTAACTTGCTGTAAACCCCCTGATTTTCAAGAAATTTTAATTTGAAATTTTTCACAATTTTCTGGATTTTTTTGAGATTTTCTGAAATTAAATTCAGGTGTTTTAATTATTAAATGATTTTTTTAATGATATTAAATAATATTAAAATGTGATGAAAATTATATTTTCTAATGTAAAATTAAAAATTGGACATAGGGTAATTTTTCGGGAATTTATTGGACCCCGGATGGATTTTAAAAGCCCTTAAAACTAATTAATTAATTAAACCAATAATAAACCGGTTTATCCGAACCCAAAATAAAATCGAACCGGACCGGCCGGTCTACCCGAACCGGCCCAACCCCTTAACGGGTCGGATCCGGGTCCGACCCGACCCGCTTAAGACCCGGCCCGCAACCCTTCTCCTCCCCAACTGTTCAGTCCCGTAACCGACGAGCGGCCGGCCGACTTCTCCGTCGCGCCGCTCCGGTTTCCCTTCCCACCGGCCGCCCTTTCGACCCCGGCGCCTCCCCTTCCTATTCCGGCAACCTCCGGCCGCTCCACCTTCCCCTTACCCTATTTAAACCCGATGCCCGCCTTGACTCCACCGTCTCCCCCTCGCTTCGGCTGCCCTGCACCTTCCCGAACCTCGCTGTCAGCCTCTATCCCTCCGCCGCGAGCCATCTCCTTCCTCCCAGCGCCTCGCCGCACAGCTCCGCCCCTTCCCGCCTCAGTTGACCCGAGCTCGATGCCCTAGCAACAGGCCCAGCACGCCGCCGGCCGCCTACGCTGCCCCAGCACGCCGCCTCCGGCCGCCCGAGAGCCGCCCGCCTCGCCGCCAACCTCCGACGACCCCGGGCCTAGCCGCAGCGCCGCCAAGCTCCGGCAAGCAGCCCGAAGCCCTAAACCCTAGCCGGACACGGCCCTTCTTGTCGACGCGGACACGAGAAAACCCAGTTTTTCGAGCCCTGTTCAGGTACCCATATCTCTCTCCTCGCTGCCCCGTTTTTAATTCTGTCAGTTGCATCGCGTAGCCTGCATGACCTCCTCGGTGCCCGTGCAACCGGCTCGGTGCATCGCATCCTGTGGTGATCGTGAAACGCGATCCAAAAATAGGAAAAATAACGCCCTGTTTCACCCCGGAACTGAGTACGCCCTACCAAACGGGACGACTTGGTCGCGTGCGGTCTTCACCGATACGTGCGCATCGTTGATACAGACGTGCAGGATTTTGCAGAAGTTGATTCGGATGTGCGTGCACACCGAAATCAGTACATATCCGCGGACAATATCCCGTATTCGACCTTTCTGAATCTCGCTGTAACTTAGTGTACACATGTCGGATCGAGACGAAACTTACGCCATCGGACTCGTAGCAATACGCTGGTCCTTTGAGCTAAGTTTGGTTCAATTCTGAGAACGTTGACAAAATCGCGTGTCGTGGGCCCCACAGGCTCCACTTGACGGGCGATTTTGTGATCGGCTCATCAAAATCCAATTCTGGAAGTTCCGTTGGGTTCGTATCATCGTTCCTGACCTGTTGACACTAAGTTGGATAAAATTGGAGACCTTTGACCCTGACACATTTTTTCGGTGCAAAGCGGCCCACATGTGGACCCCGCCTTGACCCAAAATGTTATTTTTGCCCCTGTGTCCAAATTGGACTCAAGGACAGGCGTTTCTAGCTGATTGATATTTTCTGAATCTGATGGTGATATTTATTTCAGCAACCGGAGTACTGCCTGCAATCCCCGCTGAAGTCAGAGCTACAATTGGAGCCGAAAACTCAGGCAAGTGTACCTTGCTAAAATCCTGCAGTATTGTTACTTAATTACTTGACTTAATTAACTGTTGTACATGCTTAAACCTAGGGCCGTTTGACTTACTTAGTGTCCGATTAATAGTCGGGTGCCAACACCGTACGCGGCGTTGTGTAAGGTCAACTAGAGATGGATATCGTGACATTTACATTCTCGTACTTGCCATATCAAGTACATTATACCCAGGACACTTGACACGAATCATGAGACCGAATCTTCTTAAAATATTCAAGGTGATTCTCTATAGGATACAAGTTTATGACATAGACATTATCATGCTTAGATTTTATTCTGACTGGTTGCATTAGTTTTGATCCTGCGTGTCATGGACATGAGACGTGCGATTACATTGGGTGGGGAGAGACACACAGGCTATAGGCTAATTTATATATATTTATTATGGCGAGGCCTTAGACTCTATATCAGAGCTAGGCACTCTACTAGTGAGATATTATTGTGAGGCCTTAGACTTTACATAAGAGCTAGGCACTCTACTAGTGATATCACTGCTACCGGCTCCCCAACACAGAGCATGTAGTGGTCTCAGCCTGAGTTTTAGTGATGCTCTCTACTTGCATTTCACATAGATAGTTATATAGTTTACCCTATTATTTTATTATTTGCTGTACTGCATTTATTTTGGTTTGAGCTTTCTTGTACCTTGCTATGTCCCCTGAGGACCTGGATCCGGATTATGTCCCCAGGATTAGCAGACGAGGTTTATCCAGAGGTATACGGAACAGGTGCACTTCTCGGAACAGTACCAGTACCTAAGGACGAGGTGATCGCTGAGGACTTCTCCTGAATATCTGCTTCTTCCATGCTCAGTTTTATGGCAAATTTAACTATTTATTTCCTGTTTATGAGAACAATTGTAACAGACTTAATATCGGGTTATTTCCCGATTTTATTTACTTTTGACTGGATGTTGTTTAATACTTTCTATTGATATTTCTGTGTTTATTCTGTGGATGAGATTAGTAAATCCTGATCAATGTAATACAGCTTAAGTATGCCCCGATGGATCCATTAAATTGGGTTTGTCCATCGGTGCGTGCTGCTGGACATTGTCACGTGGCCAGTCCCTCGATATTTTGGGACTGGAGCGTGACATGGTTTTTATGGTGGCCCATGCAGGTCAACGAATAAATTGTTCGGTTTCAACTTAGGGACCGAACATGCCTGCAATAAAGATAGGATAAGTTTTTAGGATCTCATCCACTTGCTTGAAACATTCTTGATATCTATATCGGATTCGAATTTATTTCTCGACTTGCATCCTGCCTTGATTCCTGAGCGCCTCTCATTGTTTATTTTGGTTGCAGAGTAATGGATTTACGAGCAAACGACGAAACTCCAGCAAGAACTCCAATAGGTGATGAAGCCACCTACGGAGAAGATGAAGTGACACTATTAAGTGGAGATCCCACTGCTCACCGAAGCAGCCAAGCAGATCAACAAGCTTCTAGATTTCGACGAGATGACATCCCACCTCCATCGCAGTTCAATCCACCAATGCCTGTATTCCCTCAAGGGCAGCCTATTGACGGGCAACAGATATTTCAGATGATCTACGGAATTGTAGAAGCATGAAAAATACGCTGGGAGGATCTACGCAGCCTCTTGATGCAGAGCAGCATAAACAGAGGCCTTCAGAGCCATCAAACGTGCAACAGAGCTTTCTCCGCTAAAAACACAGCATGAAGTATAAAGCTCAAAGAACTATCCGCGTAAGTGCAGTACGTCCAGGCCGCTCCAGCGTAAGATATAGTTCTTCATCGCCTCCATGGCATAAAACTCAGCCGCTCTCAAAGCAGCGTTAATGCGTACGAGGAACGCTTCGTTTTCCCCGAAATGAACATGTCAAGTCACGCAGTGAACCTGCCCTCTGACTCCTGACAAAAAAAGTGCTGCACGGCTACCCAGACGACGGCTGAAAACGATGGCAGACCCCTCGGGACGCGCCCACAGTATGATGGCGGATCTCGGCATTTAATGCAGAGGATTTGGTTAAAATATCACCAAACCGTCGGTTACCAAAGTCCCCCCAGCGTAAACCGCTCTTTCGCGTACAAGGGAATACGCCGCCTTGTTTTACACAGGCACATGAGCTGTTTTACGCTCCGCAGTAGACAAACCACCTGCCACGTCAAAAGCTACACTTCATACAGGGCCCGAGGCACGTCTCTACGTCAAATTGCACAGAGCGGTGACAGTTTCCCTCAAGACACGTCTCTGCGACGGATGCACAGAAGGGCTGCAGACCTTCAAAACACGTCTCCGCATTTAATGCACAGGAGGGTGGCAAATCTCTGTAAGAGATTTGATTACACCTTCGAAAGTCATAATTCCGGCGAAGACGTCCACATCAACACTCTAGCACGGTACGCAGCGGCTTCTACGTCCATCCAGGACTGTGCTCATTCGGCTTCAAACGCCCACTCAGTCTCTACGACCATTCGGCTTCTATGCCTGTTCGGCTTCTATGCCTGTTTGGCTTCTATGCCCATTCGGCTTCTACGCCTGTTCGACTTCTATGCCTATTTTGGCTTCTACGCCAGGGGTGACAGTCATTTGGCTTCTACGCCAACCTCTTCTACACAAGGGATACCTACCTACGTGGCTTCTACGCCGTGATCTTCGCAGCAGATATACGCGTTTTGTCCCCTTAGTTGGACATGTGTCATATGCTCACTCAAAAGGTCATTTATGCGCAGGCATTGGTTATTTTAACCGTTGTGTAAAAGGGTGCTGTATTGTCCACTCCTCGGTTGTTACACCGACGGAGTGATCACTGTCACCAAAACTCTATAAATAGAGACCCCTATCAATGGGGAACAAGGTCGACAATTTGGAAGATCGAACCAGGTCGGAGAATTGGTAAAAAGAGAGAGAGAGAGAGAGAGAGAGAGAAGGAGAAGGAGAGAAGAGTCCGGAGCTCAGGCAAAGAGTAGGGGTCGACGGCTCTGGCACCGTGCATCCACCCTCCTTCGCAGCCTTCGGAGCCGCTACCCGTCTTCCACGGCACTTTTTCAACATCGTGTAGTCCAAGGGCTAAAGTGATCGACTGCAGATCAGACACCTATAGCAATTTATACCCAGATTAAATAAATTGTACTCCCGCATCCTCGTATAGGATCGAATTGTACAAGTTTGTTTGTAAACCAAAGGGCACGGATCTCGTATAAACCCTGTCATTGAATTACACTTTCATTCTTTCGTTTAATACCACAAACAAGATGGCGACTCTGCTGGGGACATCTTTCTCTTCTGACGAGGAAGTAATTGCTCAACACAATGCGGTATCCGTGGGATCCGCAAAAAAGACACTGGTCGTCCAATTTGACCAGTCTGCCTACGAAGACATGCTTCGGACTGGGGGTAGCTCTCACTCTCTCTCCGTCCAAGACAACAGGAAGCTGCGCAAAGTGTGGATGCCCAAGACATCCTCCGCCGTTCCTGTGGATTCTCCGATCTCTCCGATCTCTCCGACCAATGAGGTGGTAGCATCGCTCCCTCCGTGCCCCGCACATAAAATTCAGTCTCCCGCTACGTGCGGTACAGATAAAACTTTGGGCAAAGCCTCAGCGCTAACCCAGGAGTATCCACTGCGCTTTACGCACAGAAATCAGTCTCCCGCTACGCGCGGTACAGACAAAACTTCAGGCAAAGCTTCAACGCTAACCCAGGAGTACCCACTGTGCTTTACGCGCAGAAATCAGTCTCCCGCTACGCGCGGTACAGACAAAACTTCGGGCAAAGCCTCAGCGCTAACCCAGAGGTATCCACTGCGCTCTACGCGTAGGAACCAGTCTCCCGCTACGCGCGGTACAGACCAAACTTCTGGTGATGCCTCAGTGCCAGGAAAGACAACATCTGACCTCTACGAGGAACCAGATAAATGCCGTGATTTCTGCAAAGGGAAGCAGGCAGCGGAATACTCGACTCCTCGGCCGTTACGCCAGCGAAGAAGCAATCTGCCTACCCTCCGGATTATGCGGGAAGCCGACGGCCAGCTGAGGACCTCTTCAGCCTTACGCCACTCTGAGCGAATCTCCAATTTACGCCAGGCAAGGTCCAACGACATAAAACAAGCTCAAGTTGCTACTCCCCCTGACCTGCGCAAATACTTAATCCAGAAGCGTAAGGAGAGGGGACCTTCCAACATGTCTATTATGCCCCCTAGCGAGCAATGTTGTAATAGTCATAAAATTGTGATTGACTGTTGTTGTTCTAAGGCAAAACGGCCGATTTTTGACCGGTTGAGCTACTCTCAGTCTTTTCCGGAAGAAGAGCCCGCGTATGCGTCCGTGAACATGGCTTCTCACATACCTAGAGGAGGGCCGAGCTCAAGACGTCATCCCGCAGGGCCTCCGAGCCGAAGAAGATTCGAAGACCTCCTCAGGAACACTGAAGCTGGGGTGTTCCAAAACACCCGTGCAAGGTCACAGCAACCGGCTTCGTACTCATCTGATTCCGACACTGGGGGTCGCCAATCTCCTAGATCAGATGCTGAGAGTATAGAGTCGACTTCTGCAGCGACCTATACTTATCCTTCGAGGAAGCCCAGGGAAATGGGAGTCTACGCCATTGAAGACGAACGCGAGGAAGCTTCACCGTCAGGAAACGCGGAACAACGCATCACTATGCTAGAAACATCTCTGAGACAAATACAATCCACGATGGAGAACATGCACCGGATGATGCTAGCTCAGCACGCAACTACCATGGCTCAAGCATCGGTCCTGCCAACTCAGATACGTGTGGGGGTAGACTTACCACCATCCAACCCGAGCCAAGAGCCTGCGCTAGATCAAGAGTCAGCAGTTCCTCCGCTTCCTCACTCAGGGAATGCCTTACCTCCCGCTGGAGTTACGATACAACCAACTCCGTACCACTCCGTAGCCCCGCTTCCGACCGAAAATCTGATGCAGGCAGTACGGGAATTGAAAGCCCAGTTCGACGCCTTGAAGCACAAAGATCAGCTCAAGAAACTGGGAATCAACCAACCCTACCCAGTTATCTGGGAAGAAGTCCCTTTTCCTCCGAAGTACAAGCCTCAGACTATGGCTCTGTTCGAAGGAAAAACATCGCCCAGTCAATACATGAACTATTTCAGTATGATGACGGTGTTGCTACAAGGGAATGACGCCCTCCTTACTCGGGTGTTTAAAGGCTGCCTCTCAGGAGTAGCCTATCAGTGGTACCGTAGCTTGGCGGACAACTACATTATTTCCTTCGAAGACTTCAAAGTTTTATTCTTCACGCGATTCTACGAGGGTGGGATGGACATGTCTATGTCCTCTCTCATCGAAGTCAAACAAAAGGAAAAGGTGGACGTTCGCACCTTCGTCGAACATTTTCGTCAGGCCACCTTACAAATGCCTCCAGGAGTTCCGGACTCGGCGTTAGTAGACATTTGCAGGAAAAACCTTCTTCCTGTAGTCTCGGTGTTTACATGACCATATTAGTTCCATGAGTGGCCTTCGTTCATCGTCTCGACAGTGGCCTCCGAAGACAACAGTCGCAAGGCGCGCGACAATGGCATCATGATCTCCGCCTCCGATAGAGGCAAAAAGTCATCTCCTAGCAGCGACCTTTTTCGCAGCTCTAAGGGAAAAGAAGCTCTGACAGTCAATACGTTTAGACAATAGACGGCGGCGACCATGCAGACGAAGCCCGGGACTTCCAGGCCCGTCAAAGTCTACTCTTTCGACGACGACGATATCCCTAGTATATTCGAATGTCTCGTCAAAAGCGGCAAGATCACCCTTCCAGAGCTAAGGTGGCCCCAAGAAGCCGGAAGTACTGACGACCCCAAATACTGCATCTTCCACATATACGTACACCACCCAACAAAGGCGTGTTACATACTGAAGAGGAAGATCCAGGGGTTGATCGATGCTAAGGCCATCACTCTGCACAACGCCGAGAAGACGGTCACGGCCAACATGATCTCTCTACGGTTCGGCGATCTGCCTTCCCAAGAGGTCATGAACGGTGTCACGCCCATTTCTCGAGCTACGATGGACATCGTCAATCTTCCTCCCTCTAGAGATCAAAATCAAGACCTAGTACCCCTGACCACCCGGCAGGGCGAAATCATGTGGGTTCATCCAGATTTGGTGTCAGAGCTCGAGGAAGAGACCAAGAAGAGCCCCAAATGCAGACCATGCCACATGGTCGCAACTTCTTCTGCATCGGACGAAGACGAAGTATTTGCCGCAACCCGTTCGGGGAAGGCCTACCTCAACGACAATGGAGCAGGTCAGGAAGGTGCGCCGGCTGACGCTCCAGCCGCCAAACCTTCAGAACAAGGTCCCGCCATGCAAAATATCAGCCCTGCGAAACCTACTCCGGTGAAAAAGGGGAAGCAGAGAGAAGTACGCTTTGATAAACCTGTGAAAAACATTCCAAGCAAAGGTTTAGAGAAGCCGTACGAATTTGACATCCTGGCCCAACTAGCCAATACGCCGGCCAGGTTGTCCATCTTTGAGCTACTCAGGCTCTCCCCGGACACTCGTCTAGCCCTGAGTGAAGCACTGATGCAGGCGGAGGTATATTTGACCCAGCTCAAGTCTCCCGACGAGGAGCCAGTGACGTGTCCTCAATGCCACAACGTGATGGAGGTGGTCCCAAATATCACTTTCACTCAAGATGACATGCTGTTAAAACATAACAGACATGACAGGCCCCTCTATTACACCGGGTACGTCGGTTCCATGGAGGTCGACCGGATTCACATAGATCCGGGGTCGTCGATCAGCATCATCCCTCACAGTCTGCTCAGGCCGCTAAGAATTTCTACCAGCGAACTGGCTTACACTACCACTACAATTGTGGGTTTCAACGCTGGAAGAAGTAAGCCATTGGGGAAGATCCGCTTGAGAATCCAGATCGGCAACCTTAGATCGGTAGCCACATGTTACGTCATCGATTCAGAGGTGACCTACAACATTTTGCTGGGAAGACCGTGGATCCACGACCGCAATATCGTTCCTTCAACCCTACATCAATGCCTTAAATATGTAGACGCACAAGGAACCGTACAAACGGAGGTGGCTGACCTAAACCCGTTTAAAGGAATAGAATCCTACTATTCTGATGCCGTATTGTACTCCCAAGACCACACGGAAGAAGCGCCAGGCGAGGCCAAAGACGGACCACTCGTCCAAGAGCCAGAAGAGCCCTCTACCACACTGCCGCTGTCGATCAAAGTGAAAGGACGAACCACTCGTCCAAGAGCCATAGAGCCTATGGCTATCCACCTTAACAAAACTAAGTCAGGAGAAGGGAGTGATCCTCTGGTAATCACTTTGAACTGGAAGCCTCCACCCTTGGCCATCAACCTTCGGCACAACAGGCGGCCGACTGATGTAAGGGCAACCAGGAACGGAGTTCCAGATGATAATAAACATCCTCTTTTCTGGTACATCGGTGCTCAAATTCCGAAACAGGAATCCACTCTCCATGACGAAGTAGAACCAATAGCACGAAAATTCTTGGAAGCTATAAACTCTTACCGTCCGTATGTCTGGGAAGTGGCATCATCATCCAACGTCGTCACGACATATGGGCCACACGAGGATTCTATCTTTATCGTCCCGCCTACCTGCAGCAGCCAGCGTTCGATAGTCTTCGGCCGCATGAGCAATCAACCAACTGCCCAGGAAGATCCTTTCGACAACGATACTGGGAGAATACAGGTTCACCGATACAGCCCTCAAGCGCTGAAGATCATGCAAAATATGGGCTACGACTTAAAGCGGAAGCCACGCCTCAACTACGGAAGAGGCAGACGAACGCCGCCGCGTGGCAACACCCGCTATCAACAGACCCATTTCGGATTAGGATATGCCACCGCCCTTGCGACTTCTAAGTCAGACGAGGACATCTCTTCCTCCTCCCAGAATGGCTCGTCGCCCCCCGACTCACCTGATGCTCTCGAACAAACACTATCAGTAAATATGGTGGTGACAGATCCCTCAGGAGCAGATGAGCAGAATTCGGAGCCATTTGAGAATGACTCTTGGGCTCAGCAAATGGATACACAGTGGAAATTCTGCTTCGAGCAAAGAGAACCTTCCACCAAAGATGAAGTTATCTAGATCGATGTTGGGGGTGAACTTTCGCCGAAGCCAATATTTATCAGTAACAACCTTCTCCCAGCTGAAAGGGAAGAAGTTATACAGCTGATAAAGGAATACATCGACGTCTTTGCATGGAATTATGAGGACATGCCAGGCCTGGACCCGAAAGTAGCTACTCACAAGCTCAATATATTGACTGATTCAAAGCCAGTAAAGCAGCACCAACGCCGGTTCCGCCCAGATATGATGGACGCCATCGAAGCTGAAGTCAAGAAGTTGATAGCCTGCGGTTTCATCCAGGAAGAACAACATCCCGACTGGGTCGCCAATGTTGTCCCAGTCATGAAAAAAATGGAAAGGTATATATCTGCATCGATTACCAAGATCTGAATGCGGCCTGCCCCAAGGATGAATTCCCTCTTCCCATCATGGACATCATGATCGACAACACCTGCGGCTTTGAACGCATGTCTTTCATGGACGGGTTCTCAGGGTACAATCAGATCAAGATGCATCCTGAAGACGATAAGCACACCGCCTTCCGGACACCATTGGGAGTATATTGCTACACGGTCATGCCCTTCGGATTGAAGAACACCGGGACTACATACCAACGAGCTATGAGTAACATATTCTACGAGCATTTACGCAAAACAGTGGAATATTACGTGGACGACATAGCCGTCAAGAGCCGCCTCAAAGGTGATCACATTCAAGACCTGAGGACGGTATTCGAGTTAATGCGCCAACATCAACTCAAGATGAACCCTACGAAGTCCTTTCTGGGTGTATCTAGTGGCAAATTCCTGGGATTTGTCATTACCGCCAAAGACATCCAAGTGGACCCTGATAAAGTTCAGGCAATCGTGGAAATACTACCGCCCCGTAATCTGAGGGAACTCAGAGGATTTCAAGGACGTTTGGCTTACATCCGGCGATTCATATCCAACCTCTCGGGGAGATTTCAGCCCTTATCTTATCTCATGAAGAAAGGTGTATCCTTCGTATAGGACGAAACCTGCCAACAAGCGTTCGGAGATATCAAGCGCTACCTCACCAGTACACCAGTTCTGGTGCCTCCCGTTATGGGAAAACCGTTCTTGCTGTACGTCCGAGCAATGGATCATTCGCTAGGAGCTCTTCTCGCACAGAAGAACGATGTAGGGCATGAACATGCTATCTACTACCTCAGCAGAATGATGGTCAGAGCCGAACACCGGTACAACCCAGTGGAGAAAGAATGCTTGGCTCTGATGTTCGCTATCCAAAAGACGCGACACTACATCACCGACCAGACTATCCACATCATCTCCAGGATTAACCCTCTTCGAGTACTGATGAGCAAGCCGAGCGTTCTTAATTCCCGACTCGCAACTTGGGCGATGCTGTTAACACCATATGACATGGTATACGTACCGCAGAAGTCCATCAAAGGCCAAGCGCTGGCCGACTTTCTAGCTGCTCACCCGATCCCGGAGGCCTCCAAATTATACGAAGACATTCCCGACGAAGTTGCAGAATATAATTCTCCAATGAAAGGTGACGCATGGCAACTGTTCTTCGACGGCGCCTCCAGAACCGGTCCTAAGGGAAACATCATTTCGGGAGTGGGAGTCGTCCTGGTCGCCCCTGATCAGCTCGTCATCTACCGAGCATATTCTCTTAGCGAGCCCTGCTCCAACAATGTGGCGGAGTACAACACTCTACTAATAGGGCTCCAAGTTGCTAAAGAGCTGGGGGTAGAGTCCCTGGAAGCTTTCGGTGATTCTCTGCTTATCGTCAATCAAGTCAGGGGAATATATGAAGTCCGGAATCCAGACCTCATCCCCTATCACCAAGCGACGGTCGAGATAGCCATGACATTCAAGGAGTTCTTCCTAGAGCATGTACCTCGATCTCAGAATCAGGAAGCTGATGCCCTAGCCAGTCTAGCGGCAGATTTAGCTACTCCCGTAAGAAGGCAGGATTTGGTAATCCTTCTTAACAGAGACTTGTTCTGTGTGAAGAACAGTTGTCACATAGAATGCAGCTACGCTGTCAACATCGATCCTCCTACGAGAGATTGGACAAGTCCCTTCATAGATTTTGTGGCATACGGAATCTTGCCGGAGGACCCCAAAGAAGCAGTATCCGTCAAGAGACGATCACTACGCTTCTACTTTGATGCATCTTCACAAAGCCTATATCGCGGGACCTACGACAGATTACTATTGAGATGCCTCTCTAACGATGAAGCACAGCAGATTATCCATGAAGCTCACGACGGCGTGTGCGGAGCGCATCAACCCGGTCCTAAGCTACAGGATCGCATCAGGAGAATGGGCTATTACTGGCCTACTATGATCGCAGATGCAATACGGTATGCAAGATATTGCAGAGCCTGTCAGGTTCATGCAGACTTCATACATCAACCGTCCGAACATCTACATCCCACGGTCGCATCCTGGCCTTTCGAAGCATGGGGTATGGATATCATCGGTCCTATTCACCCGTCTTCTTCCAGGGGTCACCAGTTCATACTGGCCATCACGGATTACTTCTCCAAATGGGCAGAGGCAATCCCTCTCGCTGAGGTAAAGGCATCTAATGTGATCAGCTTCATCAAGCATCACGTCATTTATCGCTTCGGGGTACCCCGGAGGATAATTCACGACAATGGGCCTCAGTTCATCAGCCAAGCGTTTTATCGGTTTTGCGATAAAAATCAGATACGCAATATTTCCTCTACGGCATACTATCCAGCTGCTAATGGTTTGGCGGAAGCTTTCAACAAAACCATTATCAAACTCTTAAAAAAATTCGTCTCTTCAAACAAAAGAGACTAGAACGAGAAGCTGGGCGAATGTCTCTAGGCATACCGCACAACGGTACGGACGCCGATAGGCTGTACCCCGTTCTCGCTGGTCTACAGGAGCGAAGCGGTTCTCCCCATTGAAATCCAGATCCCGTCGCTCAGGATAGTCGTAACTAATGAGCTGACTCGAGAAAAGAATGACCTGTTAAGGCTCCAAGAGCTGGAAGGATTAGACGAGAAATGCCCCCAAGCTCAACAGCGCATCGCGCTCTACCAAGCACGCATTTCCAGAGCTTTCAATCATAAAGTGAAGGAAAGGGTGTTCAAAGTCGGCGAGCTAGTTCTAGCCGTAAGAAGGCCGATGATTCTTACTCACAGAAGTAAAGGCAAATTCCAGTCCAAGTGGGAAGGCCCTTATGTGATCGAGACAACGTTCTCGAATGGCGCTTACAGGTTAGCCCAGCCTAACGGAGACCTGTTAATGGCTCCTATCAACGGTAAATTCCTGAAGAGGTACTATGCTTAATCTCCCCCGCTCGAGTGGAATATAGCGAGGATCTCGATTCTGACAAAACTACTCCCAGAACGCAATTAGTTGGGTTACACTCTATCATGTCCGTAAGACCTCTGAATAGATATCCCGCTAAAAGGTTATCGAGAGTTTATCATGTCCATACTACCTCTGATATTACTCTCGCCTAAAAACTGTCATTTATATTCCGAAATGACGGGTCCACAAAAGTCAGAAAGGAGTCGCCTTTATTTATTCCCAAAAGGGAGGCAGAATTACATCTGGGCAAGCAAAAAGGGAAAGGATACATCATGATGGCGGAGTAGTCAGATTGCGAATCAGCCGCTCCAGTACAGCTATCCTCTCATTCCTAAGAGCCAAGGCGTCGGCGCGAGCCTGCTCCAGCCGTGCCTCGGGAGTGTTCGTAAGGGTCAGATCGGCCTTTGCCCGAAGATATCCCACACGAGCAGCTTCTGCACGGTCCAAATCCTGTCGCGCTGCGCTCAGACGACCAGCTGCTACCTCTAGACCCGCCAGCGACTGAGAAGCCCACTCCTCTGCCCGAGCGAGTTTTTCCTTCAGCTTGGAGGCCCTCGCCGCATTCCCTTCATGCTCGGATCGACACTGCGTCTCAACAACAAGAGCCTCTTCCACGACAGCTTTTCTCCTATCCATCTCCAGCTTATGCTTCTGGATGGAGTTGTCTAGGCTTTCCAGCTTTGTAGCAAGCCGCGCAGTCATGAGGTCGAACTGAGCCTGGACATCAGCATCGAGGCTGCCCCGAGTCAGCTGTAAGTATTCGGTAATGGGTTGCTCTAACCCATTAACCACCGCCTCCAGGGCGTCAGCTACCCCAGAATCGCCGAGCTCCCTGATGACCCCGATCGAAGCAAGAGAAGCCTTCTTCAGGCGCTCGAAATCTAGACTCTTCGCTAACACCATTGATATCATCATTTTCAAACCGGTGTAGAAGAGGCTGGTATGTTGCTCGGTCAACGCAACTAGATCCGACTGGACGTCGGGAGCGGCCGCAATATCAGCAAGTCCCTCTCCAGGGATAATTGCAGATGAGGTGGCCACAGCCGTCGCATCGACGCATGGCGCGACCGAAGAAGGTACGGCAATGGCGGTCGAAGTCATCACCACACTCACAAGAGGCAAGGTCACGACGACGGGTTCATCCTCCTCTTGAGGTGACGAAACTACTCCGGGCGTACTGGCCCCCGAAGCCACTTCCTCATCGAAGTCGGACGCCTCCATATCATCGTCAAGAGCCCGAGCGTAGCCAGAATGCGCTTCAACGCTATACTCCCCGTGGGCGCTATCCCCTGAAAAGAGGACAAGAAAGTTAATATCAGTATGATGATAATCTTTCTAAAAGGAGACATAAAGACGATATTTACCCGGAGCCAACGACATATACGACGCATCCGCACCCGAGGTAGCTAAACCACGCCTTAATGATGCAATACGAACCGTCATACCTGGAGAAGGAGGTGGGCTGACCGACATCACCAAGAGTTCCGTCAAGCCTTCACCGAGACGCGGTCGAGGTTCATCAGCTGGAATCTCGCCAGACGTGCTCGCTGACACGACGGAAGTTTTTCCCGCTGCTGACCTCGGGAAAGATTCTCCCATCTGCCTCGGCCACACAGGCAACCTAGCTCCGCTACCTGGAGCAGCAGCTACGATAGCGACCTCTAGCGAGGATTCTCCGGCGCCGCCGGTCGGAACTGTAGAAGGTCCCTCTCTAAAAGGCGAGGAACCTTCAGCCAAAGAATCATCCCTGATATGGGGAGAGGCAGGCTCACTCCCAGGAGCCTCAACACCAAGAATGCGAAGAGGACGAGCAACCGTCTCCTTCCTCCTCTTACGAAGAGAAACTTCCTTCGGAGCAGAAGCCCGTCGCTTCCCAGAAGAGACTACCAAAGCCCCCGCAGGCGGAGGCACTTCGTACCTCGGCACCGACACCAGAGGCTCATCCGGAGTACCAGACTCCTCGCCCTCGTCCGAAGAAACCGAGAGGACGTCAACTCTTCCCCCAGGCTTGGGAGAAGGCACCCTGAAGCTTCCACGCGTGTCAAAATTACGACGGAAGGTGTTAATCGCCACATAGAACTGGGCGTAAGAATGGAGAATGCGGAGCTCCGTGGAGGTTGTAACGACCGGCACGATAAAGATTGCCCCCGTACAACCCATGAGGAAATACCGCCATCCTCTGGCTCCATCAATGAGTCTGCCCCTGGACCTAAAGCTGGTGACGACATTGCCCACGTGCAACTGATCGTACCCAAACTGCCGGGCAAACCGACTAGGCAAGTAGGGCTCGAAGAAATAATGGTCTTCGCTCCTATACAGTAGATGGGAGGGTCTAATACAGACCAACCAGTTAAAAGCTTCCGGGGAAAGGTCGGTCTTCTCTCCACCTGAATCCTCAAGCCGCACCCCTGATTGATTGCGATGAACGGAGGGGACAATGCAGAGGATCTTCTAGCCGTGGCTGAGGTTCAACACCAGCCGTCAGTCTAAGACTGTGCTCACATTCCAGGAGAAATCCTTGTAATTCAGCAAGAATATACCCCCTGAGCTGCTACCGGAGCCAGGAGACATCACCCGGGGATTATGGAGAATTAACCATCCCATCAAGTATAGGTATGGTAACTCTACCCTGGGAAAACTCTCACGCCGAGCTTCATCGACGAGCAACCCATCAGTTATGGCTCTCAAGCCAGCCTGTATACGGCACACCATGGCGGGAAGCAAGCCCAGTCTTGCCCTGAACACCAGGCGCACTGCCGGCCACAGGATGTTCCGGTGAATACGGTCCGCGGACGCTGTGCCGGGCACTACTACTCGATACGGCAATATGGAGAGAAAACCAGCCAACTGGGCTTCCTTAGACAGAGGCCGGCGACAGCGCCTTAAGTAACTACAGGCCTTAGTGCCTTCGGGGTACTTTCCTACCCCCTCGACGAGAATCTGATCCGGAGCTGCGGCCTCCTCCATAAGACCCTCGACGACCTGGGCGCTAAGCACGCCCAAATAGTTCACGGGCTCATTTTTGCCCCCCGAGGCTTTCTCCGACTTGGCAGCCCTAGCTCGGTGAAAGAAGAGGTAGGACATCCACTTGGTGGTATGAGCCAAATCAGAAGGCTCGTTATAAAAAGCGGTGCATGCGAAGTATTGACACATCAGCTCCTGATATACTTCCGCCACCCGAGGGTCCAAATCCACCAACTCCCGGTTGGTGGGAACATACTCTTCATAGGGGGTATCCCCTATCGGCAGTCTCGAGACAACTGCCATCTCGTGGAGCGCCAATCCCAACTCCCCCAGTGGAGTGGCAAAGGTCCCAGTGAGCGGAATGTACCGCTCCATCAGTGCCAGGAACAAGTTAGGGTTCGGAGGCAACCCGACGCTCGTCGCACTCACAGCGGCATATAGCCCAATGACCTCCAGCTCTCTCCGGAAGTGCTTCAAGGCCCAGCCCACTAGGCATGTCCATCGGGAGTTTGTTGGGGCGATCCACCCATTACACCGAGGATTCTCCTTGGGATATACCCCGCCTTGTCCTATGAAGTCGTTGCAGAAGGTCGACAATTGGACCGGCTGGACCACCGAGCTGTCTTCACTCGGGACACTACCCGGGCACAGTCCTCGGAATAACGTCACAAAGCCGGAAGGGCGACTGATAAACGACCCCCGGTCAGCTCCTTTGAGATGAAAGATCTTCCTCGGCTTACCGTGAAGATCAGGAGTCAGCATCCACGATATCTTCCTGGGATGCGTCGCATGGAAGAAGGCCGAGATGGGATAATTCCTCGGCATCGTTGGCAAATACAAAACCAAATTCCCGGCAGAGAAAACCCAGGGCTCCCTCTTTGGCCTCGTCTGGGACTGTTTGTCAATCATGTCCCCAAAGAGGAAAGCCGGCTTTATGTACTGCTCCCAGTTTACGTAGGTCAGGGGCTCGCCATTAATCATGCTCAGCAGCGTCCGCTCGCCCTGAACCGATATCAGAAACCCCCTTCCCTCAGGATACTGGGGTCCGGAGATGGGAAATGCCACGTGGGACAGATCCTCCAGGTAATTCGAGTGCAGCATCCCAGCAGCGGAGCCCATCACCTCGGCAAGTGGAGACTCGCCCAGATCAACTGCAAAAGTGCAAGGGAAATATGTCATTACAAATCTTGCACAAACGTACGGACCAAGGAAACGACAGTCTGTGCTCTACGCAGGATCGTAACCATTTGGTTATTTTACGCCGGAAGTCCCCTCCATAAGCGTAAAACTCAAATTTTACGATATACGCCAACTTTCGGTAGCCAGAGCTTTTACGCTCAGGGCTACGAAAATATGGAGTCTTTACGCTGGCACATTAGAAATATGGGCGTAAAAGATGAAAATGCCTCCGTGCATTATCTTCCTCCAAAGAGGCTATCAGCACAGAAGACGACCTAGCGCAGTCACGTTCAATGTGTGCGAAGGATTTTTCGTCATTTTTGTCACCCCAAAGGCTCTACCTCTAAGGCCGGGTGCGCTACTCGTCGGCGGGATACTTTGCTCGAAAGGAAGTTCGCCTTGACCGACCAGAGACTCCCTCGCTGGGGCAGAAGAATGAGATGAAGAACCTATGCTCTTTTCCTTAGCGGAGGGGGTTTGTTTCGGCGCCATTTCTGAAGACTCGAAGTGCTCGGAGAAGGAACGAAGAAAAACTCGAACAGTCGAAAGCCCTCTTTCGCAGAAGACAGATAAAAAGTTTTTTCTCTCAAAAAAACTTGGGGTATATATAGTCCGGGTCGACTCCTCGAATCCTCGAACGAATTCCTCGAGACCCTAACCAAATCTCGCAGATTGGTTATGATTGGATGCTACGTCAGCCCACTACCCTTGGAAGACGGACAGTCAGCGAATTCGAAAGGTTTTTCGTGCAAAACGGTTCAGCGGGTTCTACGCTAAAAGAGCTTTCTACGCTCGACAGCAACGGATCTACGATTTTTATGCTCGCAAGCTACAAGTCTATGGTTTTACACCCGGATGCCTTTGTGCTCGGTAGCTTTTATGCTCGAGAGGCCACAAACCTACGACTTTACGCTCAGCAGATACCAAATCGTCGATCTCACGCTTGGTGGCGCTCAGTTTACGCTCAGAGGCAACAGATCCGCAAACTTCACGCTCGAAGAAACTTTCTTTTCAGGAGCTACAAATCAAACAGTTCTACGCTAAATGAGCTTTCTATGCTCGACGGCTACGAATCTACAGCTTTACGTTCGAAAGCTATAAATCTATGGTTTTATGCCCGGATGCCTTTGTGCTCGGTAGCTTTTATGCTCGAGAGGCAACAAACCTACGACTTCACGCTCAGAAACCACAAGTCTACGATTTCACGCTCGATGGTGTTCTACGCTCACAGGCTACAGATCTCCAGTCCTATGCTAAAGGAGCTTTCTACGCTCGACGGCTATGAATCTACAACTTTACGTTCGACAGCTATAAGTCTATGGTTTTATGCCCGGATGCCTTTGTGCTCGGTAGCTTTTATGCTCGAGAGGCAACAAACCTACGACTTCACGCTCAGGAATCACAAGTCTACGATTCCGCGCTCGATGGTGTTTTACGCCCAGAGGTTACAGACTGATGATTTCGCGCTCCACGACTTTCCGCATATTCGAAACAGTCCCCAAAGCGGTCAATTACAAAGAGTTCAACACAGAAGATACTCGTTCTTGACCCAAAGCATCCCAAGTATCCGGAGCATACAGAGTTCAAACATTGAGAAATTACTCTTCTCGGGTCCAAAATTGGAGGTTCATCCAGACTCCAGTCTGAATATCTCGTCTATCAAAAGATGGTAACTCAGTTAGACAGCCATTTCTCGACCCTGTTCCAAGGGATTTCTCGGGAAGTCATTCTTGAAGACGAAGTTTGAACAAAAATTCTGTTTATCAGAAGTTCAGAGCTCTACGCGGTCCCTCAGTCCTAGCAACAGGACAGTTCTAAAATGTTCAAAATGCTCTACAGCGTTCTATGGACTATTCGCTATGCGTAAAATACAGGACCTAACACTCTTTCTACAGAGTCGGCGTAAAGATTCAAACGTGTTGAAGCTACACATATTCAGACTTCACAGCAACGTATGGCAAGATGATCATATGAAGAAGCAAGGCGATTTCATTAAAGATTAAAGTCATGATTACGTATGAGGGAAATCCAATCTACAAGGTTTTTTTTTTCATTTTCATGATTACATATGAGGGAAACTCCATCGACAGGAGGAGTTTTCCCATCATCGTCCGAAGATCACACCGAGTAGCCGCTTTGACAGGGTCTCGCGCTGGTGATGGTCTTCCTCTTCTTCCAAGAAGATGATCAGTGGCAGGAGGATACAAAACTGGGCAGATAACCCATCCTTCAAGAGAAGGAAAGCAGGGTAATTCTGCTTTCCTACAGACCATCGCCACTCTAGCCGGTCTGTCTGCCTCTCGCCACCAGAAGTAACTGGAGAGGGCGCCGCTTGCAAACGGCGTGGTGAAATACGTTTCTTCATCCTTTCTGAAGAAACTACCACATAAAGTTGCTGATTATCCCGAGCAAGGGAGGCTAAGATATCCTTCCATGATCCATCGTTGCAGTGGACATTTGCTCGAAGACGTCGTCTTTTTCGGCTCCCTACATGCTGGAAGAACATGATCTCCTTCTTCCTCAGGTCGACCCGACGAACTCCGGCGATCATCTCTGCATGGTGATGGGAATGTGGTAAGAACAGGTTCACCCCCCCAGCCTTTTTATAGGCAAAAGAGATCACAGCGGTCCCCAATAAATCTGCCATAAAGTCCGCATCGACCGTTTCAGCGCTCCATTCAGAAACGTTTCGAGTTACGAGGGGCCGTTCATGCTTCATTCAAAGCGTTTTAAATTCCGAGGAATTTAAAATCTTTGAAGGGGGTCTTGTAGAAGCATGAAAAATATGCTGGGAGGATCTACGCAGCCTCTTGATGCAGAGCAGCGTAAACAGAGGCCTTCAGAGCCATCAAACGTGCAACAGAGCTTTCTTCGCTAAAAACATAGCATGAAGTATAAAGCTCAAAGGACCATCCGCGTAAGTACAGTACGTCCAGGCCGCTCCAGCGTAAGATAGAGTTCTTCATCGCCTCCATGGCGTAAAACTCAGTCGCTCTCAAAGCAGCGTTAATGCGTACGAGGAATGCTTCGTTTTCTCCGAAATGAACCTGTCAAGTCACACAGTGAACCTGGCCTCTGACTTCTGACAAAAAAAGTGCTGTACGGCTACCCAGACGATGGCTGGAAACGATGGCAGACCCCTCGGGACGCGCCCACAGTATGATGGCGGATCTCGATATTTAATGCAGAGGATTTGGTTAAAATATCACCAAACCGTCGGTTACCAAAGTCCCCCCAGCGTAAATCGCTCTTTCGCGTACAAGGGAATACGCCGCCTTGTTTTACACAGGCAAACATGAGATATTTTACGCTCCGCAGTAGACAAACCGCCTGCTACGTCAAAAGCTACACTTCGTATAGGGCCCGAGGCACGTCTCTACGTCAAATTGCATAGAGCGATAATAGTTTCCCTTAAGACACGTCTCTGCGACGGATGCACAGAAGGGCTGCAGACCTTCAAAACACGTCTCCGTATTTAATGCACAGGAGGGTAGCAAATCTCTGTAAGAGATTTGATTACACCTTCGAAAGCCGTAATTCCGACGAAGACGTCCACATCAACACTCTGACACGATACGCAGCGGCTTCTACGTCCATCCAGGATCTGTGCTCATTCGGCTTCAAACGCCCACTCAGTCTCTACGACCATTCGGCTTCTATGCCTGTTCGGCTTCTATGCCTGTTCGGCTTCTATGCCCATTCGGCTTCTACGCCTGTTCGGCTTCTATGCCTATTTTGGCTTCTACGCCAAGGGTGACAGTCATTTGGCTTCTACGCCAACCTCTTCTACACAAGGGATACCTACCTACGTGGCTTCTACGCCGTGATCTTCGCAGCAGATATACGCGTTTTGTCCCCTTAGTTGGACACGTGTCACATGCTCACTCAAAAGGTCATTTATACGCAGGCATTGGTTATTTTAACCGTTGTGTAAAAAGGTGCTGTACTGTCCACTCCTCGGTTGTTACACCGATGGAGTGGTCACTGTCACCAAAACTCTATAAATAGAGACCCCTATCAATGGGGAACAAGGTCGACAATTTGGAAGATCAAACTAGGTCAGAGAATTGGTAAAAAAAGAGAGAGAGAGAGAGAGAGAGAGAGAGAGAGAGGGAGAAGGAGAGAAGAGTCCGGAGCTCAGGCAAAGAGTAGGGGTCGACGGCTCTGGCACCGTGCATCCACCCTCCTTCGCAGCCTTCGGAGCCGCTACCCGTCTTCCACGACACTTCTTCAACATCGTGTAGTCCAAGGGCTAAAGTGATCGACTGCAGATCAGACACCTATAGCAATTTATACCCAGATTAAATAAATTGTACTCCCGCATCCTCGTATAGGATCGAATTGTACTAGTTTGTTTGTAAACCAAAGGGCACGGGTCTCGTATAAACCCTGTCATTGAAATACACTTTCATTCTTTCGTTTAATACCAACCTCCGACGACCTCGGGCCTAGCCGCATCGCCGCCAAGCTCCGGCCAGCAGCCCGAAGCCCTAAACCCTAGCCGGACACGGTCAGGACACGGCCCTTCTTGTCGACGCGGACACGAGAAAACGCAATTTCTCGAGCCCTGTTCGGGTACCCATATCTCTCTCCTTGCTACCTCGTTTTTAATTCCGTCAGTTGCATCGCGTAGCCTGTATGACCCCCTCGGTTCCCGTGCAACCCGCTCGGTGCATCGCGTCCTGTGGTGATCGTGAAACGCGATCCAAAAACAGGAAAAATAACGCCTAGTTTCACCCCGGAACTGAGTACGTCCCGCCAAACGGGACGACTTGGTCGCGTACGGTCTTCACCGATACGTGCGCGTCGTTGATACGGACGTGCAGGATTTCGCAGAAGTTGATTCGGATGTGCGTGCACACCGGAATCAGTGCGTATCCGCGGACAACGCCCCGTATTCGAACTTTCTGAATCTCGCTGTAACTTAGTGTACACACGTCGGATCGAGACAAAACTTGCGCCATCAGACTCGTAGCAATACGCTGGTCCTGTGAGCTAAGTTTGGTTTAATTCTGAGAACGTTGACAAAATCGCGTGTCGTGGGCCCCACAGGCTCCACTTGATGGACGATTTTTTGATCGGCTCATCGGAATCCAATTCTGGAAGTTCCGTTGGGTTCGTATCATCGTTCCTGACCAGTTGACACTAAGTTGGATGAAATTGGTGACCTTTGACCCTGACACATTTTTTCGGTGCAAAGCGGCCCACATGTGGACCCCGCCTTGACCTGAAATGTCATTTTCGCCCCTGTGTCCAAATTGGACTCAAGGAAAGGCGTTTCTAGCTGATTGATATTTTTTGGATCTGATGGTAATATTTATTTTAGCAACCGGAGTATTGTCTGCAATCTCCGCTGAAGCCAGAGCTACAATTGGAGCAAAAAACCCAAGCAAGTATACCTTGCCAAAATCCTGCAGTATTGTTACTTAATTACTTGACTTAATTAACTGTTGTACATGCTTAAACCTAGGGCCGTTTGACTTACTTAGCGTCCGATTAATAGTCGGGTGCCAATACCGTACGCGGGGTTGTGTAAGGTCAACTAGAGATGGATATCGTGATATTTACATTCTCGTACTTGCCATATCAAGTACATTATACACACGAATCATGAGATAGAATCTTCCTAAAATATTCAAGGTAATTCTGTATAGGATACAGGTTTATGACATAGACATTATCATGCTTAGATTTTATTCTGACTGGTTGCATTTATTTTGATCCTGCGTGTCATGGACATGAGACGTGAGATTATATTGGGTGGGGAGAGACACACAGGCTACAGGCTGATTTATATATATTTATTATGGTGAGGCCTTGGACTCTATATCAGAGCTAGGCTCTCTACTAGTGAGATATTATTGTGAGGCCTTAGACTTTACATAAGAGCTAGGCACTCTACTAGTGATATCACTGCTACCGGCTCAAACGTAGCAGTGCGTCGTCCCGAAGTACGAGACTTGATCTCTCTATTCAATCCCTTCTTGAATTTTTGTGCTCTGTCTCCTGGGTCCCGAATCATTGATGGCACAAATCGACTCAATCGGCAAAACTCTGCGGCATATTCGTCGACTGACATGCTCCCTTGGACTAAGTCATGGAACTGACTTTTCCATGCTCCCAATGCCACGTCAGGAAAGAACTTCTTCTTGAAGAGCTCTTTGAAGTCATCCCAAGTAAGTCCTTCGATAGCGAGTCTCGGCTCTGTACGATACCACGTCAGTGCGATATCAAACATCTGATTACCAGTGGCCTCGATCTGAAGAATCTCCAAAATCTGCTCCAAATGCAAGTTCCTCTCTATATTCTCTAACCAATCGTCAGCATAGAGTATCCCTTCAGTGCCTTTGAACTCTCGAGGCATCATCCTTTTAAAGTCTACTATATTACCTGGCCTCTGGTGCTGTTGGCCAGGATGCTATGGTTGTCGTGCTACTCTCTCTACAGCCTGGAGAGCCACCTGATGAGCATTCTCCATGCTCTCTCTTATCAGCTTTGTCTGTGCTTGGTGCACCTCTGTTTGCACCCTCTGAGCCTCAGCTTGAATACGCTGAGCTTCTGTTGTTACTCTCTGGGCCTCTAACATGCCCTGGATCAGTGTGAATATCTGTGCCCCGTCAATGGGCACTCCTCCGGGAATCTGTGTCGGTGGGGGTAGAAGGTTGTCTGTCATAGCTGGGGCAATCCTATGAACAGGTGAAAGAGGAATCCCATTAGCTGCAGATACTCCCATATGAACAGAAGATGTAGGAGGAACTCCAGATGTTTGTTCGTCAGGTCGAGGGGTGGCAGGCCCCTCTGAAGTTGATGCTCCCGCTCTCAGAGATCTAGTCTGCGGCGGCATCCTAAAGACAGACCAAAAGGATCAATTAAAGTGATAGATATGATATCATCAAGAAAGAACAGTAAAATTCTAAAGGAAACAATCATTCAATATAGCATTATAAAGATCAGAATTTTCCTAGTTGTGATTGAGCATACTCCCATCCTAAATCCTATTTCCTAAAGCAGGCTCGTAGTAGTACAACTAAGTTGTCGCACTACTACAATATCGCATAACTTACGAAACTAGACCTGCATGGGCCACCACTAAAAATGTGTCACGACCCGCACCCAAAATTTGGGCATGAGTCATGGGTACGTCCAGCCTACGCTGTAGCATCGGCGGTAGAACGCTGTCTAGGTCTCAATAATATACTAAATAATACTCACAACCTGTCAATGATATCAACTCCATAAGAAGGACAATATACATCTCATAATAGCTCATAAATGCAACTCAATCACAACAACTATAAGAGTGTAGAGGCACGATAAAAGATAAGAAGAACGACATAGTCAAACACCATGTCTCAAAATAGATAAACCACAGTCTAGCTATCCAACATAAAGTCTCCACAAGTCTCAACATAACTAAGAATAAGTCTAACATAAACTGGAATAAACCTCAATAAGTCTCAGTGCATAAGATAAATATTGTCTAGATAACTGCATGTAATGTCTCCTCTAAAGGTATAGTCTCCTCTAAAATCTCTGGTGTGCAGTCTGCATCTACACCCAGTCCATAGTGTGTGGTACAAAAATTCTCAAGATCCTCTGGAAAAAATATCCAGTCAGAATTGGAACGAAGTACAAGCACTAACAACAGTTCCATGTATATTGAAAAAAACTATAATACAGTGTAAAGAAATACAAGATGGATATAACTGCTAGAAATAAGAAATATTGGCGAGCATGAATATACTGGAAATAGAAATACTGGAGAATATGTCATCATCAATGGTAAACTAGCAATGAACAGAATACATGTGCATGCTAGAACAATGAACTGGAATATAAGTGAGTACTAGAACTATAAACTAGAACATGTAGAGATGCTAGATCAATATACTATAGATACATGTCAAGAACATCTAGTTAAGTATGTGAAATATTAGCATATCATGTGATCGGCTTGGGACTGATCAGGCTTGCTATGTATGAATAGCTATGATTCATGTAAGGTCAGGCTAACCATCCGGATATCTATGATGCAAGCAATAGTCAGGCTAATCATACATAACAAGCTATGAGGCATGTAATGGTCAAGCTGCACCGACGTAAGGTGTGGGTGAGCTATGATGCAAGTAGAGTTGGGTATGATCATATAAGCTACTAATATTTCCCCGTTTGCCCAGCTAGCACGATGGATTCTAAATTGCGACTCCTCGTGACAGGTCTCGATGATGCCAACTCGTGTAAACAACAGTATCAGAATCATGTACGCTATACAACTAGAATTATAGAGATAATCAACATAATGGAAACTGTCAGAGAATGTACTCGCCTGTGGTCCTTAGCTGGCAATATCAATGTCCTGGTTCCAAAGTATCGTCTGAATGATCCAACAGTCCTATAGACATATCATATAATACAATATTGCATCAGACATTACACTAACACACATAATCAAACACAATGAACTCAGAGACTATGCTAGGGGTGTCATGTATGTAGTTGTTGTGCATAACAGACAGTCAATAGTACGGGTCTTGCCCGTACGTCGATGTACATATGGCAGTCTGCTAACATATTACATGGTCATAGGTCAATGTAACTACGGGTATCCGTGGTTACACTCCGGTCATCTAGTACATAGACATATTATACATATTATTAACTAACATATACATTAATACTCATTACTTACAAAGATAATAGATATATGTATATATACTTAATAGAATTTATACTATGTATATATATATATTAAACATGTACTAGGGATACATATACAATACATATACATATGTATATATACTAATTGAGATATATACTATATGTATATATATGTATATATACCAATATTAATATTAACCATATACTAATACACATACCAATACCAACTACAAATACGCATGCATACAATAAAGAACTACGCGTATGCGTGTACGTGTACATATATGCGAGAGGGGACTCGAACCTGGATACGTAGGACGAGACGTGCGTGTCGAGGTCGTCGCAAAGGTGTTGCTCGTTTTAGTCGAGCGGGTCGACTCTAGCGGTTCGACGGTTCAGCAGCGGTCTCCGGTCGAGTCTCCGGCGTTCAGGCGCTATGCAGGCGGTTGTCGACGAGGTCCGGCGGGTCGAAGTCGGCGGTCTGGACAACAAGTGGCGAGTACAGCGTTCAGCGAGTTGGAAGTCGGCGATCCGGTCGAGTGCAGGCGAGTTCTGGCGACGAGTGTAGCGGGGATGGGAGCGGGTTGTTCGAACTCTGACGTCAGGCTGTCGACGTAGTCTGGCGGGTGAAGGGGAGTCAGGATCGAGGTAAGCCGATGGGGTGCAGGTACAACGGGTCAGCGGTCGGCAAAGAGATGGCCGAGGTCGGTCGTCGGGTCGTTGGTTCCAGCAGGGTTGGGCGAGTAGAGGCGGTGAAGTATGCGGGGACAGCAGGGAACGGTGAGGTGGAGAGTTCAGTCGAGTCCTCCGGCGAGGGCTGAACTCCGGCGGGTTGAGTTCACGGAAGGGAGGAGGTGAACAGTGGAGATGGATGGGGGAAGTCGGCTGTGGCTTTGGTGTTAGGTTGAAAAAAAGAAGAAAAGTAAAGTAGAATAATACTATATATATAGGTAGTAGAATTTGGGTTGACCTAGAATTAGGCTTGGTCAAAGCCTCTTGGGATTGGGCTTGTCATGGATATTTTCAAGGGCTAGGATTCAATAAATTCGAATGAAATTTCTAGAATTGCATTGGTTCAAGGTCTTGAAGGCCATGGTTCAAGGAGATTGATGTTGCATTGCACACTCCCGAAAATTATGAAAAAATATACATGAAGGGAAATGGATTTATTTATGTGTCGTATCCAACGTGATGGATACCTTAATGCACTTTTGCACAAAAGTGCCCAACAATTAAAAAATTGCACAAAGTGAGATTTATGATTTAATTTAATTAAAATAAATAAAATAGGTGTTGTAAAATTAATTAGAAGTACAAGGGGCTAAAATTAAGTGGGACACAAGTGTCATGAATGAAGTAGACTCAGAATAGAATATTATCCTAATTTGGGTTGCTCAAAATGGGTCGAAATTGTGTCTCCAATTTTGATTGGAACGCACAAGGATACAAGATTTGATTTATAACGAATTAATGCAATCGGTTTGCGACGAATGTTGTGCGACTAAAATAAATCACATCAAGACATAGTTATGAGTCACAGAAGGATCAAAATAACAGTCTGGCACGTCTAGGACAAGGGTGTAAAATTTGTTGGAAGACAATGGCTAGTGTAGTGCTCTAATTATTGAAGCAACGGTAAAGTAAAACAATCACATAAAATCACAGTAATTTAAATATAATTAATTATCATGCAATCATTTACACATTAATTATGAAAAGACGAAAATATCCCTAATCTAAAATGTGGGGGTGACAACTACATAGTATAACTACATAGTATAACTGCTACCGGCTCCCCGACACAGAGCTTGTAGTGGTATCAGCCTGAGTCCTAGTGATGCTCTCATTTTGCATATCACTTAGCTTGTTACGTAGTTTGCCCTATTGATACATTATTATATACTGCACTTATTTGGCTTGATTTATTCTTGTACCTTGCTAAGTCCCCTGAGGACCTGGAATCCGGATTATGTCCCCAGGTTTAGCAGAGGAGATCTACCCCGAGATATACAGGACAGAAGCAGGCGCTGGAGCAGTACCATAACCAGAGGACGAGGTGATCGCCGAGGATTTCTCCTGAGTCTCTGGTTATTATACTCAGTTATTTCTATTGTTAGACTCTTATTTTCTGTCTATTGAACTTTTGTATCAAACTCTTTATCGGATTGTTCCCGAAGATATTTATTGAGACTTGCTGATTATTATTTCATCTTGATTATTCTGATATTGAGTGTATTTATCTTTTGTGGATGAGATTAGTATCGTTGACCCTTACTGTTGTTTTACAGCTTAAGTATACCCTAATGGGACCATTAAATTAGATTTGCCCATTGGAGTGTGCTGCTGGCCATTGCCACGTGTCTAGTCCATCGGTATTTTAGGACTGGGGCGTGACATAGTTTTTTTGGTGGCCCATGCAGGTCAACAACTAAATTGTTTTAGTTTCAACTAAGGAACTGAGCAAGCCTGCGACAAGGATATGATATGTTTTAGGATCTCATCCACTTGCTTGAATCGTTCTTGATCTCCATATCGACTTTAAAATAATTTTTGACTTGCATCCTGCCTTGATTCCTCTGTGTGCCTTTTATAGTTTATTTTGGATGCAGAGTAATGGATTCACAAGCAAGCAACGCGACTCCCGCAAGAACACCACAAGTTGCAGTTGTCACCTACGACGATGAAGTGACACCAGCTGGTAGAGGACAATCATCTCAACAAAGCAATCAAGCAGATCAGCACTCTTCCAGTAGGCCTAGCAACAGCAGAGGATACCACCACAAGGACGCGGACAAGCTTTTGCGATGACAATGGAGGACGCACAGACTAGTGGAGTAGCGAATACGCGTAAGATTTAAGTTTTATCATAGATATCTATTCCTAGTAATGCCATAGCACGTGCCTGTTAATTCATTTCCCTAGACTAAACCTAGTATTTTGAACTTGTTAGTACTTGATACCCAAGTTTTTCTAAGCTATAGATATCCTTGCTCTATCCAGAATCCTTTACTCTTGAATTACTTATCTAGGAAAATATTTTTATGTGTTCTCTTCTCTATGCGGACTGGCCGCCATCTCTCGGATATATTTCAAGCATTTCAAATAGTTCTATCTTTTAAAGCGATAAAAAAATATGCAAGCGATCTCTATTAAAACAGATAAGGCACCGTTCTTCTATCTCTTTATCTAAGCATGCAGTTCTACTCTATTTTTAGCATACGATGGAAACATACGAACATTCTTTTACTTTTGTTTATTAGCATGGAAGCGGTTCATTCAATATCAGTGACAGTGTACTAAGCATGCAACATTCTTTACTATACTAGCATGGCAAAGGTTCTCTACTTAGACAAGCATACAAGTTCTCTAGTTAAGCATATAGGTTCTCGTTCTATCATTCTCATATGAACATTATCTACTTAGTAAACAAGCATTATAAAAACTCAGATTCATTATTAATGCGTATAAAAATCAGAGAATGAAGTTCGGCCCACTTACCTAGATCAGTCATCTTCTGGTTCAACAAGGACATATTCAGGAAGGTTTTCTTTTTGAGTCAGCAAATCGATATCTCTTGTACATAGTGCCAACGCGTAGCGGGGCACTACATACTTTTCCACCGAGAAAAAGTTTTGTCCTCGAAACTTAAAGAGAAACTTTCGATATCAAGAGCAGCGATAGTCCTCATCCCTCACCATCCTCAATCAAAAAACTCTAGCGATCAGAAATTATATCTCTCAAGCAATAAAATAATCTAGAAAACTTTTGCCGACATCTTTGTGAATATTTACAGACTTATTATGTGGAACGCTCAACTCAGCAATGATATCGATGGGCAAAGAAACATCTATGAACTGCAGCGAAAGGGCGTAAGACTAGAGGATCGAGTTTCTCTGATACCACTTTGTTATGTCCCGATCTCTCGCGGTCCCGATCTTCCCCGCTAGGCGTGAGATCACCATGCCAGTGCTCTCGCGGGACGATCGTTTCCTTCGGGACGTGATACCGTGAGAGCCTGGAGTTGCTCTCTCACAAGGCAAAAATGTTAGTCGTCTTGGTTATGATCGAACTGATCGAGTTTGCAGAGGAGGAGCAGTATTACAAACAATAATCCATCTGAGTATGAGGCAAAGCTTAAGGCACGAGGTTCTCTGAATACAATGACATCGTTCCATACATTATGTCCCTCTATACAAAAGCAACTCAAAATATCTCGATCCAGCTCAAGGCATCAACTCCAGAATCTCCGGGTACTGGCGATGAGGCTCGGCTATCGCTTCTTCGGACGATCCAATACCTTCAAACAGAACGGGTAGGGGGTCAGTACTTTGGGGAAAGCACTAGTGATTACAAAATCAACGAACAGAAGCAACAATCACTATAATCAACACTAAGTAAGCATGTGATAAAAATATTATATTACTAGTGATCTTTCTAGTTTTACCTAGATTCATTTCATGCTATACAGGATAAACGTCAGGTTACACTTCGTTAAAAATATCTTTGAAAGTCATATTTTATATTCAAATACATGCAAGAAGGCAAGACAAGCAGTTCATGCATGATATACAAGTTCATTTAACTAACTCTGGCGTGTCTCATGAGCCATATTCATTCTCTATAGACTCTGGCATGCATCTAGTGAACTATCATCTTATCATTTCTCTCTACTCATCTTAGCAACAATTATTATCTTATTGTGTGAACGAGATAGAAGCATATACATAAACAAAGATATCTCTATGAAAGCGATTTATACAAGAGAACACGTTCGATAGCATGTATATCACTTATTCAGTGATTCTTACCCTTCACCGAATGGTTATTCCTGCAGCAGACATACAAGTTAGCAATAATTTACATTAACACATATTCTATTTTATGTCTGTCTCTCCATCAAACAGTTAGGTATGCAGGAAGGCTGAATCTGAGCATGCGACCTAACTATATGATGGCCCATGAGATAACATGTATATCACTTATTCAGTGATTCTTACCCTTCACCGAATGGTTATTCCTGTAGCAGACATACAAG
The DNA here is from genome assembly GCA_036927795.1 of Iris macrosiphon. Lineage (NCBI taxonomy): Eukaryota > Viridiplantae > Streptophyta > Magnoliopsida > Asparagales > Iridaceae > Iris > Iris macrosiphon. Next base: position 57,564,988 of record JAYESA010000020.1, read on the forward strand.
TTAGCAATAATTTACATTAACACATATTCTATTTTATGTCTGTCTCTCCATCAAACAGTTAGGTATGCAGGAAGGCTGAATCTGAGCATGCGACCTAACTATATGATGGCCCATGAGTCTACTTCCTCATGTTTAGTAGAGGTGTTATCACGGCCCAATACTGTACTAGTATACTCTCATACTAGTTGATTTGACGTGTGAACCAGCTATCTAATAGACACGAACACCCGCCTGATCGCGATGACTTTTTTTTGTCTCAGGGTGTTCTCTATGACCCCCTAGGAAGAACGGTCACCAGTGCCCCAAGAATCGATTGTGGGATTATCCTTGTGCACAAGTTGTCTAAAGACCAATGCATGAATACAACTCTATCAGAAAAAATCTATATGGATACAACAGTTTAATAAACAAGCAGACTTCTATCTATTCTCTTCTTTTCTCTGTGCGGACATGCCGCCATCTCTATCTCTATGAGGACAGGCTGCCATCTCTTCTCTATGCGGACTGGCCGCCATCTCTCGGATACAGTTCAAGCATTTCAAACAGTTCTATATTTTAAAGCGATAAGAAAAACATGCAAGCAATCTCTATTAAAATAGATAAGGCACCGTTCTTCTATCTCTTTATCTAAGCATGTAGTTCTACTCTATTTTTAGCATACGATGGAAACATACGAACATTCTTTTACTTTTGTTTATTATCATGGCAGCGGTTCATTCAATATCAGTGATAGTGTACTAAGCATGCAACATTCTTTACTATACTAGCATGGCAATGGTTCTCTACTTAGACAAGCATACAAGTTCTCTAGTTAACCATGCATGTTATCGTTCTACCATTCTCATGTGAATATTATCTACTTAGTAAACAAGTATTACAAAATCTCAGATTCATTATTAAGGAGTGCAAGAATTAGAGAATGAAGTTCTGCACACTTACTTAGATCAGTCGTCTTCTGGTACAACAAGGAGCTCTTCATGAAGGTTTTTTTTTTGAGTCAACAAATCGATATCTCAAGGAGAAACTTTCGATATCAAGAGCAGCGATAGTCCTCATCCCTCACCATCCTCAATCAAAAAACTCTAGCGATCAAAAATTACATCTCTCAAGCAATAAAATAATCTAGAAAACTTTTGCTGACATCTTTGAGAATATTTGTGGACTTATTGTATGGAACGCTCAACTCAACAACGATATCGATGGACAAGGAAACATCTATGAACTTCAGCGAAAGGGCGTAAGGCTAGAGGATTGAGTTTCTCTGATACCACTATGTCACGCCCCGATCTTTTGCGGCCTCGATCGTCCCCGCTGGGCGTAAGATCACTACGCCAGCGCTCCCGCAGGACGATCGTTCCCTTCGAGACGTGATGTCGTACGAGCCTGGAGTTGAGCTCGCACAAGACAACAATGTTAGTCGTCATGGTTATGATCGAGCTGATCGAGTTTGCAGCGGAGGAGCTGTGTTACAAACAACAATCCATCTGAGTATGAGCCAAAGCTCAAGGCACAAAGTTCTCTGAATACAATGACATCGTTCCATATATTATGTCCCTCTATACAAAAGCAGCTCAAAACATCTCGATACAGCTCAAGGCATCGACTCCAGATCTCCAGGTCCTGGAGATGAGGCTCGGCTATCGCTTCTTCGGACGATCCAGTACCTGCGAACAGAATAGGTGGGGGTTCAGTATTTTGGGAAAAGCACTAGTGAGTATAAAATCAACGAACAGAAGCAACAATCACTAAAATCAACACTAAGTAAGCATGTGATAAAAATATTACATTATTAGTGATATTTCTAGTTTTACCTAGATTCATTTCATGCTATACAGGATAAGAGTCAGGTTACAATTCTTTGAAAACATCTTCGAAAGCCACATTTTATATTCGAATACATGCAAGCAGGCAAGACAAGCAGTTCATGCACGAGATACAATTTTATTTAACTAACTCTGGTGCACAGCGTGTCTCATGAGCCATATTCATTCTCTAAAGACTCTGGCATGCATCTAGTGAACTATCTTCTTATCATTTCTCTCTACTCATCTTATCAATAATTATCTTCTAATTGGGTGAACGAGATAGAAGCATATACGTAAACAAAGACTTCTCTATGAAAGTGGTTTATACAAGAGGATACTTTCGATAGCATGTATATCACTTATTCAGTGATTCTTACCCTTCACCGAACGGTTAAACCTGCAGTAGACATACAAGTTAGCAATAATTTACATAAACATATATGTTCAATTTTATGTTCGTCTCTGCATCAAACAGTTAGGTATGCAAGAAGGCTGAATCCTAGCATTCGATCTAACGATATGATGGCCCATGAATCTACTTTCTCATGATTAGTAGCGGTGTTATCACGGCCCAATACTGTACTAGTATACTCTTATACTAGCTGTTTTGACGCGTAAACTATCTATCTAATAGACACGAACACCCGCCTGATCGTAAGGACTTCTTTGTCTCAGGGCGTTCTCTATGACCCCCTAGGGCGAACGGTCCCCAGTACCCCAGGAACCGGTCGTAGGATTATCCTTGTGCACAAGTTGTCTAAAGACCAATGCAAGAATGCAACCCTATCAAAAAACTCTATATGGATGCAGTAGTTCAATAAACAAGCAGACTTCGATCTATTCTCTTCTTTTCTCTGTGCGGACATGCTATCTCTATCTCTATACGGACAGGCCACCATTTCTTATCTATGCGAACTGGTCTCTATCCCTCTAATACAGTTCAAGCATTTCAAACAGTTCTATCTTTTAAAGCGATAAGGAAAATATACAAGCGATCTCTATTAAAATAGACAAGGCACTGTTCTTCTATCTCTTTAGCTAAGCATGCCGTTCTACTCTATCTATAGCATACGATGGAAACATACGAACATTATTTTTCTCTTATTTATTAGCATGGTAGCAGTTCGTTCAATAGCAGTGATAGTGTACTAAGCATGTAATATTCTTTACTATACTAGCATGGCAATAGTTATCTACTTAAACAAGCATACAAGTTTTTTAGTTAAGCATGCAGGTTCTCGTTCTATCATTCTTATGTGAACATTATCTACTTAGCAAACAAGCAGTACAAAAACTCAGATTCATTATTAAGACATGTAAGAATCAAAGAATAAAGTTCTGTCCACTTACCTAGATCAGTGTCAAGATTGGAAGCTGCATTGGCCGCAACAGAAATAAGAACCCCCAGGCTACCAGTCATCTTAAATGTGGATGTTGCTGCCGCCATACTCAAATCCCAATACAATCAAGAAGATTTTGGATCCTCAAGCAAGTTACCCTCCTTTTTAGTTTGTATTTGTCCCCAGCAAACTGTCCTTTCTATATCAAATCATAGGTGACTTGTCCAGTTCAATATAAGTTTGACAGTGAAGACTCTCTTGAACAAATTAAGGGCTGCAGAAAAGCTACCAACTGGGACCTGGCAAGGTACTGTAAAATATCAAAATTGAGAAAGCACTATACCCTTTCATGACCTTACAATTTCAATTCCGAGGAAGTACTTCAACTGCCCCAGATCCTTAACTTCAAATTCTTCTTCAAGTCTTTTCTTCAGCCATAGGATCTCCTCAGTATCATCTCCAGTAATTACAATATCATCAATTTAGACTACAAGAACAGTGATACGAGTATTGGAGTGCCTGTAAAACACATTATGATCTCCATTGCACTGCCTATACCCCATACAACAAACTGCAAGCCTAAATCTATTAAACCATGCTCTCGGAGACTGCTTTAGCGCATACAAAGACTTCTTCAATTTGTATACCTTTCTCGCTGCTTGTGAATTAGCAAATCCTGTTTGAATCTTCATATACACCTCCTCATGGAAGTCCCTATAAAAAAAGGTGTTCTTGACATCTAGCTGATATAGTTGCCAATTGAAGTTGGCAACACATGGCACTAACACTCGCACAGTGCTCATCTTTGTTACTGGAAAAAATGTCTCATTATAGTCAATACCATAAGTTTGGCTATAGCCTTTAGCAACCAATCTGGCCTAATACATGTCAATCTTTCCCTCTAGAGTCTACTTAATAGTATAAACCTATTTACATCCAATACCACGCTACCCAGCTAACAGTGCTACCAGCTCCCATGTGTCGTTCTTCTTCAAGGCCTGAAGTTTCTCCTGCATGGCACTCAACCACCTAGGATTTTTCTTATCTACCTGCTAGTTGTTAAGTACAAGCACTGAATCTAATGATGTAAGGAAGGACTTATATGCAGGTGGAGTGGATGCATATGAAATATAATGTGCAATGTCAGTATCCCAACTGCCAAACTTAGCATGAGGTTTTCCAGAATTGACTCTAGAAGTTCTACGAAGCAAGACAGGAGTATTAGAAGCATCAGAGGAGGAATTGTTACCAGGTGACTCAGATGGAATGGCTGAAGAAGGTCCTGGAGAAGAGTGACTTGGGACATCAGCATTTGTGGGTACTGGCCTAGGCACTGAAGTAGGAAGCTCAAGCTGCTACTACTTATGCTGCTCATGCTCCCTACATACTCTTAGCTTCCTTGACTGTCGGCTCCCCCTGAGACACCATCACTCATCGGTGACTCAAAAGGACATAGAATCATACCAACCACGATGCCACTCTCATTCTCCCCTTCTCTACTAGCATTAGTAGAGCCATCCTCGAACAAGAAACTTAACTCTGTTTTCTCCCCATAAAATAGTTCAAACTCCCAGAAGGTCACGTCCATACTAACAAACAGCCTTCTTTCAGTTGGACACCAACACTTGTATTATTTTTGACTTGATGAGTATCCCACAAAGATACATTTAACTGCTTGTGGATCCAGTTTGCTCACCATTATTCTGTGATATCACACAAAATATGTGCAGCCAAACACTCTGGGTGGAAAAATAAAAATATTAGAGCCCAAGAGCATCTCACATGGTGTCTTCATCCCTAATACTCTTGACAAAATCATGTTAATTAGATAAACTGGTGTCATAACAGCCTCACTCCATAAGAACTTTGACACATTCATTGTCAGCATCAAAAAATGTGCCACTTCTAGTAGATGCCTGTTCTTGCGTTCAGCCACCCCATTCTGAGAAGGAGTGTCTAAGCAAGTAGTTTGATGAAGAATTTTCTAAATAGAGATAAAATTAGTAAACTCCTTGTTGGTGTATTCGGTCCCATTATCTGTTCAAAGAATATATTTACTCCAAACTGGGTCTTCACATACGCCGAGAAGTCTTAAAAATATTTGTACACTTCAGATTTCTGCTTCATCATGTAGATTCAGGTCATACGTGAGTAGCAATTAATGAAGATAACAAAGCATCTGAATCCACTTATAGAAGTAGTAGGACACGGTCCCCAAACATCAGAATGAACAAGTGCAAAATGCTCAAGACTTCGAAGACCAACCATTTTATAAGTAGAACGTGTATGTTTTACAAATTCACAAGCATTATAAAATAATATTTTTTGTCTACTTTATGCATTATCTCAGGTTCTAACATTTAAACTATCAAAAGATAAATATTCCAATCTATAGTATTGAAGTATTGCTTCTGTCTCTAGCCCTTGACTAATAGTAGCAGTGAGCATTGCAGCCTCCCAGTCCAAGTACCTAAGGCCATCACGCATAATGCCAGTCCCAAGCCTCTTCCCCGTAGCCTTCTCCTGGAAAGAACACATATCCCGATCAAAAAGAATAGTACAATTCAATTGATCAATAAGTGAGCTAACAAAAAGTAAGTTGACCAAAAATGAAGGAACATGCAAGACAGATGACAAGATAATATATAAAGTATAATGGACCGAGCCAGTACTCCTGATAGGTTAGGATATCCCATCAGCAGTCTGAACTGTCTCGGGATGCATATATTTGCTCGAATAATATAATACAAACTCACTAGATGCACCTGTGATATGCCTAGATGCACCTGAGTCTATGATCCAATCAATATGAGATTTAGTGGATGCAAGTGCCTGAACCGGGATACTGTTGTCCATATGAGCAGCGTAACCAGTAAAGTTACCAAGGTCGGTAGTGATAGCCAGATCCTGAGTGGCATGTCACTTGCACTTAGAACTCTCAACCTGAAGCTTGAATTGACGTAGTTCCTCTAACTTTGTCATCTCGGCTCCAGTCATCTTAGTAGTGGTCTCCTTTGGCATAGCTAGGTGAGCAACTCCCCGGCCTCCATGTCCCCTGCCTCCATGACATGTACGTCCATCTCTCTGTCCTCTGCCTCCTCGATCATGACCAAAATTACGGGCTTGAGAAAAGTTGTAACTAAGGTGCCCTTTCTTTCCACAATTATAGACTCCCTATCATTGTTGATGGGAGCACTAGGAATCACCAATGCCGAGCGGACAGCTGATGAGGTCACACCTTTCATCATTTTACGTCTGATCTCTTCTTGCTCCATCGATGCAACAGCCTCATCCAGGGATAGAAAAGATGGCGATGACACATTGCTACCCTCTTAGCCTCAAACTATGGTTCAGACCCTTGAGAAAATGAGCCATACGTCTACGCTCAAGGTACTGTTTCACAAGGAGAACATCTGACGGGTTTTGTAATGATAGCAAATCATAGTGATCCAAGCCAACCCTTAAGCGACGTAGCTCCGCTGCATACTGGAGTACTGTCTTCTCTCTCTGTATGGTAGCATCAATCTTTTCTTCAACTTCCATCATCATCATGACACTCCCAGCTCCAGAGTACATCCCAGTCAATGTCGTCCAGACATTAGTTGTACTACAGATTGACTCCACCATTCCAACTATGGATAGAGACATAGAAGTCTGCAGCCACCAGCCAAGAAACCACCAGAGAATTAAGGTGACTCAATGTGCTCCACTCAATACTCGTCTTATCCTTTGGCTCAGTGCACTATCCCTTCAGATATTTTTTCAAGCCCCTTGGTCCAAAGGTGTAAAATCCCTCACCCAAAAATAGGTATTTTGTGTGTATTCTATATTTATTATATTTATTTAGATTATTTTTAAAATTAATTTAAATCTAATTGTTGTATTAGGATAATTTATCGTAGTCTGAATATTAATGACATATGGCGACCCCAAAATCTACATCGCCCTTCGTAGGAAGTAGCCTACACGGGAGACACTACCCGTTGGATCTTTATGTGACACAAAATTCAACCATTTAGCATTAGTATGGCACTAGCGTAACAACCGTAGATTATTATGTTTAAAATTTAGATATTTTTATATATATAATTTCTATGTAATTATTCTCCAATCCAACATTCTTCATTAAGCAACCCATAAATTCTTCATGCCAAATTAGGCCACTTTCCGCTTTTGAAGGATTTAATTATTTATTTATTACTATTTTAAATCCCATAGAATCAAATCAAATCTTTGTCATTAATTGGTTAGTTGGTTAGTTGTTGACTTTTAAATAACTAACAAACTAATTAGTAAATCTCCTAACTAACTACCAACAAAACCTAATCCTACCCATCCTCCTAATACCCTCCTACCCAGAGCTACCCCTCAAAACCCACACGACCCCCTCTCTCTTTCTCTCTCCACCTATATATATCTACATATACTCTTTTCTCACATTCCCTTCTAAAAACTCTAACCAAAATTATCCTTCAAAATCCTAATTTCTTCCCTCCTCCAAGAACCCTAGCCGCCACCATCACCACCAAGGCCGATCCTCCCTTCACGTAGACAACATCACCTCCATCATCCAAGAACCTTAGTTCTTCATCCTTCTTCTTCGAGTAAGTCTCCTTCTTCCTCAAAATCCTCTATAATGTGTATGATTGCATTAATAATTGTTGTTATATATAAATAAATGATTTTTATATTTATTTGCAATCATTTGTCATGTTCTTAATAGTAGAGTTTTATTTTAGAGTTTGCATGTAAAGAATTGAACCCATGAATGCATGTATGCACCCATAGGTAGAACTCTTGATTAAACTTTGTTATTAATATAGAAATATGATGTTTAAATTATTTTTATTTATATTTTCACTATTTATTCTAGATTATTAAATTATTATTATTTTTGAATAAATTGCATGTACAATGGGAATGGTGACCTAGTTTTATGTTTTCTCCAAATTTCCGCATCGAACCCTTCCAAAACTTTGTAAATAATTAAATTTTGATGTTACTAAACTATATAAAATTCATTTTCTAATTTATAATTCCAAAAATAATATTTTTGATTTAAATGGATTTTTATGCATAAAAAGTCACCTTGTAGACCTAGTTTTCATATAAATCTATTGTAACATGTTCTTTAGCAATATATAAATATATTTTCTATTATTTATGATTAAAAACTTATTTTCCTAGAATTAATTATGATTTTTTAATTTTAAGCAAAGCATAATAGTAGGGTTATAATGGTAAAATTTTGCCAATATTATTGCTAGAAGACTAGTAGGTGTTCAATGGAAATGCCAATAAGTATAATTGATAAAGATGCATGTAGGAACTCATTTAATCATTATTTTATAATATTTTAGAATTATTCCCATAATTTAATATTTTTATGATTTCTTCTTTTGAGGAATTGCATGCCGAAAAAATCTTATTTAGCACCTATATTGGCATGACTAGTTGCCAACCTTCGTAGAAACCCTTTGTACAAGAAAAACTATTATTTTGTCTATTTTTATGATTAATTCCAAAATTATTATTTTTATTAATTAATGTATTTAAAAAGGATTTTGGTAATGATTAACGACTAGTATTATTTTGAGAGCTAGTTACTTGTATGTGCAATCAATGTAAAATTAATAACTAGCTAATAACCTAATTTTTTACTAGATAGTAAGAGTCTAATTAGTGTAATAAATTGGCAGGTGTTCGTGACATTCTTGTCGAGAGCTCCGGACCATATTCATTGTTCTCGCATTTTGGCTTGCCAGGCAAGTACACTTTGCATGTTTGTATTGTGCAGTTTACATTATGCCTAGTTCTTTTTATTGTGTTATTTGTGTGCATACGTCCTAGAAGTAGTTGACCTACCTGGTATGGTAAAGATACGTGGTATCTTTTGACCTGACACAGTTTCAAACACGTTCACTGAGTGAGTGAGTGCATGGACTGGCGTGTTGACTGGCCATCGGTACGTGAGTTCGCGTCTTGTGTTAGCTGTTGGTGTTAGTTTGGGTTCTAGATTTTATTAACGTCTTGTATTATGTCTGTACCGCGTATACGGTTCAGATAGTACATTGGGAGGGGAGAGTCTACTAGTGAGCGTATGGATTTCTATTTCTAATATTGTAAATGGTGTATATCGTGTACCCTCGAGTTCTTTGGAACGCCTGGTGAGATGACTATTCTTCTATTTCTCTCCCCTCATGTGCTATTTGAGATATCTCGAGTGCATATCACATAGATGGTTAGTTATCCTATTATTGTTTACTGCTTTACTTTCTTGCATGTCGATTCTTGTGTACTTGTTATGTCCCTCTGAGAACCTGGCACCTTTTTCATATCCCAACGAGCATTTGTACCCGTCGGACTATGGAGTTGGAGATCTTGCCAACGAGGACCTTGAGGTGGAGCCACTGGAGTTTCCTTGAGCGTCTTGGACGACGGTTGCTTAGAGTCTTGGCTATCATTATCTAGTTAGCTGACGCCCGAACTATTTTCATTATTTCTTTATTACTTAGTTGTATTCTTTCAGTAATCTTTTGTTCTCATTTTTCGTAGATTATTCTCCACTATATATTCTTTTGTACTGGACTTGAGACTTATCTATTTATTAAGTTCCTTATTCTGTGATGGTTGTGGATGGGACTAGATTATACATGCCTGTGTTGTTGTGACTTAGTTATAGTTTACAGCATACTACGACTGGTTAGGTCCATTAAATTGGGTTCCTATACTTGTTCGTACAGCTGGCATGTGTAGGTATACCTAGTGCCTAATGGAGCTCCCCCAGCTCCAGCAGCACCACAGGACGACCAGACGCAGATGTTCCAATTCTTCCAGATGATGATGCAAGAACAGAGACAACAGTCTGCTGCACTAGCTGCCGAGCAGAGGCAGCAAGCATCAGAGCAGAGACAGGAAGCCGCCGAGATGAGGCAGGGATTCCTGGCATCACTTGAGAGGATGGTTGCACCAGAACCTTTACCAGCCCAGGCACTAGCTCCAGTGCCACAAGCGCTTGTTGGTTCAGTTAAGGATTTTGTGCAAATGAACCCCAAGCCATATAAAGGCAATGGGAGTTCAGAGGAGACCACAACTTGGATAACCAGCACCAAGAAGATTTTGGAGGCATCACAGCTGCCTAAGAACTTACGGATGACAGGCGTGAGGACTCAGTTAGAAGGGAACGCTCATCACTGGTGTGAATCGATGGAGCGCCAATGGGGTACACACCAGACTTGGGAGTAATTCTTGGAGTACTTTGAGAAAAAATACTTTCTGACCACTGTGAAGGATGTATTGTATAATCAGTTCCTCCATCTAGAGCAAGGAAACAAGACGAACGATGAGTATAACTCAGAGTTTAGCCGCCTCAGTAGATATGGCACCATTCTGATACCCAATGACTTGGAGAAAGATAAGAGATTTCATTATGGGCTGACTCGAAAGCTTCAACACTATACCAGCTTACAATCTCGGATCTTTTATGCTGAAATATTGACGAAGTCCAGAGTTTAGGAGGCCATCAGCAAGGAAAAAGGAAATCAGCAAAGAATTCAATAAGTACCAGCAAAGATGCAACAAGGAGGCCCTATCAGACGACCAATGGGACATCAATATCAACAACAAAGGATGGGACTCTACCATCTTAGAGAACCTCCGACTTGTCACTTCTGTGGCAAGAAGGGGCATGTGCAAAGGGAGTGCAGGAAGAGGCTGGGAACTTGTATGATTTGAGGATAGAGACAGCATCAGACTCGGGAGTGTCCGCGACGTGAAGCCATTGTTCCAGTAGGAGTTCAATAACTAGCAGTACAAGCACCAGGAGAAACCAACCAAGGAAGAGGATTACCTCATTTACCAGCACCAGGAGGTTAGCAGAGAGGACCACCCTTGGCGTCGCAGGCAGTTCAGTTCGAGAGAGCCAGACAGCAGGCATTAGCTCAAAGGCAAGGATAGGTGTTTTCACTGACTCAGGGAGGAACAGAGACTGAAGGAGAGGCTATTACAGGTATTATTCTAGTTGGATCAGTACCTGCCACTGTTTTATTTGATTTTGGGGCTACTCTTTCATTCTTATCATCTAGATTTGTAGCAATGCATAGAATAGCTACTTCACCCTTTGCCTAAGAGTTGGAGGATTCTTACCGGGGGAGGAATAGTTTATGTAACTAGTACTTGTATGACTTGTTCAGTTATTGTTTATGGTCGGGAGATGAGAGCTAGACTTTTGGTATTTCCAATGCCAAATTTTAAAGTAGTGCTAGGGATAGATTGGCTTAGCCAATATTATGTAGTGTTAGATTATCATAGAGGTTATGCTATCTTTAAGTCACCAGGCCAGTCAGAGTTTGAGTTTATGAGAGGAACTACGGAGAAGGGAGTAGGCTAGTATGGTGGAGCTTGCATGGCGATAAAAGTTGCGCCGCCACCGATTATTGAGGAGTTTGTAGATGTCTTTCCAGACGAGTTACCAGGTCTCCCACCAGACAGAGAAATCGAGTTCACTATTGAGTTAGTGCTGGAAGAAGCACCGATATCTTCTAATATATATCATCTAGCAAAGAAGGAGATAAAGGTGCAGTTGCAGGACAAGGGATTCATTAGGCCAAGTGCATCACCTTAGAGAGCCCCAATTTTGTTCGTACCAAAGAAAGATGGAACAGTTCGCATGTGCTTCGACTACAGAGCCCTAAATGTAGTAACCATCAAGAATAAGTACCCTCTGTCGCGGATTGATGACATGTTCGACCAACTGACAGAAGCACAGGTATTTTTTAAGATTAATCTAAGGTTAGGATACCATCAAGTGAATGTGAGGCGCAAAGATATTCAGAAGACGACTTTCAGGACTCGCTATGGTCATTACGAGTTCTTGGTAATGCCTTTCGGGTTGACAAATGCACCAGTTGTGCTCATGAACCTAATAAACCGAGTATTCCACCAGTATTTGGATAAGTTTGTGGTAGTCTTTATTGACGATATTCTGGTGTACTCGAAGAGCCAGGAGGAGCACGAAGAGCATCTGAGGAAGGTGTTGGAGACATTAAGGCATCAGAAGTTATATGCTAAGCTGAGCAAATACGAGTTTCTCCTAGATCATGTCTCTTTTCTTGGTCATGTTATCTCGGAAGAAGGCATATCAGTGGATCTAGCTAAGATATCAACAGTAAAGACGTGGCCGACCCCAACCGACGTCTCAGAGGTGCAAAGTTTTCTAGGACTTGTCGGATATTATCGGAGGTTTATGGAGAATTTTGCAAGAATTGCAGAGCCTATGACAAGGTTGACCCGCAAGGACCAGAAGTTTATTTGGACAGAGGAGTGTCAGATGGCATTTGATGAGTTGAAGAAACGCTTGACTACAGCACCGATCTTGACCATACCTACTGGACAAGGAGGATTTGTTATTTAAAGTGATGCTTCCGGAAAGGGATTAGGTTGTGTCTTGATGCAGCATAGGAAGGTGGTAGCCTATGGTTCTCGACAGTTGAGGATCCATGAGAATAACTACCTCACTCATGACTTGGAGCTTGCAGCAGTAATCTTTGCTCTGAAGCTTTGGAGGCAATATTTATACGGAGAGATTGTGGAGATCTATAGACATCAAAAGAGTTTAAAGTATGTCTATACTCAGAAGAATCTGAATCAGAGATAGAGATGGTGGCTCGAGTTGATGGTAGATTTTGACATTGAGCTGCAGTACCATGCATGCAAGGCTAATGCAATAGCGGATGCGTTGAGTTGGAGACCGGTGCCTTACTTCTTGACAACAGAGAAAGAATTGTTATATGATTTGGAGCAGCTGGGCATAGAGGTGGTTATGCCAGGAGAAGTCACAAGATTGATGAACCTTCAAGTACAATCATCATTGGTGGAGCGTATCAAGGCAACTATGTCGACTGATGTAAGATTTCAGAGGCTTAGATAGAGGACTGAGGCTAGGTTGCAGACTGGACTGAGGACACATGAAGATGGGACTTTAAGGTGTGGGGATCGCCTCTATGTTTCTAATAGAGAGCTTCGGCAGGAGCTAATGTTGAAGGCTCACAGTTCAGCATACTCTATTCATCCGGGAGGTACGAAGATGTACAGAGACTTGAGACAACATTACTGGTGGCACTGGATGAAGCGAAAGATAGCACGGTTTATGGCGAAGTGCTTAGTGTGTCAGCAAGTTAAGGCTGAACATCAAAGTTCAGCAGGACTAATCCAACCACTTCCAATTCTGGAGTAGAAATGGGAGTACATCACCATGGACTTCGTTATAGATTTTTTGAGGAGTCTAGCTAGCCGAGATGCAGTTGGGTGATTTTGGAAGGATTGACTAAGGCAGCACACTTCTTACCCTTTAGAGTTGGACAATCTACAGAAATTTTGGCAGAGATGTACATGAAAGAGATTGTACGTCTACATGGAGTACCAGTCAGCATATTTTTCGACAGAGATTCGAGGTTCACATCATACGTTTAGAAGAGTATGCAGGAGAGCCTAGGAACTAGATTGAAGTTTAGCACTTCTTATCACCCACAGACAGACGGACAGTCAGAGTGCAGTATTCAGACGTTGGAGGACATGTTGAGAGCGTGCATGCTTGACTTTGGAGGATCTTGGGAGGATCACTTATATTTGGTGGATTTCTCTTACAATAATAGCTACCAAGCAAGCTTTCAGATGTAAACCCCCATATTTTTAGAATTATAAAAAAACCATTTTCAAAATTTTCAGAATTTTCTGTAATTTTTCACTAATTAAAATCAAGGTATTTTGGAATTAAATAATTTTAAATGTTTTTAATAAATATTAAAATATTATGAAAATAATATTTTTTGGTGTAAAATAAAATATTAGACAGGGTAATTTTTCTGGAATTTATTGGACTCAAAAACTATTTTTAAATTGGTTAAAACCCCCGTTTTAGTTGAACCGGGTTGAACCGGGCTCAAACCGGACTGAACCAGACTGAACCCGGTCCAATCGAAATGGACCGGACTAAACCCAACCCTAACCCTAACGGGTCGGGTCCTACCCAACCCGAACCCGACCTGCCCCTCACCCGCACGATCCCCCGACCCTGGCACCAACGGCCGCCCCCGCGTTTCCCGGCCACGACCGGCCCCGCCCCGCCTCCGTCGCCCCACGACCCGCCCCCGCTCCGCAGGCCACGCCGCCACGACCCCCCCGCTCCGGCCTCCCCGCTCCCCCTCTCCCTCTCCCCTTCCCTTTAAAACCCCTCGCCAATGTCTCCGCCACCGCCCTCTCCCCTCGCTGCCACCACCGCCGGCCTACCCTCGTCGTGCCCCGCTGCCTCCACTTCCCAGAGCTCCTCCGAGCTCCTCCGGCAACGCCTCCCAGTAGCTCGACGAAGCCCTAGCCGCCGCCGTCGTCGTGCCCTAGCCGCCGGCCGAGAGTCGCGCCACCTCGCGGAATCCTGTATTTTCAGCCTCCTTCGAAGCCCTGTTCAGGTGACTGTTTCTCTCTCCTTGCTACCCCCGTTTTCTGTTCCGTCTACTGTGATGCGTAGACTGTGTGACCCTCTCGATACCCGTGCAACTCGCTCGGGGTATTGCGTCCTGTGGCGATCGCGAACTGTGACCCAAAATCAGGAAAATATTTACCCTATTTTTCCCCGGAACAGGGTGTGCCCCGCTAAATGGGATGACTTGGTCATGTGCAAACTTCACTGAAAGGTGCACATCGTCGATACAGACGTGTGAGATTTTGCAAAAGTTGATTTGGATGTGCGTGCACACCAGAATCAACGTGTATCCGTCGACAACGCCCCATATCGGCCCTGTTCTGAAACTCGTTGTAACTTCATGTACGCACGTTGAATCAAAATAAAACTTGTGCCATCGAACTCGTAGCAATAAGTTGGTCCTGTGACCTAAGTTTGGTTCGATTCTGAGAACATTGACAAAATTGCGTATCGTGGGCCCTACGGCTTCACTTGACGGGCGATTTTGTGATCGGCTCATCGGAATCCAGTTCTGGATATTCCGTTGGATTTGTATCGTCGTTCTGGACTTTTTGACACTAAGTTTGACAAATTTGGAGAACATTATCTCTGACACATTTTTCGGTACGAAGTGGGCCACATGTGGACCCCGCTTTAACCAGAAATTGTCAATTTTGTCCATGTGTCCAAATTAGACTTATAGACAGGCAATTCTAACTACTTGATATCTTCTGAGCATGATGGTAATGTTTGTTTCAGCATCCGGAGACGTTCCTGAAGATTTTACGAATACCAGAGCCACAGTTGGAAATCAAACACCAGGCAAGTGTACCTTGCCAAACTTGCAGTAGTTATCTGACATCGTTTCTTGAGTTATTCATATATATATACTTCTGTGATGTACATAGTCAACCCAGGACCGTGAGACGTTGCTTAATGTCCGAATAATATTCGGGTGTCGACGCCGTACGCGGAGTCGTGTAACGTCACTAGAGATTGATATCGCGACCCTATACATTTTCGTGCTTGCATTATCAAGTACGTCATACCTCAGGACACTTGACACTATTTATGTGACAGAATCTTCTGAGTTATTCATGGTGATTCTGTATAGGCTACAGGACTTGTGACATAGATATTACATATACTTAGCTATCATTATGACTCGTTGCATCAGTTAGAGGTCAAGATCTTGCGTGTCATGGACATGAGACGTGTGATTACATTGGGTGGAGAGAAACACACAGGCTACATGCTGATTATATATATATAACCCTTATTAATGCGGTGCTCAAGACTCTAAACCCGAGCTTGGCCCATTACGTGATAGCACTGCTACCGGCTCCCCGATACAGAGCATGTAGTGGTTTCAGCCTGAGTTCTAGTGATGCTCTCAACTTGCATATTACTTAGCTGGTTACATAGTTTACCCTATTGTTTCATCTATTATTGTAATGCATTTATTTTGGCTTGAGTTATTCTTGTACCTTGCTATGTCCCCTGAGGACCTGGATTCGGATTATGTCCCCGGGTTTAGCAGAGGAGATCTATCCCGAGGTGTACGGGACAGGAGCATACATTGGAGCAGTACCAGAACCCGAGGACGATGTCGTGTCAGAGGATTTCTTCTGAGTATTGGCTTCATATACTCAGTTATTTCTGTTTTTAGTTACTTTATTTCCTGTCTATTGAATTGATGTATCAAACTTATTCTTGGGTTGTTCCCGAAGACACTTTTTATTGAGACTTGTTGTTAGATTATATTTTGATTATTCTGATATTGATCTATGATTATCTTCTGTGGATGAGATTAGAATTAGACTGTGACTTGTATCGTAGACCTATTTACTGTTGTTTTACAGCTTAAGTACACCCTAATGGGTCCATTAAATTGGGTTTGTCCATTGGTGTGTGCTACTGGCCATTGCCACGTGTCCAGTCCCTCGGTATTTTGAGACTGGGGCGTGACATCAGATGGCTCCTTTTGAAGCATTATACGAAAGGAAGTGTCGACCGTCAGTATGTTGGAGTGATGTGGGCGAGAGACAGATACTTGGACCGGAGTTGGTGACTCACACAGTGGAGAAGGTCAAGCAGATTCAAGGTCACCTTCGAGCAGCATAGGATAGACAAAAACAATGGGCATATACTCACTGTCGATCCCTAGAGTTCAAGTCGGGAGATCATATATTCTTAAGGATCTCCCCTACTATAGGAACCATCAGATTTGGAGGTAGAGGGAAGCTTAGTCCGAGGTACATCGGACCATTTGACATATTGGAACGAGTTGGAGAGGTTGCTTACAGACTAGCATTACCACAGACCTTGGAGGGTGTCTACGATGTGTTCCATATCTCATAATTGAGAAGGTATGTGGCGGATCCTAGCCATGTATTGGATCATTCAGAGATCACTGTAGGACCGAGTTTTTCATATGAGGAACAACCGGTTGAGATTCTCGACCGCATGGAGAAGATGCTAAAGGGGAAGACCATTCGACTAGTCCGCGTTGCTTGAAAGCATCATTCACCGGGCGAATCAACTTGGGAGCGGGAGGATTCGATCTTAGAGCGTTTTCCTCAATTACGCGAGTCTTCAATTATTATTATTTTCTAGATCGTGCCATATTCTTAATTTCGAGAAAAAAAAATTCTAAGGTGGGTAGGTTATAAACCCCCTCACCCAAAAATAGATATTTTGTGTGTATTCTATATTTATTGTGTTTATTTATATTATTTTTAAAATTAATTTAAATCTAATTATTGTATTAGGATACTTTACCGTAGTCCGACCCCAAAATCTACATCGTCCTTCATAGAAAGTAGCCTACACGGAAGACACTGCCCGTTGGATCTTTATGTGACACAAAATTTGACCATTTATCATTAGTATGGCACTAGTGTAACAACCATAGATTATTGTGTTTAAAATTTAGATATTTTTATATATATAATTCCTATGTAATTATTCTCCAATCCAACCTTCTTCATTAAGCAACCCATAAATTCTCTATGCCAAATTAGACCACTTTCCTCTTTTGTATAATTTAATTAATTATTTATTACTATTTTAAATCCCATAGAATCAAATCAAATCTTTGTCATTAATTGGTTAGTTTGTTAGTTGTTGACTTTTAAATAACTAACAAACTAATTAGAAAATCTTTAACTAAAAAACAACTAAACCAAATCCTACCTATGCCCCTAATACCCTTCTACCCGGGGTTACCCCCACAAAACCCACGCGACCCCCTCTCTTTCTTTCTCTCTCTCTGATACCAATATGTCACACCCCGATCCCGAAAGGGTCATTCGTCCTCGCCGGATCCTTTACGGAGCCGATTCGTCCTCGCTAGGGGCGTGATGCCGTGCGAGCCTGGAGTTGCGCTCGCACAAGGCAAGAACTTGCAGTTTTAGGAACCCATTTAGAAACATAATTGATAAAACACATTCACAGAGATTTGAACACAAATGCGGAAGAAACATGCTTTTTCATTGATAATTCAGAGTAATTTACATAGAGTTTACATTGATGCGCCTTCTCGGCTATTGAATTACATTACAAAAGATAACTCAAAATGCAGGGCGTGCTCCGTCAGATAGTCCACGTCGTTTGTACATTATGTCCTTGTATAGATTAAAATCTATGCCTCCAAAATGAACTGACTCCAGCTATACTTCAAAATATAGGTGCTCCTAACGCCTCCTCGCTATGCTCTAGCGTTGCACCGTCTGAGTGCCTGAAATAGTTGCCCATAACGTGGGTCAGTACTCAACTTGTACTGGTGAGCGGGATGAACCACTCGACTAAATCGACACTAGCTTGTTAGGGGCGAGCATGCATTAAGATAGCTTCTATAAAGAAGCAAGTAAAATCAATTCATATCAGTTGCATGTTTTGATAGGAATAAAATATAGCATCGAATCCAACCAGTACACCGATTGCTTACTCAATCGATGCATGCCTTACCTGAAATGAAACACAAGTATACATACTATCTGCAAAAGACAATAAGTTAGCATGCGTTCTATTCTATGCGGTCATTGGTGTGATCGACACCTTAGGGACATATTTCAAGCATTAGCGGCACGCCCTATCAGCCCGGATAGCAAGCCCTGCTGGAGGTCCCGCTATGCATCGTGACGAGCACGAATCAAATATATCCCTCCGGATCGATACGGTTCCAGTGCTCCGGAAAGCCGTTTCGAGAAAATGCCAAATCCTGTGCACAAGTTGTCCCAGACCATGCAAATGCATGAATAATTCATATTACATATAATACATCGAAATAAACAGAAGAAGTAAAGCAGCACATATATATCTCATGCAACAGTTCATATTTTCTCAAGCGGTGTTCCAATTCAGTTATCCCATAAGTCCAAACTCTATCCGAGGCACTAGGTCGCCACCAACAACCAACTTTTCTTATAAACAAGCTCAAATTATAAGGTGTGCAAGCATATGATAAATTAGTCTATAAATCCCATATTCCTTTCTTAGTGGCTGGCATGCCTTGTGGCTAAGGATTTCCTAGGCGTCCAACCGGGCATCATCCAGTGAACGTTTGAAACTTAGAGATGTTGGCATGAAGAAGTAGGAAAGAAGGGACCAAACCACTCACTGGTTAAGGAAAAAGAGGCTGAAACTTGGAATCCCGCTTAGCGACGATCAAACGTCAGTTACGCGGACCTGAAACAGCACGAGCACCGAGTTAAAAATCTTGCCTATCCTTCCTTGCCGAACTCCCCAAAATCCAAGCTCCAAACGATAAAACCAGCAGCAAAAACCAAGCAAATGGAAAGCAATACCAAATTAAAATCCCAAAGCGGCAATCAAGAAAACCAAGCAACCAAAATACGAAAACTATTGGACTCGTTTCAATAGAGGTCTTTCCATGAGTTGAAAAGGATCATCGCATTTTGTCCGTGGCAAGAAGATGCCGAGATCTAAGTTACGACTCAGACGGACTAGCCACAAGCCCAATTACATAGTGCTCGTCCCGGTCGGATCGGGATTTGAGGCACTACATAATATACCACTAAGAAAAAGTTTCGACCCGAAACTTAAGAACAAGCCCTACCTCTGACTCCAAGAACAACGAAGGATACTTCTCCTTCATCTCCGATTCGACTTCCCAGGTTGATTCCCCAACTGTATGGTTCTGCCACAGCACGCGAACCAAGGACATCGTACGGTTGCGAAGTACTTTTTTCTTACGATCCAGAATCCGCACCGGCTCCTCTGAGTATGACAAATTCGTGCGCAATTCTAGCTGTTCGAAGCTAACTACATGACTCGAGTCATGCACATACTTCAGAAGTTGAGAAACGTGGAATACGTCGTGCACTCCAGCCAAGGCGGGAGGTAGTGCAATCCGATATGCCACAGCTGCCACCCGTTCTAGTATTTCAAAGGGCCCGACAAACCTGGGACTCAGTTTGCCCTTAATGCCGAAACGCATCACTCCTCGCATCGGCGTCACTTTCAAGAAGACATGATATATATATATATATATATATATATATATATTGGTTAGTTGGTTAGTTGTTGACTTTTAAATAACTAACAAACTAATTAGGAAACCTCTAACTAAAAAACAACTAAACCAAATCCTACCTATGCCCCTAATACCCTTCTACCCGGGGTTACCCCCTCAAAACCCACGCGACCCCCTCTCTTTCTTTCTCTCTCCATATATATATATATATATATATATATATATATATATATATATATATATATATATATATATATATACTCTCTTTCTCATCTTTCCTTCTAAAAATTCTAACCAAAATTCTCCTTCTCCTCCAAGACCCTAGCCGCCACCATCACCACCAAGGCCGACCCCCCCCCCCTTCACGTGGACAACATCACCTCCATCATCCAAGAATCCTAGTTTTTTTTCCTTCTTCTTCTAGTAAGTCTCATTCTTCCTCAAAATCCTCTCTAATGTGTATGATTGCATGAATAATTATTATTATATATAAATAAATAATTTTTATATTTATTTGCAATCCTTTGTCATGTTCTTAATAGTAGAGTTTTATTTTAGGGTTTGCATGTAAAGAATTGAACCCATGAATGCATGTATGCACTCATAGGTAGAACCATTGATTAAACTTTATTCATATTTTTACTGTTTATTACAGAGTATTAAATTATTATTATTATTAAATAAATTGTATGTACAATGGGAATGGTGACCTAGTTTTATGTTTTCTCCAAAACCCTGCATCGAACCCTTCTAAAACTATGTAAATAATTAAATTTTGATGTTATTAACCTATATAAAATTCAGTTTTTAATTTATAATTACAGAAATATTATTTTTGATTTAAATGGGTTTTTATGCATAA
Organism: Iris macrosiphon; assembly: GCA_036927795.1. Classification (NCBI taxonomy): domain Eukaryota; kingdom Viridiplantae; phylum Streptophyta; class Magnoliopsida; order Asparagales; family Iridaceae; genus Iris; species Iris macrosiphon. The sequence goes on from JAYESA010000020.1 coordinate 57,585,947, forward strand.
AAAGTCACCTAGTTGACCTAGTTTTCATATAAATCTATTGTAACATGTTCTTTAGCCATATATAAATATTTTTTCTATTATTTAAGATTAAAAAATTATTTTTTCAGAATTAATTATGATTTTAAAATTTTATGCAAAACATAATAGTAGGGTTATAATGGCAAAGTTTTGCTAATACTATTGCTAGAAGACTAGTATGTGTCTAATGGAAATACCAATAAGTATAATTAATAAAGATGCATGTAGGAACTTATTTAATTATTATTTTTTAATATTTTAGAATTATTTCCAGAATTTAACATTTTTATGATTTTTTTTTTCTTTTGAGGAATTGCATGTCGAAAAAACCTTGTTTAGCACCTATATTAGCATGACTAGTTGCCAACCTTCCTAGAAACCCTTTGTAGAAGAAAAACCATTATTTTGTCTATTTTTATGATTAATTCCAGAATTATTATTTTTATTAATTAATGTCTTTAAAGGAATTTTGGTAATGATTAACGACTAGTATTATTTTGAGAGCTAGTTACTTGTATGTGCAATCAACATAGAATTAATAACTAGCTAATAACCTAATTTTTTACTAGATAGCAAGAGTCTAATTAGTGTAATAAATTGGTAGGTGTTCGTGACGTTCCTGTGGAGAGCTTCGGACCAGATTCGTTGTTCTCGTATTTTGGCTTGCCAGGCAAATACACATTGCTTGTTTGTTTTGTGCAGTTTACATTATGCCTAGTTCTTTTTATTGTGTTATTTGTGTGAACGCATCCTAGAAGTAGTTGACTTACCTGGTATGGCAAAGATACGTAATATATTTTGACCTGATACAGTTTTAAACACGTTCACTGGGTGAGTGAGTGAGTGGGTGAGTGAGTGCATGGACTGGTGTGTGAGTTCGCATCTTGTGTTAGATATTGGTGTTAGTTTGGGTTCTAGATTTTATTGACGTCTTGCATTATGTCTGCACCGCATATACGGTTCAGATAGTACATTGGGAGGGGAAGAGTCTACTAGTGAGCATATGGAATTTCTGTTTCTAATGGTGTAAATGGTGTATATCGTATACCCCCAGTTCTTTGGAACGCTTGGTGGGATGACTATTCTTCTATTTCTCTCCCCTCATGCGCCATTAGAGATGTCTCGAATGCATATCACATAGATGGTTAGTTATCCTATTATTGTTTACTGCTTTACTTTCTTGCATGTCAATTCTTGTGTACTTGTTATGTCCCTCTGAGGACTTGGCACCTTTTTCAGATCCCGACGAGCACTTGTACCCGTCGGACTACGGAGTTGGATATCTTGCTGACGAGGACCTTGAGGTAGAGCCACTGGAGTTTCCTTGAGCGTCTTGGATGACGGTTGCTTAGAGTCTTGGGTGTCATTATCTAGTTAGCTGACGCCCGGACTATTTTTTTTTTTTTATTACTTAGTTGTATTCTTTCAGTAATCTTTTGTTCTTATTTTTCGTGGATTGTTCTCTAGTAGATATTCTTTTGTAGTGGACTTGAGACTCATCTATTTATTCAGTTCCTTATTCTGTGCTGGTTGTGGATGGGACTAGATTATACTTGCCTGTGTTGTTGTGACTTAATTATATTTTATAGCGTACTACGACTAGTTAGGTCCATTAAATTGGGTTCATATACTTGTTCGTACAGTTGGCATGTGTACATATACCTGGTCCTACGTATTTTGGGACTGGGGCGTGACAGAAGGTTCAACAGCGCCCTCCTAGACCAACTTTGGTAGTTTCTCTTTTCCTCAAGTTTAATGTCATTGGGCAGTAACTCTATCTTCTTTATCACCTACGACAGTTCTGGTACGGGCAAGACTGCCCTACTGGATGAGGTCTCCTCTAATTTGGCCTGAAACACCCTGGCCACCCTCTCTAGTATCTCTTTCAACTCCTGACTAATCACAGGTGTTCCCATCTCCACAGTTTCTTACACAGACGAGGTCAAACGCAACTGAAATACGTGTCGTGTGCCCACATGTGATCACGACTTTCTCCATCTATCTGTGCACCCCCAAACTCATGCTGCATGAGAAATGCACGATGGATAGAACTTGCCGGAACATGGGCTAGAAATAGAGATTTGTGCAAAACTTTCCAGGAAGTATGCTTTCTAATCTCAGAACCCACGTTGAGATCGAAATCAGAGAATTAAAAAGAGTTCCTCTCTTATTATCCACGATCCAACGACGGGTTTGACGACACCCGTAGGCAAACCAGCAGGGAACGTCGACGACACCTGAGGGTGGGGCGAGAGGTGGCTTCCACACACAGAGGAAGGCAGGGGGTAGAGGAAGGCGGGGGGAGGGGGGGGGGGGGGGGGGGGCTTAGGGGGGAAAGGGAATTCTTCTTACTTTTTTGGAATTTTTTTTTTTTTTTTTTGGAAAAAGAATTCTGAGCTTTGGCTCGGATACTATGTAGAAGGACTTAATTGATTTATTAGTCAAAGAGGGGGTCCATATATATAGGAGGAGGCTAGCATCCTCCTTACTTTCTATCCAATGTGGGACTAAATAAGATCCATAACTCAACATGACAAGTGCCAAACCAGGGTAGTTACAATATGTAAGGTTATAATATATAATAAGATACAATAAATAATCTACTGCACAGTACAACATAGTGTCTTGAAACATCAAATACATTACAATTTAGTGTATAAAATACATTACAATTAGTATTTGCTGTTGTCATAGTTCAATGCATGAGAAAGCCAGGGGTCCGTGGGAGTCTTCAGCATTGGAAGTGGTATTCCAACACCTGTTGTTGTTCTTGGGGTTCCTCTTCCATCCCTGAACTCCTTTCCATCTACCAACCTTCTGCCCTTCTCCAGATCCACACCTGCTCCCCTAATTCTCACTCTACTGGTATCCAGCAAAGGCAGTCCCCACCCAGGAGACTTGCATGCCTTTCTGCTCAACCCGTCTTCCGAGCTCAAACCATCGCTAGCGCTAATCCTTCTGCATCTCTGAGCGAAAGCTTCGAGCGTAGCAATCTTCGGCGTCTGGCACCGAACCGGGCTCTTGAACCTGCAGACGACGCTCTTGAGGCTCCGAGGAAACAGCTCTACGAGCCCGCAGCCGGAGGAGGGTACTGTGGCAGGCCGAGCGTTGGTGCGGCCCACATAACCGTGCTCCATCGGAACCTTTCCGGCTGCTGCAGCATACGTAACCCCCCCTTGCTGCCTTGTGCGTAACTTGGCCGGCGCCTGTTGTTCCCTTGAGCCTGGAGGAGGAGTTCTTCGCTGCGAGTACTTGTCTAGAGAAGCTGCGGCCAAGGCGTTGGCCGCAGGGAGGAAGCGGTTCATGATGAAGCTCGGTGCTCGGTTGGCACCCGGCCCGGACCTGCACGCAGTGTCTAGAGACTCGGACAACGAGACCTTGTCCAGTACTGCTGCATTCAGGACCAAGTCGTTGCTGCTGCTGCTGCTGCTGCTGCTGCTGCTGCTGCTGCCATTGCTGCATTCATTGCCCCCCTCCGCGTTGTTGTGTTGTTCTCTGTCGTTGCGGCCATTCGGGGGACGCCACCGACCGGGAGGTGGCTTGGGAGTGAAGAAGACCTCCTCCTCCTTACTCGAGTCTGTCCTCCTCACAGAACGTTTAGGCACGCCGGGGGCCGCTTCCCACGAGAAAGGGACGCTGCGGCTGGTGTCGATGTAATCGTCCTGGTTAGAGCCGAGGTGGCTCCATTTGCTGGCATTGGCCGACGTGGACCGCCTGGTCGATATGAGAGGCACATCGAAGTGCAGCTGCTCGATACCTCGATTTTCCATTGCATGAGGAGAGATGCAGAACGTGAATGAGGAAGAACGTGAAAGTGAAGGTGAGGTCGAAGAAGGGGAAAAGGAAGAAGGCATTGAATGAAATGTGGTTACTTACAACTTTCAGGGCTTCTAGTGTGGGTGGAAATGGAAAGAAGGTGATTTAGAGGTTAGCTGCTTGTGGAGGGACCATGCATGCATGTGAGACTCTCGTGAGGGCTATGAAGGTTCTGATGAATAGTAAGTTCATGGGAAAAGTGGCAATGTAAAGTTTTTCTTTTGAGATGTATGGTTTTGGAAGTTGCCATTTGTCCTGAATATCAATTTGGAGGTCGTTGACGTGATTTCATGTACCATCAGAAGAATATGAATCAGAAGAATATGAAAAGCGTCTTGCAAGCTTTCATCTGAGTATTGCGTTTCAGTTTTACGATCCTCCCACTCAGCTGGCCCAGGAATAGATTAACAAGATTTCGAATTTGGACAACCCTTCTTAAGAGACTAATCTCCAACCATAATTTTTATAGAATCGGTTCAGTCCAAAATTAACTTAAACATATATCTTTTCAATAAAAAAGAAGGCTCTCAATAATAAGATGCTTTTTTTGAAGCTACACAATTGCAAGGATCATAAAAGTAAAGATAATGATACTCTTCTTGTTTGAAGCAAAGCTAGCTTCATTTGCTAGAGAAAGAGTTTGCAACATGCAAGTGTTGTTGGAGTTTTTGCTTGGACACTAAGAAGTTTTGTTCCACATTGAAAAAAAATTCAAGTGTATATCTGAATATACAGCTATGCTTTATATTGGCATATGCACATGGGATGTGGTGGCCCATGTGGTTGTCATGGTGCGTGTTTTCCTAGAGAGACTAAGTTTAAATCCTCAAAAAAGCATTTATATTTTTTTCATTCTCTTTGGAAAATTTTCATAGGAGCTAAACCTCGTAGGGACGTGCTGCGCTTGTGTGCGAGTTGTTCCAGGTGCGCGGCCTGTGCGACTATGTGTTCTGCACGACTGTGTGTCTCCACTGATTGCACGAAAACTGCGTTGTGTGGACAAATTTGGTAGGTGACCAATTTAGATTGATCCTAATCTTTTGGATCTCGATCTTAATTGACTGTAATATTTTTGGATTTGAGACGGCGTTTGGATTAGGGTTATGATTTTAACCTCTCCCTATATATAGTCTCTTCGTTGCTCTCTTTGAAGGTAGACAACAGAAGAGAAGAGAGAGAGAGAGAGAGAGAGAATTCATGTTATCTTCAGGATTTGTTGTGGCCGCCACCCATCCACAAAGTTCTGTCCTTCGAGTTCGTCTGTTCGAGTTCATCACAGAGGTGACATGGAGCATTCCAGAAGTTTATCAATTGAACTTGATGGTTCCTAGGAGCAGATCGTCGAAAGAGGACAAATCTTACTTAGAGCAATGGTGATCTTTATAACACCAGCAAGATTTTTGTTATGCTTCTTCTTCTACTAGATCTTGTAACAGTTCTATCTCATTATAGCAAACACAATTGCAAAGAGTAGAACTAATTTAATTTTTATAGCCTTCTAGTTTACACAAGTTTGTAATCATCTTTTTTCAGAGAATCGTTGGAGTTGGATTCAAACTATGATTATTAATATCTTATAGTTTAAAGGATCAATCTGTGATTTTTAATATCTCACGATTTTGAGTCCATCTTTGCAACCTCTACAAAAACAATCTCAAAGCATAATCTAGCAACAAAGATGGAGAATCGTGCAAGCCTTATCAATACAAGTTTTCACAAACTTAAGAAATTTGATGGGGAATACTATAACATTTGGAAGAGGAAGATTTCTCTGAATCTTCAAATTGTCAATGTTGGATATGTGTTGACAGATCATGAGCCGACAATTTCAGATACTGAAGATGTGCTTACAATTGCTACCGCGATAGACAAGCAATACAAGTGGAAGAAAGATAACAACCTGTGCAAGATGTTGATCCCAAACGCCATGGATGACTCAATAATTAAATCATAGAGCAAGAAGGTAAAAAATTAGAGACGTCTGGGAGTCTCTCGAAAAGAAATACAAGTCAGATTAGACGATGTTCAAGATCCATCTCATCGATAAATTCTTCATAATATAATATAAAGATGATAAGGTCATGTTATCGCAAGTCAAAGAGCTGCTGAAGTTGCAGCAGAAACTTGAGGAGGAAGGCATGAAGCAAGAAGACAAATTCATGGTGGAGGGGGGCATCATCTCCAAACTTCCTTCGGGTTGAATCAAATTCAAAACTGATGTGTACAGAAAAAAGATGGAGATCGAGTTAGAAAATTTTCTATACCGGATCCATATTGAAGATGAATCCAGGGGATAACTGGAGATGGACACTATATCCAAACAGTTTGCTAAGGCAAACATGGTACAATTCAAAGATTCCAAGGAGAAACAGAAGACTTCCTACAACAACAACAACAACAACAACAACAACAACAACAAGAAGAACTTCAACCATTTGAAGGTGAAGTCGGCTTCATTCAAGCCCAAGTTTGGCAATGACGAGCTTACTTCAACCATGACATAAAGGGCCACTACAAGAAGGACCTTAGATCCAAACTCAAACCAAAACTAAAAGTGCAAGGTAAACTTAATATGGTTGCTATGATTGCGCAGGTTGACTCATCTAGCATGGACACTGACTGGTAGGTGGACACGGTGCATCTTGCTATACGTGCTCAAAAAGTGAGTTGTTCACCACATACAAGCCTATGTCTGAGAATGTTTCAATGGCGAACATGTCACAAACTGAAGTTTGGGTATCGGGATAGTGGTCTAAAACTGACATCAAGAAAGTCGCTGACACGGGAGAACATGAAGTGTGTACCAGAGATTACCAAGAACCTGATATCAGGAAGTCTGTTGTGCAGTGCGAGCTTGAAGATGGACATCAAGGCTAGTTAGATAGGGATGTCATATAAAAGAGCATACTTCGGAAAGGCTTTTTGTACCGAAGTAATGTTCAAACTTTAGCTTGTATCTCTTTTTGAATGTGTCAATGTAGTTTCTTCTTCTGGTTATCCTCTTGTGTAAAGTTTGTGCACAGACAAAGATTGTAAGAAAGTCGTTCAGATGGATGAACCGAATCACAGAACTTTTAGAGTTTTTTCACTTATGTCACATCCCGCTCCCAGAATACTAGGTAAATACGATGACTGACATGGCCAACCACACCTTGCAGAATATCGAAGTAAGCCATAATTTGCTAAGGTTGTCTAGAAGACAAATGGGTTGGACTCTAGCATGCTATGACGTCAATCCTAAAGGCCGACAAATTCTAGTATCTTAATCCATCAACATCAAGTACAAGAGTATATCATATATGAAAGTAAAAAAAGTATCACAAATTATATACCACATATGATCATGAAGCTAGTGAATAGAAAATACTGCACTAGCAGAGTACAATTATACATGATCAAATATACCAGCCCTGGTGTAATACATACATCATGTTGACAGAAGTCAGAGAAGTGATCTCAAAATAAGGGGCTAATATTGCCTCTTGCTAAAATACCATGGAAAAAAATAATACGAGGGGTGGAGGAAGGAAACCCGCTCGCGAGCTTCGGCCGCAGTCCTACTAGTGCGAGCCATCTTGCTGGAAGTGCGGTGGACCATGGTTCTTCTCGGGGTAATCTGACCATACAAAAGTGATTTATAGGTTAGTTGTTGTAGATGGATCATGCATGCATGTGAGACTCTCGTGAGGACTACGAAGGTTCTGATGAATAGTAAGTTCATGGGAAAAGTGGCAATGTAAAGTTTTTCTTTTGAGATGTATGGTTTTGGAAGTTGTCATTTGTCCTGAATATTAATTTGGAGGTCGTTGATGTGATTTTATGTAGCATCAGATGAATATGAAAAGCGTCTTACAAGTTTTCATCTGAGTATTGCGTTTCAATTTTATGAGCCTCCCACTCAGCTGGCCCAGGAGTCGGTAGACAATATTTTGGATTTGGATAACCCTCATATATAGACTAATCTCCAAGCCATAATTTGTATAGGACCGGTCTAGTCCAAAATCAACTTAAACATATATATTTTCAATAAAGGAGAAGGCCCTCAATAATAAGATATTTTTTTCGTAATTCATTCGAAACAAGTACTAAGCTACACAATTGTAAGGATCATAAAAGTAAAGATAATGATACTCTTCTTGTTTGAAGCAAAGCTATCTTCATTTGCTACAGAAAGAGTTTGCAGCATGCAAGTGTTGTTGGAGTTTTTGCTTGGATACTAGAAAGTTTTGTTCCAAATTAAAAAACAATTCAAGTGTATATCTTAATATATAGCTATGCTTTGTATTGGCATATGCACATGGGATGTGGTGGCCCAAGTGGTTGTCATGGTGGGTGTTTTCCTAGAGAGACTAAGTTTAAATCCTTAAAAAAGTATTTATATTTTTTTCACTCTCTTTGAAAAATTCCCATAGAAGCTAATGTCACTCCACGTTCCTGATATTTGTATTTGGAGCGTATTTAATTTTCTTGCTAGCATAGTTGTATATTGTAGAGAGACTAGACCCATTCTTTGGTTCACTTGCCTCTTGGTTTATTTGTTTGTTTTTGTTTGATTATGATTTGAACCCATGTTCCAAACCTCAAACCTTCCATATATAATCCAACTTCATTCTCTCTCTTCCCATTTATTCTTCTTCCATTCTCTCTCCTTGGTTTTCTCTCTCCCTCCATAGGCAAGTACACCTTGCATGAAGAATGAAAAAAATCCTATATTTTATTATTCTATTATGTTTATTATGTATTTCTTTATACATTTAGAACTTGGTATTTTCAGTTTTGGTGGATGGATTAGTGTAGATCTATACTTTTAGTTTAGAAACTTTTTATGTGTTCTTGAGTTTTCTTGGGTTTTGATCTCCTAAAACTTTTTTTTTTTGAAAACTTGTTGTTTTATATTGATAAGCACTTATTTTTTAGTAGTTTAGAACTTTTCTTTGCTAGATTTGGACTTCATTTGAGGTTTCTACGGAAGAAACAAATTTTTGTTTTTGAGCTTTTGACCATGGCCGAAAAGCTGTTATTGGAGGAGACGGAGGAGTGCTATGCGGCACTCTGTGCTATGCGGCCTAGACATCTTGTCTCGAGTCAGCATACGGCCAATCTTGTTGGACGTATGACTGAATCTGCACATGCGCCCCTTGACCAAATGCATGAACTTTGACAAATAAAACTTCACAAGTTGAAATTTTTTTACTAAGTCCTAAAAGATTTTATGCAGTTAAGTGTGTATGCGGCCAAGAGGAGCATGCGGCCTCGTCGACCATGCGGCCAGGAGCTATGCGTCTCTCTTCTTCTGGATGCATAACTACTCACCGACTTGGCACGACTTTGTATGATTTTGTCATTTCTCCTAACACACTTTATTGCTTGTCACATCAATCACTTTATGACACTTCTTCTGACTTAGAATTATTGATGGTCATATTGCACATTTCTCGAAGAGTGGACCAGCCTCGCCTATGCGTCCAAGCCAACTATGCGGCCTCGATTGCATGTGGCTGCAACTTCATGTGGCACCCTGCCTCATGCGGCACCCTGTCTCATGCAGTATCCTGCTTCATGTGGCAGCTTGCCTATGCGCCTATTATTCCTATGTAGCACCATGTTTCTTTCACATATGGACACTCACTTGATTTAATGTTTTTAATTGATTGGTTGATTGTGATGGTATGTGTTAAACTTAGAAATGACTTGTATTATGATCTTGAGTGTAATGGACCTAATGACCCAGATATGACCATGTGCTAAATTTGACTAAGCACCTGACATGAGCCCTGTAGATGTAGCCTTATATGTACTAACTTGCTAATTAAAATATTTTTTCTTGACCACCTTATTATACGCTGGATAGGATAAGAGGCGTAGTTCAACTCGGGGGATGGTCTGCAATCCCGGACCTTGTTTGGTATAAGGATTATGAATCTGATCTCGAGGGATTCTCGTACTACTCTTATCCTCATCTATCGATATAATAAAGTGGCAATTAATGTGACCAGTGATGGACTGTTATGTCCTGAATAACTTGCTAGTGACAACTAGTCCATGATCTTGATTCTAGAACTTGTTCTTGCCCTGACTATTGTATCCGGGCCGACACACTTGATCGCACCAGAGTTCTACTTGATAGATATAAATATGGTGAGCCATCGTGCCACACACACTTGCTACGTAATATATGTAATTATTTTCATGCACGGATCTAGTAGTTGGACAGTAACTTTAGCCATGGCTAGACAGTACTGATTATTGTATCACATTTGGGTTGAATCCAGATTTAACTTTCGAGTGACAATATGAATTCATATCAAGAGTGCTCGTACTTAAAGTATAACATTTAAGAAGGAATGCTCATGTGACCACGGCATGAGATTTTAATTAACCTAAGCTAGGCAACTTAATTTCTAAAGCATTGGGAGAAAAAGGTATCTCGAGATCGTACATGTCGAACCATCCTAAATTAGCTGAGAATAAAGACTGGCCACCACGGATATGTATATCATCCGCACTAGTGGAGTGCAGTATCTAATTTAGTTATAAGACCGAGCCAGTATCTTTCCTATAGAAAGCCTGAAACTCTTACTGATTAATAATTAGCTCAGTGCCCTTGCAAGATACTGGTGCATCATTTTACATATATACTTGCTCATATATCATTGGTTCAGCTAGCCCTGCTCGATTATGGTATAATCTGAGGATACCCATATATTGCATTACTGGGATAACCCAGAGATCATATATCAAGCCGTAATACATGATTAGCCATCTAATTTTTTATATTATATGTCTAGCTAGGAAAGTGGGCTATCGTGGTATGATGATTCAACCCATGTCCTTGTTTGGTTATTGGATTGCATCGTTATGTTACGATAATCCATGAACCAAAGCTATATTATTTCTTAAATTGTATCTTTGCTTGCGTATTGTGCTTATGTTGAGTGGAATTAGGGACACAGGCTGTTGTGGCATGATAGTTCAACTCATTTTCTTGTTTGGTTGTTGGGTTGCGCTGCTGTGTTACGATAGGCTGTAGACTGAAACTATGACGCAGAATTATTTTAGCTTGACCTTAATCAAGGAACGTATTCTATCTTGATGTGATATGGCACTTCATGTCCTTTTTTGGTGAAGGGGTGTCGTATCATATCATGGATGGGATATATGTCATTGATTGTTGGCTCACGCATCTCATGTTATAGAACTGGATTTATTTCTTTATTTCGTGCTTCCTTTGTGGTATTGGCTATTTGGGGTATGACCCCACTGGTTTTACATGGCCAGGTTTAGAGCCAACACCTGAGGATCAAGCTTACTTCTCCCTCACTGATGGCACACACCCGAAGGATTGTTGCTGAGGGTCACGAGTGAGTTTCTTGTTTCACTACTCATCTTTTTTGAACTATATTCTTTTGGGCATTTAGCCAACCATCACCTGTTAGCCGGAGAATTTGGACACTAGTTCCCTACATGACTGTTTTATATTCAGACTACAGCTAACTCACTATCATGTATACTTTTGATCTTGTATCTGGCATATCATTTAGTATTGCTAGATCTCTAAAACATTCTTATGTGGCATTTGGGACGTCTTACTGCTTAATTTGAAATATTCAATGTTATTGATACTTGTTTAAATGATTGAGACAATAGAAGTTCTTGACCCTAGGAGACTTGATTGTAGTATGAACCCCCTTGGCTTTAGATAACCTTAATACATTGCGGGTTGCTTTGGTATTCCGCAAGGTGTGGTTGGCTGAGTCATTCCCCTGCTCTCCAGTATTCTTGGGGGGTGGCATGATCATAGGATATCTCAATCAAACATGCTTCTCCTTGAAATCCTGAATCTGTCTCCTCGAAACTCAGTTTGACTTTTGTATCATTGATTCCTCGATAATTTCTCGTCATATTCTTGATTTATCTTGTGTCCTTTTTCTTAGGGCTTCTCCAGCATTAGTGGGTGGAGCACCAGCAATTTTAGCAGGATAAGGATCCGTTGGTCCACAGCGAGAGGCAACACATGTACCTGGAGGGGTCAGGGTAGAATCGGTAGAGGAGCACGAGGAGCAACATCTATCAGAAGTTCCAGTACCCCTGGTCATACTAGTAGTACCATTAGCACTTGATACACCGGCATTACTGGAAATTATATGAGGAATAATGGCGTTACAACAGCATTAGCAGCTTCAGCAGCAAGAGCAAAATGTTTTATTAAATCAAGGATTACAAACGGCCTTAGAAATGAGTGTTAGAACAGACTCAGGGGCATCGGTGAGGTTCTGCCGACTCAACCCTAAGTATTTTGATGGCACGCAGGATGTCATTATCGCAGACGCTTGGCTGCAGAGTATAAAGATGATATTGACAGCGAAAAAGGTTCCAACTGAGAAACAAGTTGATCTGGTTCGATTATAACTCCAGGACCTTGCTAGAGATTGGTGGACAGCAAAAGAAGTTGGATTAAGACAACCTATTTAATGGGACAACTTCAGGGCCCGTTTTAGGATTAAGTATTTTGGAGTGATAGTACAGTATGAGCTACAACAACGGTTTATTAACCTCAAGCAGTCTGGAAGGACAGTGGATGGCTACAAGGCAGAGTTTTGTAGGCTTAGCAAATTTGCTCCAACGATGGTAGCAACAGAACCAGAGAGGACAATGAGATTTCGGTACGGACTTCATTTGGAGATTCAGTAACTGGTAGAGGGCCATAACTACCAGACTTTTGACGAAGTATTGATCGCATCTAGGCGACATGAGCTGATGATGCAGAGGTTAGCTTCAAGGACGGGAGGCCAGAAGAGGTCTCATGAACAGAGCGGAGGAGGAGGACCAATACAGTGGATGTCAGCAACATCTCCTGGCATTCGCATTTATATCACAATGCCAAGGAGGCCAGTGGCATAGGCAATAACAACATAAGTTCGGCCGTATCAGCCAAGGCAGCAGCAGCCACAATGATTGGGAGCCCCAGTCGGATGTACATATTATGGCAAGGGAGACCATACCAAAGATATATGTACGGCAGCATAAGGGTTGTGCCTACGATATGGTAGTCCAGATCATCGAATTGCCAATTATCCAATGATACAGAGGATTGAAGGACTGGCGCAGCGGTTAGCATTATCAGCACCAAGAGAAGCTCATTATGGAGGACCAGCACTGACAATTAGGCTATTGGCTCAGCGTCCATTGCCGACGCAAACTCAAATGTACAACCAGCAGAGGAGTCAGCAGTATCAACAGCAGAGGCCACAACTGCGTATTTAAGGGAGGCAGCAACAAGGAGCGCAGAAAGGCCAAGGGCAAGCTTTTACCCTTTCTCTGGAGGAGGCCTTGGCATCAGGTGACGTGGTGGCAGGTAATATTCTCGTTACCTCTTTTTCTGCCGTAGCATTATTTAATTCGGGAGTATCCCATTCATTGGTATATGCACGATTTATGACACGTATTGGATTGGAGTTCGAGATATTGCCAGAGAGGTTGAATATACTTACTGGTAATGGTCTCGTAGGAGTCAGTAGGGTATGTTTAGTCTGTCCAATCATAGTGTGCGAGCATTTACTACCTGCAAGATTGATCGAGTTCCCTATGGGTAATTTTGACGTTATTTTAGGCATGGACTGGTTGAGAGACAGTTATACAACGATAGATTTTCGTAGGGGTAGAGTATTGTTTAAGATCCTGGGCAAAGAAGAGTTTATCGTCAACAGAACGGTGAAGGATCAGCATGAAGATGGCATTGTAGCAGTAACGAGAATTGAAGATTATTTTCCCAGAGTGATTAAAGAATTTCATGATGTATTTTCAAAAGAGCTTCCAGGATTACCCCTAGTAAGAGAAGTGGAGTTCTGCATAGAGTTAAAACCAGGAGCAGAACCAGTTTCAAACAAGGTCTATCTGATGTCACCAATAAAACTTAACTACTTGTATCAGCACGTAGAGGAACTAAAGACGAAGAAGTTTATTCAGGCTAGTATATCACAATGGGGAGCATCAGCGCTTCTAGTAAAGAAGAATGATGGATCGATACGGTTATGTGTTGACTATAGGTAGTTGAATGCCTTAACAGTAAAAAATATATATCTATTACCTAGGATTGATGATTTGTTTGACTAGTTGAGTGGAGCAAAAGTATTTTTCAAGATAGACCTTCGATCAGGGTATTATCAAGTAAGGGTCCGGGAGCAAGATATACTAAAAACAGCATTTTGATCTCGATATGGGCATTACGAATTCTTAGTTATGCCATTCGGATTGACCAATGCTCCAGCAATATTTATGGATTTGATGAATCGTATCTTCATGCCATACCTAGATCAATTTGTAGTGGTATTCATAGACGATATTCTCGTCTACTCTAACAGTGAAGAAGAGCATGAAAAACATCTTCAAAAAGTGTTGCAAGTTCTGAGGGAGCATCAGTTGTATGCCAAGCTCAGTAAGTATGAATTCTGATTAGATCATGTGTCATTCTTGGGACACATCATCTCAGGGGCAGAAGTATCAGTGGACCCCAAGAAGGTTGAAGCAGTAGAGAATTGGCCAATCCCGAAGATAGTAGCAGATGTGTGAAGTTTTTTGGGATTAGCGGGATATTATCGGAGGTTTATGGCAGACTTTGCACGGATTTTAGCACCAATGACTCGTCTAAACCGCAATGAGGTAAAGTTTATTTGGTCGGTAGAGTGCCAAGCATTATTTGAGAAGTTGAAAGAGAAGTTGATATCAGCACCGATCCTTACACTTCTAGTCGGATCTAGAGGATTCACAGTTTATTGTGATACATCTGGGAAAGAAACTTGGATGTGTATTGATGCAACATGGAAAAGTAATAGCTTATGCGTCTCGGCATCATGAGAAGAATTATCCAACACATGATTTGGAGTTAGCAGCAGTAGTGTTTGCTCTCAAGTTCTGAAGACATTACCTATATGGCGATCGGGTAGAGATATTTACAAATCACAAGAGTTTGAAGTACATATTCACCCAGAAGTACTTGAACATAAGGTAGAGGAGGTGGCTAAAATTGTTTGGTGATTATGATATAGGATTTTATTATAATCCAGGCAAGGAAAATATGGTGAAAGATTCTCTAAGTAGGAGAGGCAGCACATTCATTTTGACAACTCAAAAGAATATATTAGAAGATCTTCGAGAGATGGGTATTGAAGTAGTGTTATCTCATTGAGCGGGAGTACTAGCCAGTCTTTCGATATAGTCAACCTTGGTAGAGAGGATCAAGGCGGCTCAAGCAGAAGATTCTCAGGTTCAGAAGCTTAGGGCAGAATGTGAGTCGGTTCTTAGGAAGGAATTAAATATTCATGAAGACAGAACATTCAGATTTGGAAACCGTCTTTGCGTTCTAAGTAAAGATATCATACTGGAAGTAATGACCGAGGCACACACTCCTTAATATTCTATATATCCAGGAGGCACAAAGATGTACCAGGATATCAAGCAGCATTTTTGGTGGAACAAAATAAAAAAAAAGATAGGTCAGTTCATTTCAGGGTGTCTCGTATGTCAGCAAGTGAAGGCAGAACAAAAAAGACCAGCATAATTATTACAACCACTACCTATTTTAGAGTGAAAGTGGGAACACATTACGATAGACTTTGTGATCGGTCTACCTAGATCCCCTACTGGGCATGATGCAGTTTGGGTAATAGTAGATTAACTCACAAAAGTGGCATATTTTTCCCCTTCCAAGTAGGGCGGTCCACAGAGCAGTTAGCAGAGATGTATATGCGGCAGATAGTAAGGCAGCACGGAGTTCCAGCAAATATAGTGTCAGATCATAATACTATCTTTATATCTCATTTCTGACAAAGCTTGTACGAGCGATTGGGTACCAAGTTGAGATTCAGTACCGCATATCATCCTCAGACAGATGGACAATTAGAAAGGAAAATTCAGACATTGGAAGATATATTTCGACTTGTACCCTAGACTTTGGTAGATCTTGGAATATTTATCTTCATTTAGTAGAATTCTCGTACAATAATAGTTATCAGGCCAGCATATAGATAGCTCCTTTCAAAGTATTGTACGGAACGAAGTGCAGGTCACCCTTAACATAGGATGACATTGGTGAACGAAAGATATTGGGGACCGAGATGATCACTCAAACGGTTAAAGTGGTTAAGCAGATCAAAGATCGGCTTCGGGTTGTACTAGATCGTCATCGTCATTGGGCAGATCAGCATTATATGTCGTTAGAGTTTTCTGTTGGCGACCACATATTTTTGCGAATTTTGTCCACCAGTGGAATCATTAGATTCGGGGTTCGTGGGAAGCTTAGTCCGTGATGTGTAGGATCGTTCGATATTCTCTAGAGGGTAGGAGATGTTTCTTATCGTCTTGCCCTTCCGCCTTCGCTTCATGAAGTGCATAATGTGTTTTATATATCTCAGTTGTGTAGGTATGTCCCGGATCTGAGTCATGTCCTCGATCATTCAGAGTTAGTCGTTGGTACCGACTTAACTTACGAGGAACAGCCCGTGTCCATTTTAGATCAAAGAGAGAAGGTACTCAAGAACTGGACTATCTGTCTTGTTCGTGTTGTTTGGGGTCATCACTCTTTGGGGGAGTCGATATGGGAGTACGAGGAGGATATTCGATCTAGGTACCCGTACCTATTCGACTCATAAGGTATATTTTCTTCGTATGCCTTCGCGTCTTTTATTCTATGGTCGACAAGCACTCATATGAGATGATGTTGCTTTGCTTCATTATATGTGTTGTTATACTTGCTTATTTATATGTTTAGATTGCTTGTAATTAGTTGTTGCTTGTCTTGATTTCTCTAGCTAGCCTTGAGTTTGAATTTTGAGGATAAAATTTTTCTAAGGTAGATAGAGATGTCACTCCTCGTTCTGGAATTCTTATTTGGAGCGCATTTAATTTTTTTGCTAGCATAGTTGTATGTTGTTGAGAGACTAGACCCATTCTTTGATTCACTTGGCTCTTGGTTTATTTGTTTGGTTTGATCATGAGTTAAACCCATGGTCCAAACCTTAAACCCTCCATATATAACCCAACTTCATTCTCTCTCTTACCATTTATTCTTCTTCCATTCTCTCTTTTAGGTTTTCTCTCTCCCTCCATAGGCAAGTACACCTTGCATGAGGAATTAAGAAACCCTTTATTTTATTGTTCCATTATGTTTATTATGTATTTTTTTATACATTTAGAAATTGGTATTTTCGGTTTTGGTGGATGGATTAATATAGATCTAGACTTTTAGTTTGTAAGCTTTTCAAGTATTCTTGAGTTTTCTTGGGTTTTGATCTCCTAAAACTTATTGTTTTTGAAAACTTATTATTCTATGTTGATAAGCACTTGATTTTGAGTAGTTTAGAACTTTATTTTGCTGTATTTGGACTTTATTTGAGGTTTCTGTAGAAAAAATAAATTTTTATTTTTGAGCTTTTAGCCATGGCCAAAAAGCTGTTGTTGGAGGAGACAAAGGAGTGCTATGTGGCACTCTATGCTATGCGGCCTGGGTTTTTCATCTCGAGTCAGCATGCGGCCCACCTTGTTGGACGTATGAATGAATCTGCATATGCTTCCCTTGACCAAATGCAAGAACTTGGACGAATAAAACTTCACAAGTTGAAAAAAATTTACTACGTCCCAAGAGATTTCATGCGGGCAAGTGTGTATGCGGCCAAGAGGAGCATGCGGCCTCGTCGACCATGCGGCCAGGAGCTATGCGTCTCTCTTCTTCTGGATGCATAACTTCTCACCGACTTGGCACGACTTTGTATGATTTTATCTTTTCTTCTGACACACTTTATTGCTTGTCACATCAATCACATCAGTCACTTTATGTCACTTCTTCCGAATTACAATTTTTGATGGTCATATTGCACATTTCCCGAAGAGTCGACTTGCCTCGCCTATGCGTCCAAGCCAACTATGTGACCTCGATTGCATGCGGCTGCGACTTCATGTGGCACCATGTCTCATGCGGCACCCTGCTTCATGCGGTAGCTTGCCTATGCGCCTATTATTCCTATGCGGTACCATATTTCTTGCACACGTGGACACTCACTTGATTTAATATTTTTAATTGATTGGTTGATTGTGATGGTATGTGTGAACTTAGAAATGACTTGTATTGTGATCTTGAGTGTATATGGACCTAATGACCCAGATGTGACCATGTGATAAATTTGACTAAGCACATAACATGAGCCCTGTAGATGTGGCCTTATATGTACTAACTTGCTAATTAAAATACTTTCTTTTGAATACTTTATTATACGTTGGATAGAATAAGAGGTGTAGTTCAACTCGGGGGATGGTCTATAATCCTAGTCATTATTTGGTTTAAGGATTGTAAATCTGATCTCGAGGAGTTCTCACACTACTCTTATCCTCATTTATCGATATAATTAAATGATAATTAATGTGACCAATGATGGACTGTCCTATCCTAGATAACTTGCTATGTGATAACTTGTCCATGATCTTGATTCTAGAACTTGTTCCTGCCCTGACAATTATATCCGTGTTGATACACTTGATCGCACCGAGAGTGCTACTTGATAGATATAAATATGTTGAGCTGTCATACCACACACTCTTGCTATGTGATATATGAAATTATTTTCATGCACAGATCTAGTAGTTTGATAGTGACTTTAGCCGTGGCTAGATAGTACTAATTGTTGCGTCACACTTGGGTGAATCCAGATTTAACTTCCGAGTTATAATTTGGATTCGTATCAAGGGTGCTCGTACTTAAAGTATGACATCTAAGAAGGAATGTTCATGTGGCCACGGTATGAGATTCTAATTAACCTAAGGTAAACTAGGATACTTAATTTGTAGATCATTGGGAGGGAACGGTATCTCGAGATCGTGCATGTCGAACCACCGTAAATTAGTTGGGAGTAAAGGATGGCCACCACAGATACTGTATATCATCTGCACTAGTGGAGTGCAGTATCTGATTTAATTATAAGACCGAGCTAGTATATTTCCTATTGAAAGCATGGAACTGTTACTGTTAATAATTAGCTCAGTGCCTTAGCAAGGGACTGGTGCATCATTTTACATATATACTTGCTCGTATATCATTGGTTCAGTAAGCCCTGCTCGATTCTGGTATGATCTGAGGATACTCATATATTGTATTACTGGAATAACCCAGAGATCACATATCAAGCCTTAATACATGATTGGCTGTCTAATTTGCTTATATTATATGTCTAGCTCGGAAATTAGGCTATCATGGTATGATGATTCAACCCATGTCCTTGTTTGGTTGTTGGGTTGCTTCGTTATATTACGATAATCCATGGACTGAAGCTATATTATTTCTTATATTATATCTCTGCTTACGTATTGTGTCTTCTGTTGAGTAGAATTAGGGACACAGGCTGTTGTGGCATGATAGTTTAACTCATGTCCATGTTTGGTTGTTGGGTTACGCTGCTATGTTACGATAGGTTGTGGACTGAAACTACGACGAAGAATTATTTTAGCTTAACCTTAATCAAGGAACGTATTCTATCTTGATATGATATGGCACTTATCCTTGGTTGGTGAATGGGTGTCGTATCATGTCATGGATGGGACATATATCATTGATTATTGGCTCACGCATCTCATGTTATAGAACTAGATTTGTTTCTTCATTTTGTGCTTCCTTTGTGGTACTTGATATTTGGGGTCTGACCCCACTGGTTTTGCATGGCCAGGTTTAGAGCCAACACCTGAGGATCAAGCTTACTTATCCCTCACTGATGGCACGCACCCGAAGGATGGTTGCTGAGCGTCACGAGTGGGTTTCTTATTTCATTGCTTGTCTTTTGTAAATTATATTCTTTTGGGTATTTATCCAGTCGGTACCTGTTAGCCAGAGAATCTGAACGCTAGTTTCCTATATGATTGTATTATATTCATACTGCAGTTGATTCACTGTCATGTATACTTTCGATCTTATATCTAGTATATCGTTTAGTATTGCTAGATCTCTAGAACATTCTGATCCGGTATTTGGGATGCCTTACTGCTTAGTCTAAAATATTCTATGTTACTGATACTTGTTTGAATGATTGAGACAATAAAAGTTTTTTACCCTAGAAGACTTGATTGTAGTATTTACCCCCTTGTCTCTAGACAACCTTAACACATTGCGGGTTGCTTCGGTATTCTGCAAGGTGTGGTTGGTTGAGTCATTCTCCCGCTCTCCAGTATTTTGGTTCGGGGGCGTGATAGCTAAACCTCGTAGGGGCGTGCTGCTCTTATGCGCAAGTTGTTACAGGTGCGTGGCCAGTGCGACTGTGTGTTCTGTACGACTGTTCGTCTCCATTGATTGCATAAAAACTGTGTTGTATGGACAAATTTGGTAGGTGATCAATTTAGATTGATTCTAATCTTTTGCATCTCGATCTTAATTGATTATAATATTTTTGGATTTGAGACGACGGTTGGATTAGGGTTAGGATTTTAATATCTCCCTATATATAGTCTCTTTGTTGCTCTCTTTGAAGGTAGACAACAGAAGAGACGAGAGAGAGAGAGAGAGAGAGAGAGAGAGAGATAATTCATGTTATCTTCAGGATTTGTTGTGGCCGCCACCCATCCACAAATTTCTGTCCTTCGAGTTCGTCTGTTCGAGTTCATCACAGAGGTGACATGGAGCATTCCAGAAGTTTATCAGTTGAACTTGATGGTTCCTGGGAGCAGATTATCGAAAGAGGAAAAATCTTACTTTGAACAATGGTAATCTTTATAACTCTAGCAAGATTTTTGTTCTGCATTTTATTCTACTAGATCTTGTAACAATTTTATCTCATTGTAGCAAATACGATTGCAAAGAGAAGAACTAATTTAATTTTTATAGCCTTCTTGTTTACACAAGTAAGTTTGTAATCATCTTTTTTTAGAGCATCATAGGAGTCAGATTCAAACTATCATTTTTAATATCTTACAGTTTAAAGGATAAATCTGTGATTTTTAATATCTCACAATTTTGAGTTCATCTTTGCATCCTCTGCAAAAACAATCTCAAAGAATGATCCAACAACAAATATGGAGAATCGTGCAAGCCTTCTTAATACAAGTTTACACAAACTTGAGAAATTTGATGGGGAATACTATAACATTTGGAAGAGAAAGATTTCTCTGAATCTTCAAATTGTCAATGTTGGATATGTGTTGACAGATCATGAGCCGACAATTTCAGATACTGAAGATGTTCTTACAATTTCTACCATGATAGACAAGCAATACAAGCGGAAGAAAGAGAATAACATGTGCAAGATGTTGATCCCAAATGCCATGGATGACTCAATGATGGAATCATATAGCAAGAAGGTAAAAACTAGAGACGTTTGGGAGTCTCTCAAAAAGCAATACAAGTCAGATTAGAAGATGTTCAAGATCCATCTCATCGATAAATTATTCATAATACAATATGGAGATGATAAGGTCATCATGTTGCAAGTCAAAGAGATGTTGAAGTTGCAGCAGAAACTTGAGGAGGAAGGTATGAAGCAAGAAGACAAATTTATGGTGGGGGCATCATCTCCAAACTTCCTTCGGGTTGGATCAAATTCAAAACTGACATGTACAGAAAAAAGATGGAGATCGAGTTATAAAAATTTTTATATTGGATCCATATTGATGATGAATCCAGGGGATAACTGAAGATGAACACTCTGTCCAAACAGTATGCTAAGTCAAACATGGTACAATTCGAAGATTCCAAGGAGAAGCAGAAGACCTCCTACAACAACAACAACAAGAACTTCAACCATTTAAAGGTGAAGTCGGCTTCATTCAAGCCCAAGTATGGCAATGACGAGCCTTACTTCAACCGTGACATAAAGGGCCACTACAAGAAGGACCATAGATCCAAACTCAAACCAAAACTAAAAGTGTGAGGTGAGCTTAATATGGTTGCTATGATTGTGCAGGTTGACTAATCTAGCGTGGACACTGACTGGTAGGTGGTAACGGTGCATCTTGCTATGTGTGCTCAAAAAGTGAGTTGTTCACCACATACATGCCTATGTCTGAGAATGTTTCAATAGAGAACAAATGTTCAATCTTTAGCTTGTATCTCTTTCTAAAAGTTTCAATGTAGTTTCTTCTTCTGGTTATTCTCTTGTGTAAAGTTTGTGCACAGACAAAGATTATAAGAAAGTCGTTCAGATGGATGAACCGAATCACCGTCTTTTGGTTGGTTCACTTATATATATATATATATATATATATATATATATATATATATATATATATATATATATATATATATATATATATATATATATATAAGCAATTCTCTACAAAGATTGGTATGAAGTATTTTATTACTTTCATCGACGGTTTTTCGAAGTTCGTGTTCGTTTATCTTCTCAAATCAAAAAATAAAGTGTTCAAGAAGTTCAAAGACTTCAAGAATGAAGTTGTTCGTCAAATCGCTCAACAACTCAAGAGAATCAGAAGTGATCGAGGCAGAGAGTATCGTTCTATTAAATTTATATCGTTTCTATAAAGAACATAGTATTATCAATAAAATGACTGATATGTGTTTTCCTCAATCCAATGGAGTTGCAGAAAGGAAGAATATGACATTGACAGAGATTATGAACTCTATACAATTGACTGCAGGTCTTCCAAACTGCTTCAGGGAGAAGCTGCGCTTATGGCTACGTTTATTCTTAATAAAGTATCATTTGCAACATCTGGCATTACTCCGCATGAACTCTGGTACAAGGTTAGACCCAACTTGAATGTCATTCGAGTAGGGAGTGTCTAGCGTATGTGAATTTTTTGGATATCAAGATTCAAAAACTGAGGACAAGGACTACAAAGACCATATTTATGGGCTATACCGAAAAGAGTGATGCTTAGAGGTTCCATGATATTTAATCAAATCATATCATTGAATCTTGCGATGCAAAATTCTTTGAAGGCGAGTTTGTTAGACACAAGAACATTGTTCCTATGAATATTTTGAAGAATTTTGTGAGCACAAATGAAGCAAGTGCTTCCAAAGAATATGTAGTCTAAGAGGAAATAGTCGTTGAAGAGGCTATGTTTGAACCAGTACTCGCTGAACCAACATCAAAGTGAGTGAGGAGGTCGAAGTACTTCGGAGGAGATTTTATCACCTATAATGTGGAAGCATACCCGCTTACCTATAATGAGGCAATGAAGACCAAAGATGGTGTCTTCTGGAAGGAGACTATCAAATGACGAGATTGACTCCATAACATCCAATAACACTTGGGTATTGGTCATCTGCTTAAAGGAGCAAAACCCATGGGATGTAAACAAATCTTCAAAAAGAAGATGAAGGCTGATGGAACTATTGATAAGGCTAGACTAGTTGCCAAAAGGTTTTCTTAGAAGTAGGGGATCGACTATTTGATATTGTAACCCCTGATTTTTCAGAAATTTTTAATTTGGATTTTTTATAATTTTCTGTAATTTTCTAGAATTTTCAAGAATTTATTTTAGATTCAAATATAATTAAAAATATCCCAAACTTTTATTTTAGGTTCTAAATAATAAAATATATTTTCTAGAAGTTTTTGGGAATTTTTTGAGTATTTTTAGTATTTATTGGGAGTTATTTAGGCTAATAACTAATTTTTAGGACTTGTAGAATTTATGGTGCAAGCCCAGAAATATATAATAGACCCACGTTATTTTTTAAGGTTTATAATATTATTATATATTTTCTGGAAATATTTTAGAATTTTTGAAATAATGTTAGTATTTATTTTTAGTTTTATGGCAAAACTAATCTTTAGAGCTTCTCCTAATTATATTAGGAAATCTATGAATATAAAATTATCCCAAATATTTTTCTAGGGTTTTTCGGTTCAAAATATATTTTTTGTAATTTTTCCAGATTTTAATGATTGTTTTTAATGTTTATTTTGAGTTATTTAGATTTAAAATGACTTAAATAATGTTTTGATAAAGGCAAATCAAAAATAAATAATATAAATAAAATCATCCAATCAGATTCTGACACGTGTCACCCTATCAACTTTCATTCAGCGGCTCAACATCCCTATATATATATATATATTATTATAACCCTAATTATCCCATTATTTTTAGAGAGAGAGAGATTTGGGAGAATTGCCATCTAGGGTTCCTTCATCTTCCAGAAGCCATTGTGCATAGCTCCGGACTCCAAACGAGGCCTAGTTTCTTGCGTTAAAAAGATATTGAGGTTAGCTTTCTGATTATATAAATTGTTTTTCGAAATTATTAGTATTAAATTCTGAAAAAATCGTAGAGCACAGCATGTCCAAAAATAGATATATTTTGATATTTTCGCAATTCCGGGAGAACCCGGAATCAGAATCATGAACCGTTTAAAGTTTCGGAAAGATAATGTCGAGATCATCGACATATATATTTTTACAGAATTTAATTCGATTTATTTACATACTGTTGATTCTGTAGAACTTCTAGGTTAGAATTTAACCATCGGTGCACAATACAAAATTTGTATGTGCCATAATTCCCAAATGAATTTGAATTCGGACGAGCCGTAAATTCTAGTATATTTTTGATGCTAAAATCTATAGGAAATCATGCATGAAAGTCAAGTTTTTGTTGGTTGACTTTTTGGTCAACAGATCGCCTCGATTTGTGTGCCATGAGTCTCGAGTTGATAAAATTTAGTTTCTTTGGACAAAATTTAGGAATTAACCTAAAAATCAGAATAATAAGATTAAAATAGGATGTTAGATTAATTATTCCAGAATTAAATAAGTTAAAATAAATTATCTTTTGACGTGATAAATTTGTAATACATAGGCTATTTGGACTGTGACTTGGACTCTGATTTATACCAGCAACAGGACCCCAGACAAGTGTACCTTGCCAAACTCTGCAGTATTATTATACATTTTCCTTGCTTTATTTATATTGCTGTGCATGCTCAACCTAGGACCGTGTGACGTACTTAGCGTCCGATTATTAGTCGGGTGCCAATACTGTACGCAGTGTTGGGTACGGTCATCTAGAGATGGACATTCGTGACACTTCATATTCTCGTACTTGTCTTACCAAGTACACTTTGACCCAGGACACTTGACACTATTCATGAGACAGGATCTTCCTGAGTATTCATGGTGATTTTGTATAGGATACAGGACTTGACCGAGATACTATGTTCATAGATACTTATGACTTGTTGCATTAGCTATGATCCCGCTTGACATGGACATGAGACGTTATGGTCATGATATGCGTGGTTACATTGGATGGGGAGAGACACACAGGCTACAGGCTATTTTCTATATATATCTACTACTATTGTGAGGCCGTAGACTCTCGTAGTAGAGCTAGGCACATTACGTGTTATTACCACTACCGGCTCTCCGACACAGAGCTTGTAGTGGCTCAGCCTGAGTACTCGTGTTGCTCTCACTTGCATTTTTACTTAGATGGTTACTTATTTGCCCTATTTATTTCATTATCTGCTGCACTGCATTTATTTTGGCATGAGCTTTCTTGTACCTTGCTATGTCCCCTGAGGACCTGGATCCGGATTATGTTCCCAGGATTTGAGGACGAGATCTATCCCGAGATATACGGGACCAGAGCAGGAGCTGATCCAAGAGCTGTACCGCTATCCGAGGATGAGGTGTTAGCCGAAGACTTCTCCTGAGCATCCATGTTCATGCTCAGTATTTATTTATTTATTTATTTCAGTCATTTATATTCTGGTCTGTTGAACCATTGTATCAGATATTTATCGGGTTGTTCCCCGAAGCATTTTGTTGAGACTAGCTGATGATTTACATTCCTTATTTATTTTGTGGATCATATTTTATATCTTGTGTGGATGAGATTAGTTGTGCCATGATTGTCGTAGACTTTGTTTTACAGCTTAAGTATGCCCTGATGGATCCATTAAATTGGGTTTGTCCATCGGTGCGTCCTGCTGGCCATTATCACGCGTCCGGTCCCTCAGTATTTTGGGACTGGGGCGTGACATGGTTTTTGTGGTGGCCCATGCAGGTCTACGACTAAACCGTTCGGTTTTAACTTAGGAACCGAGCAAGCCTGCACCTAGGATTAGAGTATAGGATCTCATCCACAACTGACTATGACTAATCCTCCTTCCAATCCATTCCGTTGAATAATTGCATCATGCTTGATTCATGTGCCTTCTCATTAGTTCCTTAAGTATAGCCTTCTCCTAGAATATAGAAGTCCATGTTGATAGAAAGATAAGTAGGGTAACATTCCTATTAAGAGTACAGCTAGAGTATTGACACCCCACTAAGTCTAGAATATCTAGTGAACTCTAGAATTCTTTATCTCTAGAATTGGTTTACCATTACCCCCTGATGAATTATGAAGACTTGAGAGTAGTATAGACACTACTAGAGTTAGTTAGAACTTTTACCATAATGTTTGACCCTAGTATTGAGGAACCAATAGGAAACCAAAATTTAATATTATGACTGAACCTAACCTTCCAGTTAGAGAAGTATTGGAGAACTACAAATTTAGGTTCTTGTCTTGAGATAAGCAGACAGTACCTTAGAAAGCCAAGAGCAATGTATAGAATATTTTTCTAATCATACCTCAAACCTAGCAACTAGCATACCACTTTCCCTTAGAAAATCATGATGCTATCTAGAGCCCCTATTCTAATTTCATATATTGCTCCTCTGCGACCATAGCGCTCGTTAGAGTGCGACGACTGACTATATTTCTTCTCTTCATCTTTCAACTCGTGCCAACTAATCCTTCTGATTATAGACCAAGTGATTTTATTCTATGCTAGGATATATATATAGCTTGCTAGGATTAAAGTTGTAGTCTTGAATTTGAAAATTTTGTGCTTGGTAGTTAGAGTTCGATAAGTTGGAGTTAATCTTGTAGATTATGACCCGATGATTACCCCTTAGTGTTAAATCACGTAAATTGTACCCCCACCTCGATACAAGTTATATTCCCTTTCCCTTGAGACTAATAACCTTTCCATTCTCGCTATTGACGCATGTTCTATGAGCACTATGATTAAGACATAAGGCGACCATTACTTGCATGATACCATAAGAGACCCTAAAGAGTACCAAGATCTTTCCTCATATACCCTAATAAGAGTTTCTGTTACATGTGCAAGGTTATCTTGCAGGATTCTCTTAAGACTGTCACGGTACTAGTCTAATTCTTATAAGTTGGGTAGTATGCCTCACGACCTAGTACCACATAGTCCACTTGACCCATCGAGGCGGTGTAACTAAATGGCATTAATTGTATACTAGCAAAAGATGACAATGTTTATTCAGAAAATAGAAGTTAGAGGTCCTTACCCCTGTTTGGTCGACTAGCGACTTAGACAAGGAAGTTGTATGATAACTGTAGAGATTGTATAGTCTTAACTTCTTGTGGACTCAAAATATGCTGTGACTTCTTCCATCATGATCTAGCGCATTTATATTTCACAACTACCTTGACTTATGCTGCTATTTTATAGCCTAGTTTTGCAAGCTTATTCTTTATCAAGCTTGTTCATGACAAACGTATTATTGGGGAGGCCCACAATAATATATTTCAGAATCAGTGTATTAAGGTCTAGCTAACCTTAGTGTGCTTGATTCGCCCTTCGTAACTCTACTTTACGTGGATTGAGATATGTAGTGATTAGTAGACGAATATACTTGCTCTAGACATGTCTGACATACCGTATCGGTTACATAACTGTGCTAATACGAGCAGACGAACAAAGGATTACCACAATAGGATTTCAATCCACAACCGCCTTGACAATTCCTATTTGAATTCTTTAAACGCCTTGATCCCAATACTTCTATTCTATTACGCTGCCCTTGAACTCTTTATTATTGGTCTCCGTCTTCCCTTATTTCGGAAAGACGAAACCTCGTGCTTGGTATAAATTGATACACAGAGAATATTAGATATGCCCCATAGGCCGATCACATACTTGAGGATCATTCTTCGTAATTAAGGACATATCATATGTGATATGGTCGGCATTGAAGTTCGAAGATTGAATGACATGAGTAAAAATATTAAGGAATATTCTCTTAAGGTATATAGCCTTATGTGATAGATGGGTAAATTCTAAGTTGGGTAGCGGTGCCTTGTCAACTCGAGAGGAATTTCTTTTAGATTGTGACCGAGTAAGATTAGATTGGGAGAAGTTCAAGCTATTTTAATTTTGAGAAATTTTAGAAGAATGACTAAGATGATGAGGATTAATGAATTGATATTGAGGACCCGATATTTATACCTTAAGTACATGATTTAAACAATGAAGGTAAAATCATCAACTTGAAATTTAGAGGATAAAAAGATGGAATTTCAGACTTGAACAATGGTGGACTGCATTTAAATTTTTTTTTCAATTTGATGATTTGAGTTAAAATAAAAACTTGATGGTTGGACTACCTATTTGAAATATTAAGGATGTGAATGGAATTTAAGAAGTTGAAGCATACAAAAATTTATAAGTAAAAATAGGAATAATAATGGACTCGAATTACTTCTAGAGGAGATTATGATAATTGGAGACCGTGAGGTAAAATTGATATGCGTATTTAAATCTTGAAGATGATATATGGATTTAATTTAAATTTGGATATGGATAATTTAAAAAAGCGAGAAGAGATAACCATAGGTTGAATTTGATTGGATCAGTGGTCATCTTAACCTAGAAGTGATTGCAATGGATATGATTAGGATTTTAATTGTCGCAAGGAGATTGCGATTGACTTGTCTTATGTACACGAAGGATTAACAAATTATGCCTTATTTTAATTTTGAGGACGACATTGTCTTAAGTTGGCTAGATTGTGAAACCCCCTCACCTAAGAAGTAGACCTACTTGGCTTAGATAGTGAGACTGAGGCTAGCTCGAATCCACTTAGGAATAGAACACGACATTTTTTATTTAGTTTTACAATATGGTATCCCTCGGCGCGCCTTACCATTGCTTCGATAATTGGAGCACTTCCCTAGTCACTGCCTTCCTACAAATTCCACACCTTGTCCTAGGCATGCCCATCCTCCAATTTCCATCTTTGTGTAACGTTTCAATTGTTGGGCGCTTTTATGCAAAAGAGCATTTAGGTGTCCACACTATTGGACATGACACACGAAGAAACCTATTTTCACTCATGTGAATTTCTCCCATAATTTTCGGAATGTGCAACGTGTAACATCGTCCACTCCGTTAAACCTAGCCTTGCATTTTAACGAATGCAAATCTTAGACCATCCTTGACTTCTACCATGGCTTAATTTTAATTTCGAGGACGAAATTTTTATAAGTTGGGTAGAATGTAACCCCCTGATTTTTCAGAAATTTTTAATTTGGATTTTTCACAATTTTCTGTAATTTTCTAGAATTTTCAAGAATTTATTTTAGATTCAAATATAATTAAAAATATCCTAAACTTTTATTTTAGGTTCTAAATAATAAAATATATTTTCTAGAAGTTTTTAGGAATTTTCTGAGTATTTTTAGTATTTATTGGGAGTTATTTAGGCTAATAACTAATTTTTGGACTTGTAGAATTTATGGTGCAAGCCCAGGAATATATAATGGACCCAATTTATTTTTTAAGGTTTATAATATTATTATATATTTTCTGGAATTATTTTAGAATTTTTGGAATAATGTTAGTATTTATTTTTAGTTTTATGGCAAAACTAATTTTTAGAGCTTCTCCTAATTATAGTAGGAAATATATGAATATAAAATTATCCCAAATATTTTTTTAGGGTTTTTCGGTTCAAAATATATTTTCTGTAATTTTTTCAGATTTTTATGATTATTTTTAATGTTTATTTTGAGTTATTTAGATTTAAAACGACTTAAATAATGTTTTGATAAAGGCAAATCAAAAATAAATAATATAAATAAAACCATCCAATCAGATTCTGACACATGTCACCCTATCAACTTTCATTCAGCGGCTCAACATCCCTATATATATATATATTATTACAACCCTAATTATCCCATTATTTTTAGAGAGAGAGATTTTGGAGAATTGCCATCTAGGGTTACTTCATCTTCCAGAAGCCATTGCGCATAGCTCCGGACTCCAAACGAGGCCTAGTTTCTTGCGTTAGAAAGATATTGAGGTTAGCTTTCTGATTATATAAATTATTTTTTGAAATTATTAGTATTAAATTCTGAAAAATTCGTAGAGCACAGTATGTCCGAAAATAGATGTATTTCGATATTTTTGCAATTCCGGGAGAACCCGGAATCAGAATCATGAACCGTTTAAAGTTTCGGAAAGATAATGTCGAGATCATCGACATATATTTTTTACAGAATTTAATTCGATTTATTTATATACTATTAATTCTGTAGAACTTCTAGGTTAGAATTTAACCATCGGTGCACAATACAAAATTTGTATGTGCCATAATTCCCAAACGAATTTGAATTCGGACGAGCCGTAAATTCCAGTATATTTTTGATACTGAAATCTACAGAAAATCATGCATGAAAGTCGAGTTTGTGTCAGTTGACTTTTTGGTCAACAGATCGCCTCGATTTGCGTGCCATGAGTCTCGAGTTGATAAAATTTAGTTTCTTTGGACAAAATTTAGGAATTAACCAAAAAATCAGAATAATAAGATTAAAATAGGATGTTAGATTAATTATTCCAGAATTAAATAAGTTAAAATAAATTATCTTTTGACGTGATAAATTTGTAATACATAGGCTATTTGGACTGTGACTTGGACTCTGATTCATACCAGCAACAGGACCCCAGGCAAGTGTACCTTGCCAAACTCTGCAGTATTGTTATATATTTTTCTTGCTTTATTTATATTGCTGTGCATGCTCAACCTAGGACCGTGTGACGTACTTAGCGTCCGATTATTAGTCGGGTGCCAACACTGTACGCAGTGTTGGGTACGGTCATCTAGAGATGGAAATTCGTGACACTTCATATTCTCGTACTTGTCTTACCATGTACACTTTGACCCAGGACACTTGACACTATTCATGAGACAGGATCTTCCTGAGTATTCATGGTGATTCTGTATAGGATACAGGACTTGACAGAGATACTATGTTCATAGATACTTATGACTTGTTGCATTAGCTATGATCCCGCTTGACATGGACATGAGACGTTATGGTCATGATATGCGTGGTTACATTGGGTGGGGAGAGACACACAGGCTACAGGCTGTTTTCTATATAAATCTACTACTATTGTGAGGCCGTAGACTCTCGTAGCAGAGCTAGGCACATTACGTGTTATTACCACTACCGACTCCCCGACACAGAGCTTGTAGTGGCTCAGCCTGAGTACTCGTGTTGCTCTCACTTGCATTTTTACTTAGATGGTTACTTATTTGCCCTATTTATTTCATTATCTGCTGCACTGTATTTATTTTGGCATGAGCTTTCTTGTACCTTGCTATGTCCCCTGAGGACCTGGATCCGGATTATGTCCCCAAGATTTGAGGACGAGATCTATCCCGAGATATACGGGATCAGAGCAGGAGCTGATCCAAGAGCTGTACCGCCATCCGAGGACGAGGTGTTAGCCGAAGACTTCTCCTGAGCATCCATGTTCATGCTCAGTATTTATTTATTTATTTCAGTCATTTATATTCTGGTCTGTTGAACCATTGTATCAGATATTTATCGGGTTGTTCCCCGAAGCATTTTGTTGAGACTAGCTGATAATTTACATTCCTTATTTATTCTGTGGATCATATTTTATATCTTGTGTGGATGAGATTAGTTGTGCCATGATTGTCGTAGACTTTGTTTTACAGCTTAAGTATGCCCTGATGGATCCATTAAATTGGGTTTGTCCATCGGTGCGTCCTGCTGGCCATTATCACGCGTCCGGTCCCTCGGTATTTTGGGACTGGGGCGTGACAGATATATATATGCTCCAGTTGCGAGGATGATAACTATCAGGATACTGATTGCTCTATGTGCAATTCATAAAATTATGACTCATCATATGGATGTTAAAATAACATTCCTGAATGGATATCTGACCAAAAAAATTTACATGACGCAAATAAAAGGATTTTTTGTCAAAGGTCTTGAAGATAAATTCTACAAGATGATGAAATATTTGTACGGTCTGAAATAAGCTTTCAAGATGTGGCATAAGAAGTTTGATAAAGTCATTAGATCAAATGACTATAAGGTCAGCAAGACCGATAAGTGTGTCTATACTATGTTCGTTGATGGGAGAGGTGAGATCGTTTGTCTCTATATAGACGACATGTTAATCCTGGGTACGGATCTAGAATTTGTTAAAGAGATAAAGAAGTTCCTCTTGTCCGAGTTCAGTATAAAGGACATGAGAGATGTTGATGTTATCATGGGGATAAAGGTCATATGGACGAAAGATAAGCATGTTCTATCACAAGCTCACTACGTAGAGAAGATGCTCACACGCTATAGATATCAGGATCTTTTAGGGATCGATACTCTGTACAAGTGTGACAAGAAGCTGAAGTCAAATCTAGAGGAAAGCATCAGACAATTGGAGTACTCAAGTATCATTAAAAGTTTGATATATGATACGAGTGCCACTAGGATTGATATAGCTTTTGTCATAGGGATGTTTGGTTGGTTCACGAGCAATCCAGGTGTAAAATACTGAAAAGCTGTGAAAAGAGTTATGGGATATCTCAAGAGAACTCAGAAGTATGAATTGTACTATATCGACTATCCAACTGTAGTAGAAGTCTTCAGTGATGCAAGTGCTCAGAAGAAGAGAGTGAAAGGTCCATAGGAGGATATATCTTCTCCATAGTGGTGACATCAAATAATATATTTTCAATGGTACGAAGAGGATTGTGCGACTTCGTCACACAACACTGAAAGAGGGCATCCAGCTGGTTGAGGAAACAACAACAAAAATGGGCTTGAAGGTATGATGATATTATGTCTTTGTAATTCTACCATAAAATTTTATACTATTAGTTCAAAGAGAAATCTACTATGTATCTAATTTTTGGTTCAAGGAAGGACCATTATTTGGGAAAATATCATGTACAAAGGTTAGTCCTTGGGGACATTGATGGAATTGGATCCCGGAACCTCTGTGGTACTGTTTGTTCTTTGTATAGAACCACTACCAAAATAAGTCAAATTAACGACCCTTAAAAATGTCGCTAAATTGGGGGAAAATGTCGCTAATTTACATTAGCGACGTCATTAGCGACGTTTAAGGTTAGTCACGTTTTATCAAGTCTCTAACAACAAAAACTTTGCTAAACGTCGCAATAGCGACATAGTTTAGCGACGTTATTGCATCGCAGTTTTAGCGAATGTTATCGACGTGTTATCACAATTTTAGCGACGCATAAAGTGTCGATAAAAGTGGGTACTATTTTATGAATTTAGCGACATTTGGCGACGTTTAATGGAGTCGCGGAAAGTCGCTAAACGTGTCAGCAAGAGTCGGTACTATTTCTTGAAAGTAGCGACATTTAGTGATGTTTAACGACGTTTAGCGACGTATCCGGAGTCACTGAACATCGCTGAACTGTCTGACGTCAGCGACTATCTACGACGTTTAATTGCGTCGCTAAACGTCGCTATTTTTTTAGTAAAAAAATAAAAATATAGAATATAAAATGGTTTCCAAACCAATCTTCATGTAGTTTATGAATTAACAATTTATATAAATAGACCCGGAGCAACCCTCCGTTGAATTTTCTGGGTTCGTCGACCCCTTCGGTGAAACACTCAATACCGATAAATTCACATACAATTTAATATGAATAATAAAGTAAATTTTGAAGAAAATGACACATTGGAATTACAAACCGAGTCTCAAAAAAAATTTGTCGTAAAGAATGCAATAAATATCCACACAATTGAGTGCAAAAAATAAAGTCTGAAAGCCTCAATAAATGTATAATATTCATAAATGATCCAATATCATGGGTCAAAACACAAACAACCAGTAAACTGTCCTAACTAGGACTACTGCGGATCTGGAGGAGGATGAGCACCGGCGTGCACCATGGATAAGAAGAACTCATCTGCTCCTGTGAAATCGACACCGATGTCGATGAAGAAGGCAGTGACGTCAGTGGAGTCGGTATCGATGAAGGTGCACCCAGGAGGACGTATCTGCTCCAACGCTGCTAGTTGATGGTTGTATGAATCCATGGTAGATAACAGCCTCGTACTGCTATCAGCCATTGATCTCTCATCATCGTCAGCCTCTCGCCCATGGACAGCTGTGATGCAAGCAGCTCCATCACGCTCTGTCGACGCTCTAAGATCAGTAACGCCACGTTATGTCCTCTCGGTCATATCCCTGAGCTCCATGATGCGGCGCTCGAACGTATTAAATCGTGCGATGAGCGTCACATTTTTCGTCTGCGGCTGAGACAGTGGCTGCTCCTCCATCCTTCGCAACAACTTGTCACAATCTGACTGTCAACGGTCTCCTGGACTCGGAAAGACGTCCGCGAGGGTTGTGGGAAATGCGCACTTGCAGAGGAGGCCATAGAGGACAGCGTCGCAACAAGGACGTCATAGGATCCCGTACCGAAGTACGTACCCCTCTGGAGACCACCAGCGTACTACAAGAAAAATGATCTTTTACGGCGCGCAAAACACGTCGTAAAAGATCTTTCATCTTGGTATTCTTAGTTTTTTGTTTTGATGAAGTTTTGTAGGTGAAGTAGAGGATCTTGATTTGTTTTTTTCTCTCCCCTTCATTTCTTGGTAATAATCTATTTTTCCCCATTTAATTAAAGCTATTTGGACTATTTTTTGTGATTTTTTTTTCTCATCTGAGTATTCTTATTTTTTGGATTTGATGTGGGTTTGTAGATTAAAGGTGGAATCTTTGTTTTTCCTTTGGTTTTTCCAATTTTCTTCTTTTATCTGGGTGTTCTTATTTTTGGGTTTGGTGAGTGATTCTTGATGAAAAGAGGGATCTTTGTTCATTTTTATTAAATCAGGATAAATTTTTTGAAGTTTGTGGTACTTTTTTGATCTATTTTTTGTTGATTGAAGAAATGGATCTCCTTTTTTTTTGAAAAGAAATGTGTCTTTGACTGAAAGATGTTCATATATGTTGGATCTGTGCTTCATAATAGATCTAGTGATATTATGGCTTAGATCTGTAGACCCAGAAATTTGGATAAGGAAATTTCTTCTAATTGGTGTTGTTCTTGTCAAATTATAAGCAGAGCTTGAGCTGTATGTTGTGTGAAGTGTGAAGAGAGAGAGGGGTGAAGCCTTGGTTGACAAGTACGAGGATTGCACAAAGCAGACCCATTGCATAGAGACGGCCTCGTCCCCAAGCAGGTTCCCGACTCATCGTCGATCGACCACACCGGCAATCTCCTTCCGTCAGCCTCCAAACCGAAGTCGATCTCGCGCTCGACAAACGCTTCCTCCTCTTTCAATCACTCGATTGCAACCGTTGCTTTCCCTCGCCCATCACCGCGATCCCATCTCTTCCGGTACCACGAAGGCAAAGCCAGCACCGCACGCGTGAGCCAATATTCATAGAAGAATCAGTTGTAATACAGAGAATAATAAATGACAGTGGACTTCAGTAATCCTATGTAACGAAAGCAGATAAAAGAGTTTTTTTTTTTCAGTATGTAAAATCTTGTTGGTGGTATAATGTATGAAGTTCTTTCGTTAATATAATATTTGTCCAAATTATTTCTATTTCCTCTGTATTGTAACTGGTTGGGTTGTTGCTGATTGATCGATAGGTCCATATGAGAAACTATTGCAGAAAAAGTATTTATGAGAAAAATAATCATTCACGGCATGCGAAACATGTCGTAAAAGATCTTTTACGGCGTACAAAAACCATGTCACGCCCCAGTCCCAAAATATCGAGGGACTGGACACGTGGCAATGGCCAGCAGCACGCACCGATGGACCACCCAATTTAATGGATCCATCAGGGCATGCTTAAGCTGTAGTCTAACAGTAGATAGATCCAATGTTACAAGTCACAGTCTATACTAATCTCATCCACAACAGATAATCACAGATTAAATGCCAGAATAATGCAAATAGAAATAACTATTAAATCTCAATAAGAGGGTCTCGGTGAACAATCCAAGAACCAGTCTGATACATCAAAGCAAATAGACAGGAAATAAAGGAACTGGAAATAGAAACAGAAATAACTGACTATATACAGCCAATGCTCAGGAGAAGTCCTCTGGCACGATCTCGTTCTCAGGTTCTGGTACAGCTCCTGGAAGTGCTCTTGTACGGTATATCTCTGGATGGATCTCTTCGGCTATACCTGGGGACATAATCCGGATCCAGATCCTCAGGGGACATAACAAGGTACAGATAATACAAGCCATACTAATGCAGTGAAATAGTCAATGAAATAAACAGGGTAAATATGTAACCATCTATGTGAAATGCAGGTGAGAACATCACCAGTACTCAGGCTGAGACTACTACAAGCTCTGTGTAGGGGAGCCGGTAGCAGCGATATCATGTAGTTGTCTAGCTCGGAGAGAGACTGAGACGCCGGCATAATATAGTCAACCTGTAGCCTGTGTGTCTCTCCAGCAATAAATGGAACAATAGAGAAACACTAAATAACCAGCTAAGTGATATGCAAGATGAGAGCAGCACTAGAACTCAGGCTGAAACCATTACAAGCTCGGTGTCGGAGAGCCGGTAGCAGTGATATCATGTGGTCGTCTAGCTCAGCGGAAGACTGAGACGTCGGAATGATATAAAATTAACCTGTAGCCTGTGTGTCTCTCCCCACCCAATGTAATCATACGTCTCATGTCCATGTAGCCCCATGTCCATGTCACGTAAGATCATATCTAATGCAACAAGTCATATAGTATCTAGAAATATAATGTCAATGTCAAGTCCTGTATCCTATACAGAATCACCACGAATATCTCAGGAAGATCCTGTCCATGAATTGTTTCAAGTGTCCTGGGTTATGATGTACTTGATAAGACAAGTACGAGAAATATCGGGTCTCGGTATCCATGTCTAGATGACAATACACAACGCCGCGTACGGTGTTGGCACCCGACTATGAATCGGACGCTAAGTAAAGTCACTCGGTCCTGGGTCAAGCATAAACCACAATATATATATATATATATATATATATATATATATATATATATATATATATATATATATATAAGCCAAGGGAATAAGTAACAAAGACTGCAAGTTTTGGCGAGGTACACTTGCCTGGGGTTCCGGCTCCAATTGTGGCTCTGACTTCAACAGGATTTGCCGGGAGTACTCCGGTTGCTGAAACAAACATCACCATTAGATTCAGAAAATATCAATCAGCTAGAAACGCCTGTCCTTGAGTCCAATTTGGAGACAAGGGCAAAAATGACCATTTCGGGTCAAAGCGGGGCCCACATGTGGCCCGCTTCGCACCGAAAAACGTGTCAGGGTCAAAGGTCTCCAAATTCGCCAAACTTAGTGTCAACAGGTCAGGAACGATGATACGAACCCAACGGAACTTCCAGAATTGGATTCCGATGAGTCGATCACAAAATCGCCCGTCGAGTGGGGCCTGTGGGGCCCACGACACGCGATTTCGTCAACGTTCTCTGAATCGAACCAAACTTTGGCCACAGGACCAGCATATCGCTACGAGTCCGATGGCGCAAGTTTCGTTTCAATCCGACGTGTGTACACAAAGTTAGGACGCATTCCAGAAAGGGCAAATACGGGACGATGTCCGCGGATACGTGTCGATTCCGGTGTGCACGCGCACCCGAATCGACTTCTGCGAATTCCTACACGTCCGTATCAACGACGCGTACGTATCTGTGAAGACCGCACGCGACCAAGTCGTCCCGTTTGGCGGGACGTACCCAGTTCCGGGGTAAATCAGGGCGTTGTTTTTCCTGGTTTTGGATCGCGGTTCACGATCGCCACAGGACGAGATGCCCCGAGCGGGTTGCACGGGCACCGAGAGGGTCACGCAGGGTCCGCGATACAACAGACGGAATCGAAAACAGAGCTACGAGGAGAAAGATACAGGTACCTGAACGGGGCTCGAAAAACCAAATTTTATCGTGTCCGACACGTGTCCGACACGTGTCCGACACGCGCAAGACATAGGGTTAGGGTTTCGGGGCTGCTGCCGGAGCTAGGCGGCGCTGCGGTGGGGGAGGCCGGCCGGAGGAGGCCGGGGCGGCACCGGCGAGGCTGGGCGGAGGCAGCGGCGCGGGCACGGCGGCCGGAGGGCTGCTCGAGGTCTGGATCTGGCGCTGCGTCGGGGGAAGGAGGAGGAAGGAGGAGGAGATGGCGGCCGGGGCGGCGCTGGCGAGGGGGGAGCACGGCTAGGTGGCGGCTGCACGGCGAGGGGAGGCGGTGGCGGAGGCCTAGGGTTCAGGTGGGGAGGAGCGGTGGCCGGAGTCGAGGGATTTGAGGAGATTTTATAGGTGGTGGGCGAGGTCGGGGAGGCCGAGGGATTTTTGTGTCGTAAAAGACCATGTCATAAATGATCCTATTATTTACGGCACGCATATAAACGTTGTAAATGACCATCTCTATCTTTTTTACAGCATTTAAATGCACGCTGTAAAAAAGATGGAGATGGTCATTTACAGCATCCAAATATGCGTCCTGCCAGAGGTAATATAGACGTGGCGGATTTTGTGGACTTAACACCGCTGGCGTACTTAGAGTTAATTACGGGTGATAAGTTTAAATGACGACCGATGTCAAAGGTATTATGGACGTGACAATTGATGGTCATACAGAGAGGTTTATTTATAAATAAGAAGACCATGGCAAACTCTATTGGGGAGAATGTGAGGACGATAGCTCAAAGGTAACGCGGAGGTGAGCTAATCGATAGTCGTACCAAGAGGTTGGGTACGATCCTGGTATTTTTGTAGAAGGAAAAGGAAACGAGCTGGAGGTAATATGGACATGACTATTTTCTTTGGATGGGGAACATTGGCACATCGTAGTTCAGAGGTAATATGGATGTGAACTGTTTGCTTTTGTTGAGGACATCCCACTGGGGGATCTCTGGTGGACATATTACTTCTTGTGCACTGGAGTGCAAGTAATAAGTTCGAAATGAAACCCTATCAAAGGTGATATGGACGTGATAGATTTTGTGGACTCATTACTTCTTACGCACCTGAGTGCAAGTAATAAGTTCAAAACGGAACCCTATCAGAGGTGATATGGACGTGATAGGTTTTGTGGGCCTATTATTTCTTGCGCACCTGAGTGCAAGTAATAGGTTCGAGACAAGCCCTGCAAGAGGTGATATGGACGTGACAGATTTTGTGGACTTAACACCATTAGCGTACTTAGAGTTAAGTACGGGTGATAAATTTAGATGACAACCGATATCAGAGGTAATATGGACGTGATAATCGATGGTCATACAGAGAGGTTTTCTCAGAGGTAATAGGGACATGACAAACTCAACTTGAAAGAACAATTAGAATTGTAGTTCAGAGGTGATGTTGACGTGAACTAATACCCAAGAGAACTGTTTATGAATGGTCTACCCGAGAGTGGGGATAGACCTGAGAATTGCTCTACTGGGGAGCTCTTGAGGATCCACTGTCTGTTGCGTATTCAGGACTCACTACGCCTGAATTGACGATTCTCGACGGTCCAAAACCGTCGTAAATTGTGATTTCCAACGGTTCTAGACAGTGGGATGGTCCGTTGAAAAATACACCGCAGCAAAAATAAACGACTGTTATTGACCGTCAATATGTACTAAATTAAACGACAGACAAAGTCCGTCATATATTAATCGACGGATTATATCCATCAAATAACATGTGAAGTTTTTTATTATTATTTGGAACTGATATGATCAGTCATTTTTCTGTAAATATAATTCAAAAAACTGGACACATAGCATATAAAGATATACAAACAACTCCAAACATTCAGTAACCTCAACTGATATTGCATATAAACAACTCCAATCATTCAGTAACCTAAACTGATATTGCATATAAACAACTCAAATTATTCAGTATATAAACAACTCCAATCATTCAGTATGTAAACAACTGATATTGCATATAAGTAAATAATCAAACATATACACATAGAAAGATTTTGTATTTTCTTGTACACATAGCATTCAGAAGAAGAAAAAAAAAAGAGTACTACTACATAATGTTCAGTACTAAAACTAGAAAAAACAAAACTAATTGCATAACTTCACACCCTAATATGTTGAACAAATACTTTTGGCCAATTAATCAAGTCACCAAGCATAGTATCTCCAAACTTCTCATCTCCATGAAACAAATCTGCATCTTTGCCAAATATTTCGTCGATAATGATATTACAAACGTCTTCATTTTATCAGGTGCCTACATCCATCAAAACAAAGAATATAAACGACATTAAGTATTTTAAAATATTATACAATGTCACATCAAATGTAAAGAATTCATGTAAAAATTTTATTTTACCTGAGAAGTATTATGAAGCTCTGATGCGGACTGACTTAATGATATAGCATTAGCCTTTTTGCATGAGTGAATGTCTGTAACTGAGACTATATGTTTATAAATGTCATTGCTGAAATAAACTGAAACAAATAGCTAGTTTTACTGATGGTCAAAACCATTAATCAATGGACCCTTATACAACCCAAGCATCTAATTTTGTATAAGTTAGCACTTCACTAATACATGATTTCAAGTATAATATAAGCAACCTTGATTCTTTAATGAAAACAAATACTTGAATTTTAAGTACTATATATTTATAACTGAGACAATTTTTTGCTGTTACTAAGCAGCACATGTGAACTAATGAAAATAATGACTACAAAAATATAAGCAACTTTGATCCTCTAATGCCCAACCTGCTTGAAAGGCTGATATTTATCTGTGATAGCTATGAGAATGTTGATATACTTTATTATATACTTTTGGAATTATGTGTGAGATATTGACAAATCCAATTGTGTTACAGAGAAAATATGTATCCTTGAGAATGAATGCATCTTTTTTCCAAAAAGAGCAAAATTTTCTGCTTACTATTTTTTTGAAGATTCCCCTCTTACGACTAAATATATGTACTCTATGTATATACCCTGGTGAGTAAATCAAATGGCATCAATTTGAAGCTAACAAATAATGGACTACAAATTGGACTTTGTATTCAAACTGCCACACACTAATAGAATAAAAATAGAAACATGTATTTGACTTTTGATCAAGACTTGGTAAATAAATTGATTAATATATGATATTTCAAATACATGTTAAATATTGTACTTCATCTTGTCAACGGCCTTGGCCCCATCTAATCCACAAGACCCTTTCAATTTAGTCTACCGATATCAATATTTTTCAAATTCATTGTCATATCGATCAGTCTATTGAATACTTCGAGACTACAGTTAGCAGTTCACTTTATCATGCCTGTTATAATCCACAACAAGTTTGCATAATGTCTTGGTACAAAAGATCTTATTTTTACAATTAGTCAAATTTATTTTGTTGTTAAACTTAAGTGAATATTGGTTAATTTTATTTTCTTTCCTATAATGTTGAAGAGTGACATCATGACTCAGTGTCAGGACTATTATTCAAGAGGTGCTGTTTGCTGGGTTATTTTTGAATTTTTGGGTGCCTCTGCTGTTTAAGTTTCATATATATTTTTCCTTTTGGTACTACCCTAGGCTGTCGAAGTTGTACTTTTACGACCTGTATGGTGGAGGTGCAAAAGTTCCAAGTCATTGCTGACGATAGGGAATCAGACCTGGATGGAGACAAATTTTCTAAGCACCACTCTGGTGTGAAACATAGTGATATTGTTGGTATTTGTGGGTATCCAGGAAAGAGTAAAAGAGGGGAGGTAAGTATCTTCTCTAAACAATTTGTTGTCCTTTCTCCATGAAGACATGATGCCCAGGGTATAAGCTATCGCTAGTGATGAAAATGCTTTTGTTAAGAAACAAGAAGGAAATGCTACCTAATGGGTTCCAGGAATGACAAAAAACCCTGATACCTATATTCTGAAGGATCAGGAAACTTGATATCGTCAAAGATATCTGGATCTGATGTTGAACAATGAGCTCAGGGAAATTTTTAAGACCCGAGCTAAAATCATTTTTGTATATTAGAAGATTCCTCGACAATCTTAATTTTTTGGAGGTGGAAACACCTATGAGGAATATGATTGCTAGTGGAGCAGCTACAAAACCCTTTGTGACACACCACAATGATTTGAATATGAAGTTATACATGCGTATTGACCCTGAGATTTATCTAAAAGAGTGAGTGGTCTGGACCGTGTTTATGAGATTGGAAAGCAATTAAGGAATGAAGGAATTGATGTGACCCATAATCCTGAATTTACTATATGTGAATTTTATATGGCCTTTGCAGATTATAATGATTTGATGGAAATTACTGAGAAGATGATATCTGGAATGGTCAAAGAGCTATCAAGTGGTATCTAGTATGTAGTCAAAGAGTGAACTGATACTCTGATACTAGTTTGTCAAGGAGCTATCAAGTGGTATCTAGTATCTAGTATGTAGTCAAAGAGTAAACTGATACTCTAATATTTGGAATATTCAAGGAGCTATCAAGTTGCTTGTCAGGTCACTAGTCATTGAGTTTGTCCTTAAAGTTTGTTTTTTGTTCCTAGATATCGAGGATCTAGTATCACACACAAATAGGCATTAGTTTGCATATGGATTAATGTACTCATTTTAGAGGGATAAACCTTAGATTGCTTAA
The DNA here is from genome assembly GCA_036927795.1 of Iris macrosiphon. NCBI lineage: Eukaryota > Viridiplantae > Streptophyta > Magnoliopsida > Asparagales > Iridaceae > Iris > Iris macrosiphon. The sequence goes on from JAYESA010000020.1 coordinate 57,628,498, forward strand.
GCCTACATATTATGTTTTGCTTGATCCAGGTACAGAAAATGTTTAGATTCATTCCATAGAAGAGCATTGTCTAGAAAATGACTCAGAGAAATCAAGTATGAGAAAACTTTAGGCAACAAGCTGGAAGCACAACCGAATTCGAGTCATAACCGCCAATCATAACTACTACTTTAACATGGGAACCAATCATAATCTTGAAAATAAAAAATAGCACTTTCTACAAATATAAACAAATTAATTAATGTCACATATATTTAGTCAGATTCTATTTCAAATTATCTTTTAAGAAAACCTATAACTTGAGTTGGTACTGTTGTACAATGCATTCTACAAAACCTCAGATATAATGGTGAAATCAGTCTAGTTGTAACCTTCCATACATAAGGTCCAAAATACATTAGTTTTTTTCTGATAGAATATCAACATCCAGACAATTCATGCATACCTGTCGGTTATGAACATACTCAAGAAAAGAAGGAACATTAGGATAGCGGCATTCCTCGTCACTCTCTAAGGGAGTGGCTTTTTGATAACAGATAATGTCACCATCTTCCAGCTACAAATACAAGAAGCTGCATCAATAATCAAACACGGAAAATTTCACAAAACCATCCAATAACAGTGACATATGTGCATCAAAAAACCTGGCTTGATCGAAAAGTAACTTTCTTGTCTATGTGTTCGCACATAACAGTTGGATCGAACTTTATTTCCTGTAATAAAATAAAGTAAATTAAATCACCCTACGAGTAAGAGAAGCAAGAGAAAGAAAATGGAAATGCAACCTCGTATAATCCTATTTTTTCATTTGGTGAAAAGCCAACAAACTTATTCAACTTTGTCAGTATGTTTCTGCTGGCTTTCCTAGTGCCTTCACAAACATCCTCCCTAAGGTCATAAACAGAATGAAATTAAAAATAGAATGTAATGCAAAGTTACTAATATTATGAAGCTATAGGTAGAGGAAGATACCTTAGCTCTTCCTTTTTAGCATCATAAATCTTGAAAAAAAATTAGCATATCTTCCTTATTTTTATCCGAGGCTGGGATAGGTCATAAATCCTGAACAATGACCAAAAAAATATAAAACACACACAAAAGTACAGAACACAATGAAAGTAATTCATTATTGAGTAGACGTGTCTACTAAGACAAGGAAAAGTAGAAATCCAAAATTAAACAGGGAAGCAAAAGGGTTAAGTACAATAAGCTGGTGACAGAATCAATACCATTCCAAGCTCTACTTCCAAAAATAGTTTCAGTTTTGCATTGTGTGCCTTCTTTGATACCTCCCTCAGTTGACCAACCTAGAATACAACATATCAACATTCAAACAACAAGCTCTTTGCCCCATTACTACATGAATGTAGAAAAATAAAAAATAAAACAAGCATTTGTTAGGGTCTTATTTCTAAAGAAAAAATATTCCAGGGTCAATTATAAAATACAAAAAATGGATAGATTAAATTACATTGATTAAGTTGCTTGATTGAGCAAGAAATTAGAATATAATATTCATCTTGTCCTCCCTTAGTGTTTAGATGTCAAAAAAATTAAAAGAAAAGGGACATCAAATTATCCTATTATTTGATACCTAAAATATTGCATCAGGTACTTGATACGGCAGGAGCGTCCTAAAAATACAGGACACCAAAATTCGATGTTATGTCCGAAATTGCTACATGCAGTATTTGCATCTGTGCAACATAGGCACAAATGTATAATCGATAAAAAGGAGCTGACAAAAAGCTCATTTCTCCATCAGAAACTTACTATTATGGGATGGCGATCAAACTGTTTACCAAAATGTCGCAACAAAAAGTTACTTCTTCACCATCTTGAGACATCGAACAAAATCTATTTTTTCACACGAGAAAGTTTTAACTATAAAGCAAACAAAAAATCTACGACAAAAACCCAAAATATTAACAATCCATTATTCATTCCATAACCAGTAAAAAAATGAGGATTTCTACAAAAGGAAACAAAAGAGAAGGTTACATTCAAGTTCTTAAGAAAAATAGAAAAAAATCAATGGGGAAAGGATTTCAAACTTAGATTTAGATTCAAAACAGAAGACAAAAATTAGAGCAAAATCGATGATTGATGCTTACAGTGGAGAACCTATTCTTTTGATTGAAAAAAAAATAGAAAAATAAAAAGAGAAGTTTACTTACACAGTAAGAACCCCTTTCTTTTGATTGGGAAAATCGATGAAGCCCTTTCTTATTCAAAACAATGGAGAGGGGAGAGAGATATAAGAGGGAAAGAAAAAAGTGACGGATTGAAAACTAGGGCGCCAAAAGTTTAGGCTTTTGATAAGGGCACTGCCAAATTTATTTGGGACTAGCCCAGGATTGGGGGTAGCCCACTAAAGAGCAACATTTACTCTTAGTAGTCCAAATTTTTACTCATACTAGCCCACTTTTCCAAACCCTCCCAAACCCTCCCCACCCGACCGGAGCTTTCCCCCCTCCCGCCGACCCCCTCCCGCCGACCGATCTCCGCTGTCCTCCTCCTCCTTGTCGATGGCTCCCAAAGTCTCGAAAGAACCAAGGTAGAAATCATCATTCTCCTTGTGCTATTGTATTTGCAAAATTGTCCAAAAATTTTAAGAAATCCTCTTGCATTTTGAAAATTTTGAGTTATTTTCTTTCAAATGAGGGCATACTAGTCCTTGGCGGAGTCTAGGATGTAGTTTAGACATACAAGTCGTTTGGAACATGATTTTAGGGCGTACAATGTCGAGAGCGGGACTGTAGAATTTCCTACACTCCCATATAGATTTAGGACTGTAGGAAATTCGACAGTCCTATATATATATATAGGACTGTCGAATTTCCTACAGTCCTAAATCTATATGGGACTGTAGAAAATTCAACAGTCCTAAAAGATTAGGACTGTTAAAAAATCTGCAGTCCTGTATACTTACAGGACTGTAGAAATGGCTACAGTCCTGGATAAAAATTTAATTATTATGTTAAAATAGAAATTAATTTTTGTCTGTATATATTAATTTTTGTCTTATAGTCATGCCCCTGGAAAGGACACTGTGGATGAAGAAATAAGAAGACGCCCTACTGCGTCGATGCGTAAGGAACGCACAGTTTTGCGTCCTATTGAACGAGGCGTCACTATCCGCGAGGCCGAGGCACGCCCTGAAGTGAGGAAACGTCCATTGACGAAGAAGATTGCCACAAAGAGACGTGCTCCTCCTAGTTCTTCCGGTTCTTCTTCCTCCTCCGATGAGGACATGCCAAATGTTCCAAATCGGCCTACTGATGGTTCAGGACCTTCTCAGCCTGCAGATAGTCCTGTCGAGAGTCTTCCACAAACTCTCGGAAACCGGCCTACTGATGGTTCGGGACCTTCTGAGCAGGCAGATAGTCCAGTCGACACTCGTCCAAACGGTTGCTCTATGTTACCGTCGATCGAAAACCATATTGCATACCAAATATGGAACAATCCGGTAAGTACATTACGTTATGATAAATTTATATATAGTTGTAAGTTCAAAGTTCATTTTACATGGAGGTTTAATTTTATCCAATTGTTGACTTTTCAGGAGAGTGGTCGTATGTTGACGGTGATCAACCATGACAAAAAATACAATACATGGAGGTATGAATTATTGGGAGTGATGTGAAGGCAAAAATCAGTCCCACCGGTCTACAATATTTGGGTAGCTACTCATATACGACGGTGGATAATGCACTGATTTCAGCATTTGTAGAACGGTGGCATCCAGAGACCAACACTTTCCATCTACCCAATGGGGAGTTGACGATTACCCTTGATGACGTCCATCATATATTGGGACTTAGGGTTGATGGTCGTCCCATGCAGAATCATACTTTTGATGAATCGAGCATCGACTATTACGACAATATTGTGGATCATGTATCAGGGTGTCTGGGAGTTGATTCCACTAGTTCTACTAGTCTTCGAGAATTCAAGAAGTCCTACGGACTTCCTCTAAAATATCGACAGCTGTCGCCAACGTTGGGGCAACGCACCACCTTGCGTGAAGTAGTTTAACTTGGGGCAACGCAAAGAAATCATCTTGCACTTCCACCGCCGGCATTATCGACAGTTGTCGCCAACGTTGATCAACACCATATATTGGAATAGCTATAGATTCACGACGGTATTCGTTGATTTCATGTGCACACGGAAGTCCGAGTGAATGGCGATATGAACAACCGCAAACCTCGGGATCATAACCCACTGACTTCGACCTATGAATCTCCTCAAACAATAACCCCAAGGCCTTGTGAGATACCACATGGGTTAAACCATCCAAGAGGTGTTCTTGCTTGTATTCATGCTTTGCAATATTGAGGCTCAGCTCAAATGATGCTACAATATCGTTCACCGTGGCAATAGTCATCAAATGAATCGATTGCCAAACAGAGACAAAATTACCGACCGATGAGCGTAGATATCTTTTTAAACATGAGTGTGCCCCTTCGACCCGGTTCGTAGTGATCGTGCCATAATGCTTCACCATGTTGGTCCATGCTAAGACGAATTGCTCTTTATGTGGTCCTAGCCAAGTATCTTTGATATAAGATATGCATGTCGGGTTACTTGGCTCCCACTTTTGTTGGAACATGTACCATGCTGCGTCGTAACTGTCTGTAGTACTTGCTCGCCATACAAGACTCCAACCACTGTAAAATTCTTCGAAGCGAAGCATGTCAATTTTACCGTCCACAGTTTCAAATTTTTTCTTGCATTGAGCATGGATATTTCTATTTATATGCCAAGTGCATAGTAGTCTATGCGCATGAGGAAATACAATATCTATAGCATTTATCAACGCATATTCTGTCAGTAACAAAAATAGACGGCTCTTTGTAACCTGTGTAAAGGGATTGTAGTTTCCTCAACGTCCATGTGTAATCCTCTACTGTCTCACTCTTCATAAAACAAAAAGCGACTGTAAATGTTTTTCCCGTAGACGTAAACCCGACAACATGCAAAAGAGGCATCTTGAACTTGTTGGTCTTATATGTACAATCAAGGACCAACACGTCTGCGAAGGACCGAGCCATATGTGTGCAATCAGGATGAGCCTAAAACAATGAAAGGAGTTCATCAGTTTGTGGATGTCTTCTATGGTACTCCACGTAGTGATGCTCCCCAAGCAACTTTAATACTTGCTGCATCGCCATTCTTCCTTTCACACTATTGCATTTCGCTCTGGCCAAACTATTATAGATCGTCCTCATGGTAGACTTGTTCCCATCTTGTTTTTGTCGCACAGCAGAATAAATTTGTTTCGGTGCAACTCCTGAAAGGAACAATTCTTCAACCAACTTTTTCTCATCCTCCTTCAACCGTGCTACGTAGGCATGACCCGTAAGTGTCCCTGGAATAGGATGATTGTGTCTTCCATTCTTAACTTTGATTATCCACTTCACATCTTCAACTTTTACAATCAACACCTTCAATGGACAACCACATTTTCTCGTCCCAATATTTTTCTTAGGGATTTCTTTTTCAATAACACCCTTTTTTTTATGATGCCTAAACACACCTCCTCTTTCGCATCCAAGCTCAAGATATTTTCGGCCCGGCCGAGATCGGATGGATCTTGCAATGACAATAACTACGTTATGTTGTCTTCCAACTTCTCTACACCACTCTAATGCTTCTTCATGGCTTACAAATTCAATATCCGTTGAGAAAATATCATCCACATCAACACCAACAGTAGGATGTACCACAATATCTGAACAAGGTTGGTCCTATAACCAATATAAAATAATATAAAAATTAATAACTTCATATAATTATCCAGGACTGTCACTGTCACGCCCCAGTCCCAAAATACCGTGGGACCAGACGCGTGGCAACGGCCAGCAGTACGCACCGATGGACCAACTCAATATAATGGATCCATCAGGGCATACTTAAGCTGTAAAACAAGTCTACGACAATCATGGCACAACTAATCTCATCCACACAAGATATAAACATGATCCACAGAATAAATAAAGAATGTAAATCATCAGCAAGTCTCACAAAGTACTTCGGGGAACAACCCGATAAATATCTAGTACAATGGTTCATCTGACCAGAATGTGAAAGACTGAAATAAATAAATGAAAGCTGAGCATGAACATGGATGCTCAAGAGAAGTCTTCAGCTAAGACCTCGTCCTCAGATGGTGGTACAACTCCTGGATCAGCTCCTGCTCCAGTCCCGTAGATCTCGGGATAAACCACGTCTGTAAAATCTGGAGAACAAAATCCGGATCCAGGTCCTCAGGGGACATAGTAAGGTACAAGAAAGCTCATGCCAATAAATACAGATAAGCAGTGCAGCAAATAAATAACTAAATGAACAATGGGGTAAATATGTAACCATCTAAGTGTAAATGCAAGTGAGAGCATCACTAGTCTCAGGCTGAGCCACTACAAGCTCTGTGTCGGGGAGCCGGTAGCGGTAATAACCGGTAGTGGGTCAGGCTCTGCTACGAGAACCTGCGACCTCTCAATAATAGAAGATATATATAAATACAGCCTGTAGCCTGTGTGTCTCTCCCCACCCAATGTAACCACGCATATCATGACCACAATGTCTCATGTCCATGTCAAGCGCGATCATAGCTAAATGCAACCAGTCATAAGTATCTAATAATATAATGTCCATGTCCTGTATCCTATACAGAATCACCACGAATATCTCGGGAAAATCCTGTCTCATGAATGGTGTCAAGTGTCCTGGGTCATATGGTACTTGATAAGACAAGTACGAGAATATAAAGTGTCACGGATGTCCATCTCTAGATGACCGTACCCAACACTGCGTACAGTGTCGGCACCCGACTGATAATCGGACGCTAAGTACGTCACACGGTCCTAGGTTGAGCATGCACAGCAATATATATAAAACAAGGAAAATAGATAACTAAACTGCAGAGTTTGGCAAGGTACACTTGCCTGATGTCCGAATATCAACAACTGCCCTGGTATCTGTGGATCCGGTGGGAACTACTCCAAAAGCTGTAATAAATATCACCAACAGTCTCAGAAGATGTCAAATAGCTGGAAATGCCTGTCCTTACGTCCAATTTGGACACAGGGGCAAAAAGGTCATTTTCGGGCCAAAGCGGGTTCCATATGTGGGCCCACTTTGCACCGAAAAGTGCGTCAGGGTCAAAGGTCTCCAAATTCCGCAAACTCAGTGTCTACAAGTCAGGAACGATGATACGAACCCAATGGAACTTCCAGAATTGGATTCCGATGAGCCGGTCACAAAATCACCCGTCGAGTGGAGCCGGTGGGGCCCACGATACGTGATTTTGTCAACGTCCTCAGAATCGAACCAAACTTGGCTTACAGGACCAGCGTATTACTACGGATCCGATGGCGCAAGTTTCGTCTCGATCCGACGTGTGTACACGAAGTTACAGCGTGTTTCAGAATCGACGGATACGGGGTGTCGTCGGCGGATACGCGTTGATTCCGGGGTGCACGCACCTCCGAATCGACTTCTGCGAAATCCTACACGACCGTATCAACGTCGCGCACAGTTTGGTAAAGACCACGTGCGACCAAGTCGTCCCGATTGGCGGGGCGGACTCAGTTCCGGGGTGAAACAGGGCGTTGTTTTTTTCTTGTTTTGGATCGCGGTGTACGATCACTACAGGACGCGATGCACCGAGCGAGTTGCACGGACACCGAGAGGGTTATACAGTCTACGCATAGCAATCAACGGAATTGAAAACGGAGTTGCGAGTTGGGAGAAATCAATACCTGAACAGGGCTCCGTGAATTCTGTTTTCTGCGTGTCCGAAAGCCAATTCCGTGTCCTGGTTCAGAGTTTCAGCTTCCTCGTGTCCGTGGTGAGTCAGAGCTAGGGCTCTGTCCGCGGATGGCTTCGCCGGGGGTTCAGCCTCGAGGTCGGCTAGGGCCCGCTCTTGGGACGATCGGGTGGAGGGACGGCTGAGTCGAGGTGGTGAGGGGAGTCGGCACTGGGTTCAGTCGACGGGGGTGACTAGGCCGGGCGGAGCGCGTCTGACGGCGCGGGGCTCTGGGCTCGACGAGGTGGATGTCCGCGGTGGAGGAGGACGAATCGGTGGACGGGGTTCTATGGTCGACGGGCGGCAGTGGACGATCGGCAGGGAGCAGTGGGGGTTCTGCGAGTCGGGGTACTCGCTGACGATGGCGGCCGGTCGGCGTTGCTTAACGGAGCGGCGGAGCGACTGGAGGTAGGGGTCGGCGGAGATGACAAAGGGAATTAGGGTGGCGGCGGTGGCTACACGAATATCGAGGAGAATATATAGGTTGTGAACAGTGTTTCCGGCGGAGAGTTTAGGGTTTCCCCCTGATGTCGAATCCGGGTCGGGTCTGGCTTGGGTCCGACCCGACCCAATCCACTGTTTGGTTCAGCCTGGGTTGGTTTAGGCAGGGGTGTTTGGTTTAATCATCCAAATAGCTAAAGGTCCTCGATTCGTTGCTCCGGAGTCCAATAAATTCACCGAAAAATGCCATGCGTCCGGTTCTCCATTATACACAATAAATTTTTACTTCCAGAATATTTTGACTCCATTAAGCCACACTTAAAATTATTTAACCCACAAACCTCAGCTTTTAAGTTCCAGAAGAACACCAAAATACGGGAAAAATTGTATAAATCTTATTTCTGAAATTTAGGGTGTTTACAATCTTCCCTCCTTAAAAGGATTGCGTCCTCGCAATCAAAGAATAAGCTATTGGAGAAAGAGTTATGGAAATACAAGGTTGCCTAGTTTACAACTGCCTCCTCGAACAAGTGGGGGTATCGCTGACGCATATTATCTTCTCGTTCCCAAGTCGATTCGCCTGGTGAATGATGTTTCCATGCTACTCGGACCAGTCTGATTGTCTGTCCCCGCAATGTCTTCTCACTGACGTCGAGGATGCCAACTGGTTGTTCCTCATACCTCAAGCTCGGGCCTACCGCGATCTCTGAATGATCGACTACGTGACTTGGGTCGGTCACGTATCTTCGCAGCTGTAAGACGTGGAATACGTCATGCACTCCCTCTAAGGATGGAGGTAATGCAAGCCGGTAAGCCACCTCACCAACGCGCTCTAGAATGTCAAATGGCCCAATATACCTTGGGCTCAGCTTGCCTCTGCTCCCGAATCTGATAGTACCACGAGTGGGCGAAATCCTCAAGAATACGTGATCTCCTTCTTTGAACTCTAGGGGACGCCTGTGTGCATCAGCCCAATGCTTCTGTCGGTCCTGAGCTGCTCGCAGATGATTCTGTATCTGCTTCACCTTCTCCACTGTCTGGGTGACCAATTCTGGACCCAGTATTTGACGTTCACCAACGTCACTCCAACACACAGGTGATCTACACTTCCTTCCGTATAAAGCTTCAAATGGTGCCATCTGGATGCTGGCCTGATAACTGTTATTGTAGGAGAACTCTACTAAGTGCAAATGATCTTCCCAAGATCCTCCAAAGTCTAGCATACATGATCTCAACATGTCCTCCAATATCTGAATGGTGCGCTCCGATTGGCCATCTGTCTGCGGGTGGTACGCCGTGCTGAACTTGAGTCTGGTGCCCAGACTCTCTTGCATGCTTCTCCAGAAATGAGATGTAAATCTCGAATCTCGATCCGATACAATACTAACAGGTACTCCATGTAATTTGACGATTTGTCGCATATACATGTCAGCTAGTACCTCTGTGGACTGTCCAACTCTAAATGGCAAGAAGTGTGCCGATTTAGTGAGTCGATCCACTATCACCCATACTGCGTCTCTTCCGCTGGGGCTCTTCGGAAATCCTGTGACAAAGTCCATCGTGATATGCTCCCACTTCCATTCCGGTATCGGGAGCGGTTGTAACATACCTGCAGTTCTCTGATGTTCGGCCTTTACTTGCTGGCAGACTAAGCATTTGGCCACAAATCTCGCGATCTCTCTCTTCATTCCATGCCACCAGTAATACTGTCTCAAGTCTCTGTACATCTTAGTTCCTCCTGGGTGAACAGAGTACATAGAGCTATGCGCTTCAGTCATTAACTCTTGTCTCAATTCTCCATTTGGAACATACAAGCGGTTTCCAAATCTCAATGTCCCGTCTTCGTGAATGCGAAGTCCTGTCTGAATACCTGCTTCTGTCCTTTCTTTGAGTCTTCGGAATCTAGCATCGGTGGGCAATGCTTCTTTAATCTTCTCCACGAGTGATGACTGAATCTCAAGGTTAGCCATCAGTCCATTCTGTCCCGGTACGATAACCTCTATCTGTAGCTCTTGTAAATCCTTCAATAACTCGGGCTGCATTGTCAAGAAATAAGCCGTAGGCTTCCTGCTGAGTGCATCTGCAACAACATTCGCCTTTCCCGGATGATACTGCAGATCGATGTCAAAATCTACCATCAGTTCCAGCCAACGTCTCTGTCTCATGTTAAGCTCCTTCTGAGTATACACATACTTCAGGCTCTTGTGGTCAGTAAAGATTTCTACCCTCTCTCCATAAAGGTAGTGCCTCCATATCTTCAATGCAAATATCACTGCTGCTAGCTCCAGATCATGCGTGGGGTAGTTCTTCTCGTGGTCCTTCAACTGTCTCGACGCATAAGCAATGACTTTGCCATGTTGCATCAAAACACCTCCTAGTCCACTGCCGGATGCATCACTGTAAACAACAAAACCTCCTGACCCTGAAGGAAGAGTCAAGACAGGTGCTGTTGTTAATCTTCTCTTCAGTTCTTCAAAAGCCTTCTGGCAGTCTTCTGTCCATATAAACTCCTGATCCTTTCGTGTTAGCTTTGTCATTGGTTCTGCAATCCTTGAGAAATTTTCTACGAACCTTCGGTAATATCCCGCAAGTCCTAGAAAACTTCTTACCTCTGCAACTGATGTAGGTGTAGGCCAAGTCTCTATCGCCGCAACTTTCTCTGGATCCACTGAAAGTCCTTCTCCTGATATGATGTGTCCCAAGAAAGGCACTTTGTCCATACAGAACTCACACTTACTGAGCTTGGCATATAACTTCTCTTGCCTCAAGGTCTCTAACACGATTCTGAGATGCTCCTCGTGCTCTTCAGGGCTCTTGGAATATATGAGAATGTCATCAATGAATACCACTACGAATTTATCCAAGAATTGATGAAAGACTCTGTTCATCAAACTCATAAACACTGCTGGCGCATTGGTTAAACCAAACGGCATCACCAGGAACTCATAATGCCCATACTTCGTCCTGAAAGCTGTCTTCGGGATGTCTTCCTTCCTCACCTTGATCTGATGATAGCCGGATCTAAGGTCAATCTTCGAGAATACCCTTGCACCACTCAATTGATCGAATAGATCATCAATGCGTGGTAAGGGATACCTGTTCTTGATGGTCACGGCATTCAGTGCCCTGTAATCAATGCACAACCGTACTGTTCCATCCTTCTTCGGCACAAATAAGATGGGTGCTCCCCAAGGTGAAACACTGGGGCGAATGAAACCCTTCTCCAAAAGATCATCTACCTGTTCCTTCAACTCCACTAACCCTTAGGTGCTAGCCGATAAACCGATGAAGTGATTGGCTCTGCTCCTGGAGTTAAGTCTATTGTGAATTCTATTTCCCGATCAGGCGGTAAACCTGGAAGGTCATCAGGAAATATATCCACAAATTCTGATATGACTCTTGGGTAACCTGTCTCCCCTTCTACAGATAATACCCTAAGAGTAGGCTGAACTCCTTGCTCTACTGCTCCTCGAAGAAACTCAAATTCTGGGTGTCCTGGCGGTCTAAATATAACTCGCCCAAGTCGGCAATCAAGAGTCGCATGGTACTGTCTTAACCAGTCCATACCAAGTACGACATCATAATCCGGCATGGAAAAGATTAGAAATTGAGCTCGCATTTCTCGGCCACAAACTACTACAGAACATGATCTACAGACATCACTAACCGGAATAATACCTCCTCCCGTAAGAATCCTCTTCATCTTCGGAAGGGGTGCGGTAGCTACTCTATGGGTGGCTACAAAGCTAGCTGCTATAAATGAATGCGATGCTCCAGAATCAAATAAAGCTACTGCAGGTAATGAAGCTACTAAAATAGTACCTGCGATGACCTCGCCTGCTGTAACCTCCTCCTCAACAGCTAATGGAAAAGCCTGTCCTCTTCCCTGAGCTGGACCTCTCTGCTGCTGCTGCTGCTGCTGGAATAGGGCTGCCTGTGGTGCCAGTGGTGGTCTCTGCTGATTCCCTCCTGGGGCTGGTGGTCTGACCCCACCAACTCCTGTCTGCTGGCCTCCTGCTGCTGGATAAGCTGGTCGTGGTGCAGGTAATGCTAGTCTTGGTGCTCCATCCCGGCGCTCAGTACAGTCCCTGGAAAAGTGCTGGTTGGATCCGCAGCTCAAACACAGTCCCAACTTACGCCTGCATTCCTTCTCAATGTGTCCTACCTTGCCGCAGTGGTGACAAGTAGGAAGGGGTCTGTCTCTCTGTGCTGCTCTATCTGGCATACTCCTTTGGGCTCGCTTTGCTGAATCCCCATGTGCTGGCCTGGGTGGTGCTGATGTGATAGGCCTCTTCAAATTAGATTCCCTCCTGGTGACGCGCTCCAAGCGTCGGGCTGCTGCAAGGACATCGGTATAAGAGGTAGGTGCTACCGTCCCAATCACTCTCTGAAGCTCGAACTTCAAGCCATCAAAGAACTTCTCTGCTTTTTCTTCCTCCGTTGAAATCAGTGTTGGGGCAAAGCGGCTCAGGCGAATAAATTCTGCATTGTATTCCTCCACTGACATGCTGCCTTGGATAAGGCGGTTGAACCTGTCTCTGAGCTCTGACCGTGCAATGGCTGGAATGTACATCTCTTGGAAGAGTCTGGAGAACTCTTCCCATGTGACTCTGTCCTGTCCAAGTCTCCTTTCTTCTGCTAACCACCAGTGATGCGCGTTATCAGTTAACTGCATTCTGACGGCAGTCATCCACTTCTCTCTTGGAAGTTCAGCGGCTTCCAACTGATGCTGAATGTTGGTGAGCCACTCATGAACTTCCGTTGGCCCTTCTTTACCGGAAAACGTGCGAGGCTTGAGATGACGGAAATCGGTGATAGATCCCGTCGATGTTCTCCTCGCTGCCGGATTTGCCTGCTCCATTGCGGATACCAGGCTGGTCCTCAGATACTCGGCCTCCTGCCGATGAGCCTCTTGCTGAACTTGCTGCTGTGCTTGCATCATAGCATACATCATCTGGAACATTTGCTGTCCGTCCATGGCTTGTCCTGGTGGGAATACTGGCATCTGGGGAGTGAACTGTGGTGGTGGTGGAATATCATCTCTCCGGAACCTTGGATTAGGCTGTCCGGTTTGATCACTCTGCGATGCTTGTCCACCATCCCCTGGTGTCACTTCGTCTCCATAAGTAACCACAGCGTCGTGTGGTGTCTCCAAAGGAATATCATCTCTGTTCCCGGAATCCATTGCTCTGAAATCAAAAGATAAACTATGAGAACGCTCAGAGGAATCAATACAGGATGCAGTTCAAGTAACAAATTTCGAGATCGATATAGAGTTCAACAACTGGTTAAATAATGGATGAGATCCTATAGTTTATACTATCCTTAGGGCAGGCTGGTCCGGTCCCTAAGTTGAAACCGAACTATTTAGTCGTAGACCTGCATGGGCCACCACAAAAACCATGTCACGCCCCAGTCCCAAAATACCGTGGGACCAGACGCGTGGCAACGGCCAGCAGTACGCACCGATGGACCAACTCAATATAATAGATCCATCAGGGCATACTTAAGCTGTAAAACAAGTCTACGACAATCATGGCACAACTAATCTCATCCACACAAGATATAAACATGATCCACAGAATAAATAAAGAATGTAAATCATCAGCAAGTCTCACAAAGTACTTCGGGGAACAACCCGATAAATATCTAGTACAATGGTTCATCTGACCAGAATGTGAAAGACTGAAATAAATAAATGAAAGCTGAGCATGAACATGGATGCTCAAGAGAAGTCTTCAGCTAAGACCTCGTCCTCAGATGGTGGTACAACTCCTGGATCAGCTCCTGCTCCAGTCCCGTAGATCTCGGGATAAACCACGTCTGTAAAATCTGGGGAACAAAATCCGGATCCAGGTCCTCAGGGGACATAGCAAGGTACAAGAAAGCTCATGCCAATAAATACAGATAAGCAGTGCAGCAAATAAATAACTAAATGAACAATGGGGTAAATATGTAACCATCTAAGTGTAAATGCAAGTGAGAACATCACTAGTCTCAGGCTGAGCCACTACAAGCTCTGTGTCGGGGAGCCGGGTAGCGGTAATAACCGGTAGTGGGTCAGGCTCTGCTACGAGAACCTGCGACCTCTCAATAATAGAAGATATACATAAATACAGCCTGTAGCCTGTGTGTCTCTCCCCACCCAATATAACCACGCATATCATGACCACAACGTCTCATGCCCATGTCAAGCGCGATCATAGCTAAATGCAACCAGTCATAAGTATCTAATAATATAATGTCCATGTCCTGTATCCTATACAGAATCACCACGAATATCTCGGGAAAATCCTGTCTCATGAATGGTGTCAAGTGTCCTGGGTCATATGGTACTTGATAAGACAAGTACGAGAATATAAAGTGTCACGGATGTCCATCTCTAGATGACCGTACCCAACACTGCGTACAGTGTCGGCACCCGACTGATAATCGGACGCTAAGTACGTCACACGGTCCTAGGTTGAGCATGCACAGCAATATATATAAAACAAGGAAAATAGATAACTAAACTGCAGAGTTTGGCAAGGTACACTTGCCTGATGTCCGAATATCAACAACTGCCCTGGTATCTGTGGATCCGGTGGGAACTACTCCAAAAGCTGTAATAAATATCACCAACAGTCTCAGAAGATGTCAAATAGCTGGAAATGCCTGTCCTTACGTCCAATTTGGACACAGGGGCAAAAAGGTCATTTTTGGGCCAAAGCGGGTTCCATATGTGGGCCCACTTTGCACCGAAAAGCGCGTCAGGGTCAAAGGTCTCCAAATTCCGCAAACTCAGTGTCTACAAGTCAGGAACGATGATACGAACCCAATGGAACTTCCAGAATTGGATTCCGATGAGCCGGTCACAAAATCACCCGTCGAGTGGAGCCGGTGGGGCCCACGATACGTGATTTTGTCAACGTCCTCAGAATTGAACCAAACTTGGCTTACAGGACCAGCGTATTACTACGGATCCGATGGCGCAAGTTTCGTCTCGATCCGACGTCTGTACACGGAGTTACAGCGTGTTTCAGAATCGACGGATACGGGGTGTCGTCGGCGGATACGCGTTGATTTCGGGGTGCACGCACCTCCGAATCGACTTCTGCGAAATCCTACACGACCGTATCAACGTCGCGCACAGTTTGGTAAAGACCACGTGCGACCAAGTCGTCCCGATTGGCGGGGCGGACTCAGTTCCGGGGTGAAACAGGGCGTTGTTTTTTCCTTATTTTGGATCGCGGTGTACGATCACTACAGGACGCGATGCACCGAGCGAGTTGCACGGGCACCGAGAGGGTTATACAGTCTACGCATAGCAATCGACGGAATTGAAAACGGAGTTGCGAGTTGGGAGAAATCAATACCTGAACAGGGCTCCGTGAATTCTGTTTTCTGCGTGTCCGAAAGCCAATTCCGTGTCCTGGTTCAGAGTTTCAGCTTCCTCGTGTCCGTGGTGAGTCAGAGCTAGGGCTCTGTCCGCGGATGGCTTCGCCGGGGGTTCAGCCTCGAGGTCGGCTAGGGCCCGCTCTTGGGACGATCGGGTGGAGGGACGGCTGAGTCGAGGTGGTGAGGGGAGTCGGCACTGGGTTCAGTCGACGGGGGTGACTAGGCCGGGCGGAGCGCATCTGACGGCGCGGGGCTCTGGGCTCGACGAGGTGGATGTCCGCGGTGGAGGAGGACGAATCGGTGGACGGGGTTCTGTGGTCGACGGGCGGCAGTGGACGATCGGCAGGGAGCAGTGGGGGTTCTGCGAGTCGGGGTACTCGCTGACGATGGCTACCGGTCGGCGTTGCTTAACGGAGCGGCGGAGCGACTGGAGGTAGGGGTCGGCGGAGATGACAAAGGGAATTAGGGTGGCGGCGGTGGCTACACGAATATCGAGGAGAATATATAGGTTGTGAACAGTGTTTCCGGCGGAGAGTTTAGGGTTTCCCCCTGATGTCGAATCCGGGTCGGGTCTGGCTTGGGTCCGACCCGACCCAATCCACTGTTTGGTTCAGCCTGGGTTGGTTTAGGCAGGGGTGTTTGGTTTAATCATCCAAATAGCTAAAGGTCCTCGATTCGTTGCTCCGGAGTCCAATAAATTCACCGAAAAATGCCATGCGCCCGGTTCTCCATTATACACAATAAATTTTTACTTCCAGAATATTTTGACTCCATTAAGCCACACTTAAAATTATTTAACCCACAAACCTCAGCTTTTAAGTTCCAGAAGAACACCAAAATACGGGAAAAATTGTATAAATCTTATTTCTGAAATTTAGGGTGTTTACAGTCACTATTTTGATAGTCCGATTTTTATATAGAACTGTCAAAATTATGACAGTCCTACTTTTAAGTAGGACTGTCGAATTTATAGGACTGTGGAATATTTGACAGTCCTATATTTATATAGGACTGTCTAATGTTTACAGTCCTAACTCGTGACTGTCAAATTAGGGTTGTCGTTTTACGTACCGTACGTGCTTCGGAACAACCAACTTGTTCTTCGGAACATCCGGAGTGCATAATTAATGAATTGGACGATCCGACTTCGTCATCGAACATTTTTTTATGCATTGTTCCTACATTAATCAAAATAAACTAAATCTTTTTTGCACAATTGCAAAACTTATTCAACGTAGGTTGTCGAAGATATACCGGAAGAATATTCCTTGGAGTATCACCAAAGTAAAATACTCCTCCAACCACAACTAGCTATTTCCAAATTTAGGTTTGGGCTTGGTGGAAGGAGGGTTTCTTAAGTCTAGGTGGAATGCCAAAAATAGAAACCTATTTCACTTTTATACTTTGGTGTGGGGTAGCCCCAACTAACTATCAGAGTGGCAAACTTGTAATTTTGGGAAATGGACTGTCAAAATTTTGACAATCCTAACTATTTGTAGGACTGTCAAAATTTTGACAGTCCTTACAAGGGTAGGACTGTCAAATTTGTGACAGTCCTTACTAGTGGTAGGACTGTCAAAATTTTGACAGTCCGGATTATAACTGTGGGCTAGCCCCGAGTAACTTTCATGATGACAAACTTGTAATTTTTTGTAAATTTCCAATGGGCTAGCCCAGAGTCAAATGTGCAGTGTCCTTATAAATAGGACTGTCAAAATTTTGACAGTCCTAACATTTTGTAGGACTGTCAAAATTATGACAGTCCTTCCAAGTGGTAGGACTGTCATAATTTTGACAGTCCTTCCAAGTGGTAGGACTGTCAAAATTTTGACATCCTGATTATAACAGTTGGCTAGCCCCGAGTAACTTTCATGATGGCAAACTTGTAATTTTTTCTAATTTTTCAATGGGCTAGCCCCGAGTAAAATGTGTAGTGCCCTTATAATTTGCCAAAGTTTATAGGCGCTAATTTTTTTGGGGGGATTTTAAATATTTTATGGGTTTTAATAGAAAACAACAATTTCTGTCCGTTGAAAATAAAGCAACTGCCATAGTCTGTCGTTTCCGTAAACTTGAAGACTCAAAAACACCAAGTTTTGGTGTAGTGATTCCTGAATACACACAATGACTTTCCAATTTTTTTGAAAGTAAAGTGCATATTGTGCTTACACACTTGTTAGGATGAACAATAGGGAATATACACTATATATTTTGGTTGTCCCGCTGATAGTAAGGGATGTACAATTCTATCTTAGACATAGTACTTTTTGAGAAACTTGTCGTTGATAGGCATCATGAGCAAGTCGCCATTAGGTTTTGCGAGCCGCTAGGCGTTGTTGGAGAACACGGACTCCACGATGAACGGGCCCTCCCATTTCGGTTATAATTTACCGACCATCTTGTGGGTCATGATCATCGGTCTTCTTACTGTCAAAATGAGGTCACCCACTTGATAAGTCTTCTTCTTGACCCGTTTGTTGAAGACTCCTAAGAGGCACGCTTGGTACAGCTCAATGCGTTGTTGAACCAAGAGACGTTTCTCTGTCGGCAGTGACTGTCGTCAACGGTTAACTGGTTGGAGAGGGCCACTCGGAGCGAGGGAATTTAGATCTCGAGCAAAAGGACCGCTTCGCTCCCGTAGACTAAGGAGAATGGCATGCTGTCAGTAGGTGTCCAGACCGTTGTGCGATAGGCCCAGAGACATTCAGCCAGGTTCTCATTCCAGACGCGCTTATTGGATGACACGAACTTCTTGAGTAGCTTTATAATGGTCTTGTTGAATGCTTCTGCCATACCATTTGCTGCTGGGTAGTAGGCAGTCGAGACTACATTCTGGATTCAGTTTTTGTCACAAAACCGATAAAAAGTATGACTTGCAAACTGTGAACCATTATCGTGGATGATCCTCCGTGGCAAGTCGAAGAAATTTATGATGTGATGCTTGACAAAGCTGATCACGTTTGAGGTCTTAACTTCAGCGAGTGGAACGGCTTTCGTCCACTTGGAGAAGTAATCGGCGATAGCCAAGATGAACCGATGTCCCTTATAAGAAGGTGGACTAATTGGCCCCATAATGTCTATTTTCTACGCTTCAAACGGCCAAGATGCTACCGTTGAGTATAGGAATTCTAAGGACTGGTGGATAAAGTCTGTGTGGATTTGGTACGCTTGGCACTTCCTCGCATAGTCAACAGCATCTGCTACCATTGGTACGTATAGGTCACTGGTACGTATAGGTCATACGATGGATAGGGATAATTGCCGATAGAAACTTTGTATGCTAGTAGACCTGGCAGTTATTTAGAGGTAGCATCATGTCATGGATGTGACATGCTTAGAGCATGGGGTGGGAGAACAACAAGTAAGGCATTTGGGCTCCTTTGCACTTTTCTTTCTGTAACCCGTACGCTCTGCTGGAGATACGTGACGGTGATGACCCCTATATATTACTGGCGGCCTCTGCCGTTCAAAATACGACATGCTTTGTAGGCCCCTGATTCTCCGAGAGAATCACGCCAATCCCATTTATAGCCAGATAGCCCCACTTGTTGGAAAGTTCTTCTCAACGTGCATTCATATAGATAGTTAGGCGACCCATTAGATGTTTATTTTCAGTACTTTATTGGCATATTTATATGTATCTTGTTATGTCCCTCTGAGGACCTGGTACCTTTCCAGATATAGACGGACAGGATTATCCACAGGAGTACAGACCTGGACCTAACGCTTCATACCCGACTGAAGAGGTCTTACCTTCGGAGTACCTTTGATTCATCGCAGCTGATGGATTTTTAGTTGTTATTTCTTTTGTGGATATTTATCTTATATTGGAGTTTGATCTCTTCTCTCATTTAGTAGTTTTTAGTATAGTCGATTTGTTTCCATCCGACTATCATACTTTGATACTTCATCTTTGAGATTCAGTTATTTATTTTCTATTTATTTATTTGTGTTGTGGATGAGATATAGATTGCGTGTGACTTGTTGACAGTATATTACCACTGGTGGATTTGATATTCATGTACAGCGTACGTGTGTGTATGGTTTCCATATATTGGAGTTTGTATACATACGACTGGCATATTACGTATTCCTAGTTCTACGTATTTGGGGACTGGGGCATGACATATTTTTAGTGGTGGCCCATACAGGTCAAGAATATATTGTCTCGGTTACGTTGCTATACCGAACAAGCCTGCGTATAGGAATAGAGTATAGGATCTCATCCACGCTTGACTAAAACTCATCTTCCCTTTCAACTATCCTATTTAAATGCTTACATCTTATTTGATCCATGTACTTCTTCTAATCATTTCGTCCACCACTTGCAGAGAGATGGATATGCGTAGTGGATGTACTGCCGCCAATGGAGACACCCCTTCAGGAGTCAATGGCCAAACTCGAGGGGAGGCCTCAACGATTCCTAGACTTCTGGGGATGGATGGACAGACTTACAATCCAGTTCCATCTAATCCTTCCGCTTCACCTAATGGGACCCCTCCAGCTTCATCGACACCGTAGGATGGCCAGACACATCTGTTCTAACTCTTCCAAATAATGATGCAGGAACAGAGACAGCATACGGCTGTACTAGCTGCAGAGCAAAGGCAGCAAGTGGCAGAGCAGAGACAAGAATTTCTGGCAGCACTTGAGAGGATGGCTGCACAGGCAACTGTACCAGCTCAGACACTAGTTCCAGTACCGTGGGCTAGAGTTGGTTCAGTCAAAGACTTTATACAGATGGGTCCCAAGCCGTATAAAGGCACCGAGAGCCCAGAGGAGACTACAAACTAGATTACCCACACCCGAAAGTCGTTAGAAGCATCACAGTTGCCTACAGATCTATGGATGACAGACGTAAGGACGCTGCTAGATGGTAATGCTCATCACTGTTGGAAATCAATGGAGCGCCAGTTGGGTACGTATCAGACTTGGGAACAATTCTTGGAGTACTTTGAGAGAAAGTACTTCCCGGACACTGTAAGGGATGTGTTGTATGATCAGTTCCTTCATCTAGAGCAGAGGAACAAGACAGGTGACGAGTATGATACAGAGTTTAGTCGCCTTAGTAAATATGGCGCTGCACTGATACCGAATGACTTGGAGAAGGCTAAGAGATTCCACCGCGGGCTGACTCAGGAGCTCCAACATTACACTAGCTCACAGTCCCGGATCTCTTATGCCAAATTATTGACAGAAGCAAGATTTTAAGAGTCCATCAGCAAGGGAAAGGGAGGTCAACTGAAGACACAGCAAGGAACAACATGTAACACCCCGTTCCGCTCAAGCGGACTACCGTCTCAACGGCAATCGTGCAGCTGTCCTGACCCGCTTTGCCTCGATCAAGAGGCAAAGATATCCAGACTTGTCCCTACAGGATCCGACTTGGACTTTCAGAGGCTCGCTCAGACGTATCTCTCTACCGAGGCGAATCATCGCTAAGGTGGGTGGCTACGATGAACTTGTCTTTGCTTAGCCAGCACACATAAAAATCTGGAATGTTATATGCTAGTCGCTAGGTGAATCACCCCCTGCATGCTAATAAATCCAACGCACCTAGCTAAGGGAATAATCCCAACTCATATTGCTTGCTAGAACATGGAAATGAAATACTACTTATATTCAGACCCTCGCATGCTAATTCCCTTAACGGTTTCAACTCTCGACTAACCTTCGGGTCCGAGCAACGTGCCTGTTTATGTTCCTTAGAAACGCATGCTTGTCTGCTCGAATGTTACCGTGTTTTCATCCAAACCTCGGGAGACTACTACGTAGTCGTTCCGTGCCTGAATAACCCTGCAAGTATCCGGGACCGTTAGGTCGCCAAGGCAGTTCCCGATTCAGGAGACTGCATCATGTCAAGTAAAGAATCATACTCCTGTGGCAAGACTCATTCAGGTATTTGGATCTCCCTGCAAGTCTCCCTCCTGTGAGGGCTTACAGCAGCCCAGGAGACTGTGCATATCCAATAGCTAAATGAATCATACTCCAGTGGCAAGACTCATTTAGGTATTCGGATCTCCCTGCAAGTCTCCCTCCTGTGCGGGCTTACAGCAGCCCAGGAGACTGTGCATATCCAATAGCTAAATGAATCATGCATTACTGCTTTTTGTGTGCTCGTGTGATTATCGTGTGTATTTAACCTGTTGCGTGCTTGCCTGTGAAACAAAAGATAACAAGTCATCCTCGCTTAGCGGCTATCCGTGTGCGAGTCATTGCATAGCATCAATGAATAACTTAACACCTGAACGATCATGTTATAAGAACCCTCCTGTTTGCATATGCTATGTCTCCTGAATGTTTATACTTACCGTGCTTGAATTAATCATGTTTGCCTTGGACAGGGAAGGATAAATGGTAAGTTGGTAAGTCTCGCCGTGTTTCCTCAAACATCGCACGACGCACTGGCCGACACGATAAGCTATTCAACGTTTGCATGAAATTGATCCTAAGGCAACTAGAAAGACAACTTAATAGTTGTGCACGGAACCTGTATTACGTGTTTGGATTTGTCGAGCGGGCGAGTAGCTTCCCCACCAGTGCATTCAATGTACTGATAATCCACCAGTTTGATATGCAGGGTGCGGGAGAACCTTGTGCGGTGCGGACGCCTCCTTCGTGCGTGCTAAGGCCAGGAGTTCCCTCTGAAGCCTTGCAACGGTGCATCCGGGACTGAAGCACATATACAAGACATAAGTTGTGAACATTGCCTGACCATCGCCTGTACAAATCATTCCACAGTTGTAGCCACTTGGCACGCTTTTACTGTTTCAGAGAGGCTTGAGCGACTTGTAATCTCGGCTATACGCCGCCTGTAACACGTGTTATATCAATAAAGAGCTTGCTTTACTTCAACGTGTGTTTCAATGCTTCCGCTATATTTGTCGACTCAGTGAACCTGTTATCGAATCGCTATGCGTTCATGACTCCGCTGCACTCGGATAATCTGTGCGACTCTGTGGCTTAGAACTCTAACCGCCAGCCAATGAACCATGGCCTTGCACGGGCGTGGCTCATGCTCGTGCGGCATCACGCCCGGATGGGTTAAGCGATCGTTCCGCGGGAGCGCTGGCGAGGGTGATTCCCGCCTAGCGGGAACGGCCGATTTGCCCGCGGGAGATCGGGGCGTGACAGAATGGTATCAGAGCCTGGCTTCTACGCCTTTGGACTTCGATTCGATATTTCTGTTTCGAAAGCTCGTTCATGGGTTATGTGCATGCTCTCTCTCAATGCCTCGATGGGATGTTCCAACAATAAGTCTAAATACTTTCAAAATGCGTTTTGAATGATATGCTTGCTTGTCTGATTGTATGCTGCGAGTGGCCTTTGTGCCAACCTGTGCGAACCCTTGAGAGTATCGCTAGTAGCTTGTCCGATTTTTACTAACCCTAAGTTTGGTTGAATGCATCTATTCGAGAGACGCCTTGAACTAGTGCACCATCCAAGACTTAAGAAAAGGTGAAACTCGAGTGCTGAGACTTCGCTATCACTAAGCTGGTTGACGTGTTCACACTAGAAATGCATGTCAAAGGTGCGCACGATCCAGTCTAAGCGATATGCTGATTTTGAAGCTTGTGCAAGTGAATATCCAAATGAACAAGTACAAACGACTTGTCTAGGATTGCCTCAACCCTAGATTACTGCTTGTCCTTAGTAAGTCTCGAGGACGAGACTTTTTCTAAGTTGGGTAGGATGTAACACCCCGTTCCGCTCAAGCGGACTACCGTCTCAACGGCAATCGTGCAGCTGTCCCGACCCGCTTTGCCTCGATCAAGAGGCAAAGATATCCAGACTTGTCCCTACAGGATCCGGCTTGGACTTTCAGAGGCTCGCTCAGACGTATCGCTCTACCGAGGCGAATCATCGCTAAGGTGGGTGGCTACGATGAACTTGTCTTTGCTTAGCCAGCACACATAAAAATCTGGAATGTTATATGCTAGTCGCTAGGTGAATCACCCCCTGCATGCTAATGAATCCAACGCACCTAGCTAAGGGAATAATCCTAACTCATATTGCTTGCTAGAACATGGAAATGAAATACTGCTTATATTCAGACCCTCGCATGCTAATTCCCTTAACGGTTTCAACTCTCGGCTAACCTTCGGGTCCGAGCAACGTGCCTGTTTATGTTCCTTAGAAACGCATGCTTGTCTGCTCGAATGTTACCGTGTTTTCATCCAAACCTCGGGAGACTACTACGTAGTCGTTCCGTGCCTGAATAACCCTGTAAGTATCCGGGACTGTTAGGTCGCCAAGGCAGTTCCCAATTCAGG
The DNA here is from genome assembly GCA_036927795.1 of Iris macrosiphon. NCBI lineage: Eukaryota > Viridiplantae > Streptophyta > Magnoliopsida > Asparagales > Iridaceae > Iris > Iris macrosiphon. Next base: position 57,652,402 of record JAYESA010000020.1, read on the forward strand.
AGACTGCATCATGTCAAGTAAAGAATCATACTCCTGTGGCAAGACTCATTCAGGTATTTGGATCTCCCTGCAAGTCTCCCTCCTGTGCGGGCTTACAGCAGCCCAGGAGACTGTGCATATCCAATAGCTAAATGAATCATACTCCAGTGGCAAGACTCATTTAGGTATTCAGATCTCCCTGCAAGTCTCCCTCCTGTGCGGGCTTACAGCAGCCCAGGAGACTGTGCATATCCAATAGCTAAATGAATCATGCATTACTGCTTTTCGTGTGCTTGTGTGATTATCGTGTGTATTTAACCTGTTGCGTGCTTGCCTGTGAAATAAAAGATAACAAGTCATCCTCGCTTAGCGGCTATCCGCGTGTGAGTCATTGCATAGCATCAATGAATAACTTAACACCTGAACGATCATGTTATAAGAACCCTCCTGTTTGCATATGCTATGCCTCCTGAATGTTTATACTTACCGTGCTTGAATTAATCATGTTTGCCTTGGACAGGGAAGGATAAATGGTAAGTTGGTAAGTCTTGCCGTGTTTCCTCAAACATCGCACGACGCACTAGCCGACACGATAAGCTATTCAACGTTTGCATGAAACTGATCCTAAGGCAACTAGAAAGACAACTTAATAGTTGTGCACGGAACCTGTATTACGTGTTTGGATTTGTCGAGCGGGCGAGTAGCTTCCCCACCAGTGCATTCAATGTACTGATAATCCACCAGTTTGATATGCAGGGTGCGGGAGAACCTCGTACGGTGCGGACGCCTCCTTCGTGCGTGCTAAGGCCAGGAGTTCCCTCTGAAGCCTTACAACGGTGCGTCCGGGACTGAAGCACATATACAAGACATAAGTTGTGAACATCGCCTGACCATCGCCTGTACAAATCATTCCACAGTTGTAGCCACTTGGCACGCTTTTACTATTTCAGAGAGGCTTGAGCGACTTGTAATCTCGGCTATACGCCGCCTGTAACACGTGTTATATCAATAAAGAGCTTGCTTTACTTCAACGTGTGTTTCAATGCTTCCGCTATATTTGTCGACTCAGTGAACCTGTTATCGAATCGCTATGCGTTCATGACTCCGCTGCACTCGGACAATCTGTGCGACTCTATGGCTTAGAACTCTAACCGCCAGCCAATGAACTATGGCCTTGCACGGGCGTGGCTCACGCTCGTGCGGCATCACGCCCGGATGGGTTAAGCGATCGTTCCACGGGAGCGCTGGCGAGGGTGATTCCCGCCTAGCGGGAACGGCCGATTTGCCTGCGGGAGATCGGGGCGTGACACAACAAGGACACAGCAAGGAGGGCATATCAGACGTCCTTTGGCACCGCAATAGCAGCAGCACAGAGCACGACCGTACCAGATTTCGGAGAAGCCCTAATATAATTATTGTAGGAGACACGGACATATTATGAGAGACTGTCGAAACCGCTTAGGATGATGTATGAGGTGTGGTTTCGGACAACATATGGTGAGAGACTGTCCAATACAGCAGACATTGGCTCTTCCACCGCCAACACAGAGGCTAGCACTTCCAGCACCGAAGCCAGTTCAGCAGACGACTAGACCAGGAGCACCTCGACCTCCAGTAGCCGGAGGTCTTCAGCGAGGACCATCGCTACCTACTCAGGAGGATCAGTTCACGAGGGCCAGTCATGGACTTCCACAGAGGAATGGACAAGCTTTTGCACTAGAAGTGGATGACATAGAGCAGGAGATTGATGTTATAGCAGGTATTACTCTTGCTTTTACTTTTCCTGCTGTGACATTATTTGATACAGGAGCCACCCACTCGTTCATATCTTCTAGTTTTATTGCCAAACACAATATTGCCACTACACCTTTACCTAGTTGTGTTAGAATTCTCACCGAATGAGGAGTTGTACCTGTTAGTCGGATTTGTAGATCGTGTCCTGTAGTGATTCGTGGCAGAGAGATGAGTGCCGACTCTTAGTCCTTCCTATGCCAACTTTTGATACTGTGCTTGGAATGGACTGGCTAAGCAAGTACCACGCTTTCTTTGACTGTTTTGGAGGAAACATTCTTTTTAAGGTACCAGGCCAGCCGAAACTTGAGTTTGCACGAGGATCCACAAAAGCCCTTGATGGTATTCTACTTGCAATGGACGACGTTATCTATCACCCCATTATTTTGGAGTTTCAAGACGTCTTTCCAGAGGAACTGCCAGGACTAACCCGGACAGAGATGTAGAATTCTTAAATAAATTGACACTGGGAGGAGCACCCATAGCGTCACATATTTATAGATTGGCAAAGAAGGAGATGGATGAGCTGAAGGCACAGTTGAAAGAATTAGAGGAGAAAGGTTTCATCCGACCGAGTGTATCACCCTGGGGAGCACCAGTGTTGTTTGTACCAAAGAAGGATGGGTCAGTGCGTATGTGCATCGACTACAGAGCCTTAAATACAGCGACCGTGAAGAATAAATACCCATTGCCATGCATTGATGACCTATTAGATCATCTTAGTGGAGCCAAGGTATTCTCGAAGATAGATTTGAGATCGGGATATCACCAGGTAAAGGTACGGAAGTAGGATATTCCAAAGACCGCATTCAGAACAAGATATGGACACTACGAGTTTCTGGTCATGCCATTTGGATTGACCAATGCTCCAGCTATCTTTATGGACTTAATGAATCAAGTATTCCAGCAGTATTTGGACTAGTTCATGGTCGTCTTCATAGATGACATACTTGTCTATTCGAAGAGCCACGAGGAGCACGAGAAGCACCTGCGGATTATTCTAGAGACCTTGAGGAGAGAGCAGTTATATGCAAAGCTCAGTAAATGTGAGTTTTTTCTTGGATAGAATTTTATTTCTTGGGCATGTCGTTACAGGAGATAGTATCTCTGTTGACCCAGAGAAAATCTCGGCAGTCGAGACATGGCCCGTTCCTAAATTAGCATCGGAGGTGAGAAGTTTTCTTGGACTTGCGAGATATTATCGACAGTTCATAGAGAACTTCTCAAGGATAGCAGCAACTATGACTCGGTTGACGTACAAGGATCAAGAGTTTGTATGGACCGACGAGTGTCAAGCCGCTTTCGAGGAGTTGAAGAAGCGACTGACCACAGCACCAATATTGACTATTCTATCAGGATCAGGAGGCTACGTGATTTACAGTGACATATCAGGAAAAGTCTTGGGATGCGTGTTGATGTAGCATGGCAAGGTGATTGCATATGCATCTAGGCAGTTACGAGTACATGAGAAGAATTATCTGACTCATGACTTGGAACTTGCAGCCGTTGTTTTTGCTCTGAAGCTATGGAGACATTACTTATATGGGGAACGAGTGGAGATCTATACAGACCACAAAAGCCTCAAGTATGTCTTCACACAGAAGGAGTTAAATATGAGGCAACGTCGGTGGCTCGAGTTGATGAAGGATTTTGAGATAGAGCTACATTATCACCCAGGCAAGGCTAACGTTGTAGCAGACACATTAAGCCAGAAACCAGCAGCTTACTTCTTGACGACACAGAGGGAATTATTGGAGGACTTGTAAGTGCTTGGCATAGAAGTGATATTACCCGGAGCAGATAGGATATTAGCCAACTTGCAAGTACAGTCATCACTAGTAGAGAGGATCAAGGCAGCTTTGCCTACGGACGCCAGATTCAGGAGATTGAAAGAAAGGACAGAGGCCGAAGAGCAGACGAAATTGTGCATTCATGATGACGGGACATTACGATGTGGTGATCGTCTTTATGTTTCCAATGGAGAGATTCGACAGGAGCTGATGGCAGAAGCTCATAGTTTGATATATTCTATTCATCCTGAAGGCGCGAAGATGTACCATGACTTACGACAACACTTTTGGTGACATGGGATAAAAAGAGAGAGAGCTCACTTTGTAGCCAGATGTCTAGTATGTCAGTAGGTAAAGGCGAAGCATCAGAGAATAGCAGGACTATTGCAACCACTTCCGATTCCTGAGTGGAAGTGGGAGCACATCACTATGGACTTCGTCACTGGTTTTCCCAAGAGCCCAAGTGGGAGAGATGTAGTATGGGTAATAGTGGATCGACTCACCAAGTCAGCCCATTTCTTGCCTTTTAGAGTTGTCCAGTCTACAGAAGCTTTGGCTGACTTATTCATTAGGCAAATAGTGAGGTTGTACGGCATTTCGGTCAGCATTGTGTCAAACAGAGATTCGTGTTTTACATCACACTTTTGGATAAGCATGCAAGAGAGTCTTGGGACTCGTCTGAAGTTCAGTACATCTTATCACCCGCAGACAGATGGGCAGTCCGAGCGTACTATTCAGACACTGAAGGATATGTTGAGGGCTTATATGTTAGACTTTGGAGGATCATGGGAGGACCACCTACATCTTGTAGAGTTTTTTTACAACAATAGCTATCAAGCGAGCATCCAGATGGCTCAGTTTGAAGCATTGTATGAAAGAAAGTGTAGGTCTCCCGTATGTTGGAGTGACGTGAGAGAACGTCAGATTCTGGGACCATAGTTGGTAGTCAACACCGTTGAGACAGTGAAGAAGATACAAGGGCACTTGCAAGCAGTGCAAGACAGACAGAAGTATTGGGCAGACCTTCATCGTCATCCCTTGGAGTTTAAATAGGACGATCATGTCTTCTTGAGGATATCACCTACTAGAGGCACCATTCGATTCGGAGGGCGTGGCAAGTTGAGCCCAAGGTATATTGGACCATTTGACGTGCTAGAGAGAGTGGAAGAAGTGGCGTATCGACTGGCATTACCACCTTCACTCGAGGGAGTACATGATGTATTTCACGTGTCGCAACTTAGACGATATGTAGTAGATAGTAGTCATGTTCTCGACCATTTCGAGATCACCATTGGGCCGAGCTTGTCATACCAAGAGCAACCCATGGAAATCCTTGATCATCGAGAGAAAGTGTTGAGGAACCAGTCGATTCCCTTGGTCCGTGTGGCATAGAAGCATGGCACGCCAGGAGAATCCACTTTGGAGCGCGAGGACGACATGCGCAAACATTTTCGTATCTATTCGTAGACCAAGGTATGAATTTACTTTGTTAATTTCTACCTTATACCATCATTGACTTTCTATCGTGGCTTAGTTTTAATTTCGAGGATAAAATTTTATAAGTTGGGTAGAATGTAAAATCCCTAATTTTAAAACCGTATTAATTATTTAATTAATTATTTAATTTAATCATAGTATTTATTAGTTAATTAGAAGAAATATAATTTATTGGATTTTAACTACTGGATAAATATGCATTTAGACATTTATGGAGCAAACTATTATTTTACCTTATTTTATTTTATGTAGGAGACCTTGTGGAAGGATAAAAGATTATTTTTACGTACAAATATAATTTTTTGAAATTATATATATATATATATATATAATTTATTAATAAATAAAAAGAATAGAAAACAAAAAGAAAAGAATCAATAAAAGAAAAGAATAGAATAAAGAAAAGAAAAAAAACTTACTCTAACCAAACCCCCCCCGAAGCAGCATTCCCAAACCCAGCCCGCATATGGACCCGCGGCCAACCGAGACCCCATGTTTCCTTCTCCTCCTTTATATATATATATATATGTATATATATAACACCTTGTAAAACCCTAACCCTAAACCTACTCGACCCTGAGCCGCCGCCAACCAACTTACCACCGCCGTCGCCGACCGGAGCAGCCGCCCGCCGCCTGGACCCTCTGCCGCGTCAACACCCGCGAGCACCCGTACAGAAAACAGCAGCAACGTACCCCTGTTCATGCGTTGTTTTTTGCTCCATCGCTCGATCAAATTCGACCCCATCTTCACTGGTATATTCACGACCTATCCCCCTTTTAACTCTGTATATTAGTTTCCTCCGATTAGCGCATAACCCTAGGCGAAAACCGAGACCAAGTTGGAGAAAAATCTCAACTTTAATTTCAGAAAAACTGTTGTAACCACCCCTGTTTACGGACTCGTATCTTCCACCACAGAAATCCAAACTTAGATTTTCTTTTTGCTATATGAAGACCATATAACCGAAATTATTTTCTGTTAATTAGATTAATTTATTTGGTGTTATATGCAGAATTAAATTAGGTTAAAAATCATGAAAAACTATTTTAAAAAACTTCAAAATTTGTGATACGGAGCGCGCCCCGCCAAATGGGACCGTCCCGTCGTATACCAAGTGCACCGAAAGGTGCGCATGGTATACCCAGACATGTGGGCTTTCGCAAAAACTGATTTGGACGCGTGTATGCGTCGGAATCAACCTGTATCCGTAAAAGGTCCCCGTATAGTGACTTTTGCAAAATATCGCACCATTTATTGTACGCTCGTCGGAATGCGACAAAATTACGCCATTGAATTTGTGGTATCACGCTGGTCCTGTGATCCAAGTTTCACGCAATTCCGAGATAGTTGACCAAACCGCCTATTTACGGGTCCCACGGTTGACTTTTTGGGCGAATTTGTGTTCGCTCACCGGAATCCAAAATTGGATATACCGTTGAGTTTGTACTGACGTTTAGAATTTTTTTGACCTATAATTTGTCCCATTTAGAGACCTTTACCCCTGGCATACTTTTCGGTGCAAAGTGGGCCACATGTGGACCCCGCTTTGACCCAAAATTACCGTTTTGCTTCTGTGTCCAAATGGGACAAAAGGGTAGTATTTTCTAGCTATCTCGCTGATTTCGAAAATGTTTGTGATGTTTATTTCAGCATCCAGAGACGTTTATTCGGAGGCCTTAGTTCCTGATCTTGTGTACCTGACATCTGGACACTTACACTTTACAGATTGCTTGCCAGGCAAGTATACCTTGCCATTGTACTATAATTTATATTTTATATGTTGAATGCATCTTATTTCTGTTCATTTAGTTCATATATTTTAACTTCTATATAAACTGCGCGTCCAAGAATAACTTGAGTGCAACGACGGTGGCGTCGTATTCTATTTTTATTTATATATATACATGTTACCTAGTCTATGAGACCACCGCATTATCATGAGGCATTCTTATGTTTCATTGTCCATGACACTGTTCTTACATGAGTATGAGTCACATGTAGGACACGGACTTGCGTACTCGGCTGGCCACTGGTACGTATAGGTCGTACGACGGATAGGGATAACTGCCGATAGAAACTTTGCATGCTAGTAGACCTGGCAGTTATTTAGAGGTATCATCGTGTCATGGATGTGACATGCTTAGAGCATGGGGTGGGAAGAACAACAAGTAAGGCATTTTGGCTCCTTTGCACTTTCCTTTCTGTAAACCGTACGCTCCGCTGGAGATACGTGGCGGTGATGACCCCTATATATTACTGGCGGCCTCTGTCGTTCAAAAGACGACATGCTTTGTAGGTCCCTGATTCTCTGAGAGAATTATGACAATCCCATTTATGGCCAGATAGCCCACTTGTTGGAAAGTTGTTCTCAACGTGCATTCACGTAGATGGTTAGGCGACCCATTGGATATTTATTTTCAGTACTTTATTGGCATGTTTATATGTATCTTGTTATGTCCCTCTGAGGACCTGGTACCTTTCCAGATATAGATGGACAGGATTATCCACATGAGTACGGACCTGGACCTGACGCTTCATACCCGATTGAGAAGGTCTTACCTTCGGAGTACCTTTGATTCATCGCAGCTGATGGATTTTTAGTTGCTATTTCTTTTGTGGACATTTATCTTATATTGGAGTTTGATCTCTTCTCTCATTTAGTAATTTTTAGTATAGTCGATTTGTTTCCATCCGACTATCATACTTTGATACTTCATCTTTGAGATTTAGTTATTTATTTCCTATTTATTTATTTGTGCTGTGGATGAGATATAGATTGCGTGTGACTTATTGACATTATATTACCACTGGTGGATTTGATATTCATGTACAGCGTACGTGTGTGTATGGTTTCCATATATTGGAGTTAATATACATACGACTGGAGCGCTATGTATTCCTAGTCCTACGTATTTTGGGACTGGGGCATGACATATTTTTAGTGGTGGCCCATGCAAGTCAAGAATATATTGTCTCGGTTATGTTGTTGTATCGAACAAGCATGCGTATAGGAATAGAGTATAGGATCTCATCCACGCTTGACTAAAACTCATCTTCCTTTTCAACTATACTATTTAAATGCTTGCATCCTGTTTGATTCATGTACTTCTTCTAATCGTTTCCTCCACCACTTGCAGAGAGATGGATATGCGTAGTGGATGTACTGCCGCCAATGGCGACACCCTTCAAGGAGTCAATGGCCAAACTCTAGGGGAGGCATCAACGATTCCTAGACTTCTGGGAACGGATGGACAAACTTACAATCCAGTTCCATCTAATCCTTCCGCTTCACCTAATGGGACCCCTCCAGCTTCATCGACACCGCAGGATGGCCAAACACAGCTGTTCTAATTCTTCCAAATGATGATGCAGGAACAGAGACATCAGGCGGCTGTACTAGCTGCAGAGCAAAGACAGCAAGTGGCAGAGCAGAGGCAAGAATTTCTGGCAGCACTTGAGAGGATGGCTGCACAGGCAACTGTACCAGCTCAGACACTAGTTCTAGTACCGCGAGCTAGAGTTGGTTCAGTCAATGACTTTATACATATGTGTCCCAAGCCTTATAAAGGTACTGAGATCCCAGAGGAGACTATAAACTGGATTACCCACACCCGAAAGTTGTTAGAAGCATCACAGTTGCCTACAGATCTATGGATGACAGGCGTAAGGACGCTGCTAGATGGTAACGCTCATCACTAGTGGAAATCAATGGATCAAAAACTATGGCATCCTAATGAACGTCTCCGGATAATAAAATATCACCAAAGTCTCTGGAATCAGCGAGATAGCTAGAAAATACTACCCTTTCGTCCAATTTGGACACAGGAACAAAACGATAATTTCGGGTCAAAGCGGGTTCACATGTGGGCTCACTTTGCACCGAAATACGTGCCAGAGGTAAATGTCTCTAAATGGGATAAATTTTAGGTCAAACAAATCCTAAACGATGATACGAACTCAACGATATATCCAATTTTGGATTCTATTAAGCCGATCATAAATTCGTCCTTCAAGTCAAACCGTGGGGCCCACGAATAGGCAGCTCGGTCAACGGTCTCAAAATCGCATGAAACTGGGGCCACAAGACCTGCGTGATACCACGAATCTAATGGCGCAAGTTTTGTCGTATTCCAATGAGCATACACAAAGTGGGGTAGTGGTTTGCAAAAGTCACGATACGGGAATTTTTTACGGATACGGGTTGATTCCGACACACACACACGTCCGAATCAACTTTCGCGAAAGCCACACATAAGATAAACCATACGCATCTTTCGGTGCAATTGGTATGCAATGAGACGGTCTTATTTGGCGGGGCGCACTCTGTATCACAAAATTTTAGTTTTAAAATATCAAATTTTTTGTCGTTTTTGAGGTCGAATAATTTTACAAATAAAACTAAATAATAAAAACTAAAAGAATAGTAAAATTCTTGGTTATATTGAGAAGAAAACTTTTTAATTTGATTTTGAAAATATTAAACGGGTTGGTGGCAAATTGGGCATGAACATGCGGGTTTGGGTTAAAATTTTGGACTATTCTTGGACAATTTTTCGGCCAACTTTCGGTCGATTTTTCGACCAATCCGGGGCACGAAAACTCGTCCTGCTTAAAGGGAATCCTAGAGGGTTATGTTGTGAACGTATATGAAAAAATTGCTCGAGAAAAGGATGAGAGATGAGAGAGATACATTACCTCGAAGATGGGACGTCGGGTCTACTATGCACACGCGTCAGTTCACGCACAGGCGGCCCGCGGCTGCTGTGCGACGGTCACCGACCGGTGTGCGGCGGTCGCCGGTCGTCGGGGCATCAGCGTCGGTCTGAGGCGTGGCCGCAGAGGGCTGGGGTAGGGGTAGGGTTTGGTGGTTTAGATTTTTATGTGTGTGTATATATATATATATATATATATATATATATATATATATATATAGAGAGAGAGAGAGAGAGAGAGAGAGAGGGGGGGAAGAAGTATGCGGGTTGCTGTGGTGGGGGGGATTAGTTAGTTTTAGGTTAGGTTTTTATATTATTTATTTTTATCATTATTATTATTATTATTATTATTATTATTACTGTTAACTATATATTTACATATATATATATATAAGGTTAAAAAATTCAAAAATAATATTTGCACACAAAATAAATTCTAGAAAATTTTACTTTGTAAAGCTTTAATAAAATACTACACCCAAAATATTTTATAAAAAAATTTATAATTAATAATTAGATATTTATCTAGTTATAATAAATTAAATAACTGTATTATCCAATTAACTAAGTAAATAACTAAATGGATATCCAACAAAATAGGATAATTGTAAATAATATGCAAATCTTACAAAAAGAGATATTGCCTAATTTGGCATGGAGAATTATGGGATAATAATTGTAGGAAGTTGAGATTGAAAAATAACCACAAATAAATCATATATTAAAATATCTAAATATTTAACACAAGAATCTATGGTTGTTACCCTAATGTCATATTAATGCCAAATGATCAAATTTTTGTGCCACGAAAGGATCCCGCAGTTAGTGTCTCCTGTGTAGGCTACTTCCTATGAATGACGATACAGATTTTGGGACTATCCTATATCATTAATGTCCAAGCAACGGTGAAGTATCCTAATGAAATCAATGAATTTTAATTGATTTGAAAAAATAATCTAAAACAAATACAAAAAATACAAAATACACACAAAATACCTATTTTTGGGTGAGGGGGATTACAATCTACCCAACTTACAAGAAATTTGTCCTCAAAATTAAAAATAAGGCATGATTGCTAAATCTTTCACATTCATATATAAGACAAGTCAATCGCAATCTCTTCCAAAAATTTAAATAACGAAATCTATTCAAATCCATCGCAATCACTTCAAAATTAAAATGACCACTGCTTAAATCAAAATTCAACCTATCGTAATCTCTTCTCGATTTTTAAATAATTAACATCCAAATCTAATTCAAATCTATATGATATCCCACATCAAAATTTAAATCATGAATTTTTAACTATCATAATCTCCTCTAGATTTTAAATAATAAACAATTCTAATCAAATCTTATTCATATTTTTAACTTAAGAATTCCGTACTCTTTAAATTTTAAATTTAATTTTTATCCTCAATATTTCAAATAGATGATCCAATAATCAATATTCAACTTTTAATTCAAATTATCAAATTATAAAATTTTGAACTCAATCCATCAATTTTCATGTTTAGAGTTCTATTATTTATTTATTTTTTCTCAATATTTTAAATCGTTAATTCAATCTTCAATATTCAAAATTTAAATCTTGTGCTCAAATTATAAATATTTGGTCCGCAATATCAAGATTTCAAAATTTATTAAATCCTCATCATCTTATCATTCTTCTAAAAATTTCTCAAAATTAAAATAACTTAAATCTCTCAATCTAATCTTACTTGATCACAATCTAAAAAAAAATATTACCTCAAGTTGATAATGCAACTTCTACCCAACTTAGAATTTACCTATCTATCACATAAGACTATACCTTTAAGAAAGACTTCCTCAAATTATTTAATCAAGTTGTTCAATATATTCTCAAAAATTTTAACACCAAACATATCCCATGTGATGTGCCCTTAATTATAAAAGATAATCACAAAGTAATATGATTGGCCTATGGGGTATATCTAGTACTCTCCCTGTATCAAACTTATATCAAGAACGAGCGTTCGTCTTTTCGAAATAGGGGAAGACAAAAAATAATAATAAAAAATTCAATGAGGAGGTGATAGAATACAAGTACGGGGTTCAAGGCGATTAAAGAATTCAAAAAAAGAGTTGTCAGGGCAGTTGCGGATAAGATCATATTTTGATAAATTTCTATTCGTATGCTCATATCAGAATTGTTATGTAACCGATACGATATGCTCGGACATGTCTAGAGGGCAAGTATATTCGTCTACTAGTCAACTATATATCTCAATTCACGTAAAGTAGTCATGCGAAGAGTGAACCAAGCGCACTAAGGTTAGCTAGACCATAATACACTAATTTTGATTTAGACAAAGTATTAATGTGGGCCCCCAATAATATATATGTCATGAACAAGCTCGATAAAAGGATAAGCTTGCAAAACTAGGCTGTAAAAGGAGCATGAGTCAAGATATTCCAAATAACATAAGTACGCGGGATTATGATGAGTAAAAGGTACAAAATAATTCAAGTTCACAAAGAAGATAAGACTCGTCCGTTGTTGTGCCTCTACAATTGCCATACTAACTTCTTGTCTAAGTCTCTAGTCGACCAAATGGGGGTATGGGCCTCTAAGTTCTACAGTCTGGATAAATATTATCTTCTTATGGAAGCCTATGGTTGGTGTCATTCAATTACACTTCATTAATGGGTTAAAAGGACTATGTGATACTAGGTTGTGAGGTATAATACCCAACTTACAAGAATTAACTAATATTGTAATTGCCTTAAGGGAATAAAATAGAAACTCTTGTTAGGGTATACGAGAGAAAGATCTTGGTACTTATTAGGGTATCCTATTGCATTATATAGGTAATGGTCATCTTAAGTCTTAATCATAGTGCTTATAGAATAAAAGCATTAATATTAAGAATAGAGAAGTTATTGGTCTCAAGTGAGAGAGAATATAATTTTATTGAGATATATGGAACATATTACTTGATTTAAAACTAAAGGATAATCATAAAATCATAATCTAAATGAGCAACTCAAACTATCAAGTTCTAACTACTAAGCACAAAATTTTAAAATTCAAGAATAACAACTATATATCCTAGCAAACTATATATCCTATCATAAAAGGAATCACTTGTGTAAACCCCCAGATTTTTCAGGATTTTAAAAATAATTTTTCAGGAATTTTCTATAATTTTTTAACTAATTAAAATCAAGGTATTTTGGTTTTAAATAATTTTAAATGTTTTTATTAAATATTAAAATATTATGAAAATAATATTTTTGGGTGTAAAATAAAATATTAGACATAGGATAATTTTTCTGAAATTTATTGGACCCCAGAACCATTTTTAAAGACCTAAAAACTAAGTTATTTATTAAACCAAAATAAACCAACCTGAACCGGATTAAACCAACCGGTTTGAACCCTGAACAAAATCCTGAACCAACCCAAACCGGACCCAATCCTTATTGGGTCAGATCCAGACCCGTTAGCGACCCGACACTCTGACCCGACCCGAACCTGTTACCTATCGGATCGGGTCGGATCCGATTCTAAAACCCGACCCGACCCGACCCGCCTACCCGCCCGCTACAGTGAATCCCTAACTGAACGAATCCTGACCGCCGCGCCTGATCATCTTCTTCGGCCGTTTCTGCCGCCGTGACCCTCCGGTTTCCCCACGATCGTTCCCCGCCGCTCAGCCTCCGCGATCTCCTCCTCTCCCAGCCAACGGCCGCCGGATCCCCTCCCGTCCGCCTCCTATAAAACCACCAAACACCCCCTTCACCCTCAGCCACCGCTCGAGCCTCCCCGCCTTCACCTCATCGCTCCCCGCTGCACCTGGACCACCGCGAGCAGCCGCTCCTCTCCGCCCCGAGCCTCGACAGCTGGCCATCCCTCTCCGCCCGAGCTCTACCGTCTCCGACTCCACCGGACTCCGTCGCCTACGACCCGTAGCAGCCCCGGCCGCCACAAGCGCCACCAAGACAACTCCAGTGCCGCCACGACGAAGACCAGCGTCGAGCTCCGTCGTGCCCTAGCCATCGTCGCCAGTAAGCCGGCCGTGCCGCGTCGCGCCGCCTCGCGGAATCGCGTTTTTCAGTCTTCTTTGGAGCGATGTTCAGGTGACCGTTTCTCTCTCCTTGCTGCCCCATTTTTTATTCTGTCAGCTGTGATGCGTAGACTACGTGTCCCTCTCGATACCCGTATAATTTGTTTGGGATATCAGGTCCTATGGCGATCGCAAACTGCGACCAAAAATTAGGAAAATAATTACCCTTTTTTTCCCCGGAACTGGGTGTGCCCCGCTAAACGGGATGACTTGGTCGTGTATGGACTTCACCGAAAGGTGTGCACCGTTAATACGGACATATAGGTTTTCACAGAAGTTGATTTGGATGTGCGTGCACACCGAAATCAACGCGTATCCGTCGACAACACCCTATATCGACCCTATTCTGGAATTTGTTGTAACTTCGTGTATGCATGTCGTATCGAAATAAAACTTTCATCATCGGACTCATAGCAATACGCTGGTCCTATGACCCAAGTTTGGTTCGATTCTGAGAACGTTGACAAAATCACGTATCGTGGGCCCTACGACTCCACTTGACGGACGATTTTGTGATCGGCACATCAGAATCCAGTTCTGGACATTCCGTTGGGTTTGTATCATCGTTCTGGACTTGTAGACACTAAGTTTGATGAATTTGGAGAATATTGTCTCTGACACGTTTTTTGGTACGAAGCGGGCCACATGTAGACCCCGTTTGACCAGAAACTGTCACTTTTGCCCCTGTGTCCAAATTGGACTTATGGACAGGCAATTCTAGCTATTTGATATCTTCTGAACCTGATGGTAACGTTTATTTCAGCAATCGGAGGAGTACCTGCAGATCCCGTTGATACCAGAGCAGCAGTTGGAGCTAGAACCCAGGCAAGTGTACCTTGCCAACCTTGTAGTTCTTGTTACATATTATTTTCTTGATTTATTTAAATGTTGTATCTGTACAACCTAGGACCGTGTGATATTACTTAACGTCCGAATAATATTCGGGTGTCAACACCGTATGCGGAGTTGTGTAACGTTACCTAGAGATGGATATCGAGACCCTATACATTCTCGTGCTTGCATCATCAAGTACGTCATACCCAGGACACCTGACACTATTCATGAGACATAATCTTCTTGAGATATTCATAGTGATTCTGTATAGATTACAGGTTCTTGACATATATTTTATACATGCTTAGATATCATATGACTTGCTGTATTAGATATGATCTTGCGTGGCATGGACATGAGACGTCGTAGACATGAGACGTATGATTACATTGGGTGGAAGAGACACACATGCTACAAGTTGATTATATTATGATGGGGTCGTAGTCTCTCTCCGAGCTAGACAACTACATGATATCACTGCTACCGGCTCCCCGACACCGAGCTTGTAGTGGTCTCAGCCTGAGTTCTAGTGATGCTCTCATCTTGCATATCACTTAGCTGGTTATATAGTTTACCCTATTGATTCGTTTATTATTGCACTACATTATTTATGGCTTGAGTTATTCTTGTACCTTGCTATGTCCCCTGAGGACCTGAATCCGAATTATGTCCCAAGGAATAACAGAGGAGATCTATCCCGAGGTATACAGACAGGAGGATTAGCAGGAGCAGAAGCAGAAGCAGGAACAGGAGCAGGCACTAGAGCAGTACCAGATCCAGAAGA
This sequence comes from Iris macrosiphon, assembly GCA_036927795.1. Taxonomy (NCBI): domain Eukaryota; kingdom Viridiplantae; phylum Streptophyta; class Magnoliopsida; order Asparagales; family Iridaceae; genus Iris; species Iris macrosiphon. The sequence goes on from JAYESA010000020.1 coordinate 57,667,883, forward strand.
CGAGTGATCACCGAGAATTTCTCCTGAGTATATGCTTTATCCATACTCAGTATTTGCTGTAGTTATCTTTATTCTTGTCTCTTGACTATTGTATCAGACTTATTATCGGGTTGTTCCCCGAGTTATGTTTATTGAGATTTGATATTGCTTTATACTCTGATATTGTTGTATTCATTTCTGTGGATAAGATTAGTACCATTGCCCTTATTATTGTATTACAGCTTAAGTACACTCTGATGGGTCCATTAAATTAGATTTGCCCATTTGTGTGTGTTGCTGGCCATTGCCACGTGGCTAGTCCCTCGATATTTTAGGACTGGAGCGTGACAACTTGGCCTACAATCAGAAGGGTTAGGTGGCACGAATTGAAAGATGAAAAAAAAATTTAGCCATCGCATAAGCGAGCGCTAAGGTTTCGGAGGAACAAGATATGAAATTAAATAGAGAGACTCTTGATAATATATAGTTTCCTAAGGAAAGGTGGTATGCTAATCTCCGTGTTCGAGGTATGATCAAGAAAAAAGTGTTCTGTTCATTCCTCTTGGTTTCCTAAGGTACTGTTCTGCTAATATCAAGACAGGAATCTAATTTTATACTCCTCTTATATTATCTCACTATGAAAGTTTGGTTTAGTCCTAATATTCAACCTTGGATTTCTATTGGTTCCTCAATACTAGGGTCAAACAATATGGTCAAATTTCTAACTAACCCTAGTAGTGTCTATACTACTCTCAAGTCATTCCTAAATATCAAGGGATAATGGTCAATCAATTTATAGGTATTAGATGTTAGGGTTCATTAGGTATGCTAAACTTTTTGGAGCTGCCAATATTCTAATTTATTTTTCTTAATAGGTATGCTATCATAATTATCATCCTAACAACAAGGATTCATATATTCTAGCAGAAGACTATACTCAAGGAACTATTAAGAAAGTACATGAATCAAGCAGGATTCAATTATTTAAATAGAACGGATTGGAAGGAAGGTGAGTCATAGTCAAATATGGATGAGACCTAAAACTCTAATCCTAGGTGCAGGCCCGCTCGGTACAGTACGTAACCGAAATGGCTAACTCGACCTGCGTGGTCCACCACAAAAATATGTCATGCCCCAGTCCCAAAATATGCAGGACTAGGAATAGTAAGCATGTCAGCCGTATATATATGGAGACTCCAATATATGAAAACCATAACATATATGTACGCTGTATTATTGACAATAATTCACAAGTGGTATATAGTTGTCACAAGTCACAGAGCATAACTAAATCTCATCTACAGAAATCATAAATAAATAAATGATCAAATATATCAATGAACCAAATATGAACTAGTCGAGAAGAACTAATAGTTGGATGGAGACAAATCTACTACCAAATGATCAGAGAGGCTCGAAGGGAAGACCTCCTCGAAAGAGAATGAAGTAGGAAGTCCTGATCCGTGCTTTTGCGAATAGTTATGATCGTCTACACCTAGAAAGGGACCAGGTTCTCAGAGGGACGTAACAAGATACATAGAAGCATGCCAATAAAGTACTGAAAATAAACATCCAAAGGGTCGTCTAACCGCCTATATGAATGCACTTTGAGAACAACTTTCCAACACATGGGCTATCTGGCTAAAATGTGATTGGCATAATTCTCTCGGAGAATTAGGGGCCTAAAAAGCAGACATTTTTTGAACGTCAGAGGCCGCCTGTAGATGATATAGGGGTCATCTGACCACGCATCTCCGACGGAGCGTGCAGGTTACACAAAAAAAGTGCAAAGGAGCCCAAACACCTTACTTGTTGTTCTCCCCATCCTATGCTCTATTCATGCCATATCCATGATACGATAACATCTCTAATAACTGCCAAGGCTTCTAATTATGCAAGTTCTATCAGCAGTTATCCCTATCCGTCGCACGTCCCATATGTACCGGTGGCCAGCCGAATACGCAAGTTCGTGTCCTACATGAGACTCACACTAGTATAACAACTGTATCACAGCTAATGAAATATAAGAATGCCTCATGATAATGGGATGGTCTCATAAAACTATGTCAACATGCATAATATATAATAAAGATAAGGTACGATGCCACCGTCGTTGCACCCAAGTTATTCTTGGACGCGCAGTTTATATAGCAGTTAAAATATATGAAATAAATAATAGAAATAAAATGCATACACCATACGGAATATAAATCACAGTACAATGGCAAGGTATACTTGCCTGGCAAGAAAGCTGCGTAGTGTAAGTGTCCCGACGTCAAGCATAAGGGATCAAAACTATGACATCCGAATGGACGTCTTCGGATGCTGAAATAAACACCACTAAAGTCTCCGAAATCAGGGAGATAGTTAAAAAATACTACCCTTTCGTCCAATTTGGACACAGGAGCAAAACGGTAATTTTGGGTCAAAGCGGGTTCACATGTGGGGCCTACTTTGCACCAAAATACGTGCCAGAGGTAAAGGTCTCTAAATAAAACAAATTATAGGTCAAACGAATCATAAACGATAATAAGAACTCAACGGTATATCCAATTTTGGATTCTGGTGAGCCGATCACAAATTTGTCTTTCAAGTCAAACCATAGGGCCCGCGAATAGGCGGCTCGGTCAACTGTCTCAGAATCGCGTGAAACTTGGGTCACAGGACCAGCGTGATACCACGAATCCAATGACACAAGTTTCGTTGCATTCTGACTAGCGTACAAAAAGTGGGGTGGTGGTTTACAAAAGTCACGATTTGAGAACTTTTTATGGATACGGGTTAATTTTGACGCGCACACATGTTCGAATCAACTTCTACGAAAGTCCACACATCAGGATATACCATACGCGCCTTTCGGCATAATTGGTATTCGATGAGGTGGTCCTGTTTGGTGGGACGCACTCCGTATCACAAAATTTTAGTTTTAAAATATCAAGTTTTTGTTCATTTTGGAGGCGAATTAATTTAACAAATAAAACTAAGTAATAAAACTAAAAGAACAGTAAAATTATTTGTTATATTGAGGAAAAAAAAATCTTTAATTAGATTTTAAAAATATTAAACGGGTTGGTGGCAAATTGGACATGAACATGGGAATTTGGGTCAAAATTTTGGACTGTTCTTGGACAGTTTTTCGGCCAACTTCCAGGTCAAATTTTTGACCAATCCGGGACACGAAAACTCGTCCCGCTTAGAGGGAATCCTAGAGGGTTAGGTTGTGAACGTATACGAAAAAACTGCTCCTCGAAGATGGGACGTCGAGTCTGCTGTGCACACGCGTCAGTTTGCGCGCAGGCGGCCCGCAACTGTTGTGCGGCGGTCGCCGGCCGGTGTGCGGCAGTCACCGGTCGTCGGGGGATCGGCGTTGGTCTGAGGCATGGCCGCCGAGGGCTGGGGTAGGGGTAGGGTTTGGTGGTTTAGGTTTTTATGTGTGTGTGTGTGTGTGTGTGTATATATATATATATATATATATATATATATATATATATATATATATATATATATATATATATATATATATATATATAGTCAGGGAGAGGGAGAAGAAGTCTGCGAGTTACTGTGGTGTGGGGGGGATTAGTTAGTTTTAGGTTAGGTTTTTATATTATTTATTATTTATTATTGTTATTGTTATTGTTATTTTATTTTATTTTGTTTTTGTTTTCCTTTTTATTTTATTATTAACATTATTATTATTATTATTATTATTATTATTATTATTATTATTACTAACTATATATTTACATATATATATGAGGTTAAAAAATCTAAAAATAATATTTGCACACAAAATAAATTCTAGAAAATTTTACTTTGTAAATCTTTAATAAAATACCACACAAAAAATATTTTATAAAAAGATTTGTAATTAATAATTAGATATTTATCTAGTTATAATAAATCAAATAACTGTATTATCCAATTAACTAAGTAAATAACTAAATAAATATCAACAAAATAGGATAATAGTAAATAATATGCAAATCTTACAAAAAGTGATATTTCCTAATTTGGCATGGAGAATTATGGGATACTAATTGTAGAAAGTTGGGATTGAAAAAATAACTACAAATAAATAATATATTAAAAATATCTAAATATTTAACACAAGAATCTATGGTTGTTACCCTAATATCATATTAATGCCAAATGATCGAATTTTTGTGCCACGAAAGGATCCCACAGGTAGTATCTCCTGTGTAGGCTACTTCCTATGAAGGGCGATACAGATTTTGGGACTATCCTATATCATTAATGTCCAAACAACGGTGAAGTATCCTAATGAAATCATTGATTTTAATTGATTTGAAAAAAAATCTAAAACAAATACAGGAAATACAAAATACACACAAGATACCTATTTTTGGCTGAGGAGGATTACAGCTTGTTCGCGACCTGCATCAATTTTCTGGGCTAGTAGAGCTCCGAGGGAGTGATCCATTGCCCGCACATATAGCAAGAAGGGTCTTTCCACAACGGGGGCCACCAATACTGGTGGGGTTCATGAGATACTCCTTGATATCGTCGAAGGCGTGCTGGCATTCTTTGTTCCAAACAAAGGAGACTCCCTTTTTCATGAGCTGAGTGAACGGCTAACAACGTCCAGAGAGGTTTGATATGAACCTCCTGATGTATACCAGTTTTCCTTGAAGGCCATAAATTTCTCTGAGGTTCTTCCACGAGTGCATTTCAAGGATTGCTTTAGTCTTGTCGGGGTCTACGTAGATACCCTTCGAAGTTATAACAAAACCGAAAAATTTGCCGCTGGAGACTCCCAGAAATGATTTGGTAGGATTCACCTTGAGCTGGTGCACACGCATCAGGTCGAACAAGGTCTTCAAGTCTCGAAGGTAATCATCTTTAGAGCGACTCTTGACAGTGATGTCATCAATGTAACACTCTACTGTCTTGCATAGATGTTTACGGAAGATAGTACTCATAGATCGCAAGTATGTAGCTGTCATGTCCCAGTCCCAAAATATACGGGACCAGACCACGTAGCAATAGCCAGCTGTCACTTCTCCGTGAATATCCTAATTTAATGGATCCAACGAAGAGTGCTACGCTGTCCTAAATACTAACATGTCCCATATAAATCAACAACAGGTAATCTAATCTCATCCACAATATAAACAGCAAGAAATGTACTAATAAAAACTACTGGAAGATAAACGCCAGTCTCAAAATATCATAGTACAACCAAGAATGTCTGGTGGGGACAAACCCACTACTATGACGAAATAAAATACTGAAATGATAGATGAAAGATAATGACTAGGGCATCGGCTGTCTAGATAATGATGCTCCCAATCCTAGGCAGAAGGCCTACCAACTGATCACGGGAACTCTGACGGTAGCACCTCTAACTCCTCTGCTGTAGCGTACCTCGTCTCCTGTCCTGGGTCGTACACTGTAGGGTAATATGCCTCGTTCAAATCTGGAAAGGTACCAGGTCCTCAGAGGGACGTAACAAGATACATAGAAGCATGCCATATGTAAATACTGAATAAAATAAATACAATAAGGGTGTACTAACCATCTAAGTGAATGCAATGTGAGGACAACATTGGTACGTATGAGTAGGTGTAGGTATAACGTCCATACCGCTCCGAAGAACGTAGAAGCTGCATAGTATATATATATAAAGTCTATAGCGCTCCGAAGAACGTGGAATCTGCATAGAATATAACGTCCATAGCGCTCCAAAGAACGTGGAATCTGCATAAAGGGAGTCATTGGATCCGTGGTTCCTCTGGATACTACGGATTCCAATGGGTGTATCCCATATACCTACTAGTTGTCCTCCCCACCCAATATAGATACACAAATTGAATACTCGATGTGCATACCACATATCTATATGCCAGTCTCTATGAATAAAAATAACCCTGAGTTACGTACTAACCGTGATGTAAGTCAAACGCACCGATATCTAGTCGAGTACGCGAACCCGCATCCCAATATGAATATATCATAGTGAATTGTGTAAGAGTGTTAGGTCTCGGAAGATATCAGAGTATCCTCCTAAATATGGTGGGTCTACTAGTGACTAGGTCAAGTATACTAAATCATCGACGCATCCGTCGACTGCACCCGAGTAAATCTCGGACGCGCACAATCATATGAAATAACAACCATATATCATACAACATGTGCAACATTTAGTTTAAACAGTAAATATAATAAGGTATCTCGCCTAAATCCTCAAGCTGTGAATGCCAATAGCCTGCTCCTGCGGTGTCTCCCGGCTGATCCAATGGTCCTAAACACATAATATAATATAGCAATCTAACATCAGACACTAAGACAATATGCAAACACTACGTTGCTCTTAGAAACTGTCACAAGTTCACGACTGATCGAAGACAGCGTCATGTGTACACGTAGCTAGTATGTACACATGTTTTGTCCTTGTCAACGTGTGTCTTGAGACAATAATTACCATGTTTATGGTTTTACGAACTTACATTACGTCTTGTTGCATTACGCCATTAATTCTCATGTAAAATGTACTAGGTCAAGTCTACGTTTCCCGGTGAATTATAAGTGCTTATATCAAGTCAGACTATTAGGGTAATTATTATCCATTAATTTACTGTTTAAGTCTAATTAGCATACTTACTCAAATATAAGGTTTCTTGCATAAATTGCTTGTGTCCACGCGACTATTCGCGACACAACTTGACGACACGGCGATATAACTACATAGGATACGAGTTTTACCTGTACGAGGCTGTTCGTGGGGGGTCTGTGTTCGCAGTCTGGACGTCCTCCGGTGAGGGTAGCACTCCAGCGTCGGTCGGCGTTGAGCAGCAGTGGCAGCGGCTGTAACAGCAACTGCAGTAGCCACAGCAGTTCTGCAGCGGCGGCAGCGTCTGGCCGGCGATGTCAGGTGGTGGAGACGGTGGTCCGACGGGGTAGGCGACAGAAGAGGCTCACGGGGGTGGCAGATCTGGAGTGGTCGTGCTGAGAGGGGGTCAGTTAAGTCGGGTTGTGATGTTGCGGGTAGTGGTTTGAGTGGCCGACGGCGTTGGATGGTAGGGAAGGCGGTCTGGCGGCTGTGTCAAGCGGAAGGGGGTCTGCGGTGGACGTGGCTCCGTCCGGTGGGGAAGGGAGTAGGGTGCTCGGCAAGGGTTCGGCTAGGGTTTGGAGAGGGTGATGATGGTTTTGTTTTTAGGGTTTTAGTATAGGAATATGTGTATTTATATGGGAGGGGATTTATGGGCTGTCTTTGAGACTTGGGCCTGTCTGGACTCGTTGGGGTGGGGGCTGATCCACATAAAAGGGTGTCAATAGGCTTGGTGGGGTCTCACTTAGGGTGAAATTGCTCCTAATTTAATTTTATTAAAAGCAAGGCGCATGGTGTTCTTTAATGTATTGAAAATACATGGAACTAGATTTTGGTGGGACACAAGCATCGTGAGCGTAGCAAGCTCTGTAAACCCCCTCAATTAATTCTATAGATAGTCAGGTAGGGGATGAAAAATTTTGGTTTAGCAGCAGATATTTGAGGTTTAGAGTAGGGTTGCATATGTCTGTTATTTATTAATTAAACCCTTGGCGCGCTCTACCATTGTTGAATTATTCGGAGCCCAATATCAGCCCATAAATTCCAACAGACTGTTGTACTTTTGACTTGACCCGCCAATTTAGGCACTGGAATTTTTCGTCACTCAAAATCAAATCCGTTGTGCCCTAAATTAATTGTACAACTTCCCGTAACCAAATACCATATTTAAATTCTGTGTCAGACACCTGTGTAGTTACCTTCAATTTAGAGACACCAACTTAACCCATTGGGCCGGACCAACTAAAGGGTCCAAGACTGACTCCAAGCCCACACCATTTTTGACCTTTGTGTCATTTTCAAATTAGACCCCAAGTGCCCCCATTTAATTTAAAAGTGCGGAACAGTTTTATTCTAATTAAATTGGGGATACCAACTTTGACTAATCCTATTTTAATCCCTATTTAATCCCAATGTCCATTTAATTAAGTCCATGCCAAACACACAACACTCTCTCACCCTATAAAATACCAAACACCATATTTTCCCATAATTTTCCCATCATTTTATGTGATTGTGCAATTACCCAAACTTAAGGGGCTAAATTGCAAATGTTGTGACATGTGGCACACCCTCATTGGCCAATGCCAAATGGAGAGGCCACCCTCTTCTTTGACCGTAGTCAACTTTTCTCCTCCCCTTATTTTTTATGAAGAAACCAATTCCCTTCATGTAACATCCTCACCACTCATTTGAATTGGGAACATCACCACCCTCCATTTCAACACACCCCTTCCTATAAAGTGTCTCTTCACTACACACTTTCCAACCAGCCCTAATCCCCAAATATAGAGAACACAACCCATTCTCTCTCCTCACAAAATTGTAATCGTATACTACTTCTTCTTCTTCTTCTTCCTTTCTACATCTTCACCTATTTCCTACTATTAACCCTAGTCAGAGGAGCTCCACCCGGCCAGCCTCCCCCACTCCGGCCGGCCGAGCAACCCTTCATCTCCGGCGAGTTTTCTCCTACAGCCAACTACCGCCCGGCCAAGCCCTGCCAGCCTGTCCCCCTCACCCGGTCGAGCTCCACCCTCGTCTTCATCATTCGTCGTTCGAGCCACCTCCCTTCGGCATCCCAGTTCCTCGTCTCTGGCGAGCACCAACGAGCCAACCATCCCCCTTCGACCATACCTGCATTCTCATTTCCCCGACCTACTGCATTCCCCGCAGCCACGAACTCCGGTCGGCCGAGCAGCTCTCCATCGTCCCCGACCTGTCCACCCTCTCTTCCCCGACTTTCCACCGGAACAGCAGCCTCTTCATCGTTCCCAAGCTACCCCAGACGACCTCGCCGTGACTCCCCGAGCCGCCTCTCCCTTCGACAGCCACCGCCTCTCCCATCTCCCCTGCGTTAACACCACCATCCCCTCGCCTGAACGTCTCCTCCACCCTGTCACCGTCGATCTCCCCCGCCTGAGCACAGCACCCGTACTCCTTCTCAACAGACGAGCAGCCCACCTCACTCCTCCGCCGGACTACCTCGACCTCATCTCCTCTACCACCGGTCATCACCAGTCGACCACCCTGTTGTCCTTCACTCCTCCTTCTCGACCACCAGTGCCACCATTACACCACCACCCGATCCATCACCACTCTACCAGTGCCACCCTACCACCTCTATTTTCCGGCCACCCTCCACCAACAGCACCACCTTCCCTCACCACCGTCGTCAACAACACAACTGGCCAACGCTACCACTACGCATCACCGAGGTGAAACACATCCCCCCTCTCTCTATACATTTACATAATTGTTTGGTGTAAATATTTGTGTAGTATAATTGATCTTGTGGTATAATAAGATTAGGGTTCATTTTTATAAGTTTTAAAATGAAATTATGGATATACATTCAGTAGGGATTTGAGGATAATTGGATCTTCGTTTGGGGTTATAATCGTGTTTAGAATTTTGAGGATAAATTACTTGGGTAATAAATAAAGGTTCAAATGCTAGGTTGAGGTGTTAGGGTTTTTCATTTAATATATGCATTAGTTGTTGTATATGTATTTAAACGCTAAGAAAGGATGGTGATATTAACATATTGATTAATACCAAGGAGCAGATTTAATTTATAAGTGGTAGAGGGATATCGATCCTTGGGTAAATATTGGAAGTTGTTGATAAAGTTGTTGAGGACATAAAATATATATACGCATATTGGTCATTGTTGTTTTAGCTGTTGTAAACTATTGCTGAAAATTAATATGATATTAAAATAATGATGGACCTAGGGAGCAGGTGCTCGATCGTGAAATAGGTATAATATCAAATGATGAGACCGTGATTGAGCACAGAGAATATTAATTATTTATTTGAGCTTGAGACGTCAACGCGCATGTTAACATCTGCGAACACTAAGATAAAACTGAGGATTAGACCAGAGTTTGATTTACTGAATATCGTGATTGAGGTTGGGTTTGATGATATTGTACAGGGGATTAGTTGATAGATGTAACGTGCTCCGAGTCAACCTTGGTCAACCCTCTAGCGACGTGTCCCTGTGAGTTATAGCTTAGCTTGAGCATATGTTTAGACGTGTGTCACATCCCTGTTTGCCACACGATAGTTTATTGATGTAGTTTTAACCTCTTCTCTAGGTACTACGGGACCTGCGGACTTGGACGAGGTACCGGATCCCCGTCATCAGCAGCCGAACGCAGGCAAGTGTACCTTGCCCTCCTGTATTTCAGATTACAGATATTTATTATTTCTTTATATACATCGTGCACATATTTTGTTTATGATCGATACTTCACGTCCGGATCACAACCGGGTGCAGACGTTCATCGTAACGTCTTAGAATAATTGTTAGATGTTCATAATACCTCGATGTACGTACCTGAGTATATCGATACCCCAGGACACACTCATATACTGTGATCGTGCCAGATTCCTGTATCCTGATACTGACATCATGACCAGAGACTGGGACGACCTTAGGGTCGCGTCTGTTGAGTTATTTCAGTGTGTCGAGACTGTTAGATAGAGGTTCAGGTTCAGCGCACCATCGTTGACCGCTTGAGAAGGGGAAGATAGTTACTAGATGTTTGGGCTCCTCTGTACTTGCTTATATATATGTATATGTAGTGATCCTGTATTCTAGAGTAGTATATCACCCGTGTGACTCTGTGCTCGGAGCTACGGTATGCCCCGTGTATCTCTGTGTTCAGAGCTACGATTTTATTTTAGATAGCCCACGCGTCGAACATTGTCTTTAAACTGTGTCACACTTAGTTGGTTATGCTAGATTACCCTGTCGTTGCACTTGTACTTTATGTTATAACTGGCATGCTATATTTTTGTACCTTGTTACGTCCCTCTGGGGACCTGGTCCCCTGCCAGTTTTGCAGCATAGACGATTACGGAGCATTGGAGTTGCTGATGGAGTTACACGTCTTGCGGGCATTGTACCAGGTACTCATATCATTTCCATCGACATTATGGTTACATTATTCTCATTGTTTATTCATCTGTTGTTGTAGCCTAGTTTTTGTAGACTTATCTCTTCTCGAGTCTATTCGAGTTTGTGTGTTATTGGACGGCCGCCTTTAGCACATATAGCTCTTTCTTGTATACTGTTGTACATTATGGATTGAGACATAGAGGTTTACATTTATGGAATATTTAGATAGTTTCCTTTATATTATATAGCTTATACGTATTTGAGTCAGACCAGAGTCTGGTCGAATGCGTAGCTGGCGTGTCACGTATTCCTGGTCCTACGTATTTTGGGACTAGGACGTGACATATTTTTGTGGTGGCCCATGCAGGTCAGATTTAAATCGTCTTGGTCACCTAACTATGCCAAGCGAGCCTGCAAATTAGGAATAGATATTATGATTGTTGAATAAGATCTCAATCCATAATCAATTTTAAAAACTCACTTTGTATGTGATTATCGTCCTTGGACTTTTAATTTGTATTCGTTCAACTTTCGTCGTTATCGTTATCATTGTTTCTCATCCCCTATTATTCGGGAAGGCGAATTCTTGTGCCTGATAATTCCCTCCAGAAGAAGATCGTAGTTCAGACGACAAAAGACAGAATTCGTATAACTTTCTCTGAGAAGATTGTTACCCTGAGTAGGATAGATTGATAGGTTCCCTTGGATTCTAGAACTAGTATAGAAGGGTAGCAGGAGAATTGGAACCAGTAGTACCATATTCGTACTTGAGATAGCAGTGATCTTGGAAGTATGGGGAGCTGGAAGGATTGTTGATCATGACCTAGAATAATTTACGGAAGTGCATAGCCCGATGCTAGAAAATTAATTATTGTAAATGATAAAGATATCAGGAATGATATTATGGACTAGAGAAGATAAAATTTCAGGCTCTCACTTGAAAGATAATGATCTGATTCTAGGAATTCTAGTATGTGTTTGAGTGATACCATTATTGTACTTTGTGACTTGGAGAGATAAATGACGAAAAGAAGAAATTTGAGGAATAAAATTTTAGGGAAAATCTTGATGAGAAGAGAAATTATACATTAGGCAAGAATTTTTTTTTTCTTTTGAGGATTGATGTTGAAAACAGAACGGGAGAAATTGTTATGAGGTTTAGTATAGACTATGACATTATCCTATACATGGATTGGTTGAGCCAATACCACGCGACGCTAAATTGTCGGCGTGGTTACATTATTTATGACCACCAGATTACCCTGAGTTTGAGTTTCTTCAGAGAGCCCGGGAGCATGGTGGCCATCTACCTTAGAGGCACACAATGCAAGGTGAACCAGTATACCCCCACCTTATATCAAAGTTTGAGGATGTGTTTCTAGAGAATCTTCTAGGACTGCCACATGACTGAAAGATAGAGTTGTTATAGAGTTGACTCCAAGAGCCGAGCTAGTTATTTTCCCATCTTCAGACTAGCACCAATAGAGTTGGCTGAGTTGAAGGTCCATAGTAGAGGATTTCTTAGACAAGGGTTTCAGTCAGGCTAGTGTTTCTCCATGGGGAGTACCCATCGTATGGTGCCGAAGAAGGACGGGATGGTACATTTGCGTATTGATTTCAGGGACGGTATATTTGTGTATCAATTACAGGGTTTAATGCAGTAACGATAAAGAACAAGTACCCATTGTCGCGCAACGATGTTTTATTTGAATCAGCTAAGTGGCGCACATATATTCTGGAAGATCGATCTCAGACCAAGATATCATCATATCAAGGTATGGAGAGAGGACATTCCGAAGACGGTTTTTCGGGCGTAGTATAGACACTATGAGTTTCTAGTCATGACGTTTGGTTTAACCGATGTTCCAGCAGTATCTATGAGCCTGATGAACAGTATTTTCCACCAGTACTTAGATAAGTTCATGGTGGCATTTATCGACGACATCTTGGTATATTCCAAGAGTCAGGAGGAGCACGAGAGACATCTCAGGATCGTATTGGAGACGTTGAGACAGAAAAGGCTGTATGCCAAGCTCAGCAAATATGAGTTATGTTTAGATAGAATAGATAGTCTATGCATTAGGACAACTAAGGGTTCATGAGAAGAACTATCAGACACACGACCTAGAGCAAGCTGTAGTGATATTTGCACTAAAGCTATGGCGACACTACCCTTACGGAGAGCATGTTGATATTTATACAGAACACAAAAAGTCTGAAGTATGTCTACACGCAGAGGGAGCTCAACATGAGATAGACGTACTGGCTAGAGTTGATGACAGATTATGATATCAAGTTACAGTACCACCTTGGCAAGGCGAATGTAGTGGCATATGCATTAAGCAGGAAGCCCATGGCATATTTTTATGACTCATCGTCAGTTGTTAGAGGATCTTCAGGAGCTCAGGATTAAGATTATATTGCCAAGAAAGGAATGGACAGATGGTCAGTCTCGAGGTTCAGTCTACCTTGATTGAGAGGATCAAGGCAACCCTGCCTACAAATGCGAGATTTCGACAACTGTGAGAGAGGGCAGAGGCCGGCATGCAGACGGGACTCAGGATTCATGAAGACGGAACATTGAGGTATGGAGATTGTCTATACGTTTCGAGTCGCGAGCTACACCAGGAGTTGATGACCGAGGCTCATAGCTCGATTTATTCTATTCATCCCGGAGGTACGAAGAGGTACCGAGATTTGAGGCAACATTTCTGGTGGCATGGGATGAAGAGAGAGATTACAAGATTCATGGCAAGATATTTAGTTTATCAGCAAGTCAAGGCTGAATATCAGAGGACTACAGGACTATTGTAGCCTATTCCCATTCCCGAGTGGAAGTGGGAACACATCACCATGGACTTCGTTACAGGATTCCCGTGGAGCCCTAGCGGGAAGGATGCAGTTTGGGTTATCGTAGATAGACTCACCAAGTCTGCATATTTCTTGCCCTTCAGAGTTAGGCAGTCCACGAAGATATTAGCTGACATGTATATGAGGCAGATAGTACGACTACATGGAGTGCCTGTCAGCATCGTATCGGATCGTGATTCCAGATTCATGTCACATTTTTGGCAGAGTATGTAGGAGAGTCTAGGAACTCATCTCAAATTCAGCACTGCATATTATCCACAGACTGATGGCCAGTCAGAGCGCATGGTAGAGATATTAGAGGATATGTTGAGAGCGTGCATGATTAATTTTTGAGGATCTTGGAAGGACCATCTATACTTGGTAGAATTCTCCTACAATAATTGTAAACTCCCTCGACCAGATTCCAGCATTTTTAGGATTATTTTTAACCATTTAGGATTTATTGCAATATTTTAATTTATTATCCTTTTGATTTGTGCACCTGTCCATCACCTAATTATTTGGAGCTTTACCTTGACTGTTATCCCCGAACGAAGTTCACATACCTCTCCTAGACATGCTAGTCTACTATCCTGCACTTTGTGCAACTCCCAGATACTGTATTTTGAGTCTCGTATGAGACACACAAATATCGTCACCAACGTACGTATTTAAATTCCTAGATCTGTACCCATCCCTGTTCTAATAGAGATTTGAGACCCAATATGCACCCGTTTTGCCCAGACAAAAATACGTTAATATTCTACACTGAGTATACTACATTTAGTGTATTGACACCGTGTTAAAATTATGGCCCTACCTGTCTCTAAATAATTAGAGAACACCGTGCGCAGTATTTATTAATTAATAAATACGATGGCCTGTATCACCCAAGAAAACCAGGCCCAGCCCCTGCCCGGACTCACCCCCACCCCCTTAGGACCCTCACACAGCTTTTCCCTTCAATTCTGTGAATTTTAGAATTTTCAGGAATCGGGTATTTTTCCCAGACATTTCGTAATTGCACAATTTCCCAAAATAGGGACCTCTGTGCAATTTATGGAATTATAGGGACTTTTCTGCAAATTACCATGCGAGGTGTCATCCTCTCATTGGCCGGTGAATCTGCACCGTCCATTTGGAGGCGGGACCCACCCGAAAATATCCCGAAAATATCCTGTAAAATATCTTTAGATATTTTACTTAAAATATCTATATTATTTTCTATAAAACAAAAATAAAAGAAAAATTAAATCCTAAAAACCCAATCCCTAACCCGATCCCCCCCCAGCCGCAGCTGACCCCCCCCCACGGCGAGCCTTCCCCCCCGGGGCGAGCCACCCCCCCCGCTGGCCCGACCTTCTCTTCTACTCTTCTCCTTCCCCGTTTTCTCCTCCACCCTCCCCACGGCCGGAGCCGACCCCGCCGGAGATCCCTCCTCCGCCAGCCGCCACCGCCACCCTCTACCTCCTCCTTCTCCTCCTCGCCGTGATCCTCCTCCCTCGAGCCCCTCTCCCCTCCGCCAGCGTCGCCCCCCCCCCCCATCACAGCCAACCCCGCCACTATCATCATCACCAGCATCTCCTCCCTCGACGCGAGCTCGCCGGACCCCCACGGCGCTCAGTCGCCTGAGCTTCTCACTGCTGGACCACATCACCACCACCCTCCACCACAACAGCCACCCTGAGCCCTTTCCTCTCTCGACAGAATCCCCCCCCGCTGGCCTCGACAGCCACCCCGAGCCACCACACACCACCGACTCCACTCCCGGAGCTCCGCCCTCTCCCCGCTCGGCTATGACCCACTGTCCTAGCTCTGGACACGCCAAGAACCGGACACAGCAGCCTTTCAGAGCCGGACACAGCCCGGACACGATCAGCATCGTGTCGCATCTCTTCACGGACACAGAAAATTTATTCCATGGAGCCCTGTTCAGGTAACCCGTTCTATCTCCTCGTATTTCCATTTTTAATTCCGTCAGTTGTGACATGTAGGCTATGTAACCCTCTCGATGCCCGTGCAACCCGCTCGGAGCATCGCATCTTGTGGCGATCGCGACACGTGAACCAAAAATAGGAAAAAGAATACCCCGATTCACCCCGGAACTGAGTACGCCCCGCCAAACGGGACGACTTGGTCGCACTCGGTCTTCACCGAAACGTGTGCGCCGTTGATACGGACGTGCGGGATTTTGCAGAAGTTGATTTGGATGTGCGTTCACACCAGAATCAACGCGTATCCGCCGACACCGTCCCGTATCCGCCTGTTCTGGAACACGCTGCAACTTTGTGTACACACGTCGGATCAAAACGAAACTTATGCCATCGGACTCGTAGTAATACGCTGGTCCTATGATCCAAGTTTGGTTCAATTCTGAGAACGTTGACAAAATCCCGTGTCGTGGGCCCCACAGGCTCCGCTTGACGGGCAATTTTGTGACCGGCTCATCAAAATCCAGTTCTGGACATTCCGTTGGGTTCGTATCGATGTTCTGGACTTGTTGACACTAAGTTTGGCAAATTTGGAGACCTTTGACACTGACACATTTTTCGGTGCAAAACGGCCCACATGTGGACCCCGCTTTGACCGAAAACTGTCATTTTTGCCCCTGTGTCCAAATTGGACTTAAGGACAAGCGTTTCTAGCTATTTGATATTTTCTGAGACTATTAGTGATGTTTATTTCAACATCCGGAGACTTTCCTTCTGAGGCCATAGTTTCTGGCTTTTAGCATTTGACATCTGGACGTTATATTTTGCAGCTCTCTTGCCAGGCAAGTATACCTTGCCTTGTTGTACTGTTTAAATTCAGTTATTGTTAGTTACATGTTAATCTATTTTAAATATAAATGTGCGCGTCCGAGAAAACTCGGGTGCAATCAACGGAGGCGTTGACGTTAGGACTTGTGTCTGACCTAGTGTCTAGTAGACCCACCTAAGTTGTGAAGTTATTGATATAACTTTCCAGGCCTTGACACGTATCATTACACGTCACAGAGTGAGTTCATGTAGGGACGCGTGCCTCATGCGCGATTGGCCATCAGTGTGAGCAACACGTGTAACGGTATTTAGCTTAGTTGATTATTTTACTGAGACTTGCATCATAGTAGGAGGTGTCCAAGTCGTTTTTACGAATTGTATATCTATATTGGGCGGGAAAGACATCTAGTAGGCGTATGGGACACCCCCCCTCCTTGAGTTTTTATCCTTCGTACCATGCTCCTCATGGACGATTGCAGAGTGCCCATGCATCTGGGGGCATATGACACATATACTAGCCAGTCATGACGATTGGTGAATTACGTCAGCATATGTCTAGCCTACACTTTCCCATGCGTACTACCAGGTCTTTAAATTGCATTCACTTAGATGGTTAGCACACCCCATTTATTTATTCAGTATTTACATACATGGCATGTTGTTTTTCTGTATCTTGTTATGTCCCTCTGAGGACCTGGTCCCTTTTCAGGTGTAGATGTTCATGAGTATTCGCGGGAGCGCAGATCCGGACAGGCTACTTATATTCCGAGGAGGTCTTCTCTTCGAGCCTCGTGATTGTCAGATGCTGTTCTTATATGGTGTGTATCTGGTTCATTTTATATTCTATTTCGACAGTGGATTTGTTTTCATCCGACTGTCATTCTTTAGATACTTATTATTGAGATCTAGCTACATAATTATTGGTTATTCATGTTTATGTGATTTCTGTGGATGAGATTTAGATATTACCCTGTGACTTGTGATTAGTTTTACCACTTATGAATTATTGTTGATTATACAGCGTACGCTTGTATTATGGTTTTCATATATTGGAGTTGCCATATATATAGGCGGCTGGCATGCTTACGTGTCCTAGTCCTACGTATTTTGGGACTGGAGCGTGACATGTTTTTAGTGGCGGCCCATGCAGGTCAGAGCATATTGTCTCGGTTACGTTACTGTACCGAGCTAGCCTGCACCTAGGATTAGAGTATAGGATCTCATCCATAATTGACTATGACTTATCTTCCTTCCAGTCTGTCCTACTTACATAATTGCATCCTGCTTGATTCATGTGCTTCCCTGATAATTCCTCGAGTATAGCCCCTGCTAGAATGTAGGAATCCCTGTTGATAGGATGATAATTAGGGTAGTATTCCTATTAAGAACACAACTAGGGTTTTAACACATCCCTAAGTTTAGGATACTAAATGAACCCTAGACTTTCATACTACCTAATGAACTCTAGCATCACTACCTATAGATTAACTTACCAGTATCCCTTGACATATTTATGTATGACTTGAGAATAGTAAAAATACTACTAGGATTAGTTAGAGAATTGACCATAGTGTTGACCCTAGTCTTGAGGAACCCATAGAAATCTAAGGTTAAATACTAAGACTGAAACCTCATCCTATATTTGGATAAACCCAATTTTACGCCAAAACCCTTTACCCTTGTTGGCGTAAAATCTATTTGACCGTTGTTGGCATAAGAACCAAACAACTGCCTAGTGGCGTAAAAGCCAAATGACTTTCTTGTGGGCATAAAAGCCAAATTATGCAGAAGCTTGTCCCCTTTACGCCGCAGTTATGATAAATGCTACCCATGATCCCTTAGTCTTCCTTATCCCACGTCATGAAAGCCACGTAGGTAACTGTCCTACGTAAACTTGATGATTCTTAAATAATAGATAACCAGCGTAGAGTAACCTGATTAGGCGTAGAATATAATGATAGGATGTGAGCGTATTTGTTACAGCCTTAGCTTTCCCCCAGCCATGACCAAATTCCGTGTATTAAAGGCAGAGATACGCCTCGAGCCCTGTGCAAAATAAAACAGCTTTTGACAGGACATCTGATTTTGTCTCACCTAAAGCGTATATGACTTGTATCCAATAAAGTCACTAAACGACAACCTGGGACTCCGTGCAAAATTATCATCACAACCGCCCACTCGGTCGTTATGCAAGTACTTTTGTCAGATGTCAGGATTCACTAATTTGACTGACAAACTCATGAGTTTCTCGTACAACTTTACGCTGCAACGTATACCAGACTTTACGTAGGAGATTTTACGCGCGTACTTTTTACGCTGGCAGATTTTACGCAACCCTTTTAGGCAAACTTTTATACAAACCTTACGCACGCTAATTTTAGGCGCAGATTTTAGCGCAAAACTTTTACGCTCAGACTTTCACCCAGACTCTTACGCGCAGACTGTTACGCACAGACTTTTTACTCGGACAGCTCTGAACCCTTACTTTACGCGGACTTTCTTGAAATCTCTGTTGTAGGCAGACAACCTATAGTATATTTTAAGATTGTAGAACTTAGAAGACCATACCTCTTTTTTTGGTCAACTAGCAACTTAGACAGGAATTAGAATAATAACTATAGAGATTGTAGAGTATTTTCTTTTGTGAATTTGAATTGTTTTGTATTTCTCATATCATAATCTAGCGTACTTATATTTACTATACTACCTTGACTTATACTGCTATTATAGCCTAGTTTTGCAAGCTTATTCTTTATCAAGCTTGTTCATGATATATGTATTATTGGAGTACTACACTAATACATTTCAGAATCAGTGTATTACGGTCTGATCAACCATAGTGCACTTGGTTCGCCCTTCGCATAACTACTTTACATGGATTGAGATATATAGTGATTAGTAGACAAATGTACTTATCCTCTAGATATGTCTGAGCATATCGTATCAGCTACATAACTGTGCTAATACGAATATGTGAATAGGGATTACCAGAATATGATTTCAATCCACAACTGCCTTGACAATTCCCATTTGAATTCTTTAAACGCCTTGATCCCCACACTTCTAATCTATTACCTCCCCCTTGAACTCTTGATTATTATTTTTCACCTTCCCTTATTTCGGAAAGACGAAACTTCGTGTTTAGTATAAGCATAAAAAAGTGTACTTTTTCTGTAGCCATTTTTGTTTGTTTCTTGGATAATTACCAAACCCTATTATTAGATTAGATTGCAGTATATAAACTGTGCTATCCTTAGAATGACCTTCGCTACCTACCTACGTTTTGTTGCGTTCCTGATACGTGCATCCCTATGACAGCATGAAATTTTAATTTTTGCCTCGTAACTTGGGTCAAGTTCAGAACTCAAGTATTACGATAAAGAATGTATCATTTCGCTGTCAGAGGTCTAATTGGATTTCACCAGAATGAATAATTGATTGACTCCTGAATGGATAGCAGCACCTATGACTAGGTTGACTTGTAAGGATTAAGAATTCCTATGGACCGACTCACTAAGTCAGCACCTTTCTTACCTTTAGAGCTGACCAGTCTGCAGAAGCTTTAGCTAACTTAGATATAAGACAAATTATAAAATTGCACGGCCTACCAGTCAATATTTTACCAGACAAGGATTCGCGTGACCAGAGTTAGTGGTCAACACCGTAGAGACAGTTAAATAGATGCGAGGACACTTGCGAGCAGTGCAAGACAGACCAAAGTAGTGGCCAGACCGTCATCATCGTCCCATGGAATTCAAAGTGGACGACCATGTCTTCTTGAGGATATCACCTACTAGAGGCACCATTCGATTCGAAGGACGCAGCAAGTTGAGTCCAAGGTATATTGGACCATTGACGTGCTAGAAAGAGTAGGAGTAGTGGCATATCAACCTGCGTTACCACCTTCACTTGAGAGAGTACTTGATGTATTCTATGTGTCGCAACTCAGGCGATATATGACAGACAGCAGTCATGTTTTCAACCATTCAGAGATCACCATTAGGCCGAGCTTGTCGTATCAGGAGCAACCCGTAGAAATCCTTGATCATCGAGAAAAGGTATTAAGAAATCAGTCTATTCCCTTGGTCCGCGTGGCATGGAAGCATGGCGCGCCAGGAGAATCTACTTGGAAGCGTGTGGACGACATGCGTAAACATTTTTTGAACCTATTCGTAAACCAAGATATAAATTACTTTGTTAAATTATATCTTATGCCGTCTTCTTCTTCGTCTATCCCGGCTTAGTTTTAATTTTGAGGACGAAATTTTTATAAGTTGGGTAGATTGTAAACCCCCTCGACCAGATTCCAGTATTTTTAGGATTATTTTTAACCATTTAGGATTTATTGTAATATTTTAATTTATTATCCTTTTGATTTGTGCACCTGTCCATCACCTAATTATTTGGAGCTTTACCTTGACTGTTATCCCCGAACGAAGTTCACGTACCTCTCCTAGACATTCTAGTCTACTATCCTGCACTTTGTGCAACTCCTAGATTGTAACACCCCGTTCCGCTCAAGCGGACTGCCGTCTCAAACGGCAAAAGTGCAACTGTCCCGACCCGCCTTGCCTCGATCAAGAAGCAAAGGATATCCAGACTTGCCCCTACAGGAATCCGGCTTGGACTTTCAGAGGCTCACTCAGACGTATCGCTCTACCGAGGCAAATCATCGCTAAGGTGGGTGGCTACGGTGAACTTGTCTTTGCTTAGCCAGCACACATAAAATCTGGATTGATACATGCTAGTCGCTAGGTGAATCACCCCCTGCATGCTAATAAATCCAACGCACCTAGCTAAGGGAATAATCCCAACTTATATTGCTTGCTAGAATATGGAAATGAAATACTGCTTATATTCAGACCCTCGCATGCTAAGTCCCTTAACGGTTTCAGCTCTCGGCTTACCTTCGGGTCCGAGCAACGTGCCTGCTTATGTTACTTAGAAACGCATGCTTGTCTGCTTGAATATTGCCTTGTTTTCATCCAACTCCGGATGACTACTAAGTAGTCGTTCCGTGCATGTTTGACCCTGCAAGTATCCGGGACCGTTAGGTCACCAAGGCAGCCCCGAACCAGGGGAATGCATCAAGACAAGTTATTGTACAGAACCAAGATTCAAGTATCCCGTATACTCGTGTTCCCGTGCACTCGTGTTCTCGTGTTCTCGTGTTCTAGTGCAAGCGTGTTCTCGTGTATCTCGTATAATCGTGTTGCTTGAGATTGGTCAAATAAATCGTGTTGCCTGAGATTGGTTAAATCGTGTTGCCTGAGATTGGTTAAATCGTGTTGCCTAAGATTGGTTAACCCTGACTTGCATGTCGTGGACTAGTTCCACGGACGGTCACCGGGGCACTGGGGCCGATCCAATCCAGATGGAGCTCGTGTGTAGTCTCGTGTGCAGGGAGGATAGCTTGCAACGTATCGTGTTCGTGTGCCTCGTGTACACGCGTAGCATGCTATCCTTGTCCTCGACTACGTCCATAATGGCTTTGCCAGCGACCGTGTTCATATAGATAAGTCATCCTTGCTTAGTGGCTATCCGCGTGCGAGTCACTGCATCGCATCAAGAACAACTAAACACCTGAACGATCCTGTTAAAACGACCCTCATGTTTGCATATGTTATGCCTCCTGAATGTTATACTTGTCCGTGCGTGAATTAACGTGTTTGCCTTGGACAGGGAAGGAATGGTAAGTTGGTAAGTCTCGTCGTGTTTCCTCTTATGTTGCACGGCGCACTACCCGACACGTTAGGCTATTCAATGCTTGCATGAAACTGATCCTAAGGCAACTAGAAAGACAACTTAATAGTTGTGCACGAAATCTGTATTACGTGTTTGAATTTGTCGAGCGGGCGAGTAGCTTCCCCACCAGTGCATTCAATGTACTGATAATCCACCAGTTTTATATGCAGGGTGCGGGAGAACCTCGTTCGGTGCGGATGTCTCCTTCGTGCGTGCTAAGGCCAGGAGTTCCCTCTGAAGCCTTGCAACGGTGCATCCGGAACTGAAGCACATATACAAGACATAATGTTGGAGCATCGCCTGACCATCGCCTGTACAATCATTCCACAGTTGTAGCCACTTGGCACACTTTTACTGTTTCAGTGAGAGGCTTGAGCGACTTGTAATCTCGGCTATACGCCGCCTGTAACACATGTTCATATCAATAAAAGAGCTTGCTTTACTTCAACTTGTTTCAATGCTTCCGCCATATTGTCGACTCAGTGAACCTGTTACCAAATTGCCTATGCGCTCATGACTCCGCTGCACTCGGACAATCTGTGCGACTCTGTGGCTTAGAACTCTTGCCGCCAGCCAATGAACCATGGCCTTGCACGGGCGTGGCTCAGGCTCGTACGACATCACGCCCGGATGGGTTAAGCGATCGTTCCGCGGGAGCGCTGGCGAGGGTGATTCCCGCCTAGCGGGAATGGCCGATTGCCTGCGGGAGATCGGGGCATGACACAGATACTGTATTTTGAGCCTCGTATGAGACGCACAAATATCGTCACCAACGTACGTATTTAAATTCCTAGATCTGTACCCATCCCTATTCCAATAGAGATTTAAGGCCCAACATGCACCTATTTTGCCCAGACAAAAATACGTTAATATTCTACACTGAGTATACTACATTTAGTGTATTGACACCGTGTTAAAATTGTGGCCCTACCTGCCTCTAAATAATTAGAGAACACCGTGCGCAGTATTTATTAATTAATAAATACGATGGCCCGTATCACCCAAGAAAACCAGGCGCAGGCCCTGCCTGGACTCACCCCCACCCCCCTCAGGACCCTCACACAGCTTTTTCCTTCAATTCTGTAAATTTTAGAATTTTCAGGAATCGGGTGTTTTTCTCAGACAATTTCGTAATTGCACAATTTCCCAAAATAGGGACCTCTGTGCTATTTATGGAATTACAGGGACTTTTCTGCAAATTACCATATGAGGTGTCACCCCCTCATTGGCCGGTGAACCAGCACCGTCCATTTGGAGGCGGGACCCACCCAAAAATATTCCGAAAATATCCTGTAAAATATCTTTAGATATTTTACTTAAAATATCTATATTATTTTCTATAAAACAAAAATAAAAGAAAAATTAAATCCTAAAAACCCAATCCCTAACCCGATCCCCCCCAGCCGCAGCTGAACCCCCCCTCCACGGTGAGCCTTCCCCCCCCGCCCCCCGCGGCGAGCCAACCCCCCCCCCCCCCGCTGGCCCGACCTTCTCTTCTCCTCTTCTCCTTCCCCGTTTTCTCCTCCACCCTCCCCACGGCCGGAGCCGACCCCGCCGGAGATCCCTCCTCCGCCAACCGCCACCGCCACCCTCTACCTCCTCCTCCTCCTCCTCCTCCTCGCCGTGATCCTCCTCCCCCGAGCCCCTCTCCCCTCCGCCAGCGTTGGCCCCCCCACCATCACAGCCAACCCCGCCACCATCATCATCACCAGCATCTCCTCCCTCGACGCGAGCTCGCCGGACCCCCACGGCGCTCAGTCGCCTGAGCTCCTCCCTGATGGACCACATCACCACCACCCTCCACCACAACAGCCACCCTGAGCCCTTTTCTCTCTCGACAGAATCCCCTCCACCGGCCTCGACAGCCACCCGACCCCGCCTCAAACCCCCCAGCAGCCACCCCGAGCCACCACACGCCACCGACTCCACTCCCGGAGCTCCACCCTCTCCCCGCTAGGCCATGACCCACTGTCCTAGCTCCGAACACGCCAAGAACCGGATACAACAGCCTTTCAGAGCCGGACACAGCCCGGACACGATCAGCATCGTGTCGCATCTCTTCACGGACATAGAAAATTTATTCCACGGAGCCCTGTTCAGGTAACCCGTTCTATCTCCTCGTATTTCCGTTTTTAATTCCGTCAGTTGTGATACATAGGCTATGTAACCCTCTCGATGCCCGTACAACCCGCTCGGAGCATCGCGTCCTGTGGCGATCGCGACACGCGATCCAAAAATAGAAAAAATAATACCCCGATTCACCCCAGAACTGAGTACGCCCCGCTAAACGGGATGACTTGGTCGCACGCGGTCTTCACCAAAACGTGCGTGCCGTTGATACGGACGTGCGGGATTTTGCAGAAGTTGATTTGGATGTGCGTGCACACCGGAATCAACGCGTATCCGCCGACACCATCCCGTATCTGCCTGTTCTGGAACACGCTGCAACTTTGTGTACACACGTCGGATCGAAACGAAACTTGCGCCATCGGACTCGTAGCAATACGCTGATCCTATGATCCAAGTTTGGTTCGATTCTGAGAACGTTGACAAAATCTCGTGTCGTAGGCCCCATAGGCTCCGCTTGACGGACAATTTTGTGATCGGCTCAATGGAATCCAATTCTGGACATTCCATTGGATTTGTATCAACGTTCTGGACTTGTTAACACTAAGTTTAGCGAATTTGGAGACCTTTGACCCTGACACATTTTTCGGTGCAAAGCGGCCCACATGTGGACCCCGCTTTGACCGAAAACTGTCATTTTGCCCCTGTGTCCAAATTGGACTTAAGGACAGGCATTTCTAGCTATTTGATATTTTTTGAGACTATTAGTGATATTTATTTCAGCATCCGGAGACTTTCCTTCTGAGGCCATAGTTTCTGGCTTTTAGCATTTGACATCTGGACGTTATATTTTGCAGCTCTCTTGCCAGGCAAGTATACCTTGCCTTGTTGTACTGTTTAAATTCAGTTATTGTTAGTTACATGTTAATCTATTTTAAATATAAATGTGCGCGTCCGAGAAAACTCGGGTGCAATCAACGGAGGCGTTGACGTTAGGACTTGTGTCTGACCTAGTGTCTAGTAGACCCACCTAAGTTGTGAAGTTATTGATATAACTTCCCAGGCCTTGACATGTATCATTACACGTCACAGAGTGAGTTCATGTAGGGACGCGTGCCTCATACGCGATTGGCCATCAGTGTGAGCAACACGTGTAACGGTATTTAGCTTAGTTGATTATTTTGCTGAGACTTGCATCATAGTAGGAGGTGTCCAAGTCGTTTTCACGACTTGTACATCTATATTGGGTGGAAAAGACATCTAGTAGGCGTATGGGATACCCCCCTCCTTGAGTTTTTATCCTTCGTACCATGCTCCTCATGGACGATTGCAGAGTGCCCATGCGTTTGGGGGCATATGACACATATACTAGCCAGTCATGACGATTGGTGAATTACGTCAGCATATGTCTAGCCTACACTTTCCCATGCGTACTACCAGGTCTTTAAATTGCATTCACTTAGATGGTTAGCACACCCCATTTATTTATTCAGTATTTACATACATGGCATATTATTTTTCTGTATCTTGTTATGTCCCTCTAAGGACCTGGTCCCTTTCCAGGTGTAGATGTTCATGAGTATTCGCGGGAGCGCAGATCCGGACAGGCTACTTATATTCTGAGGAGGTCTTCTCTTCGAGCCTTGTGATTGTCAGATGCTGTTCTTATATGGTGTGTATCTGGTTTATTTTATATTCTATTTTGACAGTGGATTTGTTTCCATCCGACTGTCATTCTTTAGATACTTATTATTGAGATCTAGCTACATAATTATTGGTTATTCATGTTTATATGATTTCTGTGGATGAGATTTAGATATTATCCTGTGACTTGTGATTAGTTTTACCACTTATGAATTATTGTTCATTATACAGCGTACGCTTGTATTATGGTTTCCATATATTGGAGTTGCCATATATACAGGCGGCTGGCATGCTTACGTGTCCTAGTCCTACATATTTTAGGACTGGGGCGTGACAATAATAGCTGCCAGGCTAGCATACAAATGGCACCTTATGAGGCACTGTACGGCAGGAAATGTAGGTCACCAGTATGTTGGAGTGACGTGGGAAAGCGTCAGATACTTGGTCCAGAGTTGGTGACACAGACAGTGGAGAAAGTCAAGCAGATTTAGGGCCACCTGCGTGCAGCACAGGACAGACAGAAACATTAGGCAGATGCGCATCACAGACCTTGGGAGTTCAAGGAAGGTGACAACGTATTTTTGAAGATATTGCCTACTCGTGGTACCATCAGATTCGGAGGCAGAGGCAAGCTGAGTCCGAGGAACATCGGACCTTTTGACATCTTGGAACGAGTTGGCGAAGTGGCTTATCGTCTCGTATTGCCTCCATCATTAGAAGGAGTACATGGCGTATTTTACGTATTGCAATTGAGGAAGATACGTGGCAGACCCTAGCCACGTGCTTGATCATTCAGAGATTACAAACGGGCCCAGTTTATCATACGTAGAGCAGCCAGTGGAGATACTCGATCACAGTGAGAAGACCTTGAGAGGACAGACTATTCGACTGGTCAGAGTTGCATGGAAGCATCATTCGCCAGACGAGTCTACTTGGGAGCGCGAGGATTCCATTCGACAGCATTTCTCGTATTTATTTGAGGAGCAAGGTACAAATTTACGTACCGCATTTGATTACTAGCTTGTTTTTAAATTCTCTTAGCTATTATCGTGCTTTACTTTTAATTTCGGGGACAAAATTTTTCTAATTTGGGAAGAATGTAAACCCCCTCAATTAATTCTATAGATAGTCAGGTAGGGGATAGAAAATTTTGGTTTAGCAGCAGATGTTTGAGGTTTAGAGTAGGGTTGCATATGTCTGTTATTTATTAATTAAACCCTTGGCGCGCCCTACCATTGTTGAATTATTTGGAGTCCAATATCAGCCCATAAATTCCAACAGACTGTTGTAATTTTGACTTGACCTGCCAATTTAGGCACTGGACTTTTTCGTCACTCAAAATCAAATCTGTTGTGCCCTAAATTAATTGCACAACTTTTCGTAACCAAATCCCATATTTAAATTTTGTGTCGGACACCTGTGTCGTTACCTTCAATTTAGAGACACCAACTTAACCCGTTGAGCCGGACCAACTAAAGGGTCCAAGATTGACTCCAAGCCCATACCATTTTTGACATTTGTGTCATTTTCAAATTTAGACCCCAAGTTTCCCCATTTAATTTAAAAATGCGGGACACTTTTATTCTAATTAAATCGGGGATACCAACTTTGACTAATCCTATTTTAATCCCAATGTCCATTTAATTAAGTCTATGCCAAACACACAACACCCCATCACCCTACAAAATACTAAACACCATATTCCCCCACAATTTTTCCATTATTTCATGTGATTGTGCAATTACCCAAACTTAAGGGACTAAATTGCAAATGTTATGACATATGGCACACCCTCATTGGCCAATGCCAAATGGAGAGGCCACCCTCTTCTTTGACCGTAGTCAACTTTTCTCCTCCTCTTATTTTTCATGAAGAAACCAATTTCCTTCATGTAACATCCTCACCACTCATTTGAATTGGGAACATCACCACCCTCCATTTCAACACACCCATTCCTATAAAGTGTCTCTTCACTACACACTTCCCAACCAGCCCTAATCTCCAAACATAGAGAACACAACCCATTATCTTTCCTCCCTCCTCACAAAATTGCAACTGTATACTTCTTCTTCTTCTTCTTCTTTCTACATCTTCACCTCTTCCCTACTATTAACCCTAGTCAGAGGAGCTCCACCCGGCCAGCCTCCCCCACTCTGGTCGGCCGAGCAACCCTTCATCTCCGGCGAGTTTCCTCCTACAGCCAACTACCGCCCGGCCAAGCCCCGCCAGCCTGTCCCCCTCACCCGGTCGAGCTCCACCCTCGTCTTCATCATTTGTCGGTTGAGCCACCTCCCTCCGGCATCCCAGTTCCACGTCTCTGGCGAGCACGAACGAGCCGACCATCCCCCTCCGGCCACACCCGCATTCTCATTTCCCCGGCCTGTTGCATTCCCCGCGGCCACGAACTCCGGCCGGCCGAGCAGCTCTCCATCATCCCCGACCTGTCCACCCTCTCTTCCCCGACTTTCCACAGGAACAGCAGCCTCTCCATCATTCCCGAGCCACCCCAGACGACCTCGCCGTGACTCCCCGAGCTGCCTCTCCCTTCGACAGCCACCGCCTCTCCCATCTCCCCTGCGTTAACACCACCGTCCCCTCGCCTGAACGTCTCCTCTACCCTGTCACCGTCGATCTCCCTCGCCTGAGCACAGCACCCGTCCTCCTTCTCAACCGACTAGCAGCCCACCTCACTCCTCCGTCGGACCACCTCAACCTCATCTCCTCCACCACCGGTCATCACCAGTCGACTACCCAGCTGTCCTTCACTCCTCCTTCTCGACCACCAGTGCCACCATTACACCACCACCCGATCCACCACCACTCCACCAGTGCCGCCCTACCACCTCCATTTTCCGGCTACCCTCCACCAACAGCACCACCTTCCCTCACCACCGTCGTCAACAACACAACCGGCCAACGCCACCACTACGCACCGCCGAGGTGAAACACATCCCCCCTTTCTCTATACATTTATATAATTATTTGGTGTAAATATTAGTGTAGTATAATTGATCTTGTGGTATAATGAGATTAGGGTTCATTTTCATAAGTTTTAAAATGAAATTATGGATATACATTAAGTAGGGATTTGAGGATAATTGGATCTTCGTTTGGGGTTATAATCGTATTTGGAATTTTGAGGATAAATTACTTGGGTAATAAATAAAGGTTCAAATGCTAGGTTGAGGTGTTAGGGTTTTTCATTTAATATATGCATTAGTTGTTGTACATGTATTTAAACGCTGAGAAAGGATGGTGATATTAACACATTGATTAATACCAAGGAGCAGATTTAATTTATAAGTGGTAGAGGGATATCGACCCTTGGGTATATATTGGAAGTTGTTGATAAAGTTGTTGAGGACATAAAATATATATAAGCATATTGGTCATTGTTGTTTTAGCTATTATAAACTATTGCTGAAAATTAATATGATATTAAAATAATGATGGACCTAGGGAGCAGGTGCTCGATCGTGAAATAGGTATAATATCAAATGATGAGACCGTGATTGAGGACAGAGAATATTAATTATTTATTTGAGCTTGAGACGTCAACGCGCATGTTAACATCTGCGAACACTGAGATAAAACTGAGGATTAGACCAGAGTTTGATTTACTGAATATCGTGATTGAGGTTGGGTTTGATGATATTGTACAGGGGATTAGCTGATAGATGTAACGTGCTCCGAGTCAACCTTGGTCAACCCTCTAGCGACGTGTCCATGTGAGTTGTAGCTCAGCCTGAGCATATATTTAGACATGTGTCACATCCCTGTTTGCCACATGATAGTTTATTGATGTAGTTTGTACCTCTTCTCTAGGTACTACGGGACCTGCGGACTTGTAGGAGGTGCCAGATCCCCGTCATCAGCAGCCGGACGCAGGCAAGTGTACCTTGCCCCCCTGTATTTCAGATTATAGATATTTATTGTTTCTTTATGTACATCGTGCACGTATTTTGTTTACGATTGATACTTCACGTCCGGATCACAACCGGGTGCAGACGTTCGTCATGACGTCTTAGAATGATTACTAGATGTTTGTAACACCTCGATGTACGTACCTGAGTATATCGACACCCCAGGACACACTCATACACTGTGATCATGCCAGATTCCTGTATCCTGATACTGACATCATGACCAGAGACTGGGACGACCTTAGGGTCACGTCTGTTGAGTTATTTCTGTATGTCGAGACTGTTAGATAGAGGTTTAGGTTCAGCGCACCATCGTTGACCGCTTGGGAAGGGGAAGACAGTTACTAGACGTTTGGGCTCCTCTGCACGCGCTTATATATGTATATGTAGTGATCCTGTATTCTAGAGTAGTGTATCACCCGTGTGACTCTGTTGTCGGAGCTATGGTACGTCCCGTGTGTCTCTGTGTTTGGAGCTACAATTTTATTTTAGATAGCCCACGCGTCGAATATTGTCTTTAAACTGTGTCACACTTAGTTGGTTATGCTAGATTACCCCGTCGTTGCACTTGTACTTTCTGTTATAACTGGCATGCTGTATTTTTGTACCTTGTTACGTCCTTCTGAGGACCTGGTCCCCTGCCAGTTTTACAGTATAGACGATTACGGAGCATTAGAGTTGCTGATAGAGTTGCACGTTGTCACGACCCGTACCCGATGTAAGGATACTAGTCGGAAACAACGCCCAGCCTACGTCGCAGAATCGGCGGTAGAACGCTGTCTAGATAGTCTATCTAAAGTAATGAACCAACAATAATGATAGAATACTCAATCACAGAACTAAGATAGAATGAGCACGAAATCAGATAAGAATAGAATAGTCATCATACAACTCATGAGTTTAAAATAATACATCAATGAGTCTGAAGAGTAACAAAATAAGCTGGAGACAAATCCAGTACAAAAGAATACTACAATACTACAAAGCTACACTCCAGGGTCAACTGTCTCAGTTGGGATAAGTCCCTCTTGAGCCAGGGTCTCCGAATCTAAACCCACAATATCCTGGGGTCCATAATAGGTAGGGTACTCCTCAGTGTCATCTGGAAAAATATATCCAGTCAGGAAAGGAGCATAGTACATCTCTAACAGCAGTTGTAATCCATGATAAAAACTATGTAACAGTAAATAGCTATGGATAAACAAGATGCACAAAATAGATACAAGAGATACATAGACAATAAGAAAATACTGGAAATAAATACAATAATGAACAATATGCCAATAAAACAATAATACTAATGACTAAGTGTGTGAGTACTAGCTTAACATGTGATCGGCTTGGGCAAGATACAATGCGGCCTGGCTAATCATACGTGCAGTGCATGATCAACACTATTCGCTTACCAATACTTTATTCAATAGGGATTTGATCACATATCTATACTAATACTCCCCACCCCCAACTGGTATAATAGATCCAACCACGGTATGCTATGGCACTAGATTCCCCAAGAAGAGAGCGACTCCTCCCGAAAATCGGTGTCTGTACATGTACAAGATAACCAATGAAACAATACTTGCACCATATATACCATATACCAAGGAATAACATCTCATGACGAGATCTGGATATACCAATCCGTGTAACCATAGTGTCAAGAGAAACATGTATATCTACACTAGATACAACGAACATAGAGGATATCATAAATGAGAAACTATCAGAGAATGTACTCGCCTGAAGTCCAAAGAACAGTCTCACAGATGTCTGACTCGGTACCTCGAAGACCTAGATATAGAATACCACATTAAAACAAGGTCCCGGAAAGAGAACAAGTAAAACTAGTCAACTTCTAGGTCAATAAATCAATTCTAAATCAAAAGTCAACTATGGTCAACTCTAAAGTCAACTAAAGTCAAACATGGTCATCCTCACAAGACATCTATACAAATAATATAGAAAATAAAATACAACAATTTAGGAATCAAAATTAGATCCCAATTGGTACCCACACAAAGTATACTAATAATACAATTAATGCACACTCTAAATAATGTATATACAAACCAATATTTATACAAATAAAATAATATATTATTATTAGTATTATACCTCACAAAAATACCTATATATATACATATATAAAACAATTTAATAAATATATATACTTATATATATATATACATAAACTTTACACAATTAAATACTAATAGTTACAAAACACATTGCACATATTAATGTACATATTTTACATGGCTAGAAGCACACATAAAAATATATTCATTAATATAAAAATAATTATATAATAATTATAAATAATATAATTACACATTTAAACACATAAATATATTTTATAAAACATTTATGTCTAATTTATGTTATTAACATAAGTACATATATAATTGCATGCAAGAAAGCTACATACATATATTTATACACCACATTAGAACACATAGAAATATCTATAGATCTATGCTACAATAAATACCATAATAAATACACTAAAATAATATATAATATCTATATATATTTACTAATTATAAATGAAAAATTTAAAGCATAAATAATTAGATACACATAAACACACCAAATTGGAGAGTATCACACCGTATCCCACTAGATCTAGGATACGCATACGACACGAGTCCAACACACAACCAATTGCACCCCTAAGGACACAAACAAGTCATAAATAATATTTATGAACAAATCAAAGTGTCAAAAGTAGATCTATGTGTCCGTGTCAAAATACGACATGTTCAAAGTCCTGTGTCGGAGAAAACCCCCCCAAATGACACGTATCACAAAATAGTTGGGATACGAACCACAAGTACCCAAATATGGACACGACACAAGCCCCAAACACATAAGCACATGCCCAATTGATCTATAGGATCAATTGACACACACAACAAAATGTAAATTCGGAATTCCAACAAAATTGACACAAAAAATACCATAACTTTCTCCATGGGTCTCCTATGAACACAAAACAAAGTCCTATGGGTAGTACATACATATAGGTTGATTTTACATGATTAAATCTCAGATTTAGAAGCTATTTAAATGGGAAAAATTGAATTATACCTATTGGGAGATGGATTCCCAATGAAACCTCCAATTGAGATGAACTTGCTTCCAAATTGTAGATCCTTGCTCCTCTTTGTAGATCCTTGCTTCCTCCTTCTAGATCCTTACTTCTCAACTTTCTAATGATGAATTGGAAAGAATTTGGGATGAATTTGGTAGGAAATTGGAATGGGAATGGAGGGAATTTGGGAGTAGAAAATTCTATATCTAGATTTGGAATGAGAATGAGAGGAGAGAGAAATTTCCTCCCTCTTTTAATAGGCCGGCCTTGCCCCTCTCCCAAGCAATTATAAAATGTCCAATGTACCCCTTGGGGCCTCTCATGAAGAAATAATTAAGGAAGGAAGCTTCTAGTCTAATCACTTAATTAATTTAATCCATCTCCTTAACTATGGGCTTTCTAAATGGGCCAAATCTAACTATTTAATTCATGTTGGTCCATGGGTCCAAACTAAACTAGTTGGGTCCACTAAAATAAGTCCAAAATAATTAAATAACATCCAACAACAATTAAATAATACAACAAAAATTATTTACCATGCACAATATTTATTTAAATTGGAAATTACTAAAATACCATTTTTCCTAAAATGTGGTAGTGACAAGTCTACCCTCCTTAAAATAATTTTGTCCTCAAAATTTAAAGATAAAAACTACCCCCAGAAAATCACAGAACAGAACTAAAGAATCACAATTAACTAATGAATAGAATATAACTAGAAAATAACTTACCTCAAGGTACAAACAAATATGGATAACGCTCTCGCATGTCATCCTCTCTCTCCCAGGTAGACTCCCCCGGAGAGTGATGCCTCCATGCGACGCGTCCCAAAGAAATAGTCTGGTTCCTCAGCACCTTCTCTCTCTGATCCAGAATCTCAACTGGCTGCTCTGGATAGCTAAGAGTAGGGCCCACCTCTATCTCTGAGTGATCCAATACATGACTAGGATCTGCCACGTATCGTCTCAACTGCGATACATAAAACACGTTATGCACTCCCTCCAATGCAGGTGGCAAGTCTAGTCTATAAGCAACTGCACCGACCCTCTCTAGAATAGTGAAAGGTCCGATGAATTGCGGACTAAGCTTTCCGCCTCCACCGAAGCGAATCGTGCCTCGTGTCAGAGAAATCCTCAGAAACACCAAACCACCCACCTAGAACAAAACACCATCTTAAGAACTTAATCTATAACAAATAAGAACAAGCACAAACAAAATCTAAACTATACCTCGAACTCCAAAGGTCTCCGATGGCTATCGGTCCAATGCCGCTGTCTGTCCTGCGCCACTCGAAGTCTGTCTCTGATCAACTGAACCTTCTCCGCTGCATCCACAACCATCTCTGGCCCAAGCAAAACTCTCTCTCCAACATCGTCCCAAGACAAAGGAGTGCGATACCTCCGACCATATAGAGCTTCAAAAGGTGACATCTCTATACTGGCCTGGTACCTGTTGTTGTAAGCAAACTCTACCAAATAGAGATGGTCCTCCCAAGAACCCCCGAAATCTAGTACACAAGTGCACAACATATCCTCGAGAGTCTGGATAGTCCTCTCTGACTGCCCATCTGTCTGGGGATGATAT
Source organism: Iris macrosiphon (assembly GCA_036927795.1). Classification (NCBI taxonomy): domain Eukaryota; kingdom Viridiplantae; phylum Streptophyta; class Magnoliopsida; order Asparagales; family Iridaceae; genus Iris; species Iris macrosiphon. The sequence continues at coordinate 57,702,507 of JAYESA010000020.1, forward strand.
GCAGTACTGAACTTGAGCTGAGTGCCCAAACTCTCCTGTAAACTCCTCCAGAAATGAGAAGTGAAACGACTATCCCGATCTGAGACTATGCTGACGGAAACTCCATGTATCCTAACGATCTGCCTCACATACATCTCTGTCAGCTTCTTTGTAGACAAACCCACTTTGAAAGGCAAAAAGTGGGCCGACTTGGTCAATCTATCAACAATGACCCAAATTGCGTCTTTCCCTCCTGGAGATCGTGGAAGTCCGGACACAAAATCTATAGTAATGTGTTCCCACTTCCACTCTGGAATGGGTAATGGCTGAAGTAACCCTCCTGGCCTCTGCCTCTCGGCTTTCACCTGCTGGCACACTAAGCATCTGGATACAAACTGTGCCACTTCCCTCTTCATGCCATACCACCACACACTCTCTCGTATATCCTGATACATCTTGTTAGCACCTGGATGTATGGAATACTGAGAGCGATGCGCTTCCTGCAATACCTCCTCTCGCAACTCCCTACTAGGCACACACAATCTAACTCCATGCCTCAAAGATCCATCCTCTGCAATAGTGAAATCATCCTCCAATCCTGCTCTCACCTGAGCTCTGATACTCCTCAAAGATACATCATCATACTGTGCTGCCTTAATCCTGTCCATCAAATCTGAGTGTATCTACAATCCCCACATCTGCATAGCACACCCAGGAACAATCATCTTAATGCCCAAGCTCTCCAAGTCCTCCAACAGATATCGATCCTGCGTCAAGAACATAGCTACCGGATACCTGCTCAAAGCATCGACAACTACATTGGCTTTCCCAGGATGATATTGTAAAAAGATATCAAAATCCTTCATCAGTTCCAACCACCGACGCTGCCTCATGTTCAACTCCTTCTGCATGAAAATGTACTTCAAGCTTTTGTGGTCTGTGAAGATCTCCACACGATCTCCGTACAAATAATATTTCTACAACTTCAGAGCGAAGATGACGGCTGCCAACTCCAAATCATGGGTAGGATAATTCTTTTCATGAGGACGCAATTGCCTGGATGCATAGGCAATCACTTTCCCATGCTGCTGAAGAACATAACCTAAACCCTTCCCCGATGCATCACTATAAATAGTGAAACCTCTGGACCCTGATGGCAACGTCAAAATAGGAGCAGACGTCAATCTCTTCTTCAACTCCTCAAAAGCAACCTAGCAATCCTCCGTCCAAACAAACTCCACATCCTTCCTTGTGAGTCTGGTCATCGGCTCGGCAATCCTCGAAAAATCTTGCACAAACTTCCTGTAGTAGCCTGCCAATCCCAAGAAACTCCTGATCTCTGCTACCGAACTCGGAGTCTTCCAAGATTCCACTGCTAAAATCTTCTTCGGATCCACTGAAATACCATCACCAGTCACAACATGCCCCAAGAATTCTACCTTGTCCAAGAAAAACTCACATTTGGACAACTTCCCATAAAGCTTCTCCTTCCTCAGCACATCCAACACAATCCTCAAATGCTCCTCATGCTCCTCCGGTGTCCTCGAGTATATGAGTATGTCATCGATGAACACCACCACGAACTTGTCAAGGTACTGGTGTGTAAAACCCCTTCCTAGAAAATCGTATATACCTTTTTATTTATTAATTATTAATTAAATTGTAGTAATTAGGTCTAAATAGGAGAAATAGATTTTTAATAATTTTTATGTTAGGTGTTCGGGCACTTAGATGACTTATGGGACCATCAGGAATTTTTCGGAATTTATTCCACGTAGGAGACCCCTTGAGCAGTTGCTAGCCTAACGATGTGCAATACCCTATTATATAAATTTTCTTATGTGTGAATATATATATATATATATATATATATATATATATATATATATATATATATATATATATATATATATGTATATAGTTTTTATTTAAGGAAAGGAAAGGAAAAAAAAAATTAAATAAGTTAATAATAACAATAATAATATATATTAATAAGCCTACTAATTATGACTCTTAAGTTGCATTCCATTCAACAGCACTACCATTCCATAGCAACAATGCTATTCCCCCATTAGTTGCTGTGACCGCAGCAATGTAGACGTATATGACCCCAGCCCATTTCACTTTTCCTTGCCGACCCCTTTTCATTCACCGCGGAAACCCGACCCCATCATCCCCTCTCTCCTAAAAATATTATATATATATATATATATAATAGCTCTCTAAAACCCTAACCTAAAATTCCAGACTTCCTCTTCCCATCTAGAGCCGTCACCGCAGCCAGAGGAGCCTCCCCAAGCCATCCAACCATCCCGTCGACGCCGACATCGCGAACTACAGTTTCCCACTCGAAGCACCTTCGCTCCGGCGTGTTTTCCCGTTGACTCGCTCATCCAAACGCTGTTCCATTTTCATAGATATGATCTTCCCTCAACCCTCTCCAATATTTGTTTTATAGTCAACCTCGGAAAACGTGTGCCCCTAGGTAAAAAACAGCGTTCAAAGTTGGACGAGCAGACGGAATTCTGCAATCGCAGAATTCCAGAATGACCACCCATATTGCCGAGTTCGTATCTCCCACCACAGAGATCCGAATTCGGTGATTCTTTTTGATACTTGTAGATTAGATGACCTAGTTTATTTTCTGTATATTAACTTTGTGCTATTAGTCGCTGTGGGCAGAAATATATTCGTCACAAAACTGCGCGCAACCACTTTTTCCGGTTTTCCAAAAGTTGGAGATCGGAGCGCGCCCCGCCAAACGGGACCGCCCCGCCGTGTGCCAAGTGTACCAAATGGTGCACGCAGCATAACGGGACACGTGAAAATTCGTGGGGACTGATTCGGACGCGTGTGCGCGCCGGAATCAGACCGTATCCGCGGACACAATTCGTGTCGCCACTTTTATGGAACTCACAAATATTTTGTGCACGCTTATCAGAAAGCGATGAAACTTGCGCCACTGGACTCGTGGTAACGCGTTGGTCCTGTGACCCAATTTTCACGCATTTCTGAGACGGTTGACCAGATCGCCAATTGGCGGGCCCCACAGTTGACTTTTTGGACCAAATTTTGTTCGGCTCATCGGAATCCAAATTTGGACATACCGTTGGGTTCGTATTGACATCTAGAGTTGTTTGACCCATAGTTTGTTCCATTTAGAGACTGTTACCCTCGGCACGCTTTTCGGTGCAAAGTGGGCCACACGTGGACCCCACTTTTGCCCGAAATTACCGTTTTGCCCCTGTGTCCAAATTGGACGAAAGGGATGTGCTTTTTAGCTATTTTGCTCATTCCGGAAACGTTGGTGATGTTTATTTCAGTATTCGGAGACGTTTGTTCGGAGTCCTTAGTTCCAGGTTCAGTGTCCTTGACATTTGGGCGCGTACACTTTACAGATTTCTTGCCAGGCAAGTATACCTTGCCATTATACTGTTATTCATATTCCATATGTTGCATGCATCTTTATTTTCTGTCTTTAGTTCATATATTTTAATTGTTATATAAAATGCTCGCGACGGTGACGTCGCAAATGTTTTTATTTATGTATTGCATTGACCTTGTTCATGAGACTACCCCACTATCATGCAGCACCATTAGATTCATTGGCCGTGACACAGTTGTTACACGAGTGTGAGTCTCATATAGATCATGGACTGCGTGACAGGTCTGGCCTCCTGTACGTGTGGGCCGTGCGTTAGGAATAACTGCTGTTAGAAACTTTGCATGCTAGTAGACTTGGCAGTTATTAGAGGTCCAGGAACATAGCTTATTGTAGTACGGTGGTCCCATCCTTGTCCTTGTTTGGTTGCAGGATTGGGCAAGGGTACTAAGAATAGGCTATGGACCAAATTGTGTCATGGATGTGACATGCTTAGAGCATGGGGTGGGGAGAACAACAAGTACCGCATTTGAGCTCCTTTGCACTTTTTCTGTGACGCCCGGATTCTCCGCTGGAGATACGGGTGGTGATGACCCATATATATACATTGGCGGGCCTCCGCCGTTCAAAAGACGACGTGCCTTTGGGCCCCTGGATCTTCAAAAGAGAACCATGCCAAATCCCAGTTTTCAGCCAGATAGCTCACTTGTGGGGAAAGTTGTTCTTAACTGTATTCACTTTAGATAGTTAGGCGACCCATTGGATATTTATTTCAGTACTTTATTGGCATGTGTTTAAGTATACTTGTTATGTCCCTCTGAGGACCTGGTCCGCTGCCAGGTGTACCTGTTCTTGAGTATTTGCAGGAGCGCAGGTTTTGAAGGATATAGATGCTCCGTGGATGTCTTCTCTTCGAGCCATGATTGGTAGCTGGTACTTATTGCTTGAGTGAGTTGTACTTATATTGTATTTGCTTCTCCATTTGAGTTGGTAGTGGATTTGTTTCCACCCAACTATCATCTTTAGATACTTCTTGTTGAGATCTAGTTTCATAGATACTGGTTATTTATTTCTATATGATTTTGGTGGATGAGATTTAGATTTTACCCTGTGACTTGTATTATATTTTATACCACTCGTGGATTTGATATTCATATTACAGCGTACGTGTGGATTTGGTTTCCATATATTGGAGTTGCCATATCCATGCGGCTGGCATGCTTACGTGTCCTAGTCCTACGTATTTTTGGGACTGGGGCGTGACATGTTTTTGTGGTGGCCCATGCAGGTCAGAGCATATTGTCTCGGTTACGTTACTGTACCGAGCAAGCCTGCACCTAGGATTAGAGTATAGGATCTCATCCACAACTGTCTATGACTCATCCTCCTTCCACTCCATTCCGATTGAATAATTGCATCTTGATTGATTCATGTGCTTTCCCTTAGTTCCTTGAGTGTAGCCTTCTCCTAGAATATAGAAGACCCTGATGTTAGATGATAAGTAGGGTAACCTTACTATTAAGAGCAGCTAGAATCCTGACACACCACTAAGTTTAGAATATCTAGCGAACCCTAGAATTCCTTATCCCTATAATTGGTTTACCATTACCCCGGATGTAATATGAGGACTTGAGAGTAGTATAGACACTACTAGAGTTAGTTAGAAGGTTACCATAATGGTTGCCCCTAGCATTGAGGAACCCATAGAAAACAAAAACTTAATAATTGGACTGAACCTAACCTTCATAGTTAGATGATATTGGAACTATAAACTCAGATCATTGTCTTATTATTAGTAGACAGCACCTTAGGAAGCCTAGAGGAATGTAATCAACACTTCTCCCTTGAGCATACCCCGAACATAGCAACTAACACCCCACTCCCCTTAGAGAACCATGATGCTATCTAGAGCCCTCTATCTTTATTTTTATATTGTTTCCCCGCGACCATAGCGCTCGCTATGTTGCGACGGCTAATTACGTTCCTTCTCTTCATCTTTCAACTCGTGCCATCTGACACTTCGGATAGTAGGCCAAGTAAATTTATTCTTTGTTAAGGGCTCACAGTTTACTAGGATTATAGTTGTAGCCTTGAGTGTGAATTTTTTTATGCTTGGTAGTTAGAACTTGATAAGTTTAAGTTGTTTTGTAGTTTGTGACCGATGATTAACCCTTAGTTTTAAATCATGTAATTTGTACCCTCACCCCAATACAAGTTAGACCCTTCCTCCTTAACGGCCAGTAACTCTTCTATCCTTACTATTGACACTTATTCTATAAGCACTATGACTAAGAGGTAAGATGACCATGACCTATGTAATAGAAGAGGATACCCCAATAAAGTACCAAGACCTCTCCTCATAGACCTTAACAGGAGCTTTTACGGTATCCTTAAGACAATACAATAGTAGTTAAATTATTTTAAATTGGGTAGTATACCTCACCACCTAGTATCATATAGCCCTTGTGATCCATTGGCGAAGTGTAACTGAATGGCAGTAATTGTATGCTAACATAAGATGATAGTGTTTATCCAGACTATAGAACTTAGAGGCTCATACCCCTACTTTGTCGACTATCGACTTAGACAAGGAATTAATATGATAACTGTAGAGATTGTAGAGTCTTTTGTTATTGTTGCTTATGTTGTTTTATTTTTGCAACTTGAATTATTTGTAACTTCTCTCATCATAATCCAGCGTATCTATAATCTTTGTACTACCTTGACTTATGCTGCTATTATAGCCTAGTTTTGCAAGTTTATTCTGTATCGAGCTTGTTCATGACATGTATTATTGGAGTACTACACTAATACATATCAGAATCAGTGTATTACGGTCTGATCAACCTTAGTGCACTTGGTTCGCCCTTCGCATAACTACTTTACGTGGATTGAGATATATAGTAATTAGTAGACGAATATACTTGCCCTAGACATGTTTTTGTGTCTGACATATCGTATCAGTTACATAACTGTACTAATACGAGCATGTGAATAGGAACTACCAAAATAGGATTTCAATCCACAACTGCTTTGACAATTTCTAATTGAATTCTTTAAAACGCCTTGATCCCAATACTTCTATTCTATTACGCTGCCCTTGAACTCTTTATTATTGATCTTCGTCTTCCCCTATTTCGGAAAGACGAAACCTCGTGCTGGGTATAAAGTTTGATACACAGAGAGTACTAGATATACCCCATAGGCCGATCACATACTTGAGGATTATTCTTTCGTAATTAAGGACATATCATATGTGATATAATCGGCGTTGAAGTTTAGAGGATTGAACGACATGAGTAAATAAATTAAGGGATATTTTCTTAAGGTATATAGCCTTAGGTGATAGGTGGATAAATTATAAGTTGGGTAGTAGTGCATTGTCAACTCGGGAGAAATTTCTTTTAGATTATGATCGAGTAAGACTAGATTGGGAGAGGTTCAAGCCATTGTAATTTTAAGAAATTTAGAAGGATGACTAAGATGATGATAATCAATGAATTGATATTGAGGACCCAAAATTTATACCTTAAGTGCATGAGTTAAATTTTTGAACAATGAAGGTAGAATCACCAATTTGAATTTAGAGGATAAATATAGAATTTCAGACTTGGGTATTGGTGGACTGCATTTAAATTATTTTTCAAATTTGGTGATTTGAATTAAGAATTAAAATTTTGGTTAGACGACCTATTTGAAATAATGAGGATGTGAATGGAATTTAAAGAGTTGATGCATACAAAATTTTATAAGTGAAAATGGGAATATATTGGACTCAAACCACTTCTAAAGGAGATTATGATAGTTAGAGATCGTGAGGTAAAAGTTATATGCGTATGTAAATCTTGGAGATGTTATGTGGATAATTTGAAACAAGGAGAGAAGAGATAACCATAGGTTAAATTTTGATTGGAGCAGTGGTCATCTTAACCTAGAAGTGATTGCAATGGATATGATTAGGATTTTAGTTATCGCAAGAAGATTGTGACTGACTTGCCTTATTGTACATAAAGGATTAACCGATTCTGCCTTATTTCAATTTTGAGGACGACATTGTTTTAAGTTCGGCAGATTGTAAAACCCCTCACCTAAGAATTTGACCTACTTGGCTTAGATAGTGAGACTGAGGCTAGCGAATCCACTTAGAAATAGAACACGGTATTTTATTTAGTTTTACAACGTGATATCCCTTGACACGCCTTACCATGCTCCGATAATTGGAGTACTACACTAGCCACTGCCTTCCTACAAATTCCACACCCTTATCCTAGACATGCCCATCATCCAATTCTCATCTTTGTGCAACTTTCCAATTGTTGGACGCTTTTATGCAAAAGAGCATTTATGTGTCCACACCATTGGACATGACACATGAAGAAACCTATTTTCGCCCATATGGATTTTTCCATGATTTATTTTTTTTGGGATGTGCAACGTGCAACATCGCCCACCCCTTTAAACCTAACATTGCATTTTAAACAATGCAAATCTTATACCATCATTGTATTTTATCGTGGCTTAATTTTAAATTTCGAGGACGAAATTTTTATAAGTTGGGTAGAATGTAAAACCCCTTCCTAGAAAATCGTATATACCTTTTTATTTATTAATTATTAATTAAATTGTAGTAATTAGGTCTAAATAGGAGAAATAGATTTTTAATAATTTTTATGTTAGGTGTTCGGGCACTTAGATGACTTATGGGACCATCAGGAATTTTTCGGAATTTATTTCATGTAGGAGACCCCTTGAGCAGTTGCTAGCCTAACGATGTGCAATACCCTATTATATAAATTTTCTTATGTGTGAATATATATATATATATATATATATATATATATATATATATATATATATATATATATGTGTGTGTGTATATAGTTTTTATTTAAGGAAAGGAAAGGAAAAAAAAAATTTTAAATAAGTTAATAATAACAATAATAATATATATTAATAAGCCTACTAATTATGACTCTTAAGTTGCATTCCATTCAACAGCACTACCATTCCATAGCAACAATGCTATTCCCCCATTAGTTGCTGTGACCGCAGCAATGTAGACGTATATGACCCCAGCCCATTTCACTTTTCCTTGCCGACCCCTTTTCATTCACCGCGGAAACCCGACCCCATCATCCCCTCTCTCCTAAAAATATTATATATATATATATATATATATATAATAGCTCTCTAAAACCCTAACCTAAAATTCCAGACTTCCTCTTCCCATCTAGAGCCGTCACCGCAGCCAGAGAAGCCTCCCCAAGCCATCCAACCATCCCGTCGACGCCGACATCGCGAACTACAGTTTCCCACTCGAAGCACCTTCGCTCCGGCGTGTTTTCCCGTTGACTCGCTCATCCAAACGCTGTTCCGTTTTCATAGGTATGATCTTTCCTCAACCCTCTCCAATATTTATTTTATAGTCAACCTCGGAAAACGTGTACCCCTAGGTGAAAAATAGCGTCCAAAGTTGGACGAGCAGACGGAATTCTGCAATCGCAGAATTCCAGAATGACCACCCATATTGTCGAGTTCGTATCTCCCACCACAGAGATCCGAATTCGGTGATTCTTTTTGATACCTGTAGATTAGATGACCTAGTTTATTTTCTGTATATTAACTTTGTGCTATTAGTCGCTGTGGGCAGAAATATATTCATCACAAAACTGCGCGCAACCACTTTTTCCGGTTTTCCAAAAGTTGGAGATCGGAGCGCGCCCCGCCAAACGGGACCGCCCCGCCGTGTGCCAAGTGTACCAAATGGTGCACGTAGCATAACGGGACACGTGAAAATTCGTGGGGACTGATTCGGACGCGTGTGCGCGCCAAAATCAGACCGTATCCGCGGACACAATTTGTGTCACCACTTTTGTGGAACTCGCGAATATTTTGTGCACGCTTGTCAGAATACGACGAAACTTGCGCCACTGGACTCGTGGTAACGCGCTGGTCCTGTGACCCAATTTTCACGTATTTCTGAGACGGTTGACCAGATCGCCAATTGGCGGGTCCCACAGTTGACTTTTTGGACCAAATTTTGTTCGGCTCATCGGAATCCAAATTTGGACATACCGTTGGGTTCGTATTGACATCTAGAGTTGTTTGACCCATAGTTTGTTCCATTTAGAGACTGTTACCCTCGGCACACTTTTCGGTACAAAGTGGGCTACACGTGGACCCCACTTTTGCCCGAAATTACCGTTTTGCCCCTGTGTCCAAATTGGACGAAAGGGATGTGCTTTTTAGCTATTTTGCTCATTCCGGAAACGTTGGTGATATTTATTTCAGCATCCGAAGACGTTTGTTCGGAGTCCTTAGTTCCAGGTTCAGTGTCCTTGATATTTGGGCGCGTACACTTTACAGATTTCTTGTCAGGCAAGTATACCTTGCCATTGTACTGTTATTCATATTCCATATGTTGCATGCATCTTTATTTTCTGTCTTTAGTTCATATATTTTAATTGTTATATAAAATGCTCGCGACGGTGACGTCACAAATATTTTTATTTATGTATTGCATTGACCTTGTTCATGAGACTACCCCACTATCATGAAGCACCATTAGGTTCATTGGCCATGACACAGTTGTTACACGAGTGTGAGTCTCATATAGATCACGAACTGCGTGACAAGTCTGGCCTCCTGTACGTGTGGGCCGTGCGTTAGGAATAACTGCTGTTAGAAACTTTGCATGCTAGTAGACTTGGCAGTTATTAGAGGTCCAGGAACATAGCTTATTGTAGTACGGTGGTCCCATCCTTGTCCTTGTTTGGTTGCAGGATTGGGCAAGGGTACTAAGAATAGGCTATGGACCAAATCATGTCATGGATGTGACATGCTTAGAGCATGGGGTGGGGAGAACAACAAGTACCGCATTTGAGCTCCTTTGCACTTTTTTTGTGACGCCCGGATTCTCCGCTGGAGATACGGGTGGTGATGACCCATATATATACATTGGCGGGCCTCCGCCGTTCAAAAGACGACGTGCCTTTGGGCCCCTGGATCTTCAAAAGAGAACCATGCCAAATCCCAGTTTTCAGCCAGATAGCTCACTTGTGGGGAAAGTTGTTCTTAACTGCATTCACTTTAGATGGTTAGGCGACCCATTGGATATTTATTTCAGTACTTTATTGGCATGTGTTTAAGTATACTTGTTATGTCCCTCTGAGGACCTGGTCCGCTGCCAGGTGTACCTGTTCTTGAGTATTTGCAGGAGCGCAGGTTTGGAAGGATATAGATGCTCCGTGGATGTCTTCTCTTTGAGCCGTGATTGGTAGCTGGTACTTATTGCTTGAGTGAGTTGTACTTATATTGTTTTTACTTCTCCATTTGAGTTGGTAGTGGATTTGTTTCCACCCAACTATCATCTTTAGATACTTCTTGTTGAGATCTAGTTTCATAGATACTGGTTATTTATTTCTATATGATTTTGGTGGATGAGATTTAGATTTTACCCTGTGACTTGTATTATATTTTATACCACTCGTGGATTTGATATTCATATTACAGCGTACGTGTGGATTTGGTTTCCATATATTGGAGTTGCCATATCCATGCGGCTGGCATGCTTACGTGTCCTAGTCCTACGTATTTTTGGGACTGGGACGTGACATGGTGGAACACCTTGTTCATCAAGTTCATAAATACCGTTGGTGCATTAGTCAAACCAAACGGCATCACCATAAACTCGTACTGACCATACCGAGTTCTAAAAGCAGTCTTCGGTATGTCCTCCGGCTTCACCTTCACCTGATGGTAGCCTGATCTCAAATCTATCTTAGAAAATATCTTCGCACCACTCATCTGATCAAACAGATCATCAATCCGTGGCAAAGGATACTTATTCTTGATAGTGAGATTATTCAAAGCCCTGTAATCAATGCACATGCGCACCGATCCATCCTTCTTTGGTACAAACAATACCGGGGCTCCCCATGGTGAAGAACTCGATCTGATAAATCCCTTATCCTGCAATTCGTCCACCTGCTTCTTCAACTCAACTAGCTCGCTGTTGTTTACTCTATAGACATGCTGCGAAATTGGTTCTGCACCTGGCACCAAGTCTATAGAAAATTCAACATCTCGATCTGGTGGCAATCCTGGCAATTCCTCAGGAAACACATCCAAGAATTCTGCTATCAACGGATGCGGCAACTCCTTGTCTTCCACCATAGCTCCACAAATAATGCCTTCTCCCTGCTCCGCAGCTCCTCTAGCAAACTCGAACTCTGGCTCTCCTGGCGAACCAAACAAAACTCTACCTCCTCTACAGTCTATGCTAGCATGGTGCCTACTCAACCAATCCATCCCAAGTACAATGTCGTAGCTCGGAAGTGGCATTACAAGTAGACACGCACTCAACTCCCGGCCTCCCAGAGTAACTCTCTGATCCTTGCAAATATCATTAACCAGGATAATGCCTCCCCCGGTCATGATCTTGCAAGTCCTAAGCAAAGACTCAGCTACCAAACCATGCTTCAGAGCAAAAGAAACAGATACAAAACTATGGGAAGCACCACTATCAAACAAAGCTAAAGCTGGAATGGAATCAAGAAGAATAGAACCTGCGATGACATCTTCTGTGGGTTCCTCCTCTTCGACGGTCATAGAAAACGCTCGTCCCTGTCGAGCACCTCCCTGCTGTTGATGCTGGACAAAACGCTGCTGCTGTGTCGGAAGCGGTCCCCTCGGCTGTGCTGCAGGTGGTCTCGTTTGTGTCCTCGGAGCTGGAGCTGCTCCCTGAACTGCACGACGAGGACACTCCCTTGATTGATGCCCTTCAGTACCACAATACAAACAAACTCCTAACCTCCTCATGCAAACTTCTCAGATGTGGCCGGGCTTCTTGCAGAAGTTGCATGGAGCTTGCTGTAACTGTCTCTGCTGCTGAGGTTCCTAGTGAAAAGGTGCTCTAGCTGGAGTCTGGTTCTGCTGTGGCTGCTGGAAAGGTCTGGACTGGAAATGAGGACGTTTGGCAGATACTGCACTGCCGTTGGCCCCCAGAAAAGAATCACGGTCTCTCTTGGTCTTCAAACCCAGATCCCGCTCAACCTTGCGTGCCTCCGCAAGTATCTCCGAGTATGTCTCATAAAAAGACGGAATGAGAATCAATATGGCACAAGATGTAAGACATCAAGGAAAGGACAGTTTAAGGGATCAAGTATCAATGTCAAAGGAGAATAGTTGAATCAAAAGAATTTTCCTAGATGTGATTGAGTATCTCAGCCTATATCCTATATCCTATCGCAGGCTCGTAGTAGTACAACTAAGTTGTCGCACTACCACGATATCACATACTTGTGAAGCTAGACCTGCATGGGCCACCACCAAAAACGTGTCACGACCCATACCCGATGTAAGGATACTAGTCGGAAACAACGCCCAGCCTACGCCGAAGAATCGGCGGTAGAACGCTGTCTAGATAGTCTATCTAAAGTAATGAACCAACAATAATGATAGAATACTCAATCACAGAACTAAGATAGAATGAACACGAAATCAGATAAGAATAGAATAGTCATCATACAACTCATGAGTTTAAAATAATACATCAATGAGTCTGAAGAGTAACAAAATAAGCTGGAGACAAATCCAGTACAAAAGAATACTACAATACTACAAAGCTACACTCCAGGGTCAACTGTCTCAGTTGGGATAAGTCTCTCTTGAGCCAGGGTCTCCGAATCTAAACCCACAACATCCTGGGGTCCATAATAGGTAGGGTACTCCTCAGTGTCATCTGGAAAAATATATCCAGTCAGGAAAGGAGCAGAGTACATCTCTAACAGCAGTTCTAATCCATGATAAAAACTATGTAACAGTAAATAGCTATGGATAAACAAGATGCACAAAATAGATACAAGAGATATATAGACAATAAGGAAATACTGGAAATAAATACAATAATGAATAATATGCCAATAAAACAATAATACTAATGACTAAGTGTGTGAGTACTAGCTTAACATGTGATCGGCTTGGGCAAGATACAATACGGCCTGGCTAATCATACGTGCGGTGCATGATCAACACTATTCGCTTACCAATACTTTATTCAATAGGGATTTGATCACATATCTATACTAATACTCCCCACCCCCAACTGGTATAATAGATCCAACCACGGTATGCTATGGCACTAGATTCCCCAAGAAGAGAGCGACTCCTCCCGAAAATCGGTGTCTGTACATGTACAAGATAACCAATGAAACAATACTTGCACCATATACACCATATACCAAGGAATAACATCTCATGACGAGATCTGGATATACCAATCCGTGTAACCATAGTGTCAAGAGAAACATGTATATCTACACTAGATACAACGAACATAGAGGATATCATAAATGAGAAACTATCAGAGAATGTACTCGCCTGAAGTCCAAAGAACAGTCTCACAGATGTCTGACTCGGTACCTCGAAGACCTAGATATAGAATACCACATTAAAATAAGGTCCCGGAAAGAGAACAAGTCAAACTAGTCAACTTCTAGGTCAATAAATCAATTCTAAATCAAAAGTCAACTATGGTCAACTCTAAAGTCAACTAAAGTCAAACATGGTCATCCTCACAAGACATCTATACAAATAATATAAAAAATAAAATACAACAATTTAGGAATCAAAATTAGATCCCAATTGGTACCCACACAAAGTATACTAATAATACAATTAATGCACACTCTAAATAATGTATATACAAACCAATATTTATACAAATAAAATAATATATTATTATTAGTATTATACCTCACAAAAACACCTATATATATACATATATAAAACAATTTAATAAATATATATACTTATATATATATACACATAAACTTTACACAATTAAATACTAATAGTTACAAAACACATTGCACATATTAATGTACATATTTTACATGGCTAGAAGCACACATAAAAATACATTCATTAATATACAAATAATTATATAATAATTATAAATAATATAATTACACATTTAAACACATAAATATATTTTATAAAACATTTATGTCTAATTTATGTTATTAACATAAGTACATATATAATTGCATACAAGAAAGCTACATACATATATTTATACACCACATTAGAATACATAGAAATATCTATAGATCTATGCTACAATAAATACCATAATAAATACACTAAAATAATATATAATATCTATATATATTTACTAATTATAAATGAAGAATTTAAAGCATAAATAATTAGATCTACACATAAACACACCAAATTGGAGAGTATCACACCGTATCCCACTAGATCTAGGATACGCATGCGACACGAGTCCAACACACAACCAATTGCACCCCGAAGGACACAAACAAGTCACAAATAATATTTATGAACAAATCAAAGTGTCAAAAGTAGATCTATGTGTCCGTGTCAAAATACGACATGTTCAAAGTCCCGTGTCGGAGGAAAACTCCCAAAATGATACGTATCACCAAATAGTTGGGATACGAACCACAAGTACCCAAATATGGACACGACACAAGCCCCAAACACATAAGCACATGCCCAATTGATCTATAGGATCAATTGACACACACAACAAAATGTAAATTCGGAATTCCAACAAAATTGACACAAAAAGCACCATAACTTTCTCCATGGGTCTCCTATGAACACAAAACAAAGTCCTATGGGTAGTACATACATATAGGTTGATTTTACATGATTAAATCTCAGATTTAGAAACTATTTAAATGGGAAAAACTGAATTATACCTATTGGGAGATGGATTCCCAATGAAACCTCCAATTGAGATGAACTTGCTTCCAAATTGTAGATCCTTGCTCCTCTTTGTAGATCCTTGCTTTCTCCTTCTAGATCCTTACTTCTTAACTTTCTAATGGTGAATTGGAAAGAATTTGGGATAAATTTGGTAGGGAATTGGAATAGGAATGGAGGGAATTTGGGATTGGAAAATTCTAGATCTAGATTTGGAATGAGAATGAGAGGAGAGAGAAATTTCCCACCTCTTTTAATAGGCCGGCCTTGCCCCTCTCCCAAGCAATTGTAAAATGTCCAATGTACCCCTTGGGGCCTCTCATGAAGAAATAATTAAGGAAGGAAGCTTCTAGTCTAATCACTTAATTAATTTAATCCATCTCCTTAACTATGGGCTTTCTAAATGGGCCAAATCTAACTATTTAATTCATGTTGGTCCATGGGTCCAAACTAAACTAGTTGGGTCCACTAAAATAAGTCCAAAATAATTAAATAACATCCAACAACAATTAAATAATACAACAAAAATTATTTACCATGCACAATATTTATTTAAATAGGAAATTACTAAAATACCCTTTTTCCTAAAATGTGGTAGTGACACACGTCTTGCGGGCATTGTACCAGGTACTCATATCATTTCCACCGGCATTATGGTTACATTATTCTCATTGTTTATTCATCTGCTGTTGTAGCCTAGTTTTTATAGACTCATCTCTTCTCGAGTCTATTCGAGTTTGTGTGTTATTAGGTGTCACGCCCCAGTCCCAAAATGTCAGGAACTAGGCCACGTGTCACTAGCCAGCTGTCACGTCACTAAGGGCTTAATCCATTTTGAATGGACCCAAAGAAACGTGCTACGCTGTCCTAAAATACTACAAGTATAACACAGTCAAATCTATCTCATCCACAGGAAAATGTCAGAAAAGCAAGTGCTAATATATATAAACTGAGTCTGATATAGTACACAAATGGTGAGAATACAAGCCTACTACAACAACTGATAATAGCGCAAAAAAATCAGATACACTAAGTAGTGTCTATCTGAGCAAAACATCTCCAGCTCCAGGTAGCAACATCTAGGGTCAAGCCTACTCTGAGGGTGTCTCCTCGAGCTCCTCCTCTGTAGCACATCTGGCCTCCTGATCAGGCCCGTACACAGTGGGGTAGAAAGCCTCGTCTAGATCTGGCAGGGAACCAGGTCCTCAGTGGGACGTAACAAGATACAGGAAATGACATGCCATGTATGTAAATACTGAAATAAGGTAAATAAATACAGGGTGCTAACCATACTAAGTGAAAATGCAAGTAAAGATCCAGTAGTACGCATGGGAATGTGTGGCTAGACATACGCTGACGTAATTCACCAATCGTGGCGACTGGCTAGTATAGGTGTCGTATGCCCCCGACTCAGGGAACTCTGCAATCGACCAACACTGGTACGAAGGTATAAACATTATTGGAGGGGGTGTCCCATACGTTTACTAGTTATCTTTCCCATCCCAATGAAACTAAATGTCAAGTCGTACATTTTCTGAGTTATTCTGATCCGTGATGCGGGTCACACGTACTGGTAGCTAATCAAATACGCAGCTCACATCCATATATGTAATGCAACTATGTTGCGTGTTCCCGTGATGGGGTTTAGGAGAATATTAGGATATTCTCTCAGCTGTTTGGTGAGTCGATAATATCATGTCAACATAACAGTTGACTGTACCCAAGGCAGTCTCAGGTGATCAGGGTATATGAATTTCAAAACAAGCAGATATCAAATTTAATTTAAACATTTAACTTGGCAAGGTATACTTGTCTACTCCCTGATAGTGTTGGAACCCTGATTTCACAGTCAGTTGTGAAGGTGCTGGTGACAGGGGGTCACTGGCTGTGCTGAAGATGGTTTCTGTTAAAACAGATAGGTTCGTGAATATCATAGCTGTAATATAGAACATATATCTATATAATATAGATATATATATAGTAGGTGTATATATATATAATATATATAGCAGTATATAGTATATAAAGAACAAATAAAAGTAGGTATAAACATATATATAGTAGCAGGGTATATCCACTTGCTATAATATAGTATTTATCAGGGTATATCCTCTGAAATATATTAGATAAATTGAAATGACAGGACAAAAATTAAATACATATATAAATATTTATATATAAATATATAAGGAATAAAAGACATTGCAGGAATTAAATACATAAGTATAGGTACTGTATTATCCAGTACAATATTATATATATAGTATAAATAAATGACATTGCAGAAATATAAATTTACATACTTATAATAAGCTGTATTATCCAGCTGTATTTAATATATATACATATAGATAATATATATATATATAGATATATATATATATATATAATAGGTGCAGAAAATTAATTACAGAAAAAAATAAATAAATGGAAAATGCACAGGATAATATATATGTTATATACAAATTATATAAATATATGTGTATATACACATATATTTATATATTTAATAATATTAAATATATACATAATAGTAATTGTGATATAATATATACATTTATACATATACATATATACACATATACATATATATTTATATAATTATATATGTATAGTATAATATGTATATACATAAGTATATAAAGTATAATATATATTATAATATATACTGTATAAGAATAGTATATATATTATAATATAATATATATAGATATATATAAATATACATAGTATTATACATATATATATACATATATATATACATATATATACATATATTATATACATATATTCATGTATTATAGAATAATTATGTATTTTAGTATAGTATAGTATAATATACCTTTACAGGTGGCAAGGGGGGTCCCACGTGGTGTCGCCGGCGGGAGGACGGCGACGGAGCTGGCCGGAGGCGGCCGGAGGAGTAGCAGCAGTAGCAGTGTACACTGGCAGCAGCAGCAGCAGTTGCAGCTTGCGGGGGCGCTGGCCGGCGGAGGAGCGGCGGAGGTGGCTGGGCAGGCGGCGGGATTGGAAGAGGGGAGGGTGGCGGTGAGTTTGGTGGTGGTGGCTGGGGTTCACGACGGCGGTGGCGGTGGCTGGAGGCCGTCGGAGGAGGAGTGGCAGATTAGGGTTGGGGGTGGCCGAGGGGGTTGCGGGGGCTAGGGCGGCCGGAGGCGGTGTCGTGGGGAGGTGGGGGTTGGTGGTCCGGTGGAGGGGATGACGGCGAGGCGGTTGGGTAGGTTGGCGGTGGTCGGCGACGGCCGTAGACGGCGGGGGAGGTGGATGGGTGTGGTGGTGGTGCTGTGAATGTGAAGTCGGGAGGGTGCTGTGGAGGCTGGCTACGGCGGAGCAGGGCGGCGCTGGTGGTGGGGTTTGGTCGGAGGGGAGAGGGGGTCAGGGCGGAGGGTTGGGCCGAGTTTGGCCGGAGGCGGTGGTCGGAGGTGGCCGGAGGGAAGGGTTGTAGGAAATTTGAATGGAGGTTTAGGGTTTAAATAGGGTTTTGATAATGGCAAAGTTGTAAATACCTTGAAGTGTGAGGGTATTTTGGTATTTTGTTATTTTTGAGATATTTTCCAGCAGAAATGTCTGGATTTTATGGTGGGTCCCACCCACCTATGGTCTAGCCAATAGGGTTAGGCCACCTAGCATGAAATTTTGCATTTTAAACCCTAACTTTTCAATAATTGCATAAATGCATGAAATTGGTATTTTGCGTAATTTCACAATTTACCTGATTTTAAATACTGATTTCCTGAAATTCTAAATTGTAAAAAAATGAGGGAAATAGCTGGGGAAAATGTTTTGGACGGTGTGGGGTGAGTTTGGGCAGATGCAGAGTCTGATTCTGCAGGTGATACAGTCATCGTATTTATTATTTAATAAATACTGCGCACGGTGTTCATTAATTATTCTGAGGCTGTTAGGGTCATAATTTTTCTACGGTGTCAATACGATAATTGTAATACAATTAGAGTAGAATATTATCGTATTTTTGGTTGGGCAAAACAGATGCCTACTGGTCCTTAAATCACTAGGGTACAGAAATGGGTAAAGAGCAGAATTTTAAATAGGAATTAAATAAAACGAGGCACCAAACAAGGTTTCTGAAAGTTGCTAAAAATACAGAAAATGTAGTCTAGCAAGCCTAGAGCAGGGATGTGAAATTTGTTTAAGGTTAACAGCTAGGGTGATGCCCTAATTAATTGTGTAACAAACAAGTGTACAATCAATAGGTTATATAATAAATAAAATTTTAAAAAGTTGCACAAATTCAAATTAGTCTAAATTTATCCTAAATTACTGAAATCTGGTCGAGGGAGTTTACAATCTACCCTCCTTAGAATATTTCGTCCTCGAAATAAAAAAACAACCATATAATGAAAATGAACAATTAATTAAAGACATATGATGATTAAGAAAGATTGAATTTGAAATATTGGACATACCCTGATTTGGAAATAGATGGGGATAACGCTGACGAATATCCTCTTCTCGTTCCCAGGTGGATTCACCTGGTGTATGATGTCTCCATGTAACACGAACGAGAGGAATAGTCTGGCCACGCAACACTTTCTCGCTACGGTCCAGGATCTCTACAGGCTCCTCCTGATAAGATAAGCTCGGCCCGATGGTGATCTCTGAGTAGTCTAGCACATGACTCGGGTCTGGAATGTACCTCCTTAGCTGAGATACGTGAAAGACGTCATGTACTCCCTCCAAAGTATGAGGTAGAGCTAGCCTGTAAGCAACTTCTCCGACGCGATCTAGCACATCGAAGGGTCCAATGTACCTTGGACTTAGCTTCCCTCGTCCTCCAAATCTGATAGTTCCTCTGGTAGGTGAGATCTTCAAGAACACATGCTCCCCTACTTGGAACTCTAGAGGTCTGCGATGAATGTTGGCCCAGTGCTTCTGCCTATCTTGTGCAGCTCGTAGGTGTCCCTGGATCTTCTTCACCTTCTCCACCGTACGAATAATCAGTTCTGGCCCCAGAATCTGTCTCTCGCCAACATCACTCCAGCATACTGGGGAACGGCATTTCCTTCCATACAAAGCTTCAAAGGGAGCCATTTGAATGCTCGCTTGATAGCTGTTGTTGTAGGAAAATTCCACCAGATGAAGATGATCTTCCCAGGATCCGCTGAAGTCAAGCATACAGGCTCTCAGCATATCTTCTAAGGTCTGGATGGTGCGCTCTGACTGGCCATCTGTCTGCGGATGATATGAGGTGCTGAACTTAAGGCGGGTACCAAGACTTTCTTGCATACTTCGCCAAAAGTAGGATGTAAACCTCGTATCCCGGTCAGATATAATGCTGACTGGTACTCCATGCAGACGCACTATCTCCTTCATGTACATATCTGCCAAGACTTCTGTGGATTGCCCGACTCTAAAAGGTAGGAAGTGAGCAGCCTTAGTGAGTCTGTCTACAATCACCCAGACAGCATTACGACCACTAGGACTTCTTGGGAAGCCCGTAACAAAGTCCATCGTAATGTGTTCCCATTTCCACTCGGGTATTGGGAGGGGTTGAAGTAGACCAGCAGATCTCTGATGCTCAGCCTTGACTTGCTGACACACCAGACATTTGGCCACAAAGCGTGCTATCTCCCGCTTTATTCCATGCCACCAGTAATATTGCCGCAGATCTCTGTACATCTTTGTGCCTCCAGAATGTATAGAGTATACTGAGCTATGAGCTTCTGACATCAGCTCATTACGAAGTTCTCCATTTGGAACATAAAGACGATTGCCACATCTTAGTGTTCCATCTTCGTATATGCGACAACCAGTCTGGAGTCCAGCCTCTGTTCTTTGGCGAAGCCTCTGAAATCTTGCATCTGCTGGTAGAGCAGCTTTGATTCTTTCCACCAAGGTTGATTGCAGCTGGTAATTTGATAACTGGCCGTCAAGTCCTGGCACAATGACCTCTATTCCCAACTTTGCTAGATCTTTCAGCAGGTCTGGTTGGGTGATCATAAAGAATGCCGAGGGTCTTCTGCTTAGAGCATCTGCTACCACATTTGCTTTCCCAGGATGGTATTGTAGATCAATCTCAAAATCCGTCATCACTTCAAGCCATCGTCTTTGCCTCAGATTTAAGTCCTTCTGGGTGTAGACATATTTCAAGCTTTTGTGGTCGGTGAAGATCTCTACTCGTTCGCCATATAGATAGTGTCTCCATAGCTTCAAGGCGAAGATGACCGCAGCAAGCTCCAGGTCGTGAGTGGGGTAATTCTTCTCATGAGTCCTTAGTTGTCGTGAGGCATAAGCTACAACTTTCCCATGTTGCATTAAGACACAACCAAATCCTTTTCCAGATGCATCGCTATAGATGACGAAACCTCCGGATCCAGAGGGTATAGTCAAGATGGGTGCTGTAGTCAGACGCTTCTTCAACTCATCAAAAGCTATCTGGCATTCTTCAGTCCATAAGAACTCCTGCTCCTTGCGGGTAAGGCGAGTAATCGGCTCCGAGATTCTTGCAAAGTTTTCTACGAACCTCCGGTAATATCCGGCAAGTCCTAGAAAGCTTCTCACCTTTGAGACATTGGTCGGAGTTGGCCATGTCTCCACGGATGAAATTTTTGCAGGGTCCACCGAGATGCCTTCTCCTGTGATCACGTGCCCAAGAAAAGCAACACGATCAAGGAAAAATTCACACTTGCTCATCTTGGCATAAAGGCTTTCCTGTCTCAGCGTCTCTAGTACCAGTCTTAAATGCTCCTCATGCTCCTCGTGGCTCTTTGAATACACCAGAATGTCGTCGATGAAGACTACCACGAACTGGTCCAGATATTGATGGAAGACTCGGTTCATCAGGTTCATAAATACAGCAGGTGCATTAGTCAATCCAAACGGCATCACCAGAAACTCGTAATGACCATAACGAGTTCTGAATGCTGTCTTTGGAATGTCTTCTCTTCGTACCTTGACTTGATGGTAGCCTGATCTCAAGTCTATCTTCGAGAATACCACGGCTCCTGTTAGTTGATCGAACAGGTCGTCAATTCTCGGCAAGGGTTACTTGTTTTTGATTGTTAGAGCGTTGAGGGCTCTGTAATCAATACACATGCGATATGTTCCGTCCTTCTTAGGTACAAACAGCACTGGTGCTCCCCAGGGTGATGCACTAGGACGAACAAATCCCTTGATCTGAAGTTCCTCCAGTTGAAGCTTTAGCTCGTCAAGCTCCTTCTTCGCGAGTCGGTATACGTTGGAGGATACTGGTGCAGCTCCGGGAATTAGCTCAATAATAAACTCCACTTCTCTGTCAGGCGGCAGGCCTGGCAATTCTTCTGGAAATACGTCCGCGAATTCTGCTACAACTGATGGAAGTGCTGTCTCCATCGCCATGTATGCTCTAGGAGTCTGGCCTACTCCTTGCTCAATGGTTCCTCGGACATATTCAAACTCTGGGTGATCTGGGGGTCTAAAAATAACACTACCCTTCCGGCAGTCTAGGATAGCATCGTTCTGGCTTAGCCAGTCCATGCCTAAGACAACGTCGAAATTTGGCATTGGGAGTACCAAAAATTGCGCTCTTAGTCCTCGACTACAGACAACTACTGGGCAGGTTTCGATAATGTTGGTAACTGGAACAATACCTCCTCCAGTAAGTATTTTCCAACACTTGGGTAGCGGCGAAGTAGATAGTTTGTGCATAGCTACGAATCTACTGGATATGAAAGACAAAGTAGCCCCAGAATCGAATAACACAGTTGCAGGTAATGATGCAACTAAAATGGTACCTGTTATGGTCTCCCCTTCAGGTTCTTCTGTAACAGCAGCTAACGCAAAGGCTTGTCCGCGCCTTTGTCCTCCTTCTTGTTGTCTGGCCTTGAACTGGGCCTCCTGAGTAGGCAGAGGTGCTCCTCTCTGATATCCTCCTGATGTGGAGGGAAGCATCTTCTGAGCTTGGGCTCCTGGCTTCTGCCCTTGCTGAGGTGCGACATCTCTGCGTTGTGGGCAGTCTTTGGCCATATGATTTCTAGCTCCATATAGCAGGCATAATCCCAGCTTCTTTCTGCAGTCACTGGCCCAATGTCCTTTCTTGCCACAATAGTGACAAGTCGGGAGCTCCCTCTTCTGGTAGGGCCCCGTCGTCTGCTGAGTCTGATATTGGGGACGACGTATAGGTCCTCCTGATCCTTGCTGATTCTTGGCCGAGAAGGTTGGATTTGAGCGTCTAGCTCCTCGGCCAATGGCTTCTTGCTCCCTGGCTTCAGTAAGAACCTCGTTGTAGGAGATTCTTGACTGCGTCGTGGTGTACTTCTGGAGCTCGTAGTTGAGGCCATGGTGGAATCTTTTTGCCTTCTTCATCTCGTTCGGGATCAGATCAGCCCCGAAATGACTCAGTCGGCTAAACTCCGCGTTGTAAGCATCGACAGTCATGTTTCCCTGCTCCAGGTGCAGGAATTGGGAGTATAGAGCATTCTGGACTGTCGCTGGGAAGTACTTGGCGTTGAAGTGCTCCAAAAATTGTTGCCAAGTTTGGTCTTTGCCGACGCTGCGCTCTATGGATTCCCACCAGTGATGGGCGTTGCCAAGAAGTTGGCCCCTCACAGCAGTCATCCATAGGTCGGGAGTGAGTTGCGATCCTTCCAGCAGCATTTCGGTGTTGGAGATCCAGTTGGAGATCTCCTCAGGAGTTTCGTTGCCTTTGAAGTCTCTCGGGCTTATTTGGCGGAAGCCTCGAACTGTGCCCACTGGGTGGACAGGTGCTGGTGCCGGAGTAGTAGCTCTCTCCAAGGTCGTCATCAGAGTTTGCCGCAGTGCCTCAGTCTGCTGCCACTGAGACTGTCTCAGGGCCTCAGTCTGTTGCCACTGATTCTGCAACATCGTCTGAAGAAACTGCAACATTTGAGGTTGACCCTCAAGTTGTGGCATCAGGATAGGCAAGGCTGGAGGTGGAGGCAAAGATGTCTCTGCCTGCGGTGTTGGGGTCGTCTCCTGGCCAGAATTTTGATGATTGGACGGTGTTCCTTGGACACTTGGCGAAGGGTCTGTTGCTTGGGTAACCCCATTATTCGCAGATTTTTCGGGTATGTCCATATTTCTGAGAAAAATAGAATAATTAGAAAATACCAAGGAGATAATAGATGATAATCAAGCAATATGCAAAAAAAAAAAATTTATGGATATAGTCAATGTGGATGAGACCTAATATTCCTATCCTATTGCAGGTTTGCTGGGCATGTCATCATACCACTAGCAATAAAAATCAGACCTGCATGGGCCACCACTAAAACCGTGTCACGCCCCAGTCCCAAAATGTCAGGAACTAGGCCACGTGTCACTGGCCAGCTGTCACGTCACTAAGGGCTTAATCCATTTTGAATGGACCCAAAGAAACGTGCTACGCTGTCCTAAAATACTACAAGTATAACACAGTCAAATCTATCTCATCCACAGGAAAATGTCAGAAAAACAAGTGCTAATATATATAAACTGAGTCTGATATAGTACACAAATGGTGAGAATACAAGCCTACTACAACAACTGATAATAGCGCAGAAAAATCAGATAGACTAAGTAGTGTCTATCTGAGCAAAACATCTCCAGCTCCAGGTAGCAGCATCTAGGGTCAAGCCTACTCTGAGGGTGTCTCCTCGAGCTCCTCCTCTGTAGCACATCTGGCCTCCTGATCAGGCCCGTACACAGTGGGGTAGAAAGCCTCGTCTAGATCTGGCAGGGAACCAGGTCCTCAGTGGGACGTAACAAGATACAGGAAATGACATGCCATGTATGTAAATACTGAAATAAGGTAAATAAATACAGGGTGCTAACCATACTAAGTGAAAATGCAAGTAAAGATCCAGTAGTACGCATGGGAATGTGTGGCTAGACATACGCTGACGTAATTCACCAATCGTGGCGACTGGCTAGTATAGGTGTCGTATGCCCCCGACTCAGGGAACTCTGCAATCGACCAACACTGGTACGAAGGTATAAACATTATTGGAGGGGGTGTCCCATACGTTTACTAGTTATCTTTCCCATCCCAATGAAACTAAATGTCAAGTCGTACATTTCCTGAGTTATTCTGATCCGTGATGCGGGTCACACGTACTGGTAGCTAATCAAATACGCAGCTCACATCCATATATGTAATGCAACTATGTTGCGTGTTCCCGTGATGGGGTTTAGGAGAATATTAGGATATTCTCTCAGCTGTTTGGTGAGTCGATAATATCATGTCAACATAACAGTTGACTGTACCCAAGGCAGTCTCAGGTGATCAGGGTATATGAATTTCAAAACAAGCAGATATCAAATTTAATTTAAACATTTAACTTGGCAAGGTATACTTGTCTACTCCCTGATAGTGTTGGAACCCTGATTTCACAGTCAGTTGTGAAGGTGCTGGTGACAGGGGGTCACTGGCTGTGCTGAAGATGGTTTCTGTTAAAACAGATAGGTTCGTAAATATCATAGCTGTAATATAGAACATATATCTATATAATATAGATATATATATATAGTAGGTATATATATATATAATATATATAGCAGTATATAGTATATAAAGAACAAATAAAAGTAGGTATAAACATATATATAGTAGCAGGGTATATCCACTTGCTATAATATAGTATTTATCAGGGTATATCCTCTGAAATATAATAGATAAATTGAAATGACAGGACAGAAATTAAATACATATATAAATATTTATATATAAATATATAAGGAATAAAAGACAATGCAGGAATTAAATACATAAGTATAGGTACTGTATTATCCAGTACAATATTATATATATAGTATAAATAAATGACATTGCAGAAATGTAAATTTACATACTTATAATAAGCTGTATTATCCAGCTGTATTTAATATATATACATATAGATAATATATATATATATAGATATATATATATATATATATATAATAGGTGCAGAAAATTAATTGCAGAAAAAAATAAATAAATGGAAAATGCACAGGATAATATATATGTTATATACAAATTATATAAATATATGTGTATATACACATATATTTATATATTTAATAATATTAAATATATACATAATAGTAATTGTGATATAATATATACATTTATACATATACATATATACACATATACATATATATTTATATAATTATATATGTATAGTATAATATGTATATACATAAGTATATAAAGTATAATATATATTATAATATATACTGTATAAGAATAGTATATATATTATAATATAATATATATAGATATATATAAATATACATAGTATTATACATATATATATACATATATATATACATATATTATATACATATATTCATGTATTATAGAATAATTATGTATTTTAGTATAGTATAGTATAATATACCTTTACAGGTGGCAAGGGGGGTCCCACGTGGTGTCGCCGGCGGGAGGACGGCGGCGGAGCTGGCCGGAGGCGGCCGGAGGAGTAGCAGCAGTAGCAGTGTACACTGGCAGCAGCAGCAGCAGTTGCAGCTTGCGGGGGCGCTGGCCGGCGGAGGAGCGGCGGAGGTGGCTGGGCAGGCGGCGGGATTGGAAGAGGGGAGGGTGGCGGTGAGTTTGGTGGTGGTGGCTGGGGTTCACGACGGCGGTGGCGGTGGCTGGAGGCCGTCGGAGGAGGAGTGGCAGATTAGGGTTGGGGGTGGCCGAGGGGGTTGCGGGGGCTAGGGCGGCCGGAGGCGGTGTCGTGGGGAGGTGGGGGTTGGTGGTCCGGTGGAGGGGATGACGGCGAGGCGGTTGGGTAGGTTGGCGGTGGTCGGCGACGGCCGTAGACGGCGGGGGAGGTGGATGGGTGTGGTGGTGGTGCTGTGAATGTGAAGTCGGGAGGGTGCTGTGGAGGCTGGCTACGGCGGAGCAGGGCGGCGCTGGTGGTGGGGTTTGGTCGGAGGGGAGAGGGGGTCAGGGCGGAGGGTTGGGCCGAGTTTGGCCGGAGGCGGTGGTCGGAGGTGGCCGGAGGGAAGGGTTGTAGGAAATTTGAATGGAGGTTTAGGGTTTAAATAGGGTTTTGATAATGGCAAAGTTGTAAATACCTTGAAGTGTGAGGGTATTTTGGTATTTTGTTATTTTTGAGATATTTTCCAGCAGAAATGTCTGGATTTTATGGTGGGTCCCACCCACCTATGGTCTAGCCAATAGGGTTAGGCCACCTAGCATGAAATTTTGCATTTTAAACCCTAACTTTTCAATAATTGCATAAATGCATGAAATTGGTATTTTGCGTAATTTCACAATTTACCTGATTTTAAATACTGATTTCCTGAAATTCTAAATTGTAAAAAAATGAGGGAAATAGCTGGGGAAAATGTTTTGGACGGTGTGGGGTGAGTTTGGGCAGATGCAGAGTCTGATTCTGCAGGTGATACAGTCATCGTATTTATTATTTAATAAATACTGCGCACGGTGTTCATTAATTATTCTGAGGCTGTTAGGGTCATAATTTTTCTACGGTGTCAATACGATAATTGTAATACAATTAGAGTAGAATATTATCGTATTTTTGGTTGGGCAAAACAGATGCCTACTGGTCCTTAAATTACTAGGGTACAGGAATGGGTAAAGAGCAGAATTTTAAATAGGAATTAAATAAAACGAGGCACCAAACAAGGTTTCTGGAAGTTGCTAAAAATACAGAAAATGTAGTCTAGCAATCCTAGAGCAGGGATGTGAAATTTGTTTAAGGTTAACAGCTAGGGTGATGCCCTAATTAATTGTGTAACAAACAAGTGTACAATCAATAGGTTATATAATAAATAAAATTTTAAAAAGTTGCACAAATTCAAATTAGTCTAAATTTATCCTAAATTACTGAAATCTGGTCGAGGGAGTTTATATTAGGCGGCCGACTTTAGCATATATAGCTCTTTCTTGTATACTGCTGTACATTATGGATCGAGACATAGAGGTTTACATTTATGGGATATCTAGATAGTGCCCTTTATATTATACAGCTTATACATATTTGAGTCAGACCAGAGTCTGGTCGAATGCGTAGCTGGCGTGTCATGTATTCCTGGTCCTACATATTTTGGGACTGGAGCGTGACAGGCTCAGAATAGGTCAATGCCCAAATTTGGGTTATACGGAGTTGGGTTGTGGTTGAGTCTTAAATTCAATTGGAAAAAGGGTAATTATGAGGAATTGATTTTATTGGGATAATACCTAGATGTTTGTAACAATATTGCGTAGCTCAATTTGGAGTACAATATTGAGTATCTAAATGTCACACAAGGTCAGATGGTAGTCTGGCGTGTCTAGGGGATGTGTCGTTAATTAGCTGGAGGGTAACTACTAGTGTAGCGCTCCAAACCTCAAAGCTACGGTACGGGGTATTAAGTCTCTTAATTACTGCACATTAATTCTAGTTGTATCTAAATTAATCCTAGTTTCTCCACTTAAATTAAATAAATCCTAATTTGGTCGAGGGGGTTTACAGTAGCATATGCATTCTTCGGACTGAAGGCATGAATGTGTAGTAGTACACTCCTATCGGCGTTCAGAACAATGTATGCTTCTCGTCGTTAGGAGACATCTTGATTTTATTGTAGCCTGAGAATCCGTCCATGAAGGACATATGCTCGAAGCCACAAGTGTTGATGATCATTATGTCTGTGATTGGAAGGGAAAACTCATACTTATGGCATGCCGCGTTCAGACCACGAAAGTCAATGCAGATTCGAATTTTTTTATTCTTTTTTACGACGGGCACGATTTTGGATACCCAATCCGGATGTTGTTCCTCACGGATGAAACCATTAGCTATCAGTTTATTGACTTCAATTTTGATGGCATTCATGATGTCCGATCGGAACCGTCGTTGCTGTTGCTTGACCGGCTTAGCGTTCGGCAAGATATTGAGCTTGTGGAGCACAATTTGGGGGTCCGATCTCGACATATCTTCGTAACTCCAGGCAAAGACATCGATGTATTCTCTGATGAGTAATAGTAGAGATTCCTAATCCTCACAGGATAGACTCTTATTGATGAAGATCAATTTAGGGAAGGATTCGTCGCCCACATCGGTTTGTACGACTTTGTCCTTAGTGGAAGGTTCTCGTTGTTCGAACTGCATCTCCTATTGTGTGTCTAGGCGTTGGGCCCATGGTTCTACTTTGAAGTGTTCAGGTAGATCCTCGACGTCTTTCTCAGGGTCAGCTGACACCATGTTGGCAGACAATGTTTGTTTGAGCATCTTCCCGATACTGATATCGGAGTCCCAAGCGAAAGATTTTAAAGGGTGATAGTGTAACTCATCTTCTTCATCCGATCCTTCGAGGGTTGTGGGAGTCGTGACGTACCCTAATCCATGCTTGGTCTTATGGTAGTAATCCTCAGACTTGCCTACAGGAGCCTTCAGACACAGAGGTTGTTGTCGTCCTTTGTCGTGGTTTAATCCCCTAGCTCTTTCATATCGTATCACATCTTCTGGATGTGGTGCTTGGTTTGAGAACTGTACCGGTGAAGTAGTATTTTGCCGGTATCGAGTTATGGCTCCAGTTTCTCTAGGACATAGGATTGGGAACTTTTTACTTTGTCGAAGATGATGAGTTTGTCTCCCATCTTCCTTTCTAGAACTATAAAGTAGGAGTTTTGACTGGAGAGAAATTGGTTCACTGTATAGCTGGAAGTCACATGTATATACAGGTGCAAGCCTAGACCATTCTCCCTGGAATATAATATGTTGAGATGTGCAATATCCGAGTAGTTCAAAGATAGCCCTTTATTCATAAAATAAGGAATCTTATCCTCTAGAATTATATCGTCAAGAGAAGGGACGTTAGCATCAGCGGCTACGTACTTCTCCCGTTCGTCCTTCCTGAGATCTACCCCCAGTGCGAGCGACAGCTTCGGAGGTCTCCTCCACAACTTTACCACTAGAGGTTCGAAAGTCAAAGTAGGTGCCAGATCTTCCTTCAGCGGTCAACTCGATCTATGAAGGTGAACAACCAGAGGTTCAAGTGCTTTCCTGTACAGTTTCACCATGAGGGGAGGGGCTGTGTCGGGAATGCTTGCGTTGAGATGTACTCTCAAGGGCTCGTTCGGTGTTGTCTCAGTCTATGCCACATCATCATCATCATTGCCACCTTCATCTTGGTGGACTTGTTTGTAGAGGATCGAGTCAGAGTAATAGGCATCGACCCCTTTGAATGGGTCAACGTCGATAAATTCCGTCTTGACGATGCCGTGACCGTATACGTACTTCAAGCACTGGTGCACGGTCGACGGCACAATCATGTACTGGCGTATCCACGGATGTCCCAACAAGACATTTTAGGATACGTCTACGTCTATGACGTAACAGGTGACTTCTATTTTCAAGTCGTCGGTCAAACACTTTATGCAAATCTTGCCCAGAGGGTAGCTCTTTCTTGCCTTAAAGCCACTAATAGAATTATTGGTTGTTGCCAGGAGATGCGTCAGGATGCCTAAGGTCTGAAACATACTCTGCGAGATGATATTTATTGACGAACTAGGGTCGATGTGTATCCGATCCACCTTGATGGTGCCAATGTACCCCGTGTAATACAGAGGACGATCGTGCTGATTGTTTTTTAGCAACATGTCTTATTGCGAGAACATGATATTGGGCATAACCTCCACCACATTATTGCAGTAGGGATACGCGGCAGGACTCTCAGCTGACGGCTTGACCTGCGCCAGGTAGGTGTCGACATTCTGCAATGCCTTACTCAGAGCAACACGAGTATCTTTGGAGAGTCGAATAAGCTCGAATTGCGACAACTTCGCTATAGTATTGGCCAGTTGTGCCAAGATATCAAAGTTGTAGGGCTTATCCAGCCCCTGAGATGTATCTTTGCACAACGGTTTATCGAAGCGAGTTTCTTTTTGCTTGGACTTGTCCGCTGCCGGAGGCTGGGATGGACCCGGATCGTATGCGGCAATTGGAAGCGGACCATCGTCAGGGATATTGTACTCTCATTGGTACGCCAGGCCTAACCTCGTTGTCCCTACTATAGCTTCTTCGGAAGGAATATAAATCGTGTAGCAGGACTTGGACTTCTTGCCCTTGGACTTGGTGGCAGAAGGTGTTGTCTGCTGCATCAAGTCTGGAGTAAGATCTAGATGGACCCACATGACCTCCCCATGTGATGTGGTGAGAGGTATCAGCCCGACTGTTTGGTCATGAGCTAGTGGGAGATTGACAACCTTCATTATTGCCGGGGGATCGGGATTACTCCGTCTTTGGCTTTCGTTGCCGGAAAGTTATACCGAACTGGAGAGATACCATGTTAGCGGCAACTATTTTGTCATCGAAATCCAAGGTGAGGGCCGTGGTGTCAAGAAGACGCTGGATGTACCACTTCAGTGTGTAGCAATCCCGTATCACATGGTGGACGTATCAATGGTAGTGGCAGTGCTTCAGATTATTCATATCGACTGTCTCAACAAGGCGCTTGACGTCGGGGAGCCGAAGCTTATTTTCCTTTATTAGCACATTAAAGATTGCCATGACGTCATCATCTTCAAAGTAATAAGTTTTCTTCGGTTTTGGAGCCTCTGCGGGCTTGGGCTTGGGCTTCTTGGTTATGTTGGCGACAAGTGCCTACTTCCCCTTGTTATCCCGGGTGCTATTATCGTTGTTGTTGTTGTTGTAAGGGCGTTTTCCTCTATCATCAGCGACGGGGATCTGAATTTCCAAGAGACGGGCGTCCTTTACTTTTTTTCTCAGCACCGACAATATTTATGATAAATATCGTCCAGTCATTAAACTAAGAGTCGTCCATCCAGAGTCTGACTGTGGGAAAGAGATTTCTCCAGCAGGTGTCCATCAACGTGGACGTTGTGTTACCGGGGGATAGTTTTAGCACCGCTTGCCTGTACCGCTCGATGTATTCCCGTACAAACTCTTTCTCTCTTTGTGCGATGCCCATTAAAGAGGACATTGTCATGTTATTTCCTCTATCATAGAACCGAGCAAGAAAAAGACCTTTGAGATCGTCGAACGACGAAATACAGTTATCCTGGAGGCTGCAGAACAAATTAAAGGCTTTACAGACAATGTCCCGACAAAGAGTTTGGTTAAGAGGGCGTCATTGCGAGGTAGATGCCTCTTTGCTGTCTCAAAGTAACTCATAAAATGACGAAGATATGTCTTCCCATCAAACGAAGTCAAGTTAAAGGGCTTGTACTTGGATGGGTACGGTACATCTCTCCACTCGAGGGGATACGGTTGTCGAACCCCGATCTCGCATAATAAGTCCTGATTGCCCATTGAGTCTAGGCGAGCCCAGAGTTCTCGTACCTCCGGTATTGCTTCCGGGCTTCAACGACTATGGAAGGAGCAGATAATTTGGACAGGGGATGATTACCGCCAGCGGATGGGGCAGTTGTATTTGAATTTTCGTTGGTCCCGGGGTCCAGGATTGCTTGACTAAAGGCCTTTGCTGGTTGTGAGGCTATATTTTTCTTGATCTCCATCATTGTCTAGGTCAACGCTTTCATTGATGCACTCATATTTTGCATCATGTCCTCGAGGGTTTTGAGGCAATATAGATCGCTAGGGACCTCGTGATCGTCCTCCGCCATATATGTTGTTCTCACATGGGAGAAATGGATGGAACGGTGGACGTCGCACTTTTTACCTCAGATTCTTGCCATGAATAGTCATATGGGAAAGTAGGTAGTGTCGCATCCTCTTTGGACTATGAGAAAACACTACCCCCAGCGTAGGAAGCTGCATCTTCTTGGCAAAGGCAGCCACCCCCACGGATCTCGGCATATGTTCCTTGGGAATCACCGTCTTCTCGGAACGTAGGATTTTCATAATGGTCTGGGGGATTACGACCCCCAGCTTGCATAGCTATGTGAGGTCCTGAGGAAGAACTACCCCCAGTGGCTGACAGCTTCTTCTTTGAGCGGGTGCCCAGAAAAATACCTTCTGCGGGTTCCGATGTCTGTCCTCCTTAGACCCGTCTTCTTGACTCTCTAGCCGAGAGAGACGGACTGGAGGTGCTTGACTTCTGACCTCCCCTCATAGAGGGGGCCTTCCGAGCAGAATAACATGAGGCGAAGGGCCGCTCCTCAGCCTCTAGTGCTTGCACCTGTTCTCTGGGTTGCCGTCAGGTGGGTGCCTTTGGTTGCAGCCATTGGAATGCCGACTACCTATTTGTGGGTACTGATACTTTGTTACAGCAACAGTTGATGATAATGTTGGCACAGTGATACCCTGGGGAGGACACTTCATATGTCGTAGTTGATTCCCTCATTTTTTGCTTGTGATTGATCATGTTGTGCAAGTTAAGCGAGGGCTAATTCACCTTTGTACCCTTCTTATGAGCTCGGGTAGACCGAGCACATGGGTGCGTAGGTGTTGACTTTGCTTCCTGACCTAGGGTTCGTATAAAAACTTGCCCCAGGTTGCTAATAGAAGAATCTTTAGACTGATCATGTCTGATTGCCACTACGGGCTGGACGCATGGGTCAATTTTGTACAACTTTCCATCAGGGGCACGTATTACAGTTAGCAGCGCCTGCTGATAACGGTCGAATGAGCAATTGGTTAAGCTTGGCGAGCTCGCATTGTCCTAAAATTCTTCGTCCTAGCATGCGCCGGTTCATAGTATAAAGAGTCCAAGTTTACATCTTCACCTTTCTCAGCATGGTGCATGGAGTCAGTGCTGCATGAGATTCGGTCGAAGATGAAACTTCTGTCGCTGTCTTGGCCGCATGCGGCCATCTACCTGCGGCTATCGAGCGGTGCCGCATAGTCCTCCTCATGCGACTTTTGATATGGCCACATGGAACGTGTCTTAGTGCACAAACTTTCGGCATCGTAGTATTTTTCTCTGCCAGAGATCAAGTGCTTAGCACTTTTCTTGTCCGAAGAGGCTACCGCATGAAGGGCGTTAGCTCGTGGGGACACATAATGTACGTCCCCTGCGGCAGGGATAGAGACGGGGAGCGCACGCTCCACAATTGGGTGAGGCACAGTGGCCTTTGATCCCCATGTCCTGCGGGACTTCAGGTGCTGAGCACTTTTCTTGTCAGAAAAGGCTGTCGCATGAGAGGCATCAGCTCGTATAGACGCATAATGTGCGTCCCCTGTGGCAGAGAGAGAGAGAGAGAGACGGGAAGTGCATGCTCCACAGTTGGTTGAGGCACATCGGCCTTTGCCACCCATGTCCTGTCGGTCTTCTTAGGCTTTACCAGCCTTGGAGAAATGCCGCCCTCAGATAACATTTCCTCAAAGGCTTCCTGGTCGAAGCATACAACCAACATCCTCTGGGTCAAACCCAGCTTTGATGCGTCGGACTGCATCATAACCTTCTCATCAGAGGAGAAGGAGGTCCCCAGTAGAGTCACCACCTTGTTTGCCATTGAAAGTGAGTTTGGGAAAACTTTCGTTTAACAACAAACAAAAAAGTACAAAGAAATCCTAGATAGAAAATCTAAGTACAATATTTTTAATCTGGGTAATATGACGATGGAGATCGAGTACTACAGCGACTCTCTTACTCCGTTGACGGTCCGACGAGTGAATGAGGGATGCCCTATTCTCTTCTCTTCTCTTCTCTTCTCTTCTCTTCTCTCACTCTCTCTATCTCTCTCTTGAGTGCACGTACGTAGCTTGCCTGGAGGGGTATAGTCTCTGAAGCAGAAAAAGCTAGCCAGCCTTAGAATATCTAAGTTGCTCTTATTTATAGCCATCGTGTTGATGGGCTATAGGTACCGCATGTGCTTTTGTTTGGTGGTCGTAGAGAGGCTCCTTTAACAGGATACGGTTGCAACTGTAGGTGCATACGACGGACAGGTTGCCACATGTACATCCTTAACTGGATGCAGTTGAGTCCAGGCCGAGCTGCCATGCGGACGTTTGTTGCGATTTATTGTTGCTGAAGATATGTGGAGTTCTAGCCTTTTATTTGCGTGACTTGGTCAGCTTGACATGTGGCCCATATTTAGTTAGAGAGAACTACTTCAGGTGTAACAGAAATATTTCGTCTCAGGGAACCCTGTCACGTTGGACGCATGGAGTCCGGGACGCATGGGGCCAGAAACGCATGGGACACATGGAGTCTGGAACACATGAGGCCAGAGACGCATGAGACGCATGGAGTTCGGAATGCATGGGACCAGAGACGCATGTGATGCATGGAGTCTGGGATGCATGAGGTCAGAGACTTATGGAACGCATGTAGTCTGGGACACATAGAGCTTTGTACACGTGGCATTGCACGTCTGTCAGGAGTCAATACTAGTATGACAAGAGATTCTTGTCGCTTAGTGTGCTTACATTTTTTGATGTGTTCAGAAAATCCTTTTTGTCAGGATTCTGTATCAGACATAATCTTTGTGTCAGGCCTTTATGTGGCCAATATTGGGGCGCATGGATGCTGCTTTTTCGTTGTCGCATGGTCATTCTGCGGCCTAATTTTTTCTAAGTCGATCTTGGGACGCATGGTTGTTAGACGTATCGATCCGAATTTTCTATTCTTCTACAGTCTTCCCAGTAACAATTCCTGAATATCAGGGCCCATGGTCGCCACTCCCTCCTGTGGTCCATAATATGTCGGGCACCAGTCCTCTAAGTCGTCGTCTGAAAAATATATCCAGTCAGGATTGGAGCGATGTATAACCCAATAGCACTTTCAATTAATTGGCAATGACTATAAAACAGTAAATAGAGGATGTTATACACAATAAGAAAATAATAAATTGATGCAATGGAAAATAGCAAAGAGAACAGGCAATATAAGAAATAAGGTATAGCCAGTTCATATATGAAATGAAGATGAATGAACTACAATATCAGATACAAGGCAATGTAACATATGAAACTGAATATGAAGAACTGCAACTATTCTAAGTGTTTGAAATACTAGTTTTGATATATGATTGGCTTGGGAACTTGTACGATAGCTAAATATCAAAACCTGTACCCGAAATTTGGGCATGAGTCCTGGGTACGTCGAGCATATACCGTAGCATCGGCGATAGAACAATGTCTAGGTCACAATACTATTTATTATATCTCACAAAGATATATATAACATGTAAATAATCTTAACTCCATAAGGAGGACAAGATGAATATAAATATAACAACAATATCAATACTCAATCACATAATTCTATAAGGAAGAGAAATAGCACGATAATGATATAAAAGAAAAGAGAAGTCTAAATTTTTTTATCACACATCCATGAGTCTAGAGTCTAAACAATAACATAAGTAATCAAATAAAATATACAACTCAAAAGTATCTCAAGTCTATAATCCAACTACAAATGAATGCTAGACTCTAAGTCTCTACTAATAGATCCAATACTGGAATGAGATCCTCCTGAAGTTCCTGGGTTAAATCCTCGTCTATTCTGGGTCCATATTAAGTGGGGCAGAAAGTCTCGAGATCCTCTGACAAATGTTATCTAGTCAGGATTGGAGTGAAGCACATAAACTAACAGCAGTTCTATTAATTTAACCAAGACTATAAAACAGTAAGCAGTAAAAATACAAGATAGGAGGAATACTGGACAATAAAAAAACTAGTATGCAGATAATCATCGCACAGGTAATAATGAACTGTAAATGAACAAGGAGTATGTCATGACCCAGTCCCAAAATACCGAGGGACTAGATACGTGGCAATGGCCAGCAACACACACCGATGGGCAAATCTAATTTAATGGACCCATCAGGGTGTACTTAAGCTGTAAAACAACAGTAAGGGTCTATGATACTAATCTCATCCACAGAAATGAATACAATCAATATGAAATATAAATCAACATCAAGTCTCAATAAAATATATCTCGGGGAACAACCCGATAATAAGTCTGATACAGCAGTCAATAGACAAGAAATAAAGAGTATAACAGCAGCAAAGACTGAGTATAGATAAAGCAGATACTCAGGAGAAATCCTCGGCGATCACCACGTCCTCGGGTTCTGGTACCGCTCCAATGTCTGCTTCTGTCCCGTACACTTCGGGGTAGATCTCCTCTGCTAAACCTGGGGTCATAATCCAGATTCCAGGTCCTCAGGGAACATAGCAAGGTACAACAATAACTCAAGCCAAAATAGATGCAGTGCAATAATAAATGAATCAATAGGGTAAACTATGTAACCAGCTAAGTGATATGCAAGTTGAGAGCATCACTAGAACTCAGGCTGAGACCACTACAAGCTCTGTGTCGGGGAGCCGGTAGCAGTGATATCACTAGTAGAGTGCCTACCTCTGATGTAGAGTCTAGAGCCTCACAATAATAAATATATATATAAAATTAGCCTGTAGCCTGTGTGTCTCTTTCGACCCAATGTAACCACACGTCTCATGTCCATGACACACAAGATCACATCTAATGCAGCAAGTCATAATAATATCTATGCATATGTATAAAGTATATGTCACGAATCATGTATCCTATACAGAATCACCATGAATATCTTAGGAAGATTCTGTCTTATGAACAGTGTCAAGTGTCCTATGGTATGACGTACTTGATAATGCAAGCACGAAAATGTATAGGGTCGCGATATCAATCTCTAGTGACGTTATACGACTCCGCGTACGGCGTCGACACCTGAATATTATTGAGATGCTAAGCAATGTCACACGGTCCTAGGTTGAACCGATACATCAAGTAAATAATTCAAAGAAATAATATAATACAATTGCTGAAAGTATGGCAAGGTACACTTGCCTGGGATTTGGTTTCCAACTACTGCTTTGGTACTACGGGATCTGCAGGTACTCCTCCGGTTGCTGAAATAATTATTATTATCATGCTCAAAAAATATCAAATAGCTAAAATTGTCTGTCCATAAGTCCAATTTGGACACAGGGGCAAAATTGACAGTTTATGGTCAAAGCGGGGTCTACATGTGGCCCACTTCACACCGAGAAACGTGCCAGAGATAAAGTTCTCCAAATTTATCAAACTTAGTGTCTACAAGTCCAGAACGACGATACGAACCCAACGGAATATCCAAAACTGGATTACGATGAGCCGATCACAAAATCGCCCGTCAAGTGGAGCCGCGGGGCCCACGATACGGGATTTTGTCAATGTTCTCAGAATCGAACCAAACTTGGATCACAGGACCAGCGTATTGCTACGAGTCCGATGGCATAAGTTTCGTTTCGAAACAATAAGCATACACAAAGTTATAACGAGTTTCATAACAGGGCCGATATAGGATGTTGTCGACGGATACGCGTTGATTTCGGTGTGCACGCACATCTAAATCAACTTCTGCAAAATCTCGTACGTCCGTATTGACGGCACGCACCTTTCGATGAAGTTCGCACACAACCAACTCACCTCGTTTAGCGGGGCGTACCCAGTTCCGGGAAAATCATGGTTTTAAAAGACCAAATTTTTGGTCGATTTTCATCCGAGAATAAAATACAATCTACAACACGATAAGTTGAACTAATACAGGGTTTTAAAACTAGGTTATACAGTCTAAATTAATGTTCAAGTAAATTTTAGAATTATTACACAGGTTGGTCGCAAAACGGTCATGAACCGGGAAGTTCGGGACCAATTTCTGATTTTCAGAAATAAAAAGTTTTTTTCTATTTTTGCGTCGCAGTTTACGACCTACACAGGACACGATACCCCAGTCTAATTGCATAGGGTTCGAGAGGGTCACTAGGTCTATGCGTACGATTCGACAGAATGAGATACAAATCTCCGGACAGGGAGTTACGGGCGCGGGAAGACGGTTACCTCGATGCTGACATTGGCGACAGGTTGACGCGACGAGGCACGGCAGCGGGTTGTTGCTCGTCGACGGCGGAGCTACGACTGCTGGGGCTGCTCGGGGAGGGTGTTGGCGGCATGGTTCAGCGGCGGGGCCTTGGGGTCCGTCGGCGTGTCGTTGGAGGGGAGAAGGAGATCGTGGTGGTGCTGGTGATTGTGATGGTGATGATTGGCGGAGGAGAGTGGTGGTGATGGGTGATGGGGGCGACCGGAGGAGAGTGGTGATGGAGGCGGTGACAACGGGGGTTCGTCGGGGTCAGGGTGTCGAGGTCACGGCGGAGTCGCCGGGGAAGAGGAGGCGGCCGGAGGAGGTTGGTGAGGGCGGTGATGGTGGTGTCGGGTTTATATAGAGCACGGCAGGGACCGGAGGGGTCGGTCAGTGGAGAGATGAGCGGCTGGGAGGCGGAGCATTTCGTTGGGTAGGCGGACGGTGAACGACCGCGGGGATCATGGCAGCGGAGAGGGAAAACGGCCGCGGCGGAGGGGAATCGACATGGACGAGGGTTTTCAGTTACTGTAGCATAGTTCGGGTCGGGTTTTGGGTAGTGGGTCGGGTCGGGTTCAGATCCGACCCGATCCAATAGGATTAGTTTGGGTTGGGTTGGGTTGGTTCGGGATTAAACCTGTTTGGTTCAGGTTAGTTTATTCAGGTTTATTTAAAAATATTGTTTTTAGGTCTTTAAAACTAGTTTTTTGGTCCAATAAATTCTAGAAAAATTACACTATGTATAATTATTTATTTTACACCCAAAAATATTATTTTCATAATATTTTAATATTTAATAAAATCACAAAAAATATTTAATACCAGAAAATATTTATTTTAATTATTTAAAATCTCAGAAAAATCCTAAAAATTTGTTTTTAAAAAACTAAAAAAAATTGGGTGTTTACAATTTACCCCCCTTAAGAGGATTGCGTCCTCGCAATCAAGAAAGCATAGCTGGTCAGAAGAGATGATACGGTTACAAAAAAATTTTGAAGCACGACACAATCAAAGAATCATGATCAAGGAGAATTCGAAGGGTGAGGGTTAAACAAAACACATAGGGAAGGAATAAAGTATTTCCCTAGACAATGAAAGTTAAGTAATTTAAGAGTAAAGAAATCTGGTTAGAGCAAGAAAAACTACAGCTTAGGAAAACTAGGTTATCAATTATTAACAAGTTCAAAATTACTAGGTTTAAGGCTAAGGTCATGAACTAACAGACACGTGCTAAAGCAATGCTAGGAATAGATAGCTATGATAAAAATTAAATCTTACGCATATTCGCTACTCCACGAGTCTGCTCGTCCTCCATGGTCATCGTAAAAGCTTGTCCGCGTCCTTGCGGCGGTGCCCTCTGCTGTTGCTGGGCCTGCCGGAAGAGTGCTGCTTGTGGTGCCAAGGGTGGCCTCGGCTAATATCCTCCCGGTGCTGGTAAGGCTTCTCGGTTAATCATCGGTATTTCTTCTTGATGCGTTGTGCAATCTCTGACTAAATATTGGCTGGATCCGTAAATCAAGCACATTCCCAACTTACGTCTGCACTCCCTCTCAATATGGCCTACCTTGCCAAAGTAGTGACAAGTAGGAAGGAATGAGGCTCTTGGTGCTGGTCTCGGTGGTGGATTTATCTGTTGTCGCTTTGCAGACTCCTCTTGTGATGCTCTGGTTGGTGCTGATATGAACAGTCGTTTTAGTCTGGACTCTCTCCTGGCAATGCGCTCCATGCGTCGGGCTGCAGCAAGAACGTCCGAGTATGAAGTAGGTACAACGGATCCGATCAATCTCTGTAGCTCAAAGTTTAGTCCGTCGAAGAACTTCTCAGCCTTCTCTTCTTCTGTCGGGATCAAGGTAGGGACGAAGCGACTCAGATTAATGAACTCCGCATTGTATTCTTCCACTGTCATATTGTCTTGAGTGAGGCGATTGAACTTGTCCTGAAGTTCTGATCGAGCAATAGATAGAATTTACATCTCCTGAAAGAGCCTAGAGAATTCTTCCCAAGTGACTCGGTCTGGTCCGAACCGTGTCTCCTCAGTTAACCACCAGTGATGTGCATTGCCCGTCAACTGCATCCGTATGGCAGTCATCCAATGTTCTCTTGGAAGATCAGCTGCTTCTAATTGATGTTGAGTGTTTGTGAGCCACTCATAAACTTCAGTGGGCTCCTCATTGCCTGAAAAGGTGCGGGGCTTCAGCTGGCAGAAATCAGTGATAGATCCCATTGATGGTCGTCGAGCTGGTAGGTTCGCCTGCTTCAGTGCGGTCATTATACTGTTTCGCAAATTATCTGCCTCGTGACGCTGAGCCTCTCGTTGAATCTGCTGTTGAGCTTGCATCATTGCGTAGATCATTTAAAATATCTGATGTTCGTCCATAGCCTGCCCTT
Source organism: Iris macrosiphon (assembly GCA_036927795.1). Lineage (NCBI taxonomy): Eukaryota > Viridiplantae > Streptophyta > Magnoliopsida > Asparagales > Iridaceae > Iris > Iris macrosiphon. The sequence continues at coordinate 57,743,696 of JAYESA010000020.1, forward strand.
GTGGGAATACAGGCATTGGTGAAGAAAACTGTGGCGGAGGTGGAATATCATCTCGCCGAAATCTAGAAGCATGTTGATTTGCTTGACTATTTCGGTGAGTGGAGGGATCTCCACTTAATGGCGTTACTTCATCTTCTCCGTAGGTGGCTACAGCACCTTGTGGTATTCTTGCAGGAGTTTCGTCGTTTGCTCGTGGTTCCATTACTCTGCATTCAAAATAAACTATAAGACGCGCACAGAGCAATCAAGGTAGGATGCAAGTCAAGAAATTTGAATCCGATAGAGATCAAGAATAATTCAATCAAGTAGATGAGATCCTATAACTTATCATATCCTTGTCGCAGGCTTGCTCGGTCCCTTAGTTGAAACCAAAGCAATTTAGTCGTTGACCGGCATAGGCCACCACAAAAACTATGTCACGACCGTCCCAAAATATCGAGGGACTAGACACGTGGCAATGGCCAGCAGCACACACCGATGGGCAAATCCAATTTAATCGACCCATCAGGGTGTACTTAAGCTGTAAAACAACAGTAAAGGTCTATGATACTAATCTCATCCACAAAAATGAATACAATCAATATAAAATATAAATTAACATCAAGTCTCAATAAAATATATCTCGGGGAATAACCCGATAATAAGTCTGATACAGCAGTCAATAGACAAGAAATAAAGAGTATAACAACAGCAAAGACTGAGTATAGATAAAGCAGATACTCAGAAGAAATCCTCGGCGATCACCTCATCCACGGGTTTTGGTACTGCTCCAATGTCTGCTCATGTCCCGTACACTTCGGGGTAGATCTCCTCTGCTAAACCTGGGGACATAATCCGGATTCCGGGTCCTCAAGGGACATAGCAAGGTACAAGAATAACTCAAGCCAAAATAGATGCAATGCAATAATAAATGAATCAATAGGGTAAACTATGTAACCAACTAAGTGATATGCAAGTTGAGAGCATCACTAGAACTCAGGCTGAGACCACTACAAGCTCTGTGTCGGGAAGTCGGTAGCAATGATATCACTAGTAGATTGCCTAGATCTGATGTAGAGTCTAGAGCCTCACAATAATAAATATATATATATAATCAGCCTGTAGCCTGTTTGTCTCTTCCCATCCAATGTAATCATACTCTCATATCCATGACATGCAAGATCATATCTAATGCAGCAAGTCATAATGATATCAATAAATATGTATAAAGTATATGTCATGAATCTTGTATCCTATACAGAATCACCATGAATATCTCAGGAAGATTCTGTCTCATGAACAGTGTCAAGTGTCATATGGTATGACGTACTTGATAATGCAAGCACAAAAATGTATAGGGTTGCTATATCAATCTCTAGTGACGTTACACGACTCCGGGTACGGCATCGACACCCGAATATTATTCGAACATTAAGCAGTGTCACACGGTCCTAGGTTGAACCGATATATCATGTAAATAATTCAAGGAAATAATATAATACAATTGCTGCAAGTATGGCAAGGTACACTTGCCTGGGGTTTGGTTTCCAACTGCTGCTCTTGTATCAGCGGGATCTGCAGGTACTCCTCTGGTTGCTGAAATAATCATTACCATCATGCTCAAAAAATATCAAATAGCTAGAATTGCCTGTCCATAAGTCCAATTTGGACACATGGGCAAAATTGACAGTTTCTAGTCAAAGTGGGGTCTACATGTGGCCCACTTCGCACCGAGAAACGTGCCAGAGATAAAGTTCTCCAAAATTTTCAAACTTAGTGTCTACAAGTCTCGAACGATGATACGAATCCAACGGAATATCCAGAACTGGATTCCGATGAGCCGATCATAAAATCTCCCATCAAGTGGAGCCGTGGGGCCTACGATACGGAATTTTGTCAACGTTCTCAGAATCGAACCAAACTTGGGTCACAGGACCAGCATATTTTTACGAGTCTGATAGCACAAGTTTCGTTTCAAAATGACAAGCATACACAAAGTTACAACGAGTTTCAGAACAGGGCCGATACGGGGTGTTGTCAACGGATACACGTTGATTCCGGTGTGCACGCACATCCAAATCAACTTCTGCGAAATCCTACACATCCGTATTGACGATGTGTACCTTTCGGTGAAGTTTGCATACGACCAAGTCGTCTCGTTTAGCGGGGCGAACCCAGTTCCAAAAAAATCAAGGTTTTAAAAGACCAAGTTTTTGGTCAATTTTCACCCGAGAATAAAATACAATCTATAACACGATAAATTGAACTAATACAGGGTTTTAAAACTAGGTTATATAGTCTAAATTACTGTTCAAGTAAATTTTAGAAATATTACACAGGTTGGTCGCAAAACGGTCATGAACCGGGGAGTTCGGGACCAATTTCTGATTTTCAAAAATAAGAAGTTTTTTCCTATTTTTGCGTCGCATTTTGTGACCTACACAGGACGCGATATCCCAGTCTAATTGTACCAGGTTCAAGAGGGTCACTTGGTCTACGCGTACGATTCGAAAGAATGAGATACGAATCTCCGGACAGGAAGTTACGCGCGTGGGAAGACGGTTACCTCGATGCTGACGTTGGCGACAGGTTGACGTGGCGAGGCACGGCGGCGGGTTGCTGCTCGTCGGCGACGGAGCTACGGCTGTTGGGGCTACTCAGGGAGGGTGTTGGCGGCGTGGCTCAGCGGCGGGGGCTCGGGGTCCGTCGGCGTGTCGCCGGAAGGGAGAAGGAGATCGTGGCGGTGCTGGTGATTGTGATGGTGATGATTGGCGGAGGAGAGTGGTGGTGATGGGTGATGGGGGCGACCGGAGGAGAGTGGTGGTGGAGGCGGTGACAATCGGGGTTCGTCGGGGTCAGGGTGTCGAGGTCACAGCGGAGTCGCCGGGGAAGAGGAGGCGGCCGGAGGAGGTTGGTGAGGGCGGTGATGGTGGTGTCGGGTTTATATAGGGCACGGCAGGGACCGGAGGGGTCGGTCAGTGGGGAAATGAGCGGCTGGGAGGCGGAGTGTTTCGTCGGTTAGGCGGCCGGTGAACGGCCGCGGGGATCGCGACAGCAGAGAGAAAAAACGGCCGCGGCGGAGGGGAATCGGCAGGGACGAGGGTTTTCAGTTACTGTAGCATAGTTCGGGTCGGGTTTTTGGTAGTGGGTCGGGTCGGGTTCAGATCCGACCCGATCCAATAGGATTGGTTTGGGTTGGGTTGGTTCAGGATTAAACCACTTTGGTTCATGTTGGTTTATTTAAAAATATTATTTTTAGGTCTTTAAAACTATATATAATTATTTATTTTACACCCAAAAATATTATTTTTATAATTAACATTTAATAAAATCACAAAAATTATTTAAAACCAGAAAATATTTATTTTAATTATTTAAAATCTCAGAAAAATCTCGAAAATTTATTTTTAAAAAACTGAAAAAATTTGGGTGTTTACAAAGTAACTGTATCAGTAGGTGTAAACTAGAATACAGATATAAACAACTATTAATTGCCTTGAAATATCAGTTATTATATGATCGGCTTGGGACGTATCGGGTTCTACTATATATTATTGGGTATACACAAGTACAGTAAGGGATCAGGTCTATCAAGTTTGATTGACTATGCACAAGTACAGGTAAGGGGATCAGGCCAATCATATACGGGGAGCTATGCACAAGTAATAAGATCATGCTACATCCTCGTGTAGTGAGGGCGAGCTATGCACAAGTAGGTGGTGTATGATCACATAATCAACTAATACTTCCCCATCCCCGGCCAGTACAATGGATCCAATTACGACTACTCATGACTGGTATATATGATACTAACCCGTGTATTCACTGTGTCGGAAAATCAAGCATAACACTATAACTAGAATCATACTAATGATCAAATAAGAAAATTGTCAAAGAGTGTACTCGCTTGTGGTTCTGAGCAAAGTGTGAGGATCGGGATCCAAAATAAAGTCACAAAACCGAAATATCAAATATTAATGTTAATTGGGTAAAATAAAGGATGAACATGATTAACTACCAACAATGATGTTTCTATGCCACTTCTAATTCTATACTAGGCTAAGTAGGGCAATCTAGGTCAAACTATTTAAATTCTATATCATACTAAGGTATCTAGTCTAATTATTCAATATCCAATAATACTAGTTAATACTTTAGGGACTAGCTATCCCTAATACTAGTTAATATTAGACACTACTCATATAATACCTTAATTAAATAACTATACCCTACCTACTACCTTGGGTGTAATTTAACTGATACTATACATAGGGCTGACCAAGCTTCCCAACTAGAATTTCAAAGCCCCTCCCCCTGATTTCTGATACTTCAAGTATCAGTATAACCTTCAGTTCAAACTAATACTTCAAAACCTCTAAGCCTATCCTCACCTACTATATACTGGCATAGACACTATTCCATGGAAGCACCCACCATAACCTCACATGAAAATACATCAACATTCCATGTGCACCTTCTACTGCCACTTACCTGAATTCTCTATTGTCATTAATTGATTCACTAATTCAACATCTAACTTGAAGTGCTAGTAGCAAGTTACTACTACTGGTATTACTCGAACACCCCTCCTTACCAATCCTACTACCCGAGCTAAACTGAAGCTACTCTGTCTAGGCAGTGCCTGACTAAAACCTTAATGTGCATTGTCAATCGATGCACAAGCAATACATTTAAAATGCATCTACCCGAGCCCAACTCCCTAGAGTGAATCTGAACACTCTCCCCTTCACTTCACTTGCCTGCACATACCTAGATAACATTGCTCGAGTGCCTATCTATGCTTACTGCACACAGTTACCTGACTCTAATAAGGTAAAAGTCCTCATCTAATATAGGTAAACACTCATCCTAGGATACTAGTGTATCATTAATGCATGCTCAAACTCACAAATTCAGTAGTGCCTAATGCTCTGCTCCATGCATACTACCCACCACTGAACCCCAAATTTCCCACTGATACATCACTACCTGACTCACTCTTTCAGTGCACAAGGATGCACTGCACTCCCCATGACTGGACACGAGCCACAAAGTTACCAAGCTCAGACACACAGGTGCACATGTGTTCAAGCATGTATCAATCATTCCCTCCCTCCCCTAACTTGCACTTTGCTGTGCATACCAAATATGAAAACTAAACTGAACATTGTTCAGTCTCCTAACACCACAACTATACAACCACCCAAGCTTGCCATATCTCATAACATGATTCCTATGCTTGACACTCAATCTATCCTAATATTATATATACTAACACATCCATATATATATATATATATAAACAACTCTAACACCACTATATGTAGCATATAATTATCACATTCAATCTACCTATTCTAAGGGTCATTGTAACAAATACTAGAGGGACAACTCATAATACACCATCCACTAATGTGTTAAAACCAATAATACCCAATTATAATTAAAGACAAGCCAAATATAATTATATACAGCTATTATAACTTGTTAGAATAGAAATTAGGGTGAAATATACTAATATGAACAAAATTCACAAATTAGAGCTCCGTATCACACCGTATCACGATACGGCCTAACCGTATCATGATACGGCCTACCGTATTCAATTGTGGACATGTATCTACCCCTACATTACCAATCTAACCCTAATTTGGTCTACCAAAACTAATGACCAACACTTGGTGTCCCATTCTCGGATTTTCTCTAAAATGGACACCAAACTCAATGTAGAATTCATAAATATAGTCATTAGGAGTTCAAACTCCTTCCTATGGGTAGCCCTAATGCATGGGTACATTCTAAATGCTCTAAATCACCAAAAAAACTAATTAGTGAAAGAATTTCAGAATTTACCTATTGGAAGATGGTTTCCCAATGAACAAGCCAATAGGACACGATGTGGACACAAGCTGTCACGACCCGCACCCTGGATTTGGGCATGAGTCATGGGTACGTCCAGCCTATGCCGCAGTGTTAGTGGTAGAACGCTGTACAATAAGCCACAAGTAATCTATAACTCACAACATATATACATCTCTACACTATACTCAATCATATGCACTAGTTTAATGAATACACCAATAAAATAATAAAATAATAGTCTTGATGCGGTTCCAAGGAATCTCCCTAAAAACTAAATATCTAAAGTACAATGTTCAAAATACTTTAGAAAAACTATCGAAGAATAATCCGGTCTAAAATAACTAACAAAATCAACTACTACTAAACTCTCCATTGCAGTCGGTATCTGAGCTGCTAACTCTCCCTGATCCTCCGGAAGGGCAAGATCGGGCTCTATTATGTCGCTAGCATACGGTCCATAATGTGTAAGAATTTTATCCTTATTATAGTCACCTAAAATATGGTTATCCAGTCAGAAAAGGAACGAGTACATCACAGTGAAAACAGTTCCAACACATGGTAGAAGCTATAAGACAAGAAATAGCAATGAATATATGACAGCAACAAAATCGAAACCATAATAAGGCAACTAGAATAAATAAATGCTAAAGTCCTGTCATGGAAATATATAGTACAATATCTCCAAGCAACAAAGGAAATAACTGCAATATATAGAAGAACAAATAGGAATAACTACTCTATGTGATTTAAAATACCTTGTTGACATGTGAACGGCTAAGGGATAAAATTTGACAAATCACACGTGTCGTGTATAGATGCTATTATTCTAGTAGGACCATGGGATGGAAAGGGTAGTTCACACGTCCACTAAGTATTTTCTCTCCCCACGAGTACAACATGGATTCCGAACCAGTCACGAAGAAATAATAATAATCCAAAACAGTCACGTATCTCATAATAAGAATCCATCATACTCATCCGTATAGCAAGTGTCAAGAATCAAATAATCAATACTAAGCAAGCATTATAGAGACTATCAAGCACTAAAAGTAATCACGAAAATATACTCGCCTATGGTCCTTAGCTAGTATGAGTCAGAATCCAAGTCACAGTCCAAATAGCCTATGTAGTACAAATTTATTATATCAAAAGATAAGTTATTTTAATTTATTTAATTATAGAATAATTACTCTAAAATCTTATTTTAATCTTATTATTCTTATTTTTAGGTTAATTTCAAAATTTTGTCCATAGAAACTAAATTTTATCAACTCGAGACTCATGGCACGCAAATCGAGGCGATCTGTTGACCAAAAAGTCAACCGATACAAACTCAACTTTCATGCATGGTTTTCAGTATATTTTAGCATCATAAACATACTAGAATTTATGGCTCATCCGGATTCAAATTCGTTTGGAAATTATTGTACATACAAAATCGCATTGTGTAACGGTAGTTGATTGTTAACCTAGAAGTTCTATAGAATTAACAGTACCTAAATATTTTGTATTAAATCTTGGGAAAAACATATGTCAATGATCTCGACATTATCTTTCCGAAACTTCAAACGGTTAATGATTCTGATTCATGGTTCTCCTGAAATTGCAAAAATACCGAGACGCATCTATTTTTGGACATACTGTGCTCTACGAATTTTCTAGAATTTAATATTAAGAATTTCGAGAAACAATTTATATATTCAGAAAACTAACCTCAATACGGTTCTAACACAAGAAATTGGGCCATATTTGAAGTCCGGAGCTATGAGTAATGGCTTCTGGAAGATGAAAGAAACCATAGATGACAATTCTCCAAAATCGGCTTAAAGAAAAACCCTAGAAATTATACTTAATACTAAATATATAGAGGAGAGAGAAATTGTAGTAGCTCGGAGTGTGCCACATGGTAGCCATCCACTGCTACCCGCTTGGATCGAATGGCCAGGGTTCAACCCAGCTTGGCTCGGCTGGTCCGAGTCGGATTAAGACTCGGCTCGACTCGAGGTCGGACGGTGACCCGGCTCGACTCACACTCGCCCCCTCTCACTGACCGTTGGGCCCCGCTGTCTGGGCCGCATTGGATGACACGCCTGCCAGGCTGGATGCTGACTGGGCAGGTTGGATTTTATTAGGGTTTTCTTTTTCTGTAAATTAGTTTTTAATTCAGTTTTGCATAATTAATTCAAAATAAATGCTAAAAATAATCATAAAATTCCCAGAAAATTAATGCACATGCGCACCGATCCATCCTTCTTTGGTACAAATAATACCGGGGCTCCCCATGGTGAAAAACTCGATCTGATAAACCCCTTATCCTGCAATTTGTCCACCTGCTTCTTTAGCTCGGCCAGCTCGCTGTTGTTTACTATATAGACTGTTTGATAATAAACGAAAAAAATTGAAACTAGGTTTATACGAAACTCTTTCTTTGGTTTACAAACAAGAAAAAGAAGTACAATTAATCATATACGAGGATGTTAAGTACAAAAATTTGATTCTGGGAAAATATTGCTATAGGAGTCTGATCTGCGATCGATCACTTTGTCCCTTGGACCACACGATGACGAAGAAGTGTTGTAGAAGACGAAAAAAAAACTTCAAAGACTACAGGAAAAGTTGAACTCTCGTTGCCAAAGCTCTCTATGGATGATTTCTTGACCTTGACCTCTGTTATTCTCCCCACCTTTCTCCACCTTTGACCTCCGTGGCCGGAGGTCTCTATTTATAGAGTTCAGCTACAGTTGGCGTAGAAACCGAACAGCGGAGAGAGTTGCACCTTTTACACGACGGTTATAATAACTGCTACCCACGTATGAACGATCTCCTGAATTGGCATGTGACGCATGTCCCATTATGAGATAATACGTATAATCGCTTATAGAAGATCACGACATACAAGCCACGTAGATAACTGCCCCTTGCGTAGAGATGGTTGTCATAAAAGCCAAATAACTGTCTCGTTGGCATAAAAGCCAAATAGTTGTTCTGATAGCGTAAAAGCCAAGTAGGTGTAGAAGCCGAATAGTTGTCAAGTTGGCGTAGAAGCCAAGTAGCTGTCATGTTGGCGTAGAAGCCAAGTAGCTGTCATGTTGGCGTAGAAACCAAATAGCTGTCATGTCGGCGTAGAAGCCAAATTCTGCGTAAAGCTTGATGCTGCATGGATAGGTAACCAGTGTAAAGATAGCCAGTTATTCCTCCTTGACTGAGGTCTTGAGCGTATTCTGGGCCACATAGCCTTATCATGCACCTTTGCAAATATAGCCTGAGTTGACGTATTTCGAGGAGATAGCGTACGGCGTACTCCTATAGTTGAAAATAACCTGGTTGGCGTAATGTGCGGGGATGGTGATGTGGACATATTAGCCCTAATTATAACTCACCCAGTCATTAAAAGTAGAACCAAATCTCATGCATTAAATGCAGAGATCTGCCCCCATCTCGCGCATTAATTGCAGAGACGTGCCTCGAGTTCTGTACGAAGAACAACTTTTGACGTGGCTGTTGGTTTCGTCTCATCCTGAGCGTAAAGCTCATGTCTGCCTGTGTAGAATAGGCAATATTCCTTAAATGCGTAAACAATGTCTTATATCAAGAGTTATGTCACTAAACGACAGTCTGGGGCTCTGTGCAGAATCATTATTACAGCCGTCCTCTCGATCATCGTGCAGTACTCTTTGTCAGGAGTCAGGTTCACTGCTTCAACTGACAGGTTTATTCGAGGAATACGAAGAGTTCCTCGTACAACTTCCCGCTGTATTAAAAATAGACATATTTTACGCCAAAGTGGCGATGTAGCAACCTTTTTACTCCGAAGCAGTCTGGAAATACTGTATTATGCAGGTTGTTCTGGAGCTATATTTTATGCCGAATAGCGTTGAAGCTCTGCTGTACGCCAATGGCTCTGAAGTCATATTTTACGCCACCCAGTGCTGGAGCTCTATTTTACGCGGGCTTCCTGCATGTTGAGGGTTTTACGCGTATGATTCCCTAGCGTATTTTTTATGCTTCTACAAGACTCCCTTCAAAGTTTTCAAATTTTTCGTAAATTGAAACACTTTGAATGAACCATGAAACGGTCAAGTTTGACTCGTTCCGCGAGGCTGATTTATTGGGATTTGGTGTGTCCTCCTCTGCCTATATAAAGGCGAATGAGTTAACCTATTTTTTCCATACTTCCTTCACCACAAAGAGAGATGTTTGTCGAGCTTCGTCGGTTTGACTTGAGGAAGAAGAAGATTATGTTCTTCCAGTATGTAAGGAGCCGTAAAAAGAGGCATCTTTGAGCAAATATCCTCTGCAATAATGGATCATGGAAGGATATCATAGCTTCCTTTGCTCAGGATAATCAGCAATTTCATATGGCGATTCGTCCAGGAGAGAGGAAGGGTCATATTGGACCACACAGCTTGCAAGCTGTATTTTCTCCCATTATGGCGCTGGACGATGGTAGGCAGTCTGGCCCTGTCTTCCAGTATTGTGTTGGGTCTGAACCCCTAACACAATTTCTAGGATATGCCTGCCATGGCGTATGGAGGGTGGGCTTACGTAATTGATACATAGCCAATTCTGTATCCTCCCGCCCTTAATCATTTTCTTGTTAATCGGCTGCGGAAGCCGATTAACTGCTATAGAAGACAAAAAAAGAGATCTCTACCAATATGAGAACCTGGCACAGTAGATTCTTGGTGTGATCTTAAAGGAAAATGAGAAATCCTTTGTAGAAAAAGGATTTCCATTATATGTAATCATGAAGATAAAAAATCCTTTGTAAACTGGATTTCCATCATATGTAATCATGATTAATACAATTGTCTTCTTTTACGTATCTGATAATTTGCCATATTTGCTGTGAGGAAGTCTGAATAGTGTGCAGCTTCGGCACGTCTGAATAATTTTATGCCGACTCCGATAAAAGAGTATATGATCTCGTCTCATCTTTTACGCGTAACAGAAGACGTGTAGAAAGCTCCTTAGCATTTAAGTTGAAGATCCAAGCTGTCATGCTGTTTTGGACGAGGAGTCGCATAGAATTTTTGAACTTTCACTTCTCTGATACGAAGAATTCTTGTTCAGACCATCATCTTCAAGAATAATTTCCCGAAAAACCCTTAAGAAATGCGGGAAATTTCTGTCGACCAAGCCATACTTGAACTTTTGTAAAATATTCTCACTGAACTTTGAATGAACTTCCAAATGGCCCAAGAAGAAGAGTCATCTTCAACGCTAAACTCTGTGTGTTTCAGGCACTTGGAATATTTTGTAGCCAAAAAGGAGCATCTTCTGCGTAAACCCTTATAATTGGCCGTCTGTAACTTTCGAGCGTAGAATCGTAGATTTATAGCCTTTGAGCGTAAAAAGCTTCCGAGCGTGAAATTATAGATTTGTAGCCTCTGAGCGTAAAACTGTTGGTTTATAGCCTCTCAAGCGTAAAAGCTCTTGAGCGTAAAAGCATCTGGGCGTAAAACCGTAGATTTGTAGCCTCTGAGCGTAAACCCGTAGATTTGAAGCCTCTCGAGCGTAAAAGCTCCTTAGCATAAAATCATAGATCTACTCTGCGCATAAAATCTAGATCCACTGATTGTCCATCTTCCCTAAATGATAGGCTGACGTGGTCCCAAATCATAACCGAATATTAAATATCGGATTTGGTTAGGGATTCGAAGAGTTATTCGAACTCTATAAATAGCCCAAGGTCCAGAGAGAGAAAACTTTTATCTGTCTTCACAAACCCTTGCTTTTCAAGAACCCTTCTTCTTCGTCTCTTTCTTGAGAACTCAGAATCGCCATGGCACCTAAACAGGCTTCCACTGCTAAGGGAAAGAAGGTCACTTCCTCTTCTCGCTCCACTGCTCAAGCACGAGCAACTCCCATTAGGCTGAACTAGCCTCGATCGGAACGCAGCGCTCCACCGTCGAGCTGTGCTCCGGACATTACAGGTAAAGACTTCGAAAGGAAAAATTCTTCGTACACGTTGTACGTGCACGCGCAAGGTCATCTTTTGTGCTGAGAGCCTCTTCGAGGAGGAGGATGTACGGAGATATTTTATTGTTACGCGCACATTCCTAATGTGTCGGCGTAAAAACTCCATATTTTTGCAGTCTGGCGTAAAAACTCAGACTGTCGAAATTTGGCGTATACTGCAAACTTTGAATTTTACATACTGAATATGAATTCCGGCGTAAAAATCAAAATTTTGTCAATCTGGCATAAAAGCTCAGACTGTTAGATTTTGGTGTCTACTGCCAACCTTGAATTTTATGCCTCGGAAATAAGTTCCAGCGTAAGACTCAAATTTTTGCAGTCTTGGCGTAAAAGCTCAGACTGATAATCTTTGGCGCAAAAGGCAAGAGTGTATCATCTAGTGTAGAAATTGACTTATTCTCTTGCATTTTGTAATGGACTTGCAGATCCCTCTTTTGGCTGAGGTGATGGGCTCTGCTGCCGGGATGCTGAACTCGAACTATTTGGAGGACTTGTCCCATTGACTTTCCCCATTTCTGGAGCCAATTATCCTGAAGAAAGGGGAACCCTGATCTCGTCCCAAGGAGAACGCATGTTATTGAGTATGATCAGTGGGGAGCCCCTGACATACATAGACGGGACGGAGTATAAGAAACCAGGCTTCTTGTTCGGGAATGTTATCGACAAACAGTCCCAGACTAAACCCAAGAAGGAGGATTGGGTATTTACTGCTGAGGGCACGGTCATGTATCTGTCCAGGATGCCCAGGGATTATCCTATCTCTGCGTTCTTTAACGCCACATATCCTAGGAATATGACATGGACCCTGACTCCCGATCTTCACGGCCGACCGGGGAAAATCTTATACAACAAGGAATACGACGAGGGGGGCTATATGAGCCGTCCCTCGGGCCCTGTTATGCCCTTTAGGGGATTACTGCCGGGTAGTGTCCCGAGTGAGGATACTTCGCTGATCTAGCCGGTCCAAATATCGACCTTCTGTAATGACTTGATGGGACAGGGAGGAATGTACCCCAGGGTCAACCCTCGGACCAGTGGATGGCTTAGCCCGGGGAATCTTCGATGGGCCAGTTTGACTGCCTGGGCCCTGAATCACTTCCAGACGGAGCTGAAAAGTATTGGCTTGTTCACGGCTGTGAACGCCACAAGTATTGGGCTGCCTGTCAACCCCAACTTGTTCTTAGCCTTGATGGAGCGATACAACTCGCTCATTGGGACTTTTGCCACTCCACTGGGTGAGTTGGGCTTAGCCCTTCATGAGATGGCAGAGATTTCAAAGCTGCCAATGGGGGACGCTTCTTATGAAGAGTACGTCCCTACAAACAGGGAGTTGAGGGATACAAAACCTCGGGCAGTGACAGTATATCAGGAGCTGATGTGCCACTATCTTGCTTGCACCACTTTCTACAAGGAGCCCTCTAATTTGGCTCACATCAACAAGTGGGCAACCTATCTCTTCTTCCACCAGGCCAAAAATGTTAAGCCGGACAAGGTGGTAGATAGCCGAGATAGGCCCTTGAACCTCCTGAACATGCTCAATGCTAACACGGTCGATGACCTTATTGAAGACGCAGGGGCTTCAGATCATATTTTTGACGAGGAGATAGGGGGTTACCCTGCAGGCACAAAAGCCTTCAGTTATATGAGGCATTGTCGTAAGCCTCTGTCAATGGAAGCTCAATTGGCTGGCTTCCTCTCCATCTGGCTTCGTCGCTGGGTAGTGCCTGGCATCGCGTCTGCAGATCGCATCCATCGCAATACCTTATGGCCTACAGTGCGTTTGGTGTTCGGAGCAAGACTGGGCCTGCTTCCTGCTATGGTATATAGAATACAAGCAGGCCTGAGGGCCCTTACTGATGGGCTGCTCGCAGATGAGACGCAGCGTAAAGGATTTCTCCGAGTGGAATTACCATTCATATACCTGATGGGATGGTTAATTCTTCACAACATCAGGGTGATGTCTCCCGGTCCTGCCAGCGGTTCAGGAAATAACTTCTTGTTGAATAACAAGAATTCCTTTTGGAACGTGGTGACCGTCATAGATTGCCGACGGGCGTTAAATGTTGCCCACAGCTGGAAACTCTTCTGTATCGTCTCCCCTGTACACATCAATCAACAGGGGAAGAAACTTAAGGATGGGGGCCATAGGAGGACCATTCTTTCTCATGAAGCCTTCTACTGGTTGGTCTGCATTAGACCTTCCCATTTGTTGTACAGAAGCGATGACCACTGCTACCTGGAGCCTTATTTGCCCAGTCAGTTCGCCAGGAAGTTTGGGTACGACCAGTTGCATGTGGGGAATGCCATTACCAGCTTCAAGTCCAAAGGTGGACTTATTGATGGAGCCAGAGGATGGCGGTACTTCATCACGGGCTGTACTGGTGCAACTTTTGCTGTGCCCGCGACTTCTCTCTCTATGGAGTTGCACATCCTTCACTCGTAAGCACAGTTCTATGCGTCCATCAATAGCTTCCATCGCAATTTTGATATACATGGAAGTTTTAGGATGCCCTTCCATAGGACTAGTGGAAGGGAGGAGATTCCGTCTGTTTCCTCGGATGAGACTGAAGACACCACCGGGGCAGACGAGTTCTTGTTAATAATACCGAGAGGCGTAATAGCTCCGCCGGCAGAGCCTCTCGTTATCCCCCAGAAACGGAAGGCTTCGACTCTGAAAGAGCCTTCCCCCTGCAAGAAGAAGACTGCCAGAGGTCCGAAAAGGGCTTCCACCAGGGGGGCTTCTAGGAGCGAGCCTGTCATTTCCCCTATTGGGGATGATTCTTTGATCAGAGGTCCTTCGCCTTTTAGAGAGGGAACCTCCATAATTTCGGCTGACAATGCCGGAGATTCTTTGCTCGAGATCGCTGCTGCTACTACTGCTTCTGGTAGTGCTACGAGATCGCCTCCGAGGCCGAGCATATTAAGGATACCTTTATCCAGACAAATAATGGGAGTAACCCCTACTTCGTCTGTAAGTATTTCCAGCGAGATTCCACCCAATGAGCCTCGAGTGGATCTTGGTGAAGACTGGGAAGACTACCCGCCAGTGTCAGTTGGTGCACCCTCTTCTCCAGGTATGACAGCTTGTCTAGCCTCATTAAGAGATGATTTAGCTATTCAGGCTGCGGATGCGACATATATACCATCGACCATGGGTAAATGTTGTCTTTACACCTCTTTTAGAAAAATTAACATCAAATTGATATTAACTTTCTCTTGTCTTCTTTTCAGGTGAAGACATCTCAGGGGAGGGCGGAGTTGACGCAACCTTTGACTTTGTTGCGGATCCTGCCGATGAAACGGCAGTGTTTGATACCGAAGGGGCATGCTTTGAAGCTGCCGATCCTTCGTCTGCAATGTTTTCGGGTGTCGTCTCGCCCATAGCAGTTCAGATATCTTCAGAGGAGGATGAGCCCATCATCGCGACTGTGCCTCCTTCGTTGAGTACGCCAGCAACTTCAACCGTTGCTGGTGTTCGTTCTTTTGTAGCGCCATCTGTAGAGGCAACGGTCGTGGCAACATCCTCCGCGGTCATTCCTGGAAGGAGATTTCCTGGTATCGCAGCCACTCCTAGTGTGCATCCGGTCTTTGATATGCTGATTGAACAATATACCAGCCTATTCTACCACAGTTTGAAGGAGTTGATTTCCATGGTGCTGGAGAAGAACCTGAGCTTTGATAATCTGCTGACGTCCTCCCAGGTTGCGATAGCGCCGATCAGAAATTTCAATAACGCTGGACGAGATAATGCGCTAGAGCAAATAGTTAATGGTTTAGAACAAGCCATTAATGAATATTTGCAACTATCTCGAGGCAACGTCGATGATATGATTCAGGCCGAGTATGACTCCTTGACTACGAAGCTTGTTGAACAGATGGAATGCTTAAACAAATCCATCTAGACACAGCAGCAGGAGATGGATACAGAGTAGGTCGTCTTGGAGGAGGTTATTCCTTATCTAACGAAGTGCGAGGCCGAACATGCGGGAAATGAAGCGAGGGTCCGCAAATTGGAAGCTAAACTCGCTCGGGCAAAGGAGTAGGCTCTCCAGTCATTGGCACTTCGAGATGTATTGAAGGGCCGAATGGATACAGCTCAGCGAAACTTGGCACGTGCGGGCGACATCCGTGCCGATTTTGTTCATCTTCGGTCCAAACTATCCCTCCTGAGCGATAATAAGGTACGACTAGAGCGGGCTCGCGCTGTCACACCCCAATCTCCCGCAAGCTCAATAGTCCCCGCTGAACGTGAAATCACCACGTTGCAGCTCTCCCGCGGGACAATCGTTCTAATCGGGATATGATGCCGTACGAGCCTGGAGTTACGCTCGTACAAGGCGATGTTATCAAACACCAAATGTTATCATTGAATCAACCAAGTTGCAGCGGAAGTCAAGTATTGTGTACCAAGCACACATCAGAGTAATACGTAGCGAAGCTCATGATAGGGTCCAAATAAAATGCCCTGAGGCAATGCCACAAAGGCGATGCCATGAAGACGATGAAATGCTCTTGCTCTTTTCTCTAGCCCAAAAAGGTACTTACAGTTCATACATCTTGTCCCGTATATCCAAGCAGCGCCACTACGCCTGTGTACCTGAAATATTGCCCACAAACGTGGGTCAGTACACAACCGTACTGGTGAGCGGGGTAACCCACTCGTCTAAGCCGACACTAAGTAAAAATAGTGAATGCAACAGTTATATGGTGATCTTTCTAGTTGAATCCTAGATTCTTTTCATGGCATAGGGATGACATGTTAAGGAAAGCTGTAAAGCAGTTTAAGCATGCAAGCATTCAACTCAAACCAATCGACAAGCATTTATATATATCCGACCCGTCTAACTCAATGCCATCGCTTGCACGATAACATATCGAACCAACAGTCTCGCCTCAATATCCATCCTCAACCAAAGTTTATATCCCAATATCGAGTGCACACTCTTGCCGAGGCAAGGTGGCCGCGCCTACACGAAAGCCAAACCAACAAAAGAAAAGCAAGCCAACACTAATCTATATGAAGTCACTGGCAAAGCCATAAAGGACAAAATCCAAGCATTAACGGTGCACCCTATCAGCCCGGGTAGCAAGCCCCGCTGGAGGTCCCGCAATGCATCGTGACTAGCACGAATCAATATTTCCCTCCGGAACGATACGGTCCCAGTGCCCCGGGAAGCCATTTCGAGGAAATGTCAAACCCTGTGTACACAGGTTGTCCGTGACATGCAGAAAGTAGGTATGACGAGAGGATCGAATATTCTCGTCCCACCAAGCGATCCTAGACTCGTTCAACCGATATCCAACCGAAGCATCCATAACCATTCTTCCAACATATCCAACCAAGGAGTCCAAATCTCGACCTCAATATATATATCCCAAGGCACCAAAATACCCATATGCACAATCTCTCAAGTTGTGCCAAAGTTATGCCTACTTTTCACATTGCCGCTTCCCAACACAGTGTTTCACATTGGGTGCAACACCCCACACTCCGAATAAATACGTGGCACAATGCCCCAACAGTAGCACAATACTCTCGTCTATGCAGTTGTTTGGTTTTGAACCACAACTGCTCGCTTTGCAAGACAAAGCGACCCAGCGATACTCGTGCACGGATGCATGCTCGCTCGCCCGAATTCCCGATATTTCTATTGTATCATTCCAACTTGTATAATTCCAACAGTCCAAGTATAATCTCAATTATCTAACCGACTGCCTCAAATGTATAACCCAACTATCGTACCAACTATCCAACGCGTAAATCATTTCAAGCCACAATCCTACCAAGCCAACGACGTACACTCTATGCACACCTCAGTGTAGTGATTCTCAATATTTTAGCCCAAGTGTTCAAGCCTTTTACGTGTTTTCCATATTATTAGGCATGAAGGAGTAGAAGAAAAGGGAAAGAGCCCACTCACAATGTTTAATCCCGTTAAGCATCTTGTCCTGCTGATACGGCCAATCCCTTGAACCCGTGGTCCGATGCAAGCGCGATCTACTCAACTGGTATGACCGTACGAGCAGGCCGTGCTCCCCAAATTATCCGACCGATCGGATTAAGGAAGACGGCATTATCGCTTCATCTTGTAAATCTGAGGCAAATCTGTCCCTTCTAGTATTCGCAAGGATTTGATTCAAACGAGCCGTTGCTTTAACTTCACGAGCTAGTTTCACAGTCGTCAATTCATATGAATGATATTCCCTTCCAGGGCACGATGAGTCAGAGGCGATGCCACCGATAAAAATCTGCGACTCTGAATCTCATCAGTTGACTAGGCTACTTCTACCATCGCTTCAATCTTCCGGCTGCATCTTCAGCTGAAGACTATCCCAAGGGTCTCTCAAATCCA
The DNA here is from genome assembly GCA_036927795.1 of Iris macrosiphon. Lineage (NCBI taxonomy): Eukaryota > Viridiplantae > Streptophyta > Magnoliopsida > Asparagales > Iridaceae > Iris > Iris macrosiphon. Next base: position 57,761,872 of record JAYESA010000020.1, read on the forward strand.
ACACTCAGTTAATAAGCCAAATATCATTGCTCACATCTGCCCTCGATGCATTCCCAAATATGCCGCCTCAAGGGTCGTTCTATGGGTCTACCATATTCATATCCGATTCGACGGGCAAGGTCGCTTAGGGTCAGCTGTCCCGAAGCTACGCTCGATAATTGTAATCATCACGATGGACAGTTACTATAAACCATGCTACATCTCATCTGTAAATCCGAATCAAAATCCAACCATCCATCCGAGCGAACTCCCGAATCCGAGCAATGTGCTCGTTGAAACCGTCTACCATCAATCCGTCGTTCTGCCCTGAATCCATCAAATTTCCGAATTGCATATTCGATTCTCGCACTACAAATTGCAATTATTCTCAAAACCCAAGACTTGCTCCAATTCTTATCCATTTGCTGCGTTCCACAATGCACGTCCAACTTACTCGAGCAGCACAGTGATTTGTTCCGACGTTGCTCCCATATTTAGCTATTTTCAAAAGTCTATCCGCCACAATCTTGCCTTTCGTTGTTGCCACAACCCGTCCACGTCTTTCCGGAGAATCCGTCTACCATCGTTGCACCATCTTGCCCAAAATTCTATTTCCGCTAACCTGAGTCGACTTCTCGAGCAGCAATATCCAAAATCCTTCAAGTTTGTGTGAATCCATCTCATTGTCCCTCCAGACCAATATCGTATTTCTTTGCTCAACCAACAGCTCAAATATGTTGCCCAAAATCGTAGTTCGTGCTCGCTATCCTTCCGATAATCTCATCGCTTTGCTCAAGCGTAACCCAAATGTTCGTTCCAATTCCGTCCATCTCTTAAGCCCAATGATACTTCCATTTGCACGATTCCGTTCTTGAGTTCTCAAGTCTAATGTATCGAAGGATACCCGAGTCAAATTCTATTGCACTATATACCACTTGGAAATATAGTTGCCCTCGTGCGAAATCTGCGTCAACCAGCGTCTATCCCAAACCGACTATTCCGAGGTGATTCTGTCGAATCATAACTCAATATTCGCTTGCTCCATTTTCATTCCTTCCAACTCAGTCGATTTGCACCAACCGACTTGTATTCGTTATCCGAGTCCGTTCAGGCAATTCCTATAGATGTCCAACCAAAATATTTCTAATGCCTTGCTTAACACGTTTGATCCCATATACCACTTCGAATCAAGTCGCTACTCACATTACGTTTCCTTTTACGAATCCAAGATCCGTTCGAACCATCCCTTAGGTGTGATCATGCCTTTCCCAACTCGAGTTTGACACAAAACTCAGGCAATGCTTGAATTATCCAACTATTCCCATAAGTCCTGCGATGCGACTCGTGCTATGTTCCATTCTCGATGCTTCCAGTTATTCTCAAACCGATTGCTACTTTCGCTACACGAGCGACTCGTGCAACGATCTTTTCCAGGTATTCCGACCCAATACTCAATGGTTTCACACTTTTATTGTACGAGCAACTCGTACCAACTTATCCGTATATTCCCGAGCCAAACTCAAACATGCCCAACCGATGCGCCACAGCCGAAATTCCAACTTTTATCCAACACAATCGCTTGACGAGCAACTCGTACAAGGATCCATTCTCATCGAATGTTTCTACTCAAAATATGCCGCATAACCAAATCTCGTTAGCCAACCAACTGATCCATTGAGGCAATCAGAACTCCCGAACGATAAGCCAAGCCAACCCAACGAAAACCCACAACTTGCTGCACAAATGCAACAACGCCAACCAACTTGCTACACGAATGCAACAACGCCTAACGAGGCTAAGCGATCTAACGAAAAACCAACCAAGCAACACAACCGAGAATAAAATGCAGCCACAACCAGCAATAAATAGACTTATTGCATGAAACATCCGATGCGGCACCGAGTAGAGTCAAGAGCTAAACGACACGCGGAAGCTATTTAGAGTTTGTGATGAAGCGAAGGACCAAGTCCGAAGAAATGAACCGGGCGCTCTGGTACCAATCTGTCATACCCCAATCTCCCGCAAGCTCAATAGTCCCCGCTGAGCATGAAATCACCACGTTGCAGCTCTCCCGCGGGACAATCGTTCTAATCGGAACATGATGCCGTACGAGCCTGGAGTTGCGCTCGTACAAGGCGATGTTGTCAAACACCAAATGTTATCATTGAATCAACCAAGTTGCAGCTGAAGTCAAGTATTGTGTACCAAGCACACATCAGAGTAATACGCAGCGAAGCTCATGATAGGGTCCAAATAAAATGTCCCGAGGCAATGCCACAAAGGCGATGCCATGAAGACGATGAAATGCTCTTGCTCTTTTCTCTAGCCCACAAAGGTACTTACAGTTCATACATCTTGTCCCGTATATCCAAGCAGTGCCACTACGCCTGTGTACCTAAAATATTGCCCCCAAACGTGGGTCAGTACACAACCGTACTGGTGAGCGGGGTAACCCACTCGTCTAAGCTGACACTAAGTAAAAATAGTGAATGCAACAGTTATATGGTGATCTTTCTAGTTGAATCCTAGATTCTTTTCATGGCATAGAGATGACATGTTAAGGAAAGCTGTAAAGCAGTTTAAGCATGCAAGCATTCAACTCAAACCAATCGACAAGCATTTATATATATCCGACCCGTCTAATTCAATGCCATCGCTTGCACGATAACATATCGAACTAACAGTCTCGCCTCAATATCCATCCTCAACCAAAGTTTATATCCCAATATCGAGTGCACACTCTTGCCGAGGCAAGGTGGCCGCGCCTATACGAAAGCCAAACCAACAAAAGAAAAGCAAGCCAACATTAATCTATATGAAGTCACTGGCAAAGCCATAAAGGATAAAATCCAAGCATTAATGGTGCGCCCTATCAGCCCGGGTAGCAAGCCCCGCTGGAGGTCCCGCAATGCATCGTGACTAGCATGAATCAATATTTCCCTCCGGATCGATACGGTCCCAGTGCCCCGGGAAGCCGTTTCGAGAAAATGTCAAACCCTGTGTACACAGGTTGTCCGTGACATGCAGAAAGTAGGTATGACGAGAGGATCGAATATTCCCGCCCCACCAAGCGATCCTAGACTCATTCAACCGATATCCAACCGAAGCATCCATAACCATTCTTCCAACATATCCAACCAAGGAGTCCAAATCTCGACCTCAATATATATATATCCCAAGGCACCAAAATATCCATATGCACAATCTCTCAAGTTGTGCCCAAGTTATGCCTACTTTTCACATTACTGCTTCCCAACACAGTGTTTCACATTGGGTGCAATACCCCACACTCCGAATAATCCCGTGGCACAATGCCCCAACAGTAGCACAATACCCTCGTCTATGCAGTTGTTCGGTTTCGAACCACAACTGCTCGCTTTGCAAGACAAAGCTACCCAGTGATACTCATGCACGGATGCACGCTCGCTCGCCCGAATTCCCGATATTTCCATTGTATCATTCCAACTTGTATAATTCCAACCGTCCAAGTATAATCCTAATTATCCAACCGACTGCCTCAAATGTATAACCCAACTATCGTACCAACTATCCAACGCGTAAATCATTTCAAGCCACAATCCTACCAAGCCAACGACGTACACTCTATGCACGCCTCAGTGTAGTGATTCTCAATGTTTCAGCCCAAGTGTTCAAGCCTTTTACGTGTTTTTCATATTATTAGGCATGAAGAAGTAGAGGAGAAGAAAAAGAGCCCACTCACAATGTTTGATCCCGTTAGGCATCCTGTCCTGCCGATACGGCCAATCCCTTGAACCCGTGGTCCGATGCAAGCGCGATCTACTCAACTGGTATGACCGTGCGAGCAGGCCGTGCTCTCCAAATTATCCTACCGATCGGATTAAGGAAGACGGCATTATCGCTTCCATCCAGCTATTCAGTACTGTTCTGAACGAGCACCTGATTTCTATCAAACCCGCTAGCCATCTGCACATTGAAACCAACTCGATTAATCCTTCTTCCCAAAATCCAATAATTCAAATATAACCAGCATTTGATTTATTCAGTCCGACTCAGCGTAACGCTCCGAGCGGTTGTGGGGCGTTACACGCGCTAACATGTTGGACTCCATAAATGAGAGGATGGCCGCCTTGGCATAACAGATTCGTGATTTGACTGCTCCTCCCCAATGATATACTTTTTGCTTCTCTATGTAATTTGCTCTTCCCGAGGATAATAAAGAGACTTTATCTGACTTTGTGGACCCATCATTTTTGAATATAAATAATAGGCTAGGGTGAAAGTGATATCAGAGGTAATATGGACGTGATATACTTTCGGTAAGTTTCAGCTGGATATATCTATTCAGAGGTTATATGGACATGATAGAATATGATCCAACTAAATTTGTATACAAAACACTATCAGAGGTAATATGGACGTGATAGGTTTTGAAGTTTCAAATTAGTCAAACATATCTATTCATAGGTCATAATAACATGATAGAATATGATCCAACCAATCTTTATATGTAATGTTATCAGAATGAGATCTTCACCATACTCCTTTGAGCAAGGGAGATTAAGTATAATACTTCTTCAGGAATTTGCCGTTGATAGGAGCCATTATCAGATCTCCGTTAGGCTTGGCTAATCTGTAAGCGCCATTTGAAAACGTCGTTTCAATCACATAAGGACCTTCCCATTTAGGCTAGAATTTGTCCTTACTTTTGTGTGTAATGATCATTGGCCTCTTCACAGCTAGAACTAGCTCGCCAACTTTGAACAGTCTCTCCTTCACTTTTCGATTAAAAGCTCTGAAAATACGTGCCTGGTAGAATGTAATACGTTGCTGAGCTTGAAAATATTTCTCGTCTAATCCTTCTAGCTCTTGAAGCCGTAGTCGATCATTATTTTCCTGAGTCAACTCATTAGCCACTGCTATTCTGAGTGATGGAATTTGGATTTCAATGGGGAGAACTGCTTCACACCCGTAGACTAATAAGAATGGGGTACAACCCGTCGGTGCTCGTACCGTTGTGCGGTATGCCCAGAGACATTCTCCCAGCTTCTCATTCCAATCTTTTTTGTTCGAAGAAACGAACTTTTTTAAGAGTTTGATGATGGTTTTGTTGAAGGCTTCCGCCAAACCATTAGCAGCCGGATTGTATGCCGTAGAGGCCATATTTTGTATCTGATTCTTATATCAAAATCGGTGAAATGCTTGGCTGATGAATTGAGGCCCATTGTTATGAATTATCCTTCAGGGTATCCCAAAGCGATAAATGACATGGTGCTTGATAAAGCTGATCACGTTGGATGTCTTCATCTCAGCAAGGGGATTGCCTCCGCCCATTTGGAGAAATAATCTGTGATAGCCAATATGAATCGATGTCCTCTAGAAAAAGATGGGTGAATAGGACCAATGATATCCATACCCCATGCTTCAAAAGGCCATGATGCAATCGTAGGATGTAAATGCTCAGAAGGCTGATGTATAAAATTTGCATGAACTTGACAGGCTTTGCATTGTCTTGCATATTTTACGGCATCTGCAATCATGGTAGGCCAGTAGTAGCCCATCCTCCTGATACGATCCTGTAACTTAGGACCGGGTTGATGTACTCCATATACACCATCGTGAGCTTCACGGATAACCCGCTTTGCATCATCATCGGAGAGACATCGTAGCAGTAGTCCATCGTATGTTTGGCGATATAGACATTGTGAAGAAGCATCAAAATAGAAGCGTAATGATCGTCTTTTGATGGATACTGCTTCTTTAGGATCCCCTGATAAGATTCCGTATGACACGAAGTCTATAAAGGGACTTCTCCAGTCTCTCTTAGTAGGAATCATGTTTACAGCGTAGCTGCATTCTATGTGAAAATTATTTGTCACACAGAATAAATATCTGTTAAGAAGGATCACCGAATTCTGCCTTCTTATAGGAATAGCTAGATCTGCAGCCAGGCTGGCCAGAGCATCAGCTTCCAAATTTTGAGATTGGGGCACGTGCTCTAGGAAGAATCCTCTTAAAGACATGGCAATCTCGATCGTTGCTTGGTGATAAAAAATGAGGTCTGGATTGCAGACTTCATATATTCCTATGACCTGATTGACGATCAGCTGAGAATCACCAAAAGCTTTCAGGTATTCAACATCCAATTCTTTAGCGACTTGAAGCCCGATTAGTAGAGTGTTATACTCTGCCATATTATTAGAGCAGGGTTCGCTAAGAGAATATGCTCGATAGATGACGAGTTTATCAGGATTGACCAGGACAATTCCTACTCCTGAAACCACGTTTCCTCTGGGACCAATCCTGGAGGCACCATCGAAGAATAGCTGCCATATAACACTTTCCATTGCGGAATTACATTCTGCAACTTCGTCGGGAATATCCTCGTATAGTTTAGAGGTTTCCGAAATTGGATGAGCAGCTAAGAAATCAGCCAAGTCTTGACCTTTGATGGACTTCTGAGGGACATATATCATATCATACGGTGTTAATAACATCGCCCAAGTCGCGAGTCGGGAATTAAGAACACTCGGCTTGTTCATCAATACCCGAAGAGGATTGATTCTGGAGATGATATGAATAGTTTGGCCCGTGACGTAATGTCGCGTCTTCTGAATGGCGAACATTAGGGCCAAGCATTCTTTTTCTACTGGATTGTACCGGTGTTCGGCTCCGACCATCATCCTGCTTAAATAGTAGATAGGCTGTTCATGACCCTTATTGTTCTTTTGTGCGAGGAGAGCTCGTAAAGAATGATCTATTGCTCGAACATACAGCAAAAATGGTCTTCCTATGACGGGAGGCACCAGAACTGGAGGATTAGTGAGGTAGCATTTGATATCATTAAACGCTTGCTGACAGGCTTCGTCCCATACGAATGACACACCTTTCTTCATCATGCGAGAAAAAGGTTGACATCTCCCAAAGAGGTTGGATATGAATCTCCTGATATAAGCCAGACGACCTTGAAATCTCCTGAGTTCCCTCAGATTATGGGGTGGTCGTATTTCTAAGATAGCCTTCACTTTATCAGGGTCCATTTGAATGTCATTAGCGGTAATAACAAATTCCAAGAATTTTCTACTGGATACACCAAGAAAGGACTTTGTAGGATTCATTTTGAGTTGATGTTGGCATATTAACTCGAATACTGTCTTCAAATCTTGGATATGATTATCCTTGAGGCGGCTTTTGACAGCAATATCGTCTACGTAACATTCCACTATTTTGCGTAAGTGTTCATGGAATATGTTACTCATAGCTCGCTGATATGTAGCCCAGCATTCTTCAATCCAAAGGGCATGACTGTGTAGCAATATACCCCCAGAGGTGTTCGGAAGGCAGTATGCTTCTCATCTTCAGGATTCATCTTAATCTAATTATATCCTAAGAATCTGTCCATGAAAGACATGCGATCAAAACCGCACGTATTATCGATCATGACATCTGTGATGGGAAAAGGGAACTCATCTTTAGGGCAGGCCGTATTCAGATCTCGAAAATCGATGCAAACACGCACTTTTCTGCTTTTTTTCATGACCGGGACAACATTGGCGACCCAGTCAGGATGTTGTTCTTCCCGGATGAACCCACAGGCTATTAGCTTCTTGATTTCAGCTTCAATGGCATCCATCATATCCGGACGGAACCGACGTTGGTGTTGCTTTACCGGCTTCGAATTGGGTAATATGTTGAGCTTATGGGTAGCCACTTTTGGATCAAGACCTGGCATATCCTCATAATTCCACGCAAAGACATCGATATATTCTTTTATCAGCTGGATTATTTCTTCCCTTTCTTTTTCAGAAAGATTGTTACTGATAAATATCGGCTTTGGTGAAAGTTCATCCCCAACATCGATTTGGATAACTTTATCTTCAGTGGGTGGTTCTCTCTGCTCGAACCGGAGTTCCTATTGTGTATCCATTTGCTGAGCCCAGGATTCATCTTCGAATGGTTCATATTCTTGTTTCTCTGTTTTGAGAGAATCTGTCAACACCATATTTACTGATAATACCAGTTCCAGTTCAGCATATGAGCCGGAGGACGATGAGCCATCCTGAGAAGAGGAAAAGGTATCCTCACTTGACTCAGAAGTTGCAAGAGACGTGGTATACCCTAACCCGAAGTGAGTTCGTTGACGGTAGGGATCACCATGCAACGGTATTCGTCTGTCTTTTCCATAGTTGAGACCTGGTTCCAGCTTCAAGTCATAACCCATACTTTGCATAATCTTTAAAGCTTGTGGGCTATACCTGTTAACTTGCATTTTCCCAGCATCAGATTCGTGAGAATCTTCTTGTATAATTGGTTTATTCCGTATGCGACCAAAGACTATTGGATGCTGATCATTGCGAGTAGGTAGGACAATAAAGATAGAATCTTCATGTGGTCCATATGTCGTGATGACATTAGATGTTGACGTCACTTCTGACACATACGGATGATAGGAGTCTATAGCTTTCAAGAATTTTTGTGCTATAGGTTCTATATCGTTATGGGGGGAGGGCTCCTGATTTAAAAATTGAGCATCAGTATACTAGAAAAGAGAATCTTTATTATCGTCAGAAACCACGTTCCCGGTTGTATTTACATCAGTCGGCTGCTTGTTGTGCCCGAGATTGATGACCAAAGGTAGAGGCTTATGGTTGAAAGTGATCACTAGAGGGTCACTTCCTCCCCCCGATTTGATTCTGCTCAAGTGGATAGCCATGGGTTCCATGACTTTCGGACGGGTAGTCCGCCCTTTCACCTGGATCGACAGGGGTTGCTCTACAGATGGTTCTCCTGGCTCCCGGTGGGATTCCTCTTCCATCTTGCCTGATACCTCCTTCACGTAGTCTTGGGGGTACAACATGGCATCAGAATAATAAGATTCAACTCCTTTGAAGGGATTGAGATCCGCAAACTCTGTTTTCACTGTTCTTTGGGCATCTACATATTTGAAGTATTGATGTAGAGTCGAAGGAACAATGTTGTCATCGTGGATCCAAGGTCTGCCCAACAGAATATTGTAAGACACCTATGAATCAATGACGTAGTATGTAGCCACTGATCTAAGGTCCCCAATCTGGATCCTCAGACGAATCTTCCCCAACGGCTTACTTTTCCTGGCGTTGAAGCCCACGATTGTAGTGGTGGTGTAAGCCAGTTCGCTTATAGGAATCCTCAGCGGTCTGAGCAGACTATGAGGGATAATGCTGATCGACGATCCCGGATCTATGTGAATCCGGTCTACCTCCATGGAACCGACGTATCCGGTGTAATAGAGGGGCCTGTCATGCTTGTTATATTTCAACAGCATATCCTCTTGAGTGAAAGTGATATTAGGGACCACTTCCATCACACTATGGCATTGAGGGCATGCCACAGGTTCTTTATCGGGGGACTTGAGCTGAGTCAAGCATACATCCGCCTACATTAAAGCTTCACTCAAGGCTTGACGAGTGTCTTTGGAAAGCCTGAGTAGCTCAAAAATGGACAGTCTGGCCGGAGTATTAGCCAATTGGGCCAGGATGTCGAAGTTCTATGGTTTCTCCAAACCTTTGTTTTGAATATTCTTCAAAAGGTTTATCAAAATGCACTTCTTTTTGCTTGCCCTTGTCTGCTGAAGTTGGTCTAGAAGGACCTGCCTCTGGTATGACAGGTTCAGGCTCTAGAAGTTTGGCAGCTGAAGTGTCTGCCGTTGCATCTTCCTGATTTCCTCCATAGTCCTTGAGGTAGGCTTTCCCTGAACGGGTTCCGATAGCCAAATCCTCTTCTTCTGATGTCGGGGATATTGCAACCATATGGCATGGTTTACGCCTTGAGTTCTTTTTAGACTTAGCCTTAGCAGCTTGAGTCTATTCCTCAATCTCTGACACCAGATCAGGATGAACCTACATAATCTCGCCATACTGGGTGGTTAGGGGTACCAGGTCATGATTTTGACCCCTGGACGAAGGAAGATTAACAATATTCATCATCGTCCGAGAAATAGGTACAACACCATCCGAAACTTCTTGAGGGGGCAGATTGTCGAATTGGAGAGAGATCATGTTGGCAGTGACCGTCTTCTCGCTATTACGCAGAGTGATGGCCTTAGCGTCGATTGACTTCTGGATTTTCCTCTTTAGTACATAACACGCCTTTGTGGGATGATGTATGTACCTATGGAAAATGCAGTACTTAGGGTTATTGGTACTGCCGACTTCATTAGGCCGCTTTACCTCGGGGAGGGTGAGCTTGTCGCTTTTGATTAGACAATCGAATATGCTCGGAATATCATCTTCATCAAAAGAATATTCTTCTTTAGGCCTGAAAGTCCCAGGATTCATCTGCGTAGTCCCTGGAGTATGTTGCCTGGACGTATTGATCGCCAGAGCTTCTTTTTCTTTGGAACCACGAGGATGGTTGCTATTGGAGGATGACCTCTTCCCTCTATCAGAGGTAGAGATCATGATTCCATTGTCACGCACCTTCCGACTGTTGTCTTCAGCGGCTACCGCTGAGATGATAAACGAGGGCCAATTATGGAACTGATATGGTCCTGTGAATACCGAGATCAGTGGAAGAAGGTTCTTCCTGTAAATGTCCACCAAGGCAGAATTCGGAACTCCGGGAGGCATCTGCAACGTGGCCTGACAAAAATGTTCGATAAAAGTACGAACGTTCTCTTTCTCCTTCTGCTTTACTTCGATGAGCGAGGACATAGACATGTCCATCCCTCCTTTATAGAATCGAGCAAAGAACAGAGTCTTCAAATCTTCAAAGGAAGTAATGCAGTTGTCCGCAAGAATACGGTACTACTGATAGGCCACTCCAGACAGACAACCTTTAAACACTCGAGTGAGAAGGGCATCATTCCCTTGCAACAACACCGTCATCATGCTAAAGTAGTTCATGTACTGGCTCGGTGACATCTTTCCTTCTAACAAAACTATAGCCTGTGGTTTGTATTTAGGTGGGAAAGGGATCTCGTCCCAGATAGCTGGGTATGGCTGGTTGATTCCCAACTTCTTGAGCTGATCCTTATGCTTCAAGGCATCAAATTAGGCTTTCAATTCCCGCACTGCCTGTATCGGGTCTTCAGCTGGTAAAGGGACCGCAGAGTGGTGAGAGATCGATTATATTGTAACTCCAACAGGAGGCAATACATTCTTCGAGTTAAGAAGTTGAGGAGCCGTTGACTCTTGATTTAGAACAGGCTCCTGGTTTGCGTTGGATGGTGGTAGGTCCACCCCCACACGTATTTGAGTCGGAGGAACCGATGCTTGAGCAATAGCAGCTGCATGTTGAGTCAGCATCATCTGGTGCATATTCTCCATCATGGAATGCATCTCTTTCAGTGATGTCTCCAATACATCGATGCGTTGCTCAGTATTCCCTGATGGGGAAGCCTCTTCATGTTCATCTCCAATGGCATAGACTCCCATTTCTCTGGATGTTATTGAAGGGTTAGTATAGATCTCTGTAGAGATTGAATCTATACTTTCAGCATCCGATTCGGGAAACTGGCGACCCCCAGTGTCGAAATCAGAAGAATATGAAGTCGGTTGTCGTGACCTCGAACGGGTGTTTCGAAACACACCAGCTTCAATATTCTCAAGGAGTCTGTCGAATCTCCTTTGGCTTGGAGTTCTAGAGGGATGACGTCTTGAATTTGACCTTCCTCTAGGAATGTGTGAAGCCATGTTCACTAATGCGAATGTAGGCTCTTCTTCCTGTAAAGACAAAGAGTAGTTCAACCGGTCAAAAACTGACCGTTTTGTCTTAGAACAGCAGTAGTTAACCATAACTTTATGACTATTACAATAATGCTCCCTAGGGGGTGTAATAGACATGTTAGAAGATCCCCTATCTTTGCGCTTCTAGATCAGGAAATTACGCAAGTCAGGAGGATTAACAGGAGAAGAAGAAGAAGGCTTATTCTGTCTTTTTATATCAGTTGGGGTATGGAGATTGGGAATCATAACTCTCTCTCTGCCATAAGAATACAACAGCTCAGTCATGTGAGTAGCATACGATCCGTCATCCGTCTGAGGAGCGTATGTTCTCGTGAACCAGGTCTTCTTTATACTGAGGGGTTTGTCCTGGCGTAATCTGGCGCTTTGTACAGGTTGGCGTAAAACTGAGGAAGTCCTCAATCGGCTGTCAGTATTCCGTATAATCTGAAGGGCGGGGAAATTCTTCTCTTGATGGCGTAAAAGCTGAGAGGTTGGAAGGTTTGCCACTTGTTTTCCCTTGCGGTGATTGCAAGGACCATCTGCCTCATCGTAGAGGGGAGATGTATTTTTACACGCGGGGCGCGTTTAGAATTTCTGAATTGGCGTTGAGGCATTGTCAGAAATTTTATCTGCCACGTCACAGACAGGAGACTGAATTTTACGCGCGGGGCATGGTGTAGACTTCTGGATTGGCACTAAGGCATTGCCAGAAGCTTTGTCTGCCACGTCACAGGCGGGAGACAAAATTTTATGCGCAGGGCGCGGAGTAGACTTCTGGATTGGCACTGAGGAATTGCCAAAAGCTTTGTCTGCCATGTCACAGACGGGAGACGGATTTTTACTCCCAAGGCGTAAAGGTCACGATGTCACAACCTTGTTGGTCGGAGAGAGAGAGAGTCCACAGGAATGGTAAAGGATGTCCGGGGCATCCATACTTTACGTAACTTCCTATTGTCCTGGACAGAGAGGGAATGAGAGCTACCCCCTGCTCGAAGCATGTCTTCGTAAGCCGATTGGTCAAATTGGACGACCAGAGTCTTCTTCGTTGATCCTACGGATATAGCATCGTGTTGAGTAATGGCTTTCTCGTCAGATAAGAAAGTAGTCTCCAGCAGAGTCGACATCTTGTGTTTGATAATAAATGAAAGAAATTGAAACAAGGTTTATACGAAACCCTTTCTTTGGTTTACAAACAAGAAAAAAAAAGTACAATTAATCCTATACGAGGATGTTAAGTACAAAAATTTGATTCTGGAGAAATATTGCTATAGGAGTCTGATCTGCAGTCGATCACTTTGTCCCTTGGACCACACGAAGACGAAGAAGTGCTGTAGAAGACAAAAAAAAAACTTCAAAGACTGCAGGAAAAGTTGAACTCTCGTTACCAAAGCTCTCTATGGATGCTTTCTTGACCTTGACCTCTGTTATTCTCCCCTCTTTCTCCACCTTTGACCTCCTTGGCTGGAGGTCTCTATTTATAGAGTTCAGCTACAGTCGACGTAGAAACCGAACAGCGGAAAGAGTTGCATCTTTTACACTGCGGTTATAATAACTGCTACCCACGTATGAATGATCTCCTGAATTGGCTTGTGACACGTGTCCCATTATGAGATAATGCGTATAATCGCTTATCGAAGATCATGGCATGCAAGCCACGTAGATAACTGCCCCTTGCGTAGAGATGGTTGGCATAAAAGCCAAATAACTGTCTCGTTGGCGTAAAAGCCAAAAAGCTGTTCTGATGGCGTAAAAGCCAAGTAGGCGTAGAAGCCGAATAGTTGTCAAGTTGGCGTAGAAGCCAAGTAGCTGTCATGTTGGCGTAGAAGCCAAGTAGCTGTCATATTGGCGTAGAAACGAAATAGCTGGCATGTCGGCGTAGAAGCCAAATTCTGCGTAAAGCTTGATGTTGCATGGATAGGTAACCAGCGTAAAGATAGCCAGTTATTCCTTCTTGACTAAGGTCTTGAGCGTATGCTGGGCCACATAGCCTTATCACGCACCTTTGCAAATATAGCCTGAGTTGGCGTATTTCGAGGAGATAGCGTACGGCGTACTCCTATAGTTGAAAATAGCCTGGTTGGCGTAATGTGCGGGAATGGTGATGTGGACGTATTAGCCCTAATTATAACTTACCTAGTCATTAAAAGTAGAACCAAATCTCGTGTATTAAATGCAGAGATCTGCTCCATCTCGCGCATTAATTGCAGAGACGTGCCTCGAGTTCTGTACGAAGAACAGCTTTTGACGTGGTTGTTGGTTTCGTCTCATCCTGAGTGTAAAGCTAATGTCTGCCTGTATAGAATAGGCAGCGTATTCCTTGAATGCGTAAACGACGTCTTATATCAAGGGTTATGTCACTAGACGACAGTCTGGGGCTCTGTACAGAATCATCATTACAGCCGTCCTCTCGATCGCCGTGCAGTACTCTTTGTCAGGAGTCAGGTTCACTGCTTCAACTGACAGGTTCATTCGAGGAATACGAAGAGTTCCTCATACAACTTCCCGTTGCATTAAAAACAGACAGGTTTTACATCGAAGTGGCGATGTAGCAACCTTTTTGCGCCGAAGCAGTCTAGAAATACTGCATTACGCGGGTTGTTTTGGAGCTATGTTTTACGTCGAATAGCGTTGAAGCTCTGCTGTACGCCAATGGCTCTGAAGTTATGTTTTACGCCACCCAGTGCTGGAGCTCTATTTTACGCGGGCTTCCTGCATGTTGAGAATTTTACGCGTATGATTCCCTAGTGTATTTTTTATGCTTCTACATAGACATGCTACGAAATTGGTTCTGTACCTGGCACAAAGTCTATAGAAAATTCAACATCTCGATCTAGCGGCAATCCTGGCAATTCCTCAGAAAACACATCCAAGAACTCTGCTATCAACGGATGTGGCAACTCCTTGTCTTTCACCATAGCTCCACAAATAATGCCTTCTTCCTGCTCTGCAGCTCCTCTAGCAAACTCGAACTCTGGCTCTCTTGGCGGACCAAATAAAACTCTACCTCCTCTACAATCTATACTAGCATGGTGCCTACTCAACCAATCCATCCCGAGTACAATGTTATAGCTCGGAAGTGGCATTACAAGTAGACACGCACTCAACTCTCGACCTCCCAGAGTAACTCTCCGATCCTTGCAAATATCATTAACCAGGATAATGTCTCCCCCGGTCATGATCTTGCAAGTCCTAAGCAAAGACTCGGCTACCAAACCATGCTTCAGAGCAAAAGAAACAGATACAAAACTATGGGAAGCACCACTATCAAACAAAGCTAAAGCTAAAATGGAATCAAAAAGAATAGAACCTGCGATGACATCACCGGTGGGTTCATCCTCCTCGACGGTCATAGCAAACGCTCGTCCCTGCCGAGCACCTCCATGTTGCTGATATTGGATAAAATATTGCTGCTGTGTCGGAAGCGGTCCCCTCGGCTGTGCTGCATGTGGTCTCGTCTATGCCCTCAGAACTGAAGCTGCTCCCTGAACTTAACGACAAGGACACTCCCTCGATTGATGCCCTTCAGTACCATAATACAAACAAACTCCTAACCTCCTCCTGCAAACTTTCCAGATATGGACGAGCTTCTTGCAGTAGTGGTATGGAGCTTGCTGTGACTGTCTCTGCTGCTGAGGTGCCTGGTAAAAAGATGCCCTAGCTGAAGTCTGGTTCTGCTGTGGCTGCTAGAAAGGTCTGGACCGAAAATGAGGATGTTTGGCAGATACTGCACCGCCGTTGGCCCCCAGAAAAGAATCACAGTCTCTCTTGGGCTTCAAACCCAACTCCCGCTCAACCTTGCGTGCCTCCGCAAGTATCTCCGAGTATGATCATAAAAAGACGGAATAAGAATCTTCACTTCCCAGTTTAGACCCTCATGAAAACGAATAGCTCGAACCTCTGGCTCTCTCACCAGATACTCTACAAATCGGCTCAACCTGCCGAACTCTGCAGCGTACTCCTCCACAGACATGCTCCCCTGAATGAGACTCTCAAACTGTCTCCCCAAGTCTAGCCTGTCTGCCCGGACAAAAAACTTTCTCTTGAAAAGGTCCTTGAATACCTCCCAAGATTATCCTGCGTCAACCAGAATTGGCTCATTCCTGAACCAAGTGAGAGCGACATCAAACAATTGAAGTCCTACCGCCTCAATTCTCAGATACTCAGAAAGACGGGACACCCTCATAAGATGCTCAATGTCCTTGAGCCAATCATCAGCATAGACGACGCCCCCCGTCCCCTTGAAAACCCTAGGCTCCAGTTTCTTGAAGTCCTGAATGTTGCCTGGCCAAAGCTGAGCAACCTGAGGAACATCTTGCTGCTGGATCAGAACTCCTCTCTCGACTACAGCACGAGCAAGTTGATGATCACTCTCGATGCCCTGCCACAGAACGTCGGTCTGCCTCTGATGTGCCTCTGACTGAGCCCTCTGTGCCTCGAGCATCTCACGAAATAGTGTAAACATCTGTGACGCCTCTGCTGGCACAGGAGGTGGAGGTGGAAGCCCCTCAGATATATATGGCACAGTCCTCTGAGTAGGTGGTGGACCTCCGAAAGCAGCTGACACTCCAATCACCGGAGAAGTGACTAGTGCAGACCCTCGGGATGTCGCAGACCTCTCAGAAACTGCTCTCCCGTGCTGCGATCTAGTCTTAGGCGGCATCTTGAGACAAAGTGAAAGAAAGAACCAATATGGCACAAGATGTAAGACATTTAAGGAAAGGACAAGTTTAGAGATCAAGTATCAATATCAAAGGAGAATAGTTGAATCAAAAGAATTTTCCTAAATGTGATTGAGTATCTCAGCCTATATCCTATATCCTATCGCAGGCTAGCAGTAGTACAACTAAATTATCGTACTACTACGACATCACATACTTTATAAAGTTGGACCTGCATGGGCCACCACTAAAAATGTGTCACGACCCACACCCGGTGTAAGGGTACAAGTCGAAAATGACGCCCAGCCTACGCCGCAGAATCGGCGGTAGAACGCTGTCTGGGTAATCTATCTAACAATATAATGAACCACCAATAATGATAATATACTCAATCACAGATCTAAGATGGAAAGCATAAATCAGATAAAGAATAGTCATAATACAACTCATGAGTCTAAAATAATACATCAATGAGTCTGAAAGAAGTAACAAAATAAGCTGGAGACAAATCCAGTACAAAGAATACTACGAAGCTACAACTCCTGGGTCAACTGTCTCAGTTGGGATAAGTCCCTCCTGAGCCAGGGTCTCAGAATCTAAACCCACAATATCTTGAGGTCCATAATAGGTAGGGTACCACTCCTCAGTGTCATCTGGAAAAATATATCCAGTCAGGAAAGGAGCAGAGTATATCTCTAACAGCAATTATAATCAATGATAAAAACTATGTAGCAGTAAATAGATGTGAATATACAAGATGCACAATAGATACGAGAGATACATACAATAAGAAAATACTGGAATAAATACAATAAGGAACAATATGCCAATGAACAAGAATACTAATGACTATGTGTGTGAGTACTAGCTTAACATGTGATTGGCTTGGGCAAGATGCAATGCGGCCTGGCTAATCATGCGTGCGGTGTATGATCAACACTATTCAGTAATCAGTACTTAATACAATAGGAATATTGATCACATATCTATACTAATACTCCCCACCCCCGACTGGTATAATAGATCCAACCACGGTATGCTATGGCACGAGATTCCCCAAGAAGATAGCTAGTCTTCCCGAGAATCAGTGTCTGTACATGTACAAGATAACCAATGAAACAATACTTGCACCATATACACCATATACCAAGGAATAATATCTCATGACGAGATCCGGATATACCAATCCGTGTAACCATAGTGTCAAAAGAACATGGATATCTACACTAGATACAATGAACATAGAGGATATCATAAATGAGAAACTATCAGAGAATGTACTCGCCTGAAGTCCAATGAATAGTCTCACAGATGTCTGACTCGGTACCTCGAAGACCTAGATATGGAATACTATATCAATACAAGATTCCGAAAAGAGAATAAGTTAAACTAGTCAACTTCTAGGCCAAAAAGTTAATTCTAAGTCAAAAGTCAACTATGGTCAACTCTAAGTCAACTATGGTCAAACCAAGGTCAACTATCTATTTCTAAGTTGCACAAATCTAACACAAAAATCTTGGATCAAGATACTAAAGTCTAAGCTAAGAAACCCACATCTTAAATATTAGGATACCGTATCTCCGGATACGTAATTCCTAAGGTAACATCAATCATAATGTCAAACAATTTATTATAATAATATAGAATCACAATAATCACATCAAATAGGTACCGTGGTTTTGAACTAACTTGGTATCTCAATAATAATCACAATTTTGATACCCAAACCCCGTATCTTGAGTATCCCCACTTACCTTGGTCTTCTCAAGGTAATACCCAATACCTTGGTATAATAATTACCCTTATATATATAATATACATATATACTAAGTATTATAGATATAATGAATATAGCAATAATCTATAATGAATATAGCAATAATAATATATTATCTCAATACTAATATATATATATATATATATATATATATATATATATATATATAATCTGCCAATCCGTCGCTGAAAACTGTGTTAAAAATACTGATACACTGATACGCTGCCTTTAGTGGAAGTTCTGGCTGTCACTGAAGCTGTCGTCGCTGCTGCTGCTGGATTTCCTTACACTGCTGCTGCTGCTGCTTTGGTGACGGTTTACAACCGTCACCGCTCCCACTGTCGCCGCTGCTGCTTTTTCCCGCTGCTGCTGCCTCTCATTAATGACAGCGGCTGCTGTCATTAATGGTCGCCACTGCTACAGCGGCTGCTGCTGCCTGTTTTGCTGTTATTAATGACAACAACTGTCATTAACCACTCGTCGCTAAAAATTGTATATATATATATATATATATATATATATATATATATATATATATATATATATATATATATATATATATATAACCATATATATATATCCATATATATATAACCCAATAATATATATATATCTATACATATAAATACCAAATAACTATAAATACCCCCTCTATAATAATATACATATTAGGACATGCTACATGCACACACAACATAAATACATATAATTATACATCTATACATATATATAATTAATCCTATAACAAATATAAATAATATAATTACCCAATTAACATACATATATATATTAACAACATATACATATATATATATCCATACAATATATTATAACATATATATTAATGCATGTAGAAGAAAGCTACATATACATATATTCTATTAGTACTTATATAATACATTGATCTATGATACAATAAACACTATAATAAATACACTATAATACATATATAATATCTATATATATATACACAATTATAACTCAAGAATTAAAAGCACAATAATTAGATCTACACGTAAATACACAACACATGGAAAGTATCACACCGTATCCCACTAGATCTAGGATACGCATGTGACATGAGTCCACCATACATCAAATTATACCCCGAAGGACATGAATAAATCACATATATTATTTATGAATAATAAGAAGTGTCAAATATAGATCTACGTGTCCGTGTCAAAATATGACATGTACAAAGTCCCGTGTCGGAGGAAAATCCCCTAAAACAACACGTATCACCAAATTATTGGGATACGACCTACACGTACCCAATTATGGACACGACACTAGCCCCAAAAACATAAACACATGCCAAATTGATCTATAGGATCAATTGACACACACAACAAATGTCAATATCGGAATTTCCCCAAAATTGACACAAAAAGTACCATAACTTTCTCAATAGGCCTCCTATGAACACAAAACCAAATCCTATGGGTAGTCTATGCATATGGGTTAATTTTCCATGGTTAAATATCAGATTTAGAATCTATTTTAAGGGAAAAAACTGAATTATACCTATTAGGAGATAGATTTCCAATGAAACCTCCAATTGAGATAAAATTGCCTCCAACTTGTAGATCCTTGCTCATTTTTGTATATACTTGCTTTCTCCTTCTAGATCCTTGCTTCTCAAGTCTCTAATGGTGATTTGGGAAGGAATTGAAATAAATTTGGTAGGAAAATAAAGTGGGAATGAAGAAAATTTGGTAGTGAGAAATTCTATATCTACATTTGGAATGAAAATAGGAGAGAAAAATTTCTCCCTCTATTTAAATAGGCCAGCCCCTATTTTCCCTCCCTCAAGTTATCATGTAATATCCAATCTACCCCTTGGGGCCTCTCATAAAGAAATAATTAAGGAAAGAAGCTTCTAGTCCAATGATTTAATTAATTTAATCCATCTCCTTAACAATGGGCTTTCTAAATGGGCTAAGTTTAACTAATTAATTCATGTTGGTCCATGGGTCCAAACTAAACTAGTTAGGTCTAGTAACACAAGTCCAAAATAATTAATTAACATCTAAAAATAATTAAATAATTCAATAAATAATTATTTATCAAGCACAATAATTAACTAAATAGGAAATTACTAAAATACCCTTTCTTAGAAAATGTGGTAGTGACAAGTCTACCCTCCTTAAAATAATTTCATCCTCAAAATTCAAAGACGAAAACTACCCCCAGAAAATAACAGAACAGAACCAAAGAATCATAACTAACTATGAAAGAACGTAACAATGAACAGAACATAACTAGTAAATAACATACCTCAAGGCACAAACAAATATGGATAACGCTCCCGCATTTCATCCTCTCTCTCCCAGGTAGACTCCCCTGGAGAGTGATGCCTCCATGCCACGCGCACCAAAAGAATAGTTTGGTTCCTCATCACCTTCTTTCTCCGATCTAGAATCTCAATTGGCTGCTCTGGATAGCTAAGAGTAGGGCCCACCTCTATCTCTGAGTGATCCAATACATGACTAGGATCTGCTACGTATTGTCTCAACTATGACACATGAAACACATTGTGCACTCCCTCCAATGTAGGTGGCAAGTCTAGTCTATAAGCAACTGCACCGACCCTTTCTAGAATAGTAAAAGGTCCGATGAATCGCGGACTAAGCTTTCCGCCTCCACCGAAGCGAATCGTGCCTCGTGTCGAAGAAATCCTCAGAAACACCAAACCACCCACCTAGAACAAAATACCACCTTAAGAACAAAATACCACCCACCTAGAACAAAGGTCTCCGATGGCTATCGGCCCAATGCCGTTGTCTGTCCTGCGCCACTCGAAGTCTGTCTCTGATCAACTGAACCTTCTCTACTACATCCACAACCATCTCTGGCCCAAGCAAAACTCTCTTTCCAATATTGTCCCAAGACAAAGGAGTACGACACCTTCGACCATACAGAGCTTCAAAAGGTGACATCTTTATATTGGCCTGGTAACTGTTGTTGTAAGCAAACTCTACCAAATGGAGATGGTCCTCCCAAGAACCCCCAAAATCTAGTATACAAGTGCACAACATATCCTCGAGAGTCTGAATAGTCCTCTCTGACTGCCTATCTGTCTGGGGATGATATGCAGTACTGAATTTGAGCTGAGTGCCCTAACTCTCCTGCAAACTCCTCCAGAAATGAGAAGTGAAACCACTATCCCGATCCGAGACTATGTTGACGGAAACTCCATGTATCCTAACGATCTGCCTCACATACATCTCTGCCAGCTTCTCTG
This sequence comes from Iris macrosiphon, assembly GCA_036927795.1. Classification (NCBI taxonomy): domain Eukaryota; kingdom Viridiplantae; phylum Streptophyta; class Magnoliopsida; order Asparagales; family Iridaceae; genus Iris; species Iris macrosiphon. The sequence continues at coordinate 57,783,217 of JAYESA010000020.1, forward strand.
TAGACAAACCCACTTTTAAAGGCAAAAAGTGGGCCGACTTGGCCAACCTATCAACGATGACCCAAATTGCGTCTTTCCCTCCCGGAGATCGTAGAAGTCCGAACATGGACCAACCTCGATCTCCGAGTGATCTAGTACGTAACTGGGATCTGCTATGTACCTTCTAACTTATGACACATGGAATACATCATGTACTCCCTATAATGTAGGCGGCAAGTCTAGTATGTAGGCCACTACACTGACCCTTGCAAGAACACTGAAGGGTCCGATGTACCATGGACTAAGCTTTCCGCCTCTACCAAATAGAATTGTGCCCCGTGTCGAAGAAATCCTCAGAAACATCAGATCGCTCGCCTAAATCAAACAGCCTTAACACGCAATCTAAAATAAAGCAATCACAAGCAATACAAAGCTTAACTTATATCTCAAACTCTAAAGGTCTTCGGTAGTTGTTGGCCCAATGCAGCTGTCTGTCCTGCGCCACCCAAAGTCTATCTCTAATAAGCTTGACATTTTTAGCCATATCCACTACCATCTCTGGCCCCAACAAGGATCTCTCACCGATATCTTCCCAAGATAAAGGAGTGTGACATCTCCGTCCATATAAAACCTTAAATGGTGATATCTCAATACTGGCCTGGTAACTGTTGTTGTAAGCAAACTCTACCAGGTACAAATAATCTTCCTAAGAATCTCTGAGATCCAAAACACAAGTGCAAAGCATATCCTTGAGAGTCTTAATAGTCCTTTTTGACTGTCCGTCTATCTGGGGGTGATATGTGGTACTGAACTTGAGCTGAGTGCCCAATATAGCCTACAAACTCCTCTAGAAATGGGAAGTGAAACGACTATCCCGTTCTGAGATGATACGCATAGAAACTCCATGTAATCTGACAACTACCGCACGTACATCTCCACTAGCCTCTCCATAGATGTACCCATTTAAATGGTAAGAAGTTGGCTGATTTGGTTAACCTGTCTACGATAACCCAAATCACGTCTTTCCCTCCTAGAGAATGCGGAAACTCCAAAACAAAATCCATGGTCATATACTCCCACTTCACTCTGAAATGGGTAAAGGATGAAGCAAACTACCTGGCCTCTGTCTATCCGCCTTTACCTACTGGTATACCAAACATCTGGATACAAAGCTCGCCACCTCCTGCTTCATACTATACCACCATACGTGCTCTCTCATATCCGGATACATCTTGTTGGCACCTGGATGCATCGATTACTGAGAGTGATGCGCCTCCTGCAGAACCTCCTCGTGCAACTCTCCATTCGACACACATAATCTAGTACCGTGCCGTAATGATCCATTATCAGCGATAGTGAATTCCTCTGATAATCTTATCTGAATCTGTGCTCAGAGTCTCATCATCAAACTGCCTGGCCCTAATCCTATCTATCAGCTTAGACTGTATCTGCAGTCCCCACATATGTATCTCGATACCAGGAACTAGCACCTCAATCTCTAAACTCTTAAAATCGGACATCAAATATCTATCTGTCGTCAAGTATATAGCCACCAGATACCTACGCAAAGCATCGACGACTATGTTTGCCTTCCCTAGATGGTACTACAGTGATATGTCAAAGTCCTTCATTAACTCCAACCACCTTCTCTGCCTCATGTTCAGCTCTTTCTGTGTGAACATATACTTCAAGCTTTTATGGTCTATGAAGATTTTCACACACTCTCCGTACAAGTAGTATTTATATGGCTTTAGAGCAAAGATGACCGCTGCCAACTCCAAATCGTGGGTGGAGTAGTTCTTCTCATGAGGACATAATTTCCTGGAAGCATAGGAAATCACCTTCCTGTGCTGCTGAAGAACACAAACCAAACCCTTTCCTGAAGCATTACTATAGATAATGAATCCACCTATCCCTGGTGGCAACATCAATACTGGAGCTGTCGTCAATCTCTTCTTCAGCTCATCAAAAGCGGCCTGGCAATCCTCCGTCCAGACGAACCCTACATCCTTCCTGGTCAGCCTAGTCATTGGCTCTGTAATCCTGGAAAAGTTTTGTACCAAACTCCTGTAATAACCTGTCATCCCCAGAAAACTCCTGATCTCTGCCACTGAACTCGGAGTAGCCCATGGCTCTACTGCCACAACTTCTTCGGGTCAACTGAGATCTCGTTACCTGTCACCACATGCCCCAGGAATTCAACCTTGTCAAGGAAGAACTCATACTTTGAAAGCTTTCCGTAAAGCTCCTCCTTCCTGAGAGTCTCTAAAACTATCCTCAGGTGCTCCTCATGCTCCTCCGGGGTCTTCGAATACACAAGGATGTCATCAATGAAAACTACCATAAACTTGTTAAGGTACTGGTGGAACACCTTGTTCATCAAGTTCATGAATATCGTCGGGATATTAGTCAACCCAAACGGCATCACTATAAACTCAAACTGGCCATACCGAGTCTGAAAAGCTGTCTTCAGAATATCTTTCTTCTTCACCTTCACCTGGTGGTAGCCTGACCTCAAGTCTATCTTCGAAAATACCTTCACTCCGCTCAACTGATCAAAGAGATCATCTATCATCGGCAGCGGGTATTTGTTCTTGATAATGAGATTGTTCAGGGTTCTATAGTCGATACACATGTGTATCATCCCATCCTTCTTCGGTACAAACAATATCGGAGCACCCCACGGTGATGAACTGGATATGATAAAGCTATTATCCTGCAACTCATCAACCTGTTCTTTAACTCTGCCAGTTTGTTATTGTTGACCCTATAGATATGTTATAATATTGGCACTGCGCCTGGCAATAAATCTATAGAGAACTCAATATCTTTGTCTGGTGGCAATCCTGACAACTCTTCTGGAAAGACATCCAGGAACTCCGCTATCAAAGGATGTGGCAGCTCCTTCTCTTCTACCATGGATCCATAAAAAATGCCCTTGCTATGCTCCACTGCTCCTCTGGCTATCTCGAACTCTGGCTCTCCTGGCGGTCGAAATATCACTCTGCCTCCACAATAATCTATACTAGCATGGTGCTTACTCAACCAATCCATCTCGGGTACAATATCGTATCCCAAAGTGGCATTACGAGTAAGCACGCGCTTAACTCTCGGCCTCCTAATGAAACTTTTTGATCCTTGCAACAATCACTAACTAAGAGAATGCCTCCTCCAGTCATGATCTTGCAAGTCCTAGCCAAGGGTTCCGTCTCTAAACGATGCTTAAGAGCAAAAGATATAGATACAAAACTATGGGAAGCACCGAAATCGAATAAAGTAAATATTGAAATAAAATCGAGAAGAACTGAACCTGTAATCACGTCTCCCTCTGGCTCGATCTTCTCAACCGTCATGGCAAAAGCTCGCCCCTGAGGTGCACCTCTCCGCTTTTGCTGGTGCTAAGCAAACCTCTGCTGCTGGGGCAAAAGTGGAGGTCCCCTCTGCTGAACTACGGGTGGCCTCGCTGGTGCTCCCTGAACCGGTGCTCTAGCTGGTCCTCCCTGAGCTGAATGAGCTAGACAATCTCTCAACTGGTAGCTGGGTGATCCACAGAAAAGGCACACTCCTAACCTCTTCCGGCAAACCTTCCTGGTATGTCCTAGCTTTCCATAGAATACATAATGTACGGCCTGATGTGCATGCCTCTGTGGTTCCTGTTGGTGATGACCACGAGCTGGTGCCTGGTGCTGCTGATGATGGTTCAGGAATGGTCTCTAATGCTGCTGAAAGTAGGGATGCTTGGCCGGTCCTGCGCTACCACTCGCTCCTCCAGAAATGTCGCATCCTCTCTTGGGCCTGAGGTCCAGATCATCCTCAATAATCTGAGCATCCATCAAAATGCCATCAAAGGTAGCAATACGACATTCGAAAGTACGAGACTTGATCTCTCTCATCAGGCCCTTCCTGAACTTTCAGGCTCGATCTCCTGGGTCTCGAATCATCGACGGTGCAAAATGACTCAAGCGACAAAACTCCACAGCGTACTCGTCGATCGACATGTTCCCTTGGACTAAATCATAAAACTGACTTTCCAAGGCTCCCAAGGCTTCGTCGGGAAATAACTTCACCTTGAAGAGCTCCTTGAAGGCCACCCAAGTAAGTCCTCAAACAGAAAGTCTCGGCTCCGTGCGATACCACGTGAGTGAAATATCGAACATCTGACTGCCGGCAGCCTCAATCTGCAGGCTCTCTAGAATCTGAGCCAAATGGAGGTTCCTCTCTATGTTGTCCAACCAGTCATCGACATAGAGTATCCCCTACTCCCGAGGCGACATCCTCTTGAAGTCCACTATAGTGCCTGGCCTTTGCTGCTGCTGCTGTCCAGGGTGCTGCTGCTGGGCGACTCTCTCTACTACCTGTAGAGCCACCTGGTGAGAATTCTCTATGCTCTCCCTCATCAGCTCTGTCATCGCTTGATGCGTCTCTGCCTGCACCCTCTACACCTCTGTCTGAACTCGTTGAGCCTCTAGTGATATCCTCTGTGCATCCACCATGCCCTGGATCAGTGCGAACATATGTGCTTTGTCAGTAGGCACGCCTCCCAAAAATGGAATTTGCGGTGGTAGTGGAAGGTCCTCTGTAACAGCCTGGACAACCCTCCGGACAAGTGAGGGAGGAGGACCCCCGAAGGCTGCTGAAACTCCTACATGAACAGGTAAAGTAGGAGGAGCAGCTCCAACTGTCCGAGTAGAAGGTCAAGAGGTGGCAGACCTCTCGGAAGCTGCGGGTCACGATCTATGTGACCTAGTCTTTGGCGGCATCCTAAAGACAGTTCGAAACAAGAAGAAGTCAATTAAGACAAAAGATACGATATCATCAAAGAAGGATAGTAAAATTTAAAGGAAGCAATTATTCAGAATGATAAGAATATCAGAATTAATAAACAGAAAAAATTTCTAGTTGTGATTGAGTATACTCTTACCATATATCATATATCCTATAGCAGGCTCATAATATCACTCTAAGTCTGAGCACTACTACGATATCGCACTAGTTGCGACTTTGACTTACTGTTCGACCTGCATGGGCCACCATAAAAATGTGTCATGACCTGTACCTAAAATTTGGACATGAGTCGTGGGTACGTCCAGCCTACACCGCAGCATCGAAGGTAGAACACTATCTAGGTCACAATATTATCTATCACATCTCACAAATATATATATATATATATATATATATATATATATATATATATATAACTTGTCAATGATCTCAACTCTATAAGGAGGACATGATGAATATAAATATGACAACAATATCAATACTCAATCACATAATTCTATAAGGAAGAGAAATGGCATGATAATGATATAAAGGAAAAGAGAAGTCTAAAAATATACATCACACATCCATGAGTCTAGAGTCTAAACAACAAAATAAGTAATACAATAAAATATACAACTCAAAAGTATCTCAAGTCTATAATCCAACTACAAATGAATGCTAGACTCTAAGTCTCTACTAATGGATCCAATACTGGAATGGGATCCTTCTGAAGCTTCTGGGTGAAATCCTCGTCTACTCCGGGTTCATAATAAGTAGGACAGAAATCCTCGAGATCCTCTGTAAAATATTATCCAATCAGGATTAGAGAGAAACACATAAACTAACAACAGTTTCATTAATTTAACCAAGACTATAAAACAGTAAGCAATAAAAATACAAGATAGGAGGAATACTGGACAATAAGAAAATTGGTACGCAGATAATTATCTTACAGGTAATAATGAACTATAAATGAACAAGGAGTAACTGTATCAGCAGGTGTAAACTGGAATAAAGATATAAACAACAACTAAGTGCCTTGAAATATCAGTTATTATATGATCAGCTTGAGACGTATCAGGCTCTACCATATATGATTGGCTATACACAAGTACAGTAAGGGATCAGGTCAATCAAGTATGATCACTATACACAAGTACAGGTAAGGGGACTAGGCCAATCATATACGGGGAGCTATGCACAAGTAATAAGATCAGGCTACACCCTCGTGTAGTAAGGGCGAGCTATGCACAAGTAGGTGGTGTATGATCACATAATCAACTAATACTTTTCCATCCTCGGCAAGTACAATAGATCCAATACGACTCCTCATGACTGGTATCTATGATACTAATCCGTGTATCCACTGTGTCAAAAAATCAAGCATAACACTACAACTAGAATCATAGTAATGATCAAATAAGAAAACTGTCAGAGAATGTACTCGCTTGTGGTCTTGAGCAAAGTGTGAGGATCGGGATCCAAAATGAAGTCACAAAATCGAAATATCAAATATTAATGTTAATTGGGTAAAATAAAGGATGAACATGATTAACTACCAACAATTATGTTTTTAGGCCACTTCTAGGTCTATACTAGGCTAACTAGGGCAATCTAGGTCAAACTAGTTGAATTCTATATCATACCAAGGTATCTAGCCCAATTATTCAATATCCAATAGTACTAGTTAATACTTTAGTGACTAGCTATCCCTAATACTAGTTAATATTAGACACTACTCATATAATACCTTAATTAAATAACTATACCCTACCTACTACCCTGGGTGTAATTTAACTGATACTATACATAAGACTGACCAAGCTTCCCAACTGGAACTTCAAAGCCCCTCCCCCTGATTTCTGATACTTCAAGTATCAGTATAACCTTCAGTTCAAACTAATACTTCAAAACCTCTAGGCCTATCCTCACCTACTCTATACTGGCACAAACACTACTCCATGGAAGCACCCACCAGAACCTCACATGAAAATACCTCAACATTTCCTGTGCACCTTCTACTGCCACTTACCTGAATTCTTCATTGTCATCAATTCATTCCTTAATTCAACATCTAACTTGAAGTTCTAGTAGTAAGTTACTACTACTGGTATTACTCGAACACCCCTCCTTACCAATCCTATTACCCGAGATAAACTGATGCTACTCTGTCTGGGCAGTGCCTGACTAAAACCTTAATGTGCATTGTCAATCGATGCACAAGCAATACAGTTAAAATGCATCTACCCGAGCCCAACTCCCCAGAGTGAATCTGAACACTCTCCCCTTCACTTCACTTCCCTGTACATACCCAGGTAACACTGCTCGAGTGCCTATCCATGCTTGTTGTACACAGTTACCTGACTGTAATCAGGTAAAAGTCCTCATCTAATATAGGTAAACACTCATCCTAGGATACTAGTGTATCATTAATGCATGCTCAAACTCACTAATTCAGCAGTGCCTAAAGCTCTGCTCCATGCATACTGCCAGCCACTAAACCCCAAAATTAACACTGATACATTACTGCCTGACTAACTCTTTCAGTGCACAAGGGTGCACTGCACTCCCCATGAATGGACACGAGCCACCAAGTCACCAAGCTCAGACACACATGTGCACATATGTTCGAGCATGTATCAGTCAGCCCCCCTAACTTGCACCTTGTTGTGCATACCAAACAGGAAAACTAAACTGAACATTGTTCAGTCTCCTAACACCACAACTATGCAACCACCCGAGCTTGTCACATCTCACAACATAATTCCTATGCTTGACACTCAATCTATCCTAGTATTATATATACTAACACATCCATTTATATATATATATAAACAACTCTAACACCACTATATGTAGCATATAATTATCACATTCAATCTACTTATTCTAAGGGTCATTGTAACAAACACTAGAGGGACAACTCATAATGCACCATCCACTAATGTGTCAAAACCCATAATACCCAATTATAACTAAAGACACACGCCAAATATAGTTATATATAGTTATTATAACTTGTTAGAATAGAAATTAGGGTTAAATATACTAATATTAACAAAATCTCAAATTAGAGCCTCGTATCATACCGTATCATGATACGGCCTACCCGTATCCAATTGTGGACACGTATCTACTCCCACATTACCAATCTAATACTAATTAGGTCTACTAAAACTAATGACCAATACTTGGTATCCCATTCTCGGATTTTCCCTAAAATGGACACTAAACTCAATGTATAATTCACAAATAGGGTCATTAGGAGTTCAAACTCCTTCCTATGGGTAGCCCTAATGCATGGGTATATTCTAAATGCTCTGAATCACCAAATATAACTAATAGTAAAAAAAATTTAGAATTTACCTATTGGAAGATGGTTTCTCAATGAACAACCAATAGGACACGATGTGGACACAAGCACCAAGCCAAAACTCCTTCTTTTTTAAGCTTCTTGCAACCACTAGCTTCTAATCTCCTTAGATGGTGAGGATGAGAGAATTTAAGAGAAAATTGGGGTTGATTTGGTGGTGGGATGAACAATTAGGGAATAACACTAATGGAGAAATAAAATAGAATGAGTGAATGGAGAGGAGAGAGAGAGAGAGAGAGAGAGAGAGAGAGAGAGATCCACCCTCAAACTAGGGCTGGCCCCCTCTTCCCCTTTCTCATGTAATGTGGAATGTCCTAATTTACCCCTATTGGGTTGTCATGTAGGAACCAATTAGCAGAAGCCTCTAATCTTAATGTGGGTTCAAGCTAATTTCTAATTAAGGAGGAGGGTTAGCTTAGATTGAGTCTATTGTTACTAGTCCAATAAGTTGGTCAAGTTGTCATGTCTAGTTGGTTAGGTCCACTAGGGTCTTGTCTCACTAATAATCTAATTCCTAACCAATACTAATATTAATCATAACATATGGCATGCACATATATATAAATAAATATAACCACATTATTTACAATAATACACAATGACCAAAATACCCCTATTCTAGAAATATGGTAGTGACAAGTCTACCCTCCTTAAAATAATTTTGTCCTCGAAATTAAAACTAAATTAGCACATGAACACATTAAGCAAGAAGAACTATATCTCATGGTTCGAAGAGATATGAGTACTATTCGCGCATTTCATCCTCTTTCTCCCAAGTCGACTCACTTGGAGAGTGATGCCTCCACGCGACGTGAACTAAAGGAATGGTCTGGTTCTGCAGCACCTTCTTCCTGTGATCCAAAATCTCCACAGGCTGCTCAGGATAGCTGAGAGTCAGACCAACCTCGATCTCCGAGTGATCTAGTACGTGACTGGGATCTGCTACGTACCGTCTCAGCTATGACATATGAAACATGTCATGTTACTCACTTGAATGCAGGCGGCAAGTCTAGTCTGTAGGCCACTGCACCGACCCTCGTAAGAACACTGAAGGGTCCAATGTTGTCACGCCCCAGTCCCAAAATGTCGAGGGACTGAGCACGTGATAATGGCCAGCAGCACGCACCGATGGACAAACCCAATTTAATGGATCCATCAGGCATACTTAAGCTGTATTACATTGTCCAGGGTTTACTAATCTCATCCACAGAACAACATGAAAATATCAAACATGAATTAAATGCTGAAAGTAAAGTTACTGTCAAAGATCCAGCAAGAAATAATACTAAGTCGGGTGGAGACAAATCCACTACCGATAAACAAGAGAATACAGACAAGGAAATAAGCTAGAAAGCAACTAAGAAGCAGGGCCATCAACTGCTATCGCACCCTCGTCTGGTGTTGGTCCGTAAGCTGCAGTACTCCTTGTCTGCTAAATCTGGAGAACAAAAACCAGGTCCTCAGGGGACATAGCAAGATACAAAAGAATACGAGCCAAATATAGTAAATGACTTGCAAGATAGAGAAGAAAATAAACACAAGCAAATAAGACAAGAGATAATACTATATCTAAAACAGTGGCATGCCAATGATGCTATCAGACATGACTACAAGCAATCGGGGTAACCGCATCTCAATGGGAGATCACGATCCTATAGAAAGCAGTCCAACGGGGACTCACAGTCTATAGTATGGCTCTTTCGCAGCCCAACGGGAGCTCACGAAGGAGGTAGTCAAATGAACAATTCTCTTTTGCAGTACTATGGGTACTCACAATCGAGATTTGCTCAAGTGTAGTCAATATCCAATAATAATCATCCAGGAACTAAGAAATCAATCAAGTCAACTCCAGGAATGTAGAGTACACATATACCATCACAATATGTCTATGGAACAAGTATTGATCCAAGGAAAGAGCAAATAATGTACATGCACGCAAACCGAGGAAATAAGACTAGAGCAGCATGAATAAATCAACAAGCATCAAGAACTATATATGACAGGAAAGTAACCACTGAAAAACATGCAAATATTGTACAAGTATCTTGCACGATAATGAATAGTAAAACCAGGAGACAAGTATCAAAACTGCAGGATTTGGCAAGGTATACTTGCCTGGGTTCTGTCTCCAATTATAGCTCTGACTTTAGCAGGAATTTGCAGGCAGTACTCCGGTTGCTGAAACAAACATCACCATCAGGTCCAGAAACTATCAATCAGCTAGAAACGCCTGTCCTTGAGTCCAATTTGGAGACAAGGGCAAAAACGTCATTTTCGGGTCAAGACAGGGTCCAAATGTGGGCCGCTTTGCACCGAAAAACGAGTCAGGGTCAAAGGTCTCAAAATCAGTCCATCTTAGTGTCAACAGGTCAGGAACGATGATACGAACCCAACGGAACTTCCAGAATTGGATTCCGATGAGCCGTTCTCAAAATTGCCCGTCGAGTGGAGCCTGTGGGGCCCACGACACGTGATTTTGTCAACGTTCTCAGAATCGAACCAAACTTGACCCACAGGACCAGCGTATCGCTACGAGTCCGATGGCACAAGTTTCGTCTCGATCTGACGTGTACACACTAAGTTACAGCGAGAATCAGAAAGTACGGATACGGGGCGTTGTCCGCGGATACGCACTGATTCCGGTGTGCACGCACATCCGAATCAGCTTCTGCGAAATCCCGCACGTCCGTATCAACGATGCTGACGTATCGGTGAAGACCGCACGTGACCAAGTCGTCCCGTTTGGCGGGGCGTACTCGATTCCGGGGGAAAACTGGACTTAGGTTTTCCTGTTTTTGGATCGCGGTGCGCGATCACCACAGGACGCGATGCCCCGAGCGGTTTGTCCGGGCACCGAGAGGGTCGTACAGGCTTCGCAACGCAAAAGACGGAATTGAAAACAGAGCTACGAGCAGGAATTTACGGGTACCTGAACTGGTCCGAAAAACCCCGAATCTTCGTGTCCTCGTGTCTAGGGTTGTGTCCGGTCTGAAAAACCCTGTGTCCGGCCGTGTCCGACACGTCAGGGACTTAGGGCTTCTGCGTCAGGCCGTGGGGAGTGGGGGTTCTGGTCGGCTGCGGTCGGTGGAAGCTCGAGGGGGTCCTGGGCGGCCGGGCGGCGATCACCGGAGGAAGGCCGACGACTGGAGCGGGCGGGGGAACTGCTGCTACGGCTGGGGACCAAACGGGGAAGGAAGAAGAAGAAGAAGGAGGAGGAGAGGGCCGGGCTGCCGTCGTCGGAGCTGGGGCAGTGCTGGCTAGGGCAGTCGTCGTCCCTCGGCGGGGAGAGCGGCAGGCGGCAGCGCGGGAGAGCGGACAGCTGCGAATCGGTGGACGACGGAGGACGGGGAGGAGACCAGGCGGAGGGAGAAGACAGGGTGGCCGGGGAGTGGTCGGAGACAGAGCTGCGGTGGTTGGAGGGTGGCTCGCCGGAGACTGGCGGAGTCGGGGAAGAAGGAGGAGGGGAAATCGGGTGGCCGGAGGGGCTTATATAGGGAGGAGGAGGAGACAGGCGGTTGTCCGGTGAGAGGAAGCCGGAGCGGAGGGGACGGGGACGCGAGCGGCCGGCCGTTGCGGGTAGCCGGAGCGGCTGGTAGGCGAGCGGCCGGCCGGCGGGAAGATTAGGGGTCGGGGAAAGGATTCGTCTCAGGCGGGTTAGCGGTTCTCAGGGTTGCGGGTCGGGCGGCGGGTAAACCCGACCCGACCCGGTAAGACCAATGGGTTTTGGGCCGGCTGGATAGGTGGGTTGGGCCCGGTTTATTTGAATTTAGGATTTAGTTTATAATTAAATAATTAAATAATTAAATATTAATAATAGTTTTTTAGGGTATTTAAAAATTCATCCGGGGTCCAATAAATTTCCGGAAAAATACCCTATGTCCAGATTTTTATTTTACACCATAAAATATTATTTTCATAATATTTTAACAATATTTATTATCATTTAAAAATCATTGAATAATTAAAACACCTGATTTAAATTACAGAAAAAATCCGAGAAATTCCAGAAAGATCAGAAAAATCCAAATTTTTAAAAAAAATCAGGGGATTACAAATGTACCGTGGACTAAGCTTCCCGCCTCTACCAAAGCGAATCGTGCCCCGTGTCGGAGAAATCCTCAAAAATATCAGATCGTCCACCCAAAATAAACAGCCTTAACACGCAATCTAAAACAAAGAAATCACAAGCAATACAAAGCTTAACTTATACCTCAAACTCTAAAGGTCTCCGGTAGTTGTCGGCCTAATACCATTGTTTGTCCTGCGTCACCCGAAGTCCGTCTCGGTCTCTCAAAGACCTAAATATAAAATATCATGTCACACAGTGATTTGGAATGATAAACAGGCTTAAAATAAGCTAAAATATAATTTTTAGACCAAAATTAGGTCATACAGTCAAACTAGGTCAATACCTTGATTCTAGGTTTATACTAATCTTATTTCGCTAATATCTAAGGTATACTAGGTATTATTAACTAATACTAGCTAACACTATAATACATATCATAATAATATATATAACTCTATTATAACGCTATCTCTTAATATCTTAGTCCATAACTCTTATACCTAGCCACGCTAAATATCGTACCTAATGTCTAACCCCAAACCTTGACTATACATCTAGTACCTTAGTGCTACAAGTACTCACCTTACCCATTTCCTTGGAATTACTCAATTAACCATGATACCCATTATCTTGCCTTTACCCTCAATTCATGAACATCAAACTTATTATCTGGTATCACACTCTAAATACACTTGGTATCAGCAATTACCAACACTCCACTTAACTAACCTTCTCACTCCACCAACTTCTACCAAAATCCTACTCTTAGCTGGCTCAAACCTTAAATCTATCTAATACTCATTACCACAACCAAGACACTTGAGTATCAACTCATATACTAACCTTCAACTTGTCACATATACTAGGATATAATCCATCCCCACTAGCCCTTACATATGATACTTAGTTTCCTGCCATCATCTTATATCCAAGTATTAACATGTTACCAGTAACCTACTTGTTTCTCACCAGTCACACATATAGTTATACTGCATATATACCCTGCAGTTGGCACTCCATGCACAGTCATACCCCAACATTAAGGACACAACAGTTGTTGCATTTGATACCTAGTTGATGCTTCAATTCTCACTGAAACTTGCAGATGCTTGCAGGTACACCACAATACCCCTACTGCACACTGTCCCTTTACACTGTTGGAACCCCAAATACCTAAACCAACTACTACCACATTTGATCCTATTCCCCCCCCCGACTATACAGACTTAACATACACACTAAAAATTAAGTACTCTGATACACTCACAGAACTTAAACTCATTAAAACACACATACACAAATCACTCTCTCACTCCATTGCAATCACACCCAAGCCACTCATACCCATACTACACTGTGTTGCAGCTCCTCTTGCACTGCACTCAAGGACCTGGGCTTGCATTCCCTGTTATTGCACAGGCAACACCTTGATCTCCCTTGCAACACTGGCAACTTCCCCTACTACAAGTCTGCAACCCCCAATACTCTGCAACCCCAAGTTGCTCCCTGCAATACACTATTTTTAAAGTATCAGAGCCTTGCACATCCCTCACTAGATATTCACATAGGTAATTAACCTACACTCTCTAACACTTCTAACATCAGTGGTTCAATCCATAATTACTAGCATACAAACCTCCTCACCAATCAACACTAGCTCACTGTCACGACTCGCACCCGGTGTAGGGATGCAAGTCGGGAACAACGCCCAGCCTACGCCGCAGCATCGGCGGTAGAACGTTGTCTTGGTCAACTATACTATCTAATTATCTCACTATAAAGCATAAACCTCCAATAATATCTCAACTCCAAGAAGAGAGTAATCAACTTAATTCAACACAATACTCAATCATATTTCAATGGCACGAGAAGATATCACAGAAGTCTAACATAACTAAGCAGTTAAAAATATAACAACAACAAATAGAAATAATATCCAAACACAAATATATGTCGGAAACAAATCTGGTACCAAAATGCTAAAGAGAACTAACTATGCTAACTAGTGAATCCGGCTAAATCTCTCAACAGTCACTCCAGAACTAGTGGGTCCAAGTCTGTACCATCTATAGGCTGAGGTCCATAGTATGTCGGACACCAATCTCCCGGATCCTCTGAAAAATGTTTTCCAGTCAGAAATGGAGCGAAGTACAACCCAATAGCAGTTTCAATTATTTGACAAAAACTATAAAGCAGTAGAATAGAAGATGCTATCTACGATGAGGATATAACTGATAATCAAGAACAATGAGAGAATAGGCAATACTAACAACAGAATATAATCAATGCATACAAGAATAAAGGAATGAACTATAATGTCAGAATAGAACAAGGTAATCAATGAACTGAATAATGGAATCTACAATAACTATGTGATTTGAGATACTAACTAAATATGTGATCGGCCTGGGAGATTCAATGATTACACTAAGGAGCTAACTCAACCATACGTGAATTGCATGGTTAGTTAGTAGCCAATGATTACACTACTAGCCGATAGTTTCTTGATCACATATTTAATTGGTATTTCTTCCGCCCCCACTGATATGATGGATCGAATCATGACACGTCACTAGCCAATGTATCCAATGTTTAATCTACAATATTCAATGTTATCCAATACCAACAAGGACAGTATCTGATACCATCTCCATAATCAAGGTAACATCCCATGACTAACGATCCAATAACAATACCAATCCGTGTACCATCGTGTCAAGAATCATAAGTAATATTTCTAAATACTTGAATTATAGTGGTAATCAAATAATAAAAACTATCAGAGAATATACTCGCCTGTGGTCCAGAGCAAATGATGAAAAAATGATGTCCGAACTGGTGTCACAGACCTATATATGAAATATTGTATTAATACAAGTTTCACGGAAGAGAAATAAATTAAACTAGTCAATTTTCTAGGTCATAAAGTCATTTCTAAGTCAAAAGTCAAACTAGGTCAACTCTAAGTCAACTATGGTCAACTATAGTCAAATTATGGTCAACTACCTATTTCTATGTTGCATGAGTCTAACTCAAAGATATTGGGCTCACACACTATGAATCTAGGCCATACAAACTAAATCTTAGGATACTAAGATACCGTATCTCAGGATACGCAAACAAGGGATAAATATAACACATATGTACATATCAAACAATATTATATATATAAAATCCTAATTACAAATGCTAAATGGATACCTTGGTTTCGAACCAACTTGGTATCGCAATACTAAACCTCTATCTTGATATCCAAACCCAATACCTTGATTATCCTCCAATACCTTGATACTTACCTTGGCATCTCAAGGTAAATTCAAAACCTTATTTATAATAACTACCCAACAATAATTATAAACTACCATGCATTTAATATTTATATAATTCTATATACCTTATTTTAGTCACCTTAATACCAACCCATAATAAGTTTACAACTATCCTATTACTTATGCCAATACCTACTACTCATATCTTGGTATATCTTGATACTTACCTTGGTATCTCAAGGTAATTGCCAAAATCTCATATATATACTAACTACCCATCAATAATTACATATATCAATCCAATATAACTCTAGTATGTACTAATATAATAATACTAACTACCAACTACACACTAACTATTAATACATATATACGTACATACATACCTACAAATATATAATATATAAAAAATACTCATAACAATTGATAACTAAAGTATACTAATTATTCTAATAAATTTATATGCTACAACTAAATATATACATATATAATATACTATAATATAAATAGCAATTAGGAACATATTTATATATATATTAATTACCATATATATATACATATATATCTATATATATTAATATCTAATATATTAAAAACTGCCAAACTGTTGCTAAATATCCTGTCCACTGTCACAGAAAGCTGCCGTGTATATAGATACACTGCAGTTTTTGTGACAGTTTCCTGCACTGTCACTAAAAAATGTCGCTGAAGCTTCTGATACTCTGCTGATACACTGTTGTTTCAGCGACAGTTTTCTGCAACTGTCGCTGACTGCTGTCGCTGAAAAGCTGCTATTATTTGCATTTGTTGCTGCTGTTGCGACACTTCTGGCTCGCTGTTGTCGCTGAAAATATATGTATATATATATACAATATATATATAAATACATATATATAACCCACTATATATATATATTTATACAATATATATTTAAATACATATATATAACCCATAATATATATTTATACAATAAACATATAAAACTATATATAACTATACATACACTTATAAATAGTAAATTGTATAAAATACCACATAGTAACATACACACACACATATAGTAATATGTATATATAACTATACATATATGTATACATATATATAATCATATAATAATATAAATACATAACAATATATGATATAACTATATATATAACCACATATAAATATATCTACTATATTATATATACATATGCTACCACTTATAAATATATATCTACATACATATATATATATATATATATATATATAAATAATCATATATAAATAATTTAATTACTTAATTAAACATACACATATATTATATAAAATATATACATATATTTACATCCCTAACATATATTATAACATATATATTAATGCATGTAGAAGAAAGCTACATAATATATATTCTATTAATACATATATAATACATAGATCTATGATACAATAAACACTATAATAAATATACATAATACATATATAATATATATAGATACATACACAATTACAATTCAAGAATTAAAGCACAATTAATTAGATCTACACATAAACACATAATAATTGGAGCGTATCACACCGTATCCCACTAGATCTAGGATACGCATGCGACACGAGTCCACCACACATCCAATTTTACCCCGAAGGACACAAACAAATCACATATAATATTTATGAATAAAACAAAATATCAAATATAGATCTATGTGTCCGTGTCAAAATACGACATGTACAAAGTCCCGTGTCGGAGGAAAAACCCCCAAAACAACACGTATCACCAAATTATTGGGATACGACCTACATGTACCCAATTATGGACATGACACTAGCCCCAAACACATAAACATATGCCAAATTGATCTATAGGATTAATTGACACACACAACAAAAGTCATTTTCGGAATTCCCCAAAAATTGACACAAAAAGCACCATAACTTTCTCCATAGATCTCCTATGAACACAAAACCAAATCCTATGGGTAGTACATACATATGGGTTGATTATTCATGATTAAATCTCAGATTTAGAAGCTATTTTAAGGAAAAAACTGAATTATACCTATTGGGAGATGGATTCCCAATGAAACCTCCAAAATTGGTGAAATTAGCTTCCAACTTGTAGATCCTTGCTCCTCTTTATAAATCCTTACTTCCTCCTTCTAGATCCTTGATCTTCTAGTCTCTAATGGTGATTTAGGAAGTAATTGGGTGAAAATTTGGTAGGGATTTGATAAAATTTGGTTGAGAAAAATTTTAGATCTAGATTTGGAATGAAAAATGAAGAGAGAGAAAGTTTTCATCCCCTTTATATAGGCCTCACTTGCCCCCTCCCTCAAGCTACTATGTAAAGTCTAAAATACCCCTTGGGGCCTTTCATGAAGAAATTAATTAAGGAGGGAAGCTTCTAGTCTAATGGTTTAATTAATTTAATCATCCTACTAATCAATGGGCTTTCTAGTTGGGCTCAATTCTAACAATTAAAACATGTTGGTCCATGAGTCTAAAATAAACTAGTTAGGTCCACTAACACAAGTCCAAAAAAAATAAATCTATCATGCTAATAATAAATAAATAATATAATAAATAAATATTTAACATGCACAATATTTAATTAATTATAAAATGACCAAAATACCCTTTTCTATAAAATACGGTAGTGACAAGTTTATCCCCCTTAAAATAATTTCGTTCTCGAAATTTAAAGGTGATCGTACTCCTTCTAGGTCAAACCTCCAGCAATTATAGTCTAATAAGGTCTTATCTCACCAAGAACAGTCCTATGCAAAGAATAACATGCATGGTCATGGTCTCCACCTGTCTTATTACTGTTGTCTCTGTCAGGGTATTCTATAGCTACACTAACTATATAACACAAGCATCCAAAAGGTACTAAAGAATCAATCAATCAAAATAGATGAAAGGAACAGAAAGAAAGAACAGACTCTCTAACCCATCACCTGTAGTATTGGTCTACTCGACCGTCATCGCAAATGCTCCGCCCTGCCGAGGTAGCTCCCTCTGCGGGTGATGAGCAATCTGTGGTGCTACAGGTCGCCTAACTCCACCTCTCTACCCTTGATCTGCATCATGGCCTGGACGTTGAATTGTCCAGAGACAATCCTTCACCATATGCTCCGTTGATCCACAATGTAAGCATGCTCCAAGTCTCTTCCGGCATATCTCCCAAGTGTGCCCAGTCTTCTTGTAATAGGTGCATTGAGGAGCTTATTGCACCTATCTCTGAGGCTGCTGTGGTATCTGTTGTACTGGAGCTTGTACTGGAGCAACAATAGGTTCTGACATCTGATATTGCTGCTGATAGGCTCCGAATTGTACTGAAAACTGCTATTGTTGGAACCGCGGCCTCTTTGCCGGTCCCGCACCACTATTGTCACCCCCAAACATATCATGGTCCCTCTTCGGCTTCAAGTTCCACTCCCACTCGACCTTGCGTGCCTCCGAAAGTATCTCAGAATACGTCTCGTAGAAAGACAGAATAAGAATCTTCACTTCCCAATTCAGACCCTCACAAAAATGGATAGCCCGAACTTCTGGCTCTCTCACCAAGTACTCCACAAATCGGCTCAGCCTCTCGAACTCTGCGGCATACTCCCCTACGGACATGCTTCCTTGTGTAAGGCTCTCAAATTGCCTTCCTAATTCCAATCTGTCCGTCCGAGCAAAGAACTTCTTCTTAAAGAGATCCTTGAATATCTCCCAAGATTGTCCCGCATCAGTAAGAATTGGCTCATTCCTGAACCAAGTGCGAGCAACGTCGAATAGTTGAAGTCCTACCGCCTCAACCTTCAGATCCTCCGCAAGACGGGATACCTTCATGAGTCGCTCGATATATTCAAGCCAATCATCAGCATAGACTATACCTTCTGTACCCTTGAAAACTCGAGGCTCAAGCTTATTGAAATTTTGAATGTTGCCTGGCTTGATCTGAATATCCTGTGGCTGTGGAGGAGCCTCTTTCTGAACTGTTGTTATAGCTATATGATGGGCGTTTTCTATACTCTACCGCATCAAATCTGACTGCCTATGCTGGGCTTCTATCTGTGCCCTTTGTAATTCCATCATCTCTCTAAACAGTGCAACCATCGGCGCGATATCTCCTGAAAATGGAGGTGGTGGAAGTCCCTCCGAAGCAACTGGAGTAGTCCTCGGAACAGGTAGAGGAGAACCCCCGAAGGCAGCCGAGACTCCTACATGAACTGATGTCGTAGGAGGTACAAACCCTACTGCCTGAGTGGAAGATTGAGAGGTGGCAGACCTCGCAGAAACTGCTCCCGATCGATAGGATCTAGTCTTCGGCGGCATCCTGAAGACAGATCGAAACAAAGGAGATCAATTCGACACAAGATAAGATATCATCAAGGAAGGACAAAAGTATTCAGAAGGAATCAAAATTAGCGATTCAATTCAGATTGGAATTCCTAGTTGTGATTGAGTATCCCTCTCTCTTCCTAGTATCCTATGTCCTATATCCTATCGCAGGCTCGCAGTAGTACAACTAAGTTATCGCACTACCACGACATCGCAATATTGTGAAGCCTGACCTGCATGGGCCACCACTAAAAACGTGTCACGACCCGCACCCGGTGTAGGGATGCAAGTCGGGAACAACGCCCAGCCTACGCCGCAGCATCGGCGGTAGAACGCTGTCTTCGTCAACTATACTATCTAATTATCTCACTATAAAGCATAAACCTCCAATAATATCTCAACTCCAAGAAGAGAGTAATCAACTTAATTCAACACAATACTCAATCACATTTCTATGGTACGAGAAGATATCACAGAAGTCTAACATAACTAAGCAGTTAAAAATATAACAACAACAAATAGAAATAATATTCAAACACAAATATATGCCGAAAACAAATCCGGTACCAAAATGCTAAAGAGAACTAACTATGCTAACTAGTGAATCCGGCTAAATCTCTCAACAGTCACTCCAGAACTAGTGGGTCCAAGTCTGCACCATCTATAGGCTGAGGTCCATAGTATGTCGGACACCAATCTCCCGGATCCTCTGAAAAATATTTTCCAGTCAGGAATGGAGCGAAGTACAACCCAATAGCAGTTTCAATTATTTGACAAAAACTATAAAGCAGTAGAATAGAAGATGCTATCTACGATGAGGATATAACTGATAATCAAGAACAATGAGAGAATAGGCAATACTAACAACAGAATATAATCAATGCGTATAAGAATAAAGGAATGAACTATAATGTCAGAATAGAACAAGGTAATCAATGAACTGAATAATGGAATCTACAATAACTATGTGATTTGAGATACTAACTAAATATGTGATCGGCCTGGGAGATTCAATAATTACACTAAGGAGCTAACTCAACCATACGTGAATTGCATGGTTAGTTAGTAGCCAATGATTACACTACTAGCCGATAGTTTCTTGATCACATATTTAATTGGTATTTCCCCCGCCCCCACTGATATGATGGATCGAATCATGACACGTCACTAGCCAATGTATCCAATGTTTAATCTACAATATTCAATGTTATCCAATACCAACAAGGACAGTATCTGATACCATCTCCATAATCAAGGTAACATCCCATGACTAACGATCCAATAACAATACCAATCCGTGTACCATCGTGTCAAGAATCATAAGTAACATTTCTAAATACTTGAATTATAGTGGTAATCAAATAATGAAAACTATCAGAGAATGTACTCGCCTGTGGTCCAGAGCAAATGATGAAAAAATGATGTCCGAACTGGTGTCACAGACCTATATATGAAATATTGTATTAATACAAGTTTCACGGAAGAGAAATAAATTAAACTAGTCAATTTTCTAGGTCATAAAGTCATTTCTAAGTCAAAAGTCAAACTAGGTCAACTCTAAGTCAACTATGGTCAACTATAGTCAAATTATGGTCAACTACCTATTTCTATGTTGCATGAGTCTAACTCAAAGATATTGGGCTCACACACTATGAATCTAGGCCATACAAACTAAATCTTAGGATACTAAGATACCGTATCTCAGGATACGCAAACAAGGGATAAATATAACACATATGTACATATCAAACAATATTATATATATAAAATCCTAATTACAAATGCTAAATGGATACCTTGGTTTCGAACCAACTTGGTATCGCAATACTAAACCTCTATCTTGATATCCAAACCCAATACCTTGATTATCCTCCAATACCTTGATACTTACCTTGGCATCTCAAGGTAAATTCAAAACCTTATTTATAATAACTACCCAACAATAATTATAAACTACCATGCATTTAATATTTATATAATTCTATATACCTTATTTTAGTCACCTTAATACCAACCCATAATAAGTTTACAACTATCCTATTACTTATGCCAATACCTACTACTCATATCTTGGTATATCTTGATACTTACCTTGGTATCTCAAGGTAATTGCCAAAATCTCATATATATACTAACTACCCATCAATAATTACATATATCAATCCAATATAACTCTAGTATGTACTAATATAATAATACTAACTACCAACTACACACTAACTATTAATACATATATACGTACATACATACCTACAAATATATAATATATAAAAAAATACTCATAACAATTGATAACTAAAGTATACTAATTATTCTAATAAATTTATATGCTACAACTAAATATATACATATATAATATACTATAATATAAATAGCAATTAGGAACATATTTATATATATATTAATTACCATATATATATACATATATATCTATATATATTAATATCAAATATATTAAAAACTGCCAAACTGTTGCTAATATCCTGTCCACTGTCACAGAAAGCTGCCGTGTATATAGATACACTGCAGTTTTTGTGACAGTTTCCTGTACTGTCACTAAAAAATGTCGCTGAAGCTTCTGATACTCTGCTGATACACTGTTGTTTCAGCGACAGTTTTCTGCAACTGTCGCTGACTGCTGTCGCTGAAAAGCTGCTATTATTTGCATTTGTTGCTGCTGTTGCGACACTTCTGGCTCGCTGTTGTCGCTAAAAATATATGTATATATATATACAATATATATATAAATACATATATATAACCCACCATATATATATATTTATACAATATATATTTAAATACATATATATAACCCATAATATATATTTATACAATAAACATATAAAACTATATATAACTATACATACACTTATACATAGTAAATTGTATAAAATACCACATAGTAACATACACACACACATATAGTAATATGTATATATAACTATAAATATATGTATACATATATATAATCATATAATAATATAAATACATAACAATATATAATATAACTATATATATAACCACATATAAATATATCTACTATATTATATATACATATGCTACCACTTATAAATATATATCTACATACATATATATATATAAATAATCATATATAGATAATTTAATTACTTAATTAAACATACACATATATTATATAAAATATATACATATATTTACATCCCTAACATATATTATAACATATATATTAATGCATGTAGAAGAAAGCTACATAATATATATTCTATTAATACATATATAATACATAGATCTATGATACAATAAACACTATAATAAATATACATAATACATATATAATATATATAGATACATACACAATTATAATTCAAGAATTAAAGCACAATTAATTAGATCTACACATAAACACATAATAATTGGAGCGTATCACACTGTATCCCACTAGATCTAGGATACGCATGCGACACGAGTCCACCACACATCCAATTTTACCCCGAAGGACACAAACAAATCATATATAATATTTATGAACAAAACAAAGTATCAAATATAGATCTATGTGTCCGTATCAAAATACGACATGTACAAAGTTCCGTGTCGGAGAAAAAACCCCCAAAATAACACGTATCACCAAATTGTTGGGATACGACCTACATGTACCCAATTATGGACACGACACTAGCCCCAAACACATAAACATATGCCAAATTGATCTATAGGATTAATTGACACACACAACAAAAGTCATTTTCGGAATTCCCCAAAAATTGACACAAAAAGCACCATAACTTTCTCCATAGGTCTCCTATGAACACAAAACCAAATCCTATGGGTAGTACATACATATGGGTTGATTATTCATGATTAAATCTCAGATTTAGAAGCTATTTTAAGGGAAAAACTGAATTATACCTATTGGAAGATGGATTCCCAATGAAACCTCCAAAATTGGTGAAATTAGCTTCCAACTTGTAGATCCTTGCTCCTCTTTGTAGATCCTTGCTTCCTCCTTCTAGATCCTTGATCTTCTAGTCTCTAATGGTGATTTGGGAAGTAATTGGGTGGAAATTTGGTAGGGATTTGATAAAATTTGGTTGAGGGAAATTCTAGATCTAGATTTGGAATGAAAAATGAAGAGAGAGAAAGTTTTCATCCCCTTTATATAGGCCTCACTTATCCCCTCTCTCAAGCTACTATGTAAAGTCTAAAATACTCCTTAGGGCCTCTCATGAAGAAATTAATTAAGGAGGGAAGCTTCTAGTCTAATGGTTTAATTAATTTAATCATCCTCCTAATCAATGGACTTTCTAGTTGGGCTCAATTCTAACAATTAAAACATGTTGGTCCATGAGTCTAAACTAAACTAGTTAGGTCCACTAACACAAGTCCAAAAAAATAAATCTATCATGCTAATAATAAATAAATAATATAATAAATAAATATTTAACATGCACAATATTTAATTAATTATAAAATGACCAAAATACCCTTTTCTATAAAATACGGTAGTGACACTCACACACACTCAAAAACCAAGTACCCATGATATCCTTAACTTCCAACACAGGTATTGTATTACCTATAAACACACTAACTCCTCATGCATACACATAACCTGACACTCCCCATACACCTAAGGATATGTACAGTCCTGAACCAGAGCACACACACCCGAGCTCATCAACTGCACATCAGGCAGTCCACCCTATTGCACCTGAGCACCCTCAAATACACAGCAGTGTAAATTAGTACATTAGTACACTGCCTGCCTGCTGCCTTTTTCTTCTCTCACATGCACCTACAACCCTAGCCCCCTCCACATCACTCTCCAGTTCAGTCATTACATACACAACCACATCCCCATATGCACACCCCCCTCACACCCACACACTAGTCTAGTTAATCAATTCATCAAACACCTATGGTGCCACACCCATGATACACATATACATGTAGGATACCCCATTGATACTCACTCTTATTATCACCAAACACAACTAAACTAGGTGAACATATCTAAAATAGTCACTAGAGTTTAGTTACCAATTAAAATGGTCATTCAAAGGCAATTTGGAGAATTTTGCTATTGATACACACAAGTATCATATGGATACTCATGACACCAACACCCACTTCCTCCAACACTATTATACACCATCTAATTGCTATAAATTATCAATAATACATAAATTATGACATGTTACAACTATTCTAATGCACATACAAAGGAAATAATACAAGCGGACACCAACACATGGAAATAACCAAATCTACCCTCCGTATCATGGGTGTTTCATGATACGAACTCCCCGTATCTAATTGTGGACACGCCAACCCTCTCAAATCAATAAATCACATCTAAATTTCTCTATAAAATATTTCTACAAACACCTAGTGGTCCAAATTTGGATTTTCTCCAACTTGGCCACAAAAGTTAATGTAACTTTCACAATATGGGTCAAAAGAACCTAGTTCTTCTTCCTATGGGTAGCCCTAATCTATGGGTGGGTTCCTAATGATCAAATACAATAATTAGAACCTAATTAGAAGGAAAATTTTAGAATTATACCTATTGGGAGATGGATTCCCAATGTATCATACCACAAGGATATAATGCAATTAATGAACACCTCCTTCTAGCTAGCTTCCTTCCAATACTTTCTTCTTGCTATTACAAGCTCCTATGTCTCCATGGGAATAAAAATGAGAGGGATAAGATTGGGAATGTGTTGATATAAACCTCCTCACCCAAAATTAGGCCTACTTAGCTTAGATAGAGAGACTAGGGCTAGTTTGAATCCAATTAGAAATAGAACACGATATTTTATTTAATTATATAATATTTATATCACTTAGTGCACCTTACCGTTGCTTCGATAATTGGAGCACTACACTAGCCATTGCCTTCCTACAAATTTCATATCCTTATCCTAGACATGCCTGCCTTCTATTCTGACCTTTGTGTAACTTATAATTATGCTATTTTGTGCTATATTTTAGTCGCACAATATTCGTCGTAGACGTTTATATTTAATTCTAAATAATTCTAACTTTGTATCCTTGTGCGTTCCAATCGGAATTGGAGACACAATCTTGACCCATTTTGAGCAACCT
Source organism: Iris macrosiphon (assembly GCA_036927795.1). Lineage (NCBI taxonomy): Eukaryota > Viridiplantae > Streptophyta > Magnoliopsida > Asparagales > Iridaceae > Iris > Iris macrosiphon. Next base: position 57,809,072 of record JAYESA010000020.1, read on the forward strand.
AATTTATGATAATATTATATTCTGAGTCTTCTACGTCCATGACACTTGTGTCCCACCTAATTTTAGTCCCATGTACTTTTAATTAATTTTAGAATACCAATTATATTAATTTTAATTAATTTAATCCAATTTCCATCTTTGTGCAATTTTCCAATTGTTGGGCGCTTTTATGTAAAAGTGCATTAAGGTGTCCATACCATTGGACACAACACGTGAAGAAACCCATTTTTCCTTCATTATTTGGTCATATGAATTTTTTCCATAATTTTCGGAATGTGCAACACACAACATCACCCCTCATTTAATCCTAGCCTTGCATTTTAAACCATGCAATCCTAACCCTTTGAAACATCTCCATGTAAGGTCACGCCCATCCCAAGTAGGATGTTGACCAACCCAATCCCCTAGGTCAACCCCAAAACCCTACTTTCTACATGTATAAATACAACTTTTTCCTATTTTATTCACCATCACAAAACTCAAAACCAACACCTAGCCGAATTCACCCCTCCCCTTTACTGTTCATCCCCTTCCACAGACTTCCACCGCCGGCCGAAGCCGACCTCGACCGGAGGAGCGTCTCCTCCCATCGTCACCGTCCCCATCACCACCCTCGAATCTCCCTGACCTCCCCTCGACCCGCTGTCCTCGACGCCTCCCTGCACATCGACCACCAATGCCTCACCTCCTCCGACGACCTCCCTCGCCAGGTCCTCCACACCACCACCACCATTAACGCCATCATCACCACCATCGTCCCGACGTTCTTCTCCGCTGCACCACCCGCTTCTTCTTCCTCCTCGTCCCGACCATCCTCGTCTCACCCCCGCCGGCCATCTCGGCCCGCCGCCATCTTCCCGACCATCCCGACCTCCCCATTGCAACCTCCACCGCCTCTGCACCCCCCGGCCAACACCACCATTACCACCATCACCACCTCCATCTTCCCTTTCCTCCGCTCGACCACCACCATCTTCTCCCTGCTCTCTCTCCCCCTCCTCGACCACAGCCTCCCCCGTCGACTTCCTCGTCAGACCTCCGCCATCTCGACCTCCCTGTTCTCCTCCTCGACTCGCCCAGAACATCACCACCCTTCTCCTTGCTCAACTTCTCCTCCTCATCTCCTTTCCCGATCTCCTCCACCACTTCCCTCTGGCCTGTCCACCCTCGCCTGGGACACCTCCACGGCCGCTTGAGTCTCCCCTAGCCAGAGAAGCCTCCTTCCCTAACCTACATTATCATCATCATCACCATTATAATCAATACCATCACCTTAAAACATCACCATTATCATCTTATCATCTCATCTCATCATCTCATCATCATCACCATTATCATTAACCCAATCATCAACACCCTCATCATCCCAATCATTATCAACATCGATAGCATCATCGTTATCGTGGACCCGTCACCCTCGCCAAAGATGACCTATAGCAGTCATCCTCGATTCCCGTGCGTACACGCTAACCCCAAGGTTCGAACATGTCCCTCTCCTTTTATTTTATGTGTGCTTGTGTGAATAACATCTAGGTTAGCATATTGGTTCAGGTTAGTTGGTGGTTATGAGTCCAGACCGTGTCGGAGAACCAAAACTCGTATGCGTATACGTACGCGTATGAGTAATATAATCTTATTGTTATATGTAATTATATGGATATATATATATATATATATATGTAATTAAATGATGATAATAATTATGACTATATATGTGTTTATTTGTTGTACGACCCTAGGACACTGTGGATTTTCCCGCATATTTACCTTGACCATGTGACCCTGAATATTAGGGAATTATCTGCCTTGTGTACACTGACGTACTGGCCTAGATGTGTTAGTGAGTTGACTGTCTGATTGTGTACAACATTGAAGATGTAACACCCGCGTAATTAGACGCACAATTGACCTTGTTAGTTGACCAGTGTCACCTCTAGCGTACCCTCTGAGTCCAGTATAAATATGGTTGTGTCTGTGCTAGTGTAATTGCTGATGTTGTATTGTATTATATTATATGTATATAGGACCTATCGGATTGTTTTGCGAGACTTCAGGAGCAGGTTATTAGTACTACGCAGCTTTCTTGCCAGGCAAGTATACCTTGTCATTTGTACCATAAATTATATTCCATATATTGCATGCATTTTAATTCAGTCATTTAGTTCATATATTTTAACTGCTATATAAACTAAGCGTCCAAGGAAACTTGGGTGCAACGACGACGACGTTGTGATATATTTTTATTATGTATATGCATTGACCTAGTTTTATGAGACCACCACATAACTTAGAAGCATCATTAGGTTTCATTGGCCGTGACACAGCTGTTACACGAGTGTGAGTCTCATGTAGGACACAGACTTGCGTGACAGGTTGGCCTCCTGTACGTATGGGACGTACGTTAGGGATAACTACTGTTAGAAATTGCATGCTAGGAGACTTGGCAGTTATTAGAGGTATTATCGTATCATGGATATGATATGCTTAGAGCATGGGGTAGGGAGAATAACAAGTACGACATTTGGGTTCCTTTTCTTTTATGTAACCTGTACACTCCGTCGGAGATACGCGGTCGTGATGAACCTTATATATTATCAGGCGGCCTCTGCCGTTCAAAAGATGACATGCTTTGTAGGCCTCTGAATCTCCGAGAGAATCATGCCAATCCTATTTCAGCCAGATAGCCCACTTGTTGGAAAGTTATTCTCAAAGTGCATTCACATAGATGGTTAGGCAACCCATTGGATGCTTATTTTCAGTACTTTATTGGCATGCTTCTATGTATCTTGTTACGTCCCTCTGAGGACCTGGTCCCTTTCCAAGTGTAGACGGTCATGACTATTTGCAGGAGCACGGATCAGGACTTGCTACTACGATCTCTTTCGAGGAGGTCTTCTCTTCGAGCCTCATTGTTCATTATATGTACTTATTGTATTTCTCTTGTATTCTAGTATGGTAGTGGATTTGTCTCCACCCAACTACCTGTTCTTATCAAGCATCGTATACTTGATTCAGTTATATAGTTGATCGGTTATTTATTTCTTTATGATTTCTGTGGATGAGATTTAGTTATGCCCTGTGACTTGTGACAAATATATACCACTTGTGAATTATTGTTATTCATAATACAACGTACGTATGTGTTATGGTTTTCATATATTGGAGTTGCCATATTCATACGGCTCGCATGGTTACGTGTTCCTAGTCCTACGTATTTTGGGACTGGGACATGACAGTTGATTAGGGTTTGCTTCCAAATTTGGGGATGCATTAATTAGGAAAGCAAGTGGAGGCTATTCATGAATAAAGAGGCTTATATAGCCTCCTAATAGGGTTAGGGTTAGGTTGAGAAATATTTGAATTGACTCAAAGGCACATCTCATTCTCTTATGAATATGATCAACTAATCATATAGAAGAAATATTCTATTCTTGAGTCTAAATATGTTTAATAGACTTAATCTAGTCATGACTCAAGTCAAATAGTTTAAACTCAATAACTAACTCATTCTCCTAATCTAATGAGTCAAATCATGACTAACTATTTAATTGAATCAATAGGTCAAGTCAAGTCTAGTTAGGTCCACTAGTGTCAAGTCTAATTAAATAGTCTAATCCACTAACCAATAATAATACTATTTACAATATATATATCATACATATTATATATTAAATAAAATATACACATAATATTTATAATAATACAAAATAACAAAAATACTCCTATTCTAGAAATATGGTATTGTAGAAGCATAGGAATTTTTAACTCCATGCGTGTGGTTACTGTGCACACAAAACTACAAGAGGGTAGTTTTCACTATGGCCGACTCTATACGCACAATGCTATTCACACTAAATGCCAAAGACAATAGACTTTGAAAGCTTTATATAGATGCGTTATGCGTCTATGCGCCAAAGATTGATTCTTGGGGATTAGGCAGAAGTTTATGCAACATATGCCAAAGCCAGTAAGCTTTACACACCGAAGATGGATGCCAAAACAGTGAGTTTTGGCATTATTCGCTAGACCTATGCGCATACAGCTGTGTGCATATGATTATATGCAAAGACAACACATTTAATGCACTGCATTAAAGTTGCACATATTCGTGATCCATATAGATGACCATACACAAAATGAGGAGACTTCAGTGTCTATGTCAGCATAATCATTGTATTTTTTTGTATACAGAAGATCGATGCCACGTGGCTCTGTGCGACCGCTCGAGGAGCGCATAAGGATGTATACGTGTGCAATCCTTGAAGTTCTCTCTCCTCGTATATGCACGAATGACAGTTATGAATCTGAAGGGATCATGCTCTTTAATGTGTATGTGTTAATACACATATGTTCATATGCATATTGAATGCGTATACGTTTCAAACGACGGTCGTATTAATATGGACTTTTGAATCCTTGTAAAGCATACCACGTGTCAAGCTGACCGTATTGTATGCATGCATTCAGGTTCGTTATATGTGCTGGAGTTATTGCAGTACCCTATGCGCATACAGTTCTTATGCACATGGAAGCAGAAAATAGTATCTTTTTTGCTTTAAGCGCGTATAGCCGTTACAGTACGAATGGCTATAAAAAGCTGGGACATGTGCTTTCCAAATCATCTAGCAAGATTGAAAGCTTACAGTGTTGAGCCTTCTTGCTGCCTGTTTGTGCTCGTAAGCCAAAGTTAGCAAGTTTTTTCAGTCTTTGCATTTAGATCGCCAACGGAGTAAAGAATTCGACTGTAGACTTGATCTCCACCGCTATGCTTCCCCTAATTTTTCTTGTACTTATAATTCCTTAGTACTTAGGATTATTTTATACTTAAAAATTTTATTTAAAATTTTTATAAACTATTTGTAATAAAAACAAAATGGATACGCGACATGAGCAACTGCGTGCTCTACGCGGCTGTGATGGATGAATTGAAGTTGTAGATAGAAGAATTAAAGAGCAAAGGCTTTATTCAACCGAGTGTATCACCTTGGGGATCTCCAGTCTTATTCGTACTGAAGAAGGATGGATCAATACGCATATGCATCGACTACAGAGCGCCTTGAATGCAACCACAGTGAAGAATAAGTACTCTTTGTCTCGTATTGATGATTTATTTGATCTGTTGAGTGGAGCCAAGGTGTTCTCGAAGATTAACTTGAGATCATGATATCATTAAGTGAATGTTTGGAAGGAGAAAATTTTAAAAACATTATTCCAGATAAGATATGGCATTATGAGTTCTTGGTCATGTCGTTCGGTTTGACCAATGCTCCAGCCATTTTTATGTACCTGATGAATATGGTCTTCCACTAGTACTTGGATCAGTTCGTAGTTATCTTTATTGATGACATTCTTATATATTCGAGGAGCCACGAGGAGCATGAGCAGCACTTGTAGATTGTTCTGGAGACATTGAGGAGTGAGCAGCTTTATGCAAAGCTCGACAAGTGTGAGTTCTTCTTGGAGAGTTTTATTTCTTGGGAATGTCGTTACTGGAGATGGTATTTCAGTTAATCCGGAGAAAATCTCAACAATTTAAATATCATCCATTTCTACTTCACCATCGGAGGTGAGAAGTTTCCTTGGACTTGCGGGATATTACCGAAGGTTCATAAAAAAATTTATCGAGGATAGCAGAGCTTATGACTCGGTTGACATATAAGGACCAAGAGTTCACATGGTCAGATGAGTGTCAATCCACTTTTATTGAAATGAATAAGCGATTGACCACTACCCCAGTCTTGTCTATCCCTTCAGGATAATGAGGTTTTGTGATATATATTGTTGCTTCCGAGAAAGGATTGGGTTGCATATTGATGCGGCATGGTAAGGTGATTGCTTATGCCCCGAGATAGTTGAGAATGCATGAGAAAAATTATCCGACTTATGACTTAGAGCTTGCAGCAGTGATCTTTGCCCTGAAGCTCTGGAGATATTACTTATATAGAGAGAGTGGAGATATATACTGATCATAAAGGACTCAAGTATGTCTTCATGCAGAAGACATACTTGAGCCTTTTATATACCCTAAAAGTATATAAAAGACTGGATTTATGCTTTCAGGATCATGAGTCTTTTACATACTTGAGTCTTTTATATCTCCACTCTCACTCTTTTATATAGAGAGAGAGTGGAGCATGTCAGGGTTTTTTCAATTGAACATGTTATGACTTAAACTCTAGTTGATATAAATCCATAATCTAAACGTAATTAACACTAAAAGTTTAGAGTTATTTATATTTACCCCTATTCCTAATTGCTAATCCTATTTATTTCCATTTTTAAATTTTTATTAGTGTTACCTCCCATTCCTTCATAATTAGTTATTTGTATTTGTTGTTACCCCCCTCTCCCCTTCAACACACACACACACACATTTTTTATTTTTATTTTTTAGAAATAGGTTGTAGTACTGATAAAAATAAAAATTAGGAGGGTGGGCTTGGGGGAGGGGGAGGGGGATAGGATTAACAAATAGGAATGGAAGGTAAATACAAATAACTCAAAGTTTATTATCCAACAAATCTCTAGTTTTATAATGCGACTTAGAAAGGCTAAAAGATATATATATATATATATATATATATATATATATATATATATATATATATATATATATATATATATATATATATATATATATATAGTGCTCATATTCTACATGAGTCATGCACTTGTGAACCAATAGGAATAGACTTTCACATCTCATGTGTACCGATGTGCACAATTACACTCTATTCCTATTGGTCCACATGTGCATGGCTTATGTAGGAATATGAGCACTATGGCTCATATCCCGTTTATCCATATATATATATATATATATATATATATACATATATATATATATATATATATATATATATATATATATATATATATATATATATATATATATATATATATATATATATATATATATATATTTCTCACTTATTAATTTAAAAAAATTTAAACACTTTTTAACTACCTTAGTTCTCTTCTCACGTAGTTGATTTTAAACACAAAATCCTTTTAATTAACTGAACACATAAAAAATTCTAAAATATATTCAATATTTAAATTATATGTATCAGAGCCAACATGGCTCAAGGCTGGGGTATTTCTACTTCCCCACAGACATGTAATAGTTAAGATATAAATATTATTTTCTTGTTATTTTTCTGGTATAGTTATTAATACTGGTAAAGCTGTTACACTAGTTAACTACGATATAGTTATGATGTGTCAAAGCGATGTGTCAAAGCGACGTGTCTTACACCTAGTGGAACGACACCAAAGTCGCGTAGCCTTGTTATGCCGTGATGGCAGTTGATGGCATAAATTGTTGACAGCCGTGCTAGGCATTTACTATCTGTAGATCTGTCTGAAACTATTGGAGTAGTTTACTAAGGTAATAAAGTTACATTATTAATTACTTATATCAGTTATAATAACTTGATGTTAATAATTTGTCATTTTATTCATGAAAGTGAGCGAAGTAGAACCTCAACAAGCTGATGAATTAAGCATTAGCAATTGGTTCGATTAAGAAAGCCCTTAATAAGGGTAAGGCCTCTTTGTGTCAGAATGCTGACAAACTTTTTGAGGGAGAGAGTACAATGTATTTCTTTATCCATTTCGAAATACCATATATTTCTAAATGGATAATTAAATGCGAATACAATTACAATAATTTTTCTATCTTGGCTAGAAAATTTCTGATCAAATGGTGGAATCGTATTGATGAGAAAGAAAAAGTACAAATTGTACAAAAATCTATCAAGGAGAATGAGGTCCTGTGGAAGACAAATTAAAGAGAAAAATAATGGAAAATAGCCCTCTGAAAAAATTAAAGGATTCGTTGCGACGGAGAAATCCTCGAATTAATGAGGAAGAGATAAAGAAAAAATGTCTCCAATATATACAGACTCAATTTGAATCAATTTTTGAGACAGATAATTACTATGTTAGTTCTACCAGATCAGACAAAATGATAGAAGATAATATTGAAGGAGATTCTGAAACATTCTTCAAAAGAATGCATCATAGAGTCACTACTCAAGAATCCGATGAAGATGATGATGAAGAAATACAATAATTCATTGTATCTGCTGAATACACGTGGCAGAATATTTTTAAAGCAAATGCTTTACTTTTTGGAAAGAGGAATCTCTTTAATATAATGACCGACAATGGTGGACCTCACACAAGCAACTTTCGGTGCAGATGCTCCACTTTCAAGAAAAGACGAATAAAGTAAAGTTGATATAGACGGGCACTTACCACTGTTCGTTATCTGAAGATAAAAAAGAATCTTTGTGACTAACACATGTGAGTCATCCGGTCAGCCAATACAGACAAGTTGTATTATAAATAGAGGCTTAGCCTCTCAGTTATGTATGCTTAAGTTTTCAGTTTTATTTGTGTGATTTCTCTCAAGTTTGTACTGTGTGCTACTTATTATCGATTAATAAAATTTGTTAAGATTCCGCATAAAAGAATTAGTTCTCATCCGTTCTATAAGAGCCCTCACCCTGGTTGATATCGAATTTGGTATCTCTCTCCCCTCAAAAAGTTTGTCAGCATTCTGACACAGAGAGTAAGATTGGGCCATGGTAGCAAATAATTCCTGGAGAGAAAGTGTTAGAATTTCCAGGGTAGCACCAAATTGTAGCCACCAATGAAGAAACCAAACAAAAATTTCATGTTTTAGAATTTTTGGACAAATTCTAATAAACCACGAATAAGTTAATTAAATGATATTATCTAACTAAATACATATCCAAAATTTTAAAATATTTATAATAAATCATAATTAAAATATATTCAAATTATATTTAAAATATTTTAACATAATTAAAATTTATATATATATATTTTCAATTATACCATAGAATTTTTTTTCTTTTCATCACGTGAAAGTAACTAATTGGCATAAACAAAACACGTGCCATGACTGTAAGTATTAAAAAAAGGCAAATTATAAGGGCACTACTACTTTTACTTGGGGCTAGCCCAGGATTGGGGCTAGCCTACTAAAGAGGAACTTTTACTTATACTAACCCAACATTTTACTCATACCAGCCCATTCATTCCAAACCCTCCCAAACCCTCCCCACCCGACCGGAGCTTTCCCCCCTCCCGCCGGCGATCTCCGCTGTCCTCCTCCTCCTTGTCGATGGCTCCCAAAGTCTCGAAAGAACCAAGATACAAATCATCATTCTTCTTGTGCTATTGTATTTGCAAAATTATCGAAATTTTTTAAGAAATTCTCTTGCATTTTGATAAATTTGAGTGATTTTCTTTTCATTATTCAAATGAGGGCATACAAGTCCTTGGCGGAGTTTAGGATGTAGTTTAGACGTTCCCTTGGTTGATCGAACACGATTTTAGGGGCATACAATGTCGAGAATCCTCGACATTGTCGAGCAGTATCGGACGGGACTATAGAAATTCCTACAGTCCCATGTAGATTTTAGGACTGTAGGAAAATCGACAGTCCTATATATATTTAGGACTGTCGAATTGTCTACAGTCCTAAATTTATATAGGACTATAGGAATTTCAACAATCCTAAAAAATATAGACTGTGGGAAATTCTGCAGTTCTGTATATTTACATGACTGTAGAAATTTCTACAGTCCTCATGTAAAATTCAATTATTATGTAAAATAGAAATTAATTTTTATCTGTATATATTAATTTTTGTCTTATAGTCATGCCCCTGGAAAGGACACTGTGGATGAAGATTTGAGAAGACGCCCTACTGCGTCGATGCGTAAGGAACGCGCAGTTTCGCGTACTATTCAACCGGGCGTCACTATCCGCGAGCCCGAGGCACGCCCTGAAGTGAGGAAACGTCGATTGACGAAGAAGACTGCCCTTCGTTCGAAGAGACGTGCTCCTCCTAGTGCAGCGACGACTACCTCGCCTACTACGCCGGTGTCGGACTACCGACCTTGTTCCAACGCGGAGGGGATATTGTGCGTGTACCGTCAGATCTTCCTGCCAAATCGATCTTGTATACTGCACTGGTCAAGATGGTGAGCCTACTTGTAGACCTTAAGTTTGATATTTGTAACTGTGGCTAACAAATTTTTTTATTTCTCATGAATAGGCAAGGAAAGTGAAGAAGTTGGGGAGAAGCCTCGTAAGTTGCCAGGGTTCTAATTATATGACAATCAATGACGAACTCTAACAAATCGACAACGCTGAAGAATTTCCTTTCTTGGAAAATAGAGAGCAACGCACGAAGAGGCGCCATGAAGTTTAAACACTAATTTTGAGTTGTAAAAGTTTGACTGAATATGACTTTTGAGAATTGTCAAAATGTTAGCTGTAAAAGTTTTAAAAGTTGTAAACGTTTGACTGAATATGACTTTTGACGATATTTAGGCTTTGAGTTGTAAAAGTTGACAAAGTTTAAACTATAATTTTGCCTTATTATGACTCTTTGAATTAATTTTGCCTTATTGTGACACGTTGAGTCCATTTTGCCTTGTAAAAGTTGTATCAAAGTTTAAACTATCAATTTGAGCTATCAATTTGAGCTGCATACATAACTGTGCATATATGACAGTGGGCATACTTTAGGACTGTCATAATCTGGACAGTCCAAGTATACAATAGGACTGTCAAAATAGTGACAGTCCTATTTTTATATAAATGGGCATATATGACAGTGGGCATACTTTAGGACTGTCACAATTTTGACAGTCCTAGTATACACTTGGACTGTCAAAATTGTGACAGTCCTGAAGTTATATAAATGGGCATATATGACAGTGGGCATACTTCAGGACTGTCACAATTTTGACAGTCCAAGTGTATACTAGGACTGTCAAAATTGTGACAGTCCTGAAGTTATATAAATGGGCATATATGACAGTGGGCATACTTTAGGACTGTCACAATTTTGACAGTCCAAGTGTATACTAGGACTGTCAAAATTGTGACAGTCCTAAAGTTATATAAATGGGCATATATGACAGTGGGCATACTTTAGGACTCTCACAATTTTGACAGTCCTAGTATACACTTGGACTGTCAAAATTGTGACAGTCCTAAAGTTATATATATGACAGTGGGCAAACTTTAGGACTGTCACAATTATGACAGTCCTAGTATATACTAGGACTGTCATAATTGTGACAGTCCTATTATCCTGGCAGTCTTATATATTGACAGTCCTAAGTTATTAGTAGCAATGCACAATATTCAGTCAAAATCGTCATAACTCCTTTCATTACACAACATACAACACATTATTCAATATACACTTAAACATACATGGATCAACACAAAATACATTTTCAATCGATAAGAATATCAAAGTAGTCGTCCGGCATGATTTTTGGGTCCTCCATCTTCATCATCTTCTTATAGGCCGCCATTGCATCCTTGTAGGGTGTCGTCCATGCGATCGCTTCCTTTGGTGCGTGTTTATACCAAAGCGTAGAAGGTGGCGAAATAGGAGAATGAGCTATCAAGCTTGGGATGACGAAGTGTTGTCCGATAAGCCCTATGCAACATAGATTGGATACTCGGTGTTCGGCCGGGGGCGGCACACATTGGAAAGAAAGTATTGTTAATACCTTGTGAGATAATTACAATAGGTAACTTATACCTATTAGAGAAGACGTAAGCAACAGGCGGGACATCCATGTAATGGTCTGGTCCGGTAACTGTTTTCGTACAAGGTATGCCTGCCAACAAATCTCCAACAATTTCTTCGCCAAGTATCTGGCTATAGAAGGCTAGTCGCGACTCCAACTCCTCGTACAGCTCTGTCCTAACCTGTCTCCATCCTGCTTCCACTGAATAGCCTAGTTGTCTTGCTAGTGCATGGTATCCACAGTGGCCATCCGCAGGAACATCAATAATAGACCAAATGAAGTTCCGCATCTCAGGTAGAAAATTTTCAATATATAGACTATAAGAAACAGAAAAGTTATCAACACCCTCCGCCGTGCCTGCATCTATGGTTTTCTGTTTCTTCCCCTTCGAATAGTTAGCTTAGGAGTTCGAACAACGGACTTTGCCTCCAAACTGCGTTCGATATGTTCGAATAAGGATGGATCTCTTTTAGTTGACTCCTCCTCCTTCTTTTTTGCTCTACTCTTTCTTGAGTGTGGTCTTCCCTTAGGAGTTCGAACAACGGATGGCTCTTGCAATCGAGTTATTGCCGGGGCTGCAATCTCTTGGATTTTAACCTCAATGGATCTTCTCTCCGGTTCCGATGTGCCACACCACCTTGCGTGAAGTAGTTTCACTTGGGGCAACGCAAAGAAATCATCTTGCACTTCCACCGTCGGCATTATCGACAGCTGTCGCCAACGTTGATCCACACCATCTATTGGAATATGTATAGATTCACGATGGTATTCGTTGATCTCATGTGCACACGGAAGTTCCAGTGAATGTCGATATGAACAACCGCAAACCTCGGGATCATAACCCACCGACTTCGACCTACGAATCTCCTCAAACAATAACCCCAAGGCCTTGTGAGATACCACATGGGTGAAACCATCTAAGAGGGGTTCTTGCTTGTATTCATGCTTTGTAATATTGAGGCTCATCTCAAATGATGCTACAATATCGTTCACCGTGGCAATAGTCATCAAATGAATCGATTGCCAAACAGAGACAAAATTACCGACCGATGACCGCATATATCTTTTTAAACATGAGTGTGCTCCTTCGACCCGGTTCGTAGTGATCGTGCCATAATGCTTCACCATATTGGTCCATGCTAAGACGAATTGCTCTTTATGTGGTTCTAGCCAAGTATCTTTGATATAAGATATGCATGTCGGGTTACTCGTCTCCCACTTTTGTTGGAACATGTACCATGCTGCGTCGTAACTGTCTGTAGTACTTGCTCGCCATACAAGACTCCAATCACTGTAGAATTCTTCGAAGCGAAGCATGTCAATTTTACCGTCCACATTTTGAAATTTTCTCTTGCATTGAGCTTGGATATTTCTATTTATATGCCAAGTGCATAGTAGTCTATGCGCATGAGGAAATACAATATTTATAGCATTTATCAACGCATATTCTCTGTCAGTTACAAAAATAGACGGCTCTTTGTAACCTGTGTAAAGGGATTATAGTTTCCTCAACGCCCATGTGTAATCCTCTACTGTCTCACTCTTCATAAAATAAAAAAAGACTGTAAATGTTTTTCCCGTAGACGTAAACCCGACAACGTGAAAAAGAGCATCTTGAACTTGTTCGTCTTATATGTACAATCAAGGACCAACACGTCTGCGAAGGACCGAGCCAAGTATGTGCAATCAGGATGAGCCCAAAACAATGAAAGGAGTTCATCAGTTTGTGGATGTCTTCTATGGTACTCCACGTAGTGATGCTCCCCAAGCAACTTCAATACTTGCTGCATCGCCATTCTTCCTTTCATACTATTGCATTTCGCTCTGGCCAAACTATTATAAATCGTTCTCATGGTAGACTTGTTCCCATCTTGTTTTTGTCGCACAGCAGAATATATTTGTTTCGGTGCTACTCCTGAAAGGAACAATTCTTCAACCAACCTTTTCTCATCCTCCTTCAACCGTGCTACGTAGGCATGACCCGTAAGTGTCCCTGGAATAGGATGATTGTGTCTTCCATTCTTAACTTCGATTTTCCACTTCACATCTTCAACTTTTACAATCAACACCTTCAATGGACAACCACATTTTCTCGTCCCAACGTTTTTCTTAGGGATTTCTTTTTCAACAACACCCTTTTTTTTATGATGCTCCCTAAACACACCTCCTCTTTCACATCCCAGCTCAAGATATTTTCTGTCCGGCCGAGATCGGATGGATCTTGCAATGACAATAACTACGTTATGCCGTCTCCCAACTTCTCTGCACCACTCTAATGCTTCTTCATGGCTTGCAAATTCAATATCCGTTGAAAAAATATCATCCACATCAACACCAACAACAGGATGTACCACAATATCTGAACAAGGTTGGTCCTATAACCAATATAAAATAATATAAAAATTAATAACTTCATATAATTATATAGGACTGTCACTATTTTTACAGTCCTATTTTTAAATAGGACTGTCCAAATTATGACAGTCCTACTTTTATATAGGACTGTCGAATTTATGACAATCCTCTATTAATTTAGAACTGTAGATTATTTCACAGTCCTATATTTATATAGGACTGTCTAATTTTTACAGCCCTAAATCGTGACTGTCAAATTAGGGTTGTCGTTTTACGTACCGTACGTGCTTCGGAACAACCAACTTGTTCTTCGGAACGTCCGGAGTGCATATTTAATGAATTGGACGATCCGACTTCGTCATCGAACATTTTTTCATGCATTGTTCCTACAATAGTCAAAATAAACTAAATTTTTTCGGACAATTGCAAAACTTATTCATCGTAGGTTGTCGAAGACATACTGGAACCTTGGAGTATCACTAGAGTAAAATCCTCCTCCAACCACAACTAGCAATTTCCAAATTTAGGTTTGGGCTTGGTGGAATGAGGGTTTCTTCAGTCTAGGTGGAATGCCAAAAATAGAAAGCCATTTCACTTTTATAGTTTGGTGTGGGCTAGCCCCAAGTAACTATGATAGTGGCAAACTTGTAATTTTGGGAAATGAGACTGTCAAAATTATGACAGTCCTAATTAGGACTGTCAAAATGTTGACAGTCCTGCCAAGTGGCAGGACTGTCAACATTTTGACAGTCCTGACTACAACAGTCCCGCGTTTGGGCTAGCCCCAAGTAAGTTTTATGATGGGAAACTTGTAATTTTTTGCAAATTTACTATGGGCTAGTCCCGAGTAAAAGTAGTAGTGCCCTTATAATTTGCCTTAAAAAAGACTAAAGCGGTTTCGGGGTTTGATTCTTAAATGTATCCGGTCCGAAGTGTCGACCAGTTAGAATTAGACTGCTCAAGAAACCCACTCTCTGATGGCGACCACTCAAGAAACCCCACCAAACCCTAGCTTCCCAGAAGAGGAACACGAATACGACGACGAAGAAGAAGAAGAAGAAGAAAACGAAGATGATGAAGAAGAAGAGGAGGAGCCAGAAGAGACTCCGTCCTCCTCCCGAGCGAACCTCCAGACCCTCTTCCGCCGCCTCTCGGCGGGACCGGTGGAGGTGCGGGTCCACGACCTCGTGATCAGGGGGAACGCGAGGACAAAGGAGTCGCTTATCGAGGCCGAGGTCCTCGACGCCTTCCGTTCGGCGTCGACGATGCAGGAGCTCCTCCGCGCAGCCTCCTCCGCCAGCGAGCGCCTCCGGCGCCTCGACATCTTCGAGAGCGTCTCCATCACGCTCGACGCAGGACCGCCCGAGCTCCCAGGCACCGCCAATGTTGTTGTCGAGGTTGTCGAGCCCAAGAATCTGCTCACCGGCGACGTCGGCGTGTACACGAAGCCGGAGGTATTGTTTGCTTTGCCCCCTTTTCTAGGTTCTAACTTGATTGCCTGTGTCTGTGTCGGGCATGTAGGGCGCACAAATGGGACACTCCAAAGTGCACTTTGGACATATTTGACACGCCAAAATCATTATGTTCGAGTCACTGTGTCATTATGGTGTTGTGTCTGTGCAATGTCTGTTTTCTTTGTGTAATGCGTTGTTTCTTGATTCAATGTAGGTTTGTGTATGCGTTTCCGATCGTGGTGTTGTATTTGTCCATCCAAGATAGAACCTAGATTGTACCCGGAACAAGAAAAAGGGGGTGATATAGCATGCTAATGATTAATATTTTGTAAAGTTTAGGGTTTAAATGGACAAGTAAGAAATTGTTGAATTTTTAGTTTACATAAACAAAATTTCAAATTTTATAATTGGCTGATTTAATGATTTTCTTGGCTATGTTTTTATGATTGACATTGGATAGGATACAAATCCTCATATATATATATATATATATATATATATGAGGAGTGATCCACATTCCTCCATTTTTGCATCGTCCAAGCATCCTCATGATAACAACCATTGGATCTTGTTTAAGTCATATAATTTTAACCATTGAAAAATGAACGGTTAAGATTATATGACTTAAACAAGATCCAACGGTTATGAAAGAGGGGATGCTTGGGAATACAAAAATGGGGGATGTTGATCCCTACTATCTCTCTCCCCCCCCCCTCTCTCTCTCTCTCTCTATATATATATATATATATATATATATATATATATATATATATATATGAGTTATTTGTATTTACCCTCCCAATCCATAATCCATACTCTATTACCCCCAATTTTATTTTAATTAGTGGTACCCCCAATTCCTTCATAATTACATATTTGTACTTAGTGTTACCCCCAAAAAAATATTTGCCCGATTTTTTAGAAATGGGAGGTAATGCTAATTAATTTTAAAATGGGGTGGGGGGTAACTGAGTATACATTATGGATTGGGGGGGGGGGTAAATACAAATAACTCTCTCTCTCTCTCTCTCTATATATATATATATATATATAACACTAGTAAACTCACGTCACGTTAAATAATTTTTATTTCTGTACGATATTATTGAAAAATAATTTAAATATATTTGAATTAAGATTTGTTATATACATATTTTATGTTTTAATTAAGATTTGGTAAAAGTTTAGTTATATTTTAATTATAATTTGTTATGGATATATGTGAATAATAGAGAGGGTATTCGGTTGTACAGAAGAAAAAAGAGAAATTTAAAAATTATAATCTTTCATATTTTTTCATTAAATGATTGAGAATTTACAAACGGCTTGGACGACTCCACGTTTCCAAGCCGCATTATATATATATATATATATATATATATATATATATATATATATATATATTTATAAAGGTACTTCTGAAGTATCGGTCGATGCAGATACTGTACGGTCGATATCGATACGATTTGGCAACTCAAGAGCCCCAGAGGGTTGTGTGGCTGCTGTTAGAGTTATTTTATTTTGTTATTTATCTTATGAGGGTATAATAGTAATTGTGGGTGTATTGCATATCAATATAAATAGACATGAGATGCAACCTAGGGTGTAAGGCCCTTGCAATCTCCTTTATCATATTTTTTCTTCAAATTTTCTCCTTTTCTCTGTTTCTCCTCTCTCCATCTCTAAATTTTTTTGGGTTATTTTTCGTCTACTTTTCATGAAAAATTATTCATCGTTCGTTGTTCATGGTCATTCGTGGTTCGTTTTTGAGATTTAGGGTTTCTTCAGATCTCCGTTGGTTGTTCGTCGTCGGTTGTAGTTCGTTGTGAGATCTAGGGTTTCAAAGATCTCGTCTTTCTGTTGCATCTGTAAGTATGGTGGGGACCGAATCTTCTGATGAGGTTGATATTGGTGGTGGTAGCGGAGGTGGTTCTCTTTTTACTGTTATTCATAATAATGAATTGGAAAAATCAATTACAGCGGTGAAACTCAATGGTGCGAACTACCTTGTATTGTCCAAGTCTATCAAAGTAGTGTTGAGGGCGAAGAAGAAGTTTGAGTTTTTGACAGAAGAACTCCTGCCTGAAACGTCCGTTGAGTATGAAGATTGGATGGGTGCAGATGCATACGTTATGTCGTGGTTGTGGCATAGTATGGAGTCGCACATCGTTGCTAATGTTCAGTGGTGTGAATCTACCAAACATATTTGGACATCTCTGGAAGAATCATATTTGCATAAGCGAAACGTTGTCCGTATCTATGAGTTGTACGCGTTATTGTTTAATACAAAGCAAAATGGGAGACCTGTGAATGAATATCTGGCTTCAAAGAAGACTTTGTGGGAGGAACTGCTACAATATCATCATGTTACTACTGATTTGAAGGAAGCTCAGTGACAGAAGGAAGAGTTTCATGTTTAACTTATCCTAGCCGGCTTGGATCCTGCGCTCGAATATTATAAAGCTCAGATCATTGCTGGAGAGCAGTTACCTACGGTGACAGATACTTTCTCCCATCTCGATCGTTCCTTTCTAGACAGTTCTGTGGTGCCGAGTACTGACTCTTCTGTCCTAGTTTCTAGTGCTGCTGGTCGTGGTGGTGGACGTGGCGGTAGAGATGGTGGTCGTAGGTTTGGTCGAGAAGGAGGCCGTGTTGGTGGCCGCGGTGGTGGCCGTGTTGGTGGCCGCGGTGGTGGTGGCCGTGGTCAACCACGGAAGTGTTACTATTGTGGAATGCTTGGTCATATCAAAGACTATTCATGGGACAAGTGGGCCAAACCAGAATATGCACATCAAGTGCATGATAAAAATATGCAGTCTCAGGTCACCACTTCTGCTCCCAGAGATATACTTCTGGTTTCAGTCAGACTTCAATGTCCGATACCTCATCTCCATTTGAACAGATCCTCCAGAAGTTGAACACGCTTGCTAGTAACACCTCCCAACCTACTGCAACCATGGCACATATAGGTATTCCTGCTTTTGTGGCAACCCAGTCACCATCCATCTCTTGGGTCATCGACCAAGGAGCAAGTTCTCACATGCTTGGTATAACCTTTCTCTTTCATAATCGTAGTCCCATGAAACATAATATTATCTTGGTTGATGGGTCTACTCGTCCTGTGCTTGAGAAATGTGTTATTCACCCTACTCAATTACTGTCATTATTTGATTCATTATATGTGCCTAATTTTTCATTTAATTTCTTATCTGTGAGCCAGTTAACCAAATACCTTCAATGTTCTGTGACATTTTCTCCCAATTCGTGTTTTTCAGGACCTCATAACGAATAAGATGAGTTGTTTGGGGCATGAAAAAGATGGACTGTATTACTTGGATCTACCTGGAAAGACTCACTTCTGTTTCTATTTCTCCGTTGCAGCGACATTATCGTTTGAGACATCCGTCTTTGGCTAAGTTGTGTCAAGTTGTTCCTAGTTTGAGTCATGTTTCTAGTCTTGAATGTTAGGCTTGTCATTTAGGAAACATCACCGTAGTTCCTTTCCTCGTCGTAGTGAGAGTCGTCAGTTAGAGTCTGTAGAATTAGAATAATGGAATAATTTTCATAGATGAGAATTACTACATATATATAGGAGAGGCTGACCCCTCTATTATTCTACCCGATGTGGGACTAAAGCCCACTACCTAATATAACGCTTAACACCCTCCCTCAAGCTGGAGCATATATCAATCATGCCCAGCTTATTACACAAAAATTGTACCCGAGGACCAAAAAGAGATTTTGTGAAGATATCGACTATCTGATCACTGGTCCACATTTGATGGAACTTTATCATTCCCTTTTTATACTCATCACGGACGAAATGAGCATCAATTTCAATGTGCTTCTTCCTTCATGAAATACATGATTGGTAGCAATATGCATAGCAGATTGGTTATCACACAACATATCTGCTGCTTTAGATCCTGCTTCTTCTTCCTGCTCTTGTAGAAGATACTGCAGATATAACAATTCTGCCGTGTCATGTACAATGGCTCGATATTCTGCTTCGGAACTTGATCGTGCGATCACACTCTGCTTCTTACTCTTCCACGATACCAAGTTTTCGCCAATAAATACCGAGTAACCAGACGTATATCGTCTATCTGTCAGGCTGGCACCCCAGTCAGCATCAATAAAACACTCAACATTTGTATGTCCTTGGTTCTCCATGCGAATTCCTTTTCTAGGATTCTAGACTAAATAGTGCAGAATTCTGAGAACTGCTTGCCAATGTGGAACTCGTGGAGAAGACATAAATCTATTTATAACACTGACGGCAAAGAAAATATCTGAACGAGTCATAACTGCCAGGTAGTTGAGTTTTTCAACTAGAAAGATCACCATATAACTGTTTGCATTCACTATTTTACTTAGTGTCGGCTTAGACGAGTGGGTTATCCCGCTCACCAGTACGGTTGTGTACTGATCCACGTTTATGGGCATTATTTCATGTACGCAGGTGTAGTGGCACTGCTTGGATATACGGGACATAATGTATGAACGGTAAGTACCTTTGTGGGCTAGAGAAAGAGCAAGAGTATTACATCGCCTTTGTGGCAATTATCCTTTGTGGCACTTCATTTGGACCCTATCGAGAGCTTCGCTGCGTATACTCTGATGTGTGCTTGGTACACAATACTTGACTTTCGTTGCTATTTGGGCGTTTCGATGATAACTTTGATGTTTGACAACATCGTCTTGTGCGAGCGCAACTCCAGACTCGTACGACATCATGTCCCGATGAGAACGATTGTCCTGCGGGAGCGCTGCAACGTGGTGATTCACGTTCAGCGGGGACTATTGAGCTTGCGGGAGATTGGGACGTGACACTTTTCACCTGGGTCCCTTGGCGATGTTGCTCCCTTAGCTTGCATCAATCCTGCATCATTTAGTATGTCTAGAACATACTTCCTCTGAGACATGACAATGTGCCTCTTTCCCGTACGACTTCGAACACCCAAGTGGTAGTTTAACGATCCCATATCCTTGGTCTGAAACTGTTCTCCCAAAAACTTCTTTAGCCCTGCAATGCCCTGACTGTCGTCTCTTGTGATCACAATATCATCAACATAGACACCAAGTAGTATCCTTCCTGCTGATGTCTGTCGATAAAATACAAAATGATCCTTTTTCGATTGACACATGCCAAACTGAGTAACAACATATCTAAATCGACCAAACCATGCATGAGGCGATTGTTTGAGACCATAGAGGGCCTTCCTCAGATGACACTTTACCCTCCCTTACAACGAACCCGGGAGGTTGCACCACATATACTTCTTCTTCAAGATCCCCGTAGAGAAAGACATTCTTGATATCCAGTTGAAGTAATGGCCACTCATAGCGAACAACTAAGGCCAAGAGTACGCGTATAGAGGTTATCCTGACAACTGGGAAGAATGCCTCAAAATAATCCTCACCATAAGTCTGCGAATATCCTTTAGCCACCATACGAGCCTTTAATCGATTAAGAGTGCCATCCGGTTTTACTTTGATCGTGAACACCTATTTGCAACCTATTGCCTGTTTACTAGGCGACAAATCTACCAAGTCCCAAGTATGGTTCTCCCGAAGCGCTTTCATCTCCTCTTCCATAGCAGTACGCCAACCGGGATGTTTGAGACCCTCCTCGGTAGAATTGAGAATCTGAATCCCATCAATATTAGCTATCAAGGACTGAGTGTGGCTTGCAAGCCCTTTGTAGTTTTCAACATACAAGGGATGATAATGATAGGCACAACGAGGTTAAGCTGGAGGAACAGGCGGAGGCGCCATCTGCGACACTCGTTCGGGTGACGATGGTGTTGACTGAACCGGTGGCTACGGACCGTCGGACCGGGATACTGGCTCGGTAGGGGAGGGAACCCTTAGGGGGGCTGTTGTGTTTGAACAAAAAACAACAAGAAATCCTCTTCTGGGTAAACTTGGGGCACTAGACCCGTAGTTTGTGGAAGGGGAGAAAACTCGGTTTCAATAAAGGTAACATTCCGAGAGAAAAAATAGCTCTTCAAGGTAGGAGAAAAACAACGGTACCTTTTCTGACCTTTAGGATACCTAAGAAAAACGTATTGGATTGCCTTATGATCTAATTTAGAAATGGTTGGTCGGGTATTCCGAACATAACACAACCAACCAAAAATTTTGAGAGGTAGAGGAAACGGCTCTCGTTTGAGATATAGCCAAGAAAATGTAGTAGCACCATTGAAAACCGACGATGGCATGCGATTAATAAGATAGTATGCTGTAAGCACCGCATCCGACCAAAATCTTATGGGAGTACGTGTTTGAAACATAAGAGCACGCGTTGTTTTCAAGAGATGACGATTCTTGCGTCCGGCCACACCATTCTGTTGTGGTGTATAAGGACATGAAGTTTGGTGGATGATGCCATATCGAGACAAATGTGAATTGAACTCACGAGACATACTCACGGCCATTGTCACTTCGAATGCATTTAATTGGAACACCAAATTGTGTTTTGATTTCCGCATAAAAATTGTACCAAATTTTAAATAGTTCGGAGCGATTTTTCATCAGATAGACAAGTGACACGTGAGTAATCATCGACAAATGTAACAAAGTATTTAAAATCCATCATTGAGTCAACTGGATATAGCCCCCATATATCAGAATGTACTAACTTGAAAGGAGAAGATGCAAATTTATTTTGATTCACCGGATAGGAAATTCGATGTTGTTTAGCCAAACTACAAGACTTACAATAAAAAGAAACGTGAATATCTAAAGATGGGTACAAATTCTGGAGGGCTTGGATAGATGGATGGCCTAATCGACAGTATAGCTCGAAAGGTTCGAGATTCACACCGGCAGAAGCAATAGGGGAATGTGCGTCAAACAGGTACAAACCTCCAGTCACATGTCCCCTACCGATAGTCTTTTCAGTCTTGAGGTCCTAAAAACACAATCATCAGGAAACAAATATTATCGAACAATGCATTTCACGAGTAATCTGACTAATGGAAAGTAAACTGAACGAGTTGCAAGATGTTTGTAATACGGATTGAGTGACAGTCCGGAAGAAAGACGGGCACTTTCACGTCAACGGACTGTTAGGGAACCACCATTGGCAACAATTATATCGGAAACACGTCCCACCAATATATAATTCTGTATCATACCTACGTCGCCAGTCATGTGAGCTGACGTACCAGAGTCAATCATCCACTGCTTCGACCTCATAACACATGCTGCGAAGTACCCGACTGTGGACCCGGATGTGGATGCCTCACCACGACGTTGATCTTGAAACTCAAGAAAATCTGTATATGACTCTGCAGTCATCTCGACAGATCGAACGCCATCATCAGGAGCGTCCGTTGTAATATTGACGGCAGGAGCTTTAGGACACTGCCAATGGAAATGGCCATTCTGACCACAGTTGGAGCATATATGCGGTCTTCCTCCATCACGACCGCCATTGTCTTGTCCCTCATCACGACTAGCAATGCGGCCACCACGTCGTCCACCACGACCACCACGAATCCAGGACGAGCCGCACCAAGAGCAGAACGATCCACAAGAGCATCACCTGGAGTGGTCTTAACAACTTTCGCTGTCCGAAGAACGCGATAGTGGGCCTCCATCAGAGACGGAACATCAGATCCAACAATGATCTGAGAGCGAGCAGAGTCTGCATCAGGACGGAGAGATGCCAGATATGCCATGACATGAAGCTGCTCACGTTGTGCCCTTGCTTCATTGATATCCGTTGTGAGGGGTAAAATCCGATCTATCTCATCAGTCATAGCCTTAAAAGGTCCGGTAATGGTCCTTATGAGATTTGTTTCCCTGATTTGCTCGGTATACGCCAACGACTGAGTCGTAGATACGGGACAAATCAAGTTTTCCATCAAACGCCGCCGCCAGTACGTCCTATAATTCCTTTACGAAATCATTATTCTGAACCATGTCTTCCACCGATGGTTCCATTGAATTCATCATCTGTGTCAACAGTCGACTACCATCTGTCTCCCATTGCTCAAATATGGATCAGTCACTGCTGGAGGGTTGTCAGTCAGATGTTTGGACAATCGCATACCCCTAAGCGTCTTCTCGACCTTCTTTCGCCATATCGTGTAGCCTTCTGGTCCATCCAACCGTCGATCGACAAGTCGAATCGAGAAAATTGTCATGTTAGTGTTCGTTGGTCACGCCATTCCCGCCATTGCGTTTCCGTCTATAGCACTGCTATTCGGCTCAGTCCTGTCATCCTTCAGTATTCCGGATTCGACTGTCGGTATGATCTTTCCAACTTGATAATCATATCAACTCTGCCAATGCGCTAAAAACGTGGTCAGCACCGACACGCACATAGGAAGCAAAGAGTGAATGTGGATCACACGTCAGGACATAGAGACAACCCAGATTACTCTCTGTTAGATCCCAATGTGAAGATCAAGTAAGAAAAGAAACAAAGATTCACGCAAAACAAATCACTTGTCTGCTCTTTGTTAGATTTCAGAAACCGATGTTGGGAATCTAGAGGTTCTAGCAAACAAACAAATGTCTGCCCTCTGAGAATCCCAACACGGTTTTTTTTTGGAAGTGGGAAAAGACGGCTAAGGTTTGGGGTTGGCGGCTGGGTTAGGGTTATGGTTTGGGTTAAAGGACATGTTGGCGGCTAGGGTTAGGGTTAGGATTTTGTGGAGTGGGAGAAGGGGGGGGGGGTAGGCGTTGACGGGAGGGAGGAGGGGGGGGGGTGGCAGCAGGCCGGGAGGAGGAGGGGGGACTGCAGGCAGAAGCAGCGGCGACAGCAGGGTCAGCGGCAGTGGGGGGGAGGGGCGACAGGGTCTGCAGCAGGGCATGGGGGGTGGCTGCAGGCCGGAGGGGGGGCAGGGGGTTGGGGGCAACAGTGGCTGCAGGGTGGGGTGGGGTGGGGGCTGCAGGGTGGGGTGGGGGGGGGCTGTAGCAGGGGGGAGAAGGTTGGGGGGGGGCTGCAACGGGGGGGGGGGGGCGGGATCTAGGATTATGGTTTTTGTGTGTGGAGGGAGGTGGATGAGTTATGGCTCTGATACCATGTAGAATTAGAATAATGGATTAACTTTATTGATGATGAAGATTACATATATATAGGAGAGGCTAACCTCTCTCTATCACTCTACCCGATGTGGCTCTAAAGTCCATTACTAATACTAATATACTTAATACTTAACAGAAAAGTTTATAACAGTGTCTATAACATCAATTGCACTTTATGGTTCAGAATGGTCACAAAATGAAGCATATGTCAACCATTTGTTGTCATATGGAGAATGTTCATAATATAATTTGTCCGTAAATCTTATATTAATTCTGTGAAATTGTATATGACTCTTGCCTTCATATAAAACAACCATTTGTTGTCTTGGGTGCCTTATTCAAACGAGGAAACAATGTTTGGGGCCTCGGGCATTTGTTTGAAGGATTTCCTTCATCCGAGTAAACTGGAGGTTGGGTTAAGTATATCTCACCGAAACATGCCAAAGTCTTGCAAATCTTTTAGCTTTTGTTTTACATATCTCGACTAATATAATTCTAAACTTACTCTGATATTAGGACACACGACAAACCGGGGTAACCACGGTACTTTGCGTGTAGGCTTTTTTGGAACACAATACGTTTATCTGGAGCTTGGAACTTTTTTACGGAATAAGGAACAAATATGTAATATTAAATAATCTATATTTAAGATTCAAAATTAGTGAAGTACCATAATACAACATCATTAAAAGCTCAAAACTAAAGAAGATTCATAAGTTGCATTTATGTTTATATATTATTGATATCAAAACTTATAAATATTTTAATATTTATTAGAATTTATAAAGTTTAGTTCAAAGTTACCGTGAGATCATTCACATATTGATTTTTTATGATGTCAAGATAAGTAATTCACATATTGATTTTTAGTTTCTTGGTACTTTGATAAATGTGTATTAAAAGTTTTCTTTCTTTCCAAAATTTGTCCTCTTTTAAAATTATGATCATATTATGGGAAGCGCTTATGTCGTTAGAGAAATGCGCTTCCGTCACCGGAGAAACAAGCTATCGTCATCGAGGAAACGAACTCCCAAGTAAGAACTGCCGAATCGAGGTTCTTACTGAGATTCGTTGACCTTCTAGGAGTTTGTCTTCTAAGTTCCGGATCACAATTTCCTGCCTATTAATCAAATGTTGGTAAGAATGGGGAGATCACAATCAAAAGATCCAATTTTCTAAGCTTACTTTTTGTTTGCTTTCACATGAAATTAAATGATGCTACTTTTAGAGAAGAAGATGAAGATCACTGCAAAAAATTAATGAAGCTAGTTATAAGCTGGTCAAAATCTCAATTATTTGGATTTCAGTGATTTCAAACTGAACTTGTCGGCCAAATAGGAACTATACACAATGGATGATGACGGCTTGTTTGGATCTCTCACTCATGGATCAAGTGGTGAGTGAGAATTAAAATCAGCAAATTTATCTGAATTAAAGTAAGTTCCTTTAGTCTCTACTAATTACCAAATAATTTGGAGCTCGCCAAATTTAATGGCTATATTAGGCAAGAAATCATGAGCTATCATGCAAATCTTAGAATTTTGCAAAAAATTGAATCGAGTTACCACTAAATTAGGATAGTCCTCTATTTAATACGTAGATTGATAACCACAAATCCCATTTTCTTTTCTTTTTTCTTTTGTAGAAGCACTCAATTTATTTGGTGGATCAACACTCTTTTGATAGCATATTGTATGGTAAGATGCAGTTGCCTTGATTACTTGATCTAAAATGAAGAAGAAGACTAGAATCGGAAGGTTGGATAGTTACCAAAACGGGGGTGGGGGGGGGGGGGGGGTGGGGGGGGGGAGGGGTTGCTACTTCTGCTTCTGCTTTTGGGTTCTGCTTCTGCTTCTTCTACTGCTTATGCTGCTGTCCTACTGCTGCATGTGCTTCTGTTACCACTGCTGCGTCTGCTTCTACCACTGCTGCGTCTGCTTCAGCCGCTGCTTCTACTGCTGCTTCCCCTGCTGCTTCTGCTGCGGCTTCTGTCACTGCTGCTGCTTCTATCACTGCTGCTGCTCCTGTCTGGAGGTGGAAGGAGGGGAGGGCTGAGAGGGGTTTTGGAGAGGGAGGAGGAATTGGCTATCTCAGCCATAGGGAAGGTAGAGTTTAAAGAAAAATTCTTTTCATTCATTCATCTTCATTGCTTCCTTATCCTCAAACAAGGATATAAATAGGTTCACATCAAACAAACCACCAACAAACTAACAAATTTCTAAGGAATAGGCAAGTAGCAACTACTAAACAACCAACAACTTTCCCCTAAAGATTAGTTAACAAATAAAAAAATACAGAATAAAATAACAATGAAATTTGAATTCCAAATTCAAATTCAAATTCAAATTTAAATGCTAATCCAAAGTGAAGCCATGTCGCGCCGTCTTCTACGTTGGTAGGTTTTCGTAACTGGGGCTTGATGTCCTCATCAAGTGGTCCCTTTTATCCATTATTGGAAAACATTCATTTTGAAACTGCTCAGTTCATGGTTGAGATGTCTAGAAGTATGTATCACATTAGCTACAAATGTCTTAGGACACGAAGGTCTTGATGAACAGTGTGAATCATCATGGTTTGTAGCGTTAATTGATTATAAATTATATGCTTTCCTCTTTCCTAGGTCAGGTAAAATGTGAATTTTTATCTCATGTTTTCTTTGTATGTACTAAAGCATAAAGCAACTTTATTTGGTTGCAGCTTGAGATTGTAATGTCCGAAAAAGTGCCTCTAATGCTTATATAGAACAGTTTTTTGTTCCCTTTTCTCGGTACGCCTATTCCCCCTCCTTCAAAGATGATAGGAGAAAATGGCCAATATTCTTTGCTGCTGCTGCAAGAAAGTCCTGGCTCGACATACCCTTTGGACTAAAAGAAAAAAAAAAGTGCTCATTAGGTTGTGTCATTGGCAAAGAAACATGAACTCCTCCTTCTTTTAGAGAGGGAAATTAAGAAAGAAGCAGCACATGCAGACCCATGCTCATACTCCCGTGATCCTGCATAACACATACTAGTATGCTTTTATTCATGCAATAAGTTATACATGATTACATGTGTGATCCATTAAACAGACGAGAGGGAAATTAAGAAAGAAGCAGCACATGCAGACCCATGCTCATACTCCCGTGATCCTGCATAACACATACTAGTATGCTTTTATTCATGCAATAAGTTGTACACAATTACATGTGTGATCCATTAAACAGACTAAACAGTCATTTTTTTGGAAATGGTTGATTTTACTGCAGTACAAGTGAATTTGCATGCATGAATTAGGTATATCTCCTCTCTCTGGGTCTAGAGTGTCTCTCTCTCTCGGGTCTAGAGTTTTCTCTGTTGTATTCATGTGCTTCTGCACATGGTTCTGTTCAGTTTGAGTTTACTTTTATCTGATGCCGTATGCTCAAATTATTCAGGTGTTCCTTGACTAAATAACTAAAGATGAATGGAGAGAGTCTGTGGTGTGCGCAGAATGCATTTTCTCCTTAATGTAACATTGTTACAATCCCATGATTACAATAGCTGTTTAAGAATTATTGAGTTTTCTATTCTCTTGACTATGTAGCTAAAGATGAATGCCCATCAATAGAACTTCAATGGGTTCCGTGCTCAATGGCTAGTGTCTTTTAGAGTTTTATGAAAGATATGGTGATTATTTCTAATGTTTGTTTGAGAGCTTTAATACTGATACCTGACCTTATTGAGGATTTTCGTTAATTTTACTTGTGAAAATATTCTTTAAGACAAGTTGTTGCACATTCGCTAGAACCACCAGGTATCTTTTGTGCTAATTTATTTATCTTCATTTGAAATTTTTTGTCATTCTTTTCACAGGCCAGAGCATGGTCGCTTGAAGGATGTCTCAAGTTAAAAAATTCCTTTGGCTATGGGGACATTTGGGATGTTTCTGGGGCATATGGCTGGGACCAGACATCAGAGTTAAGTGCTGGGTGCTGGATTTTCCTTACCTAGATTTAAAGCAGTACCAACTCCTCTGCAAGCTCGTCTGTCATTACTCACACAAGACTGGTTAAAGTTTTCATCTTTTAAGGAACGCCTTTTAGGATTTTCGTTTGGTTTTCTTTCAACTAAGCACCACAATTTGGCTTATAATCTTACATGGCGTAACTTGAGTGATCCATCACACATGGCCTCCAAATCAATAAGGAGGCAGTTAGGGCACAACCTTCTCTCCTCGATAAAATACACATTCAAGGTCGATCGCAGAAACTCACATACGAGGCCAACTCGTGGTTGGGCCTTTCTCTCCTCATCTCAACTTGCCGGGCTTGGACCAGATAGTAAGAGTTTGCGATTCATACGGCAGGTAAAATTGATTCCCTTGTTCATTGTTTACATGATATCCCCTTCGTCTTTGTTCTACTGAAATTCATAACAATTTAAAGTCAGTTGAGTTTTTAGGATATGTTTGTAGTATTCAGTAATGAATAGCTAAACCATTTTTCTAGTGGTCTTTGCATGCTTCATTTTCCTGAACGTTCAGACAAGAAGATATTGTGCAAAGATTCCTACTTCGTATATGGATTTATATGCAGTATCTACATGAATCTAACTTTTTTAATCCTGCCCGTGTACATGCAAATTCTTTTATTTTAGTGCACTTATTATTTAGAAAGATATTTGGTGTCTCCCATTTTAGCAGTCAGGACTTGTATACAAGGTTCAAACTTCAAAAAAACAGCTTCTCAATGAGTGTTGGTAACAACAGTTTTGACACAATATGATCAGAGTATCAGGTATAGTTTGCAGTATCGGCCGATATCGATACGATATGGACAATACTGATATGGTTTGGCATGTACCGACATGCTACTGATACTAACCGATACCGACATTTCTTCAATATTTTACTATGCTTTCTCAGTCAATAGAGAAAATTGAACAAAAAGACCAACCAAC
Source organism: Iris macrosiphon (assembly GCA_036927795.1). Classification (NCBI taxonomy): domain Eukaryota; kingdom Viridiplantae; phylum Streptophyta; class Magnoliopsida; order Asparagales; family Iridaceae; genus Iris; species Iris macrosiphon. Next base: position 57,838,433 of record JAYESA010000020.1, read on the forward strand.
AAGGGTGTAAAAGCATTGTAAGATTGTAAAAGCATGTAAATGAAGAAAACTTCCTTATTGAAGATAAACCAACAGAAAATACTTACAATTATGTCTAAATGTGTAAAATATTTTTTTCTAAATTTTTAGTAATTTATTAGCTTTCCAATAGCAAAAAAATCTGATACTTTGATACAAAACCACGGATACTGCTGATATCGCTATCGCTGATCCCCATACTCATACCAAGGGTCCGATAGTGATTCCGATACCGTGGACCTTGGTATCAGGTAATGGAACTATAAAATTGAAACATATGAAAATAAAATGGTTGGTTTTAGAAGTAATTGTGCATATTTATGTGGTTTTAATGTTAGTTTTCATGCTATACAGTCACAACATAACTAAATAACATAAATATAATAAGTTTTTTCTTGTTGATTTTTAACTTGTTAACAAAGGCAGTGGTTCTTATTATGATTTTATTGCATTAACAAAATATGAGTATTCCCTTGTTATCTTTATGAAGATGTGAGCAAACACGCAAACACTTGAAGATAAAATATAGTGTTGTAATTTTCAAGATCTTAAATACATTATTTAGAATCATATCAGATGTTTAACAAAGGAAGTTAAAACTATAGATCATCTAAATTATTATTTGGATGAAGGCTTTGTGTGTGATATAAACCATGATTCAAAGCATATCCACAAAGAATTATCCAAGTATTTGACACCTTTTGGATGTGGATACAACCGTGGTACCACTCTTGGAAGTATCCATGCTGTATAGCTGGAGAGTTATGTTATTCAAACTACTGAGTTCCTACATCAAAGACACCTAGTATACCACATAATTTGATTGATTGATTTGCTCTTATTGCAGAGGACTCTCATTAGTGGCAGTACAAAGTAAGGTACAAAGCAGAAGGTTATACTTAATATGATTTTGGAAACATTTCCCTCCATCTAAATATCCAATAAGAGCATAAAAGAAGTGCACAAACTATTCTATAACTTGCTGAAGTACCAGATTAACAGTTAAGTTGAAGGCACTGGGTGGTAGTAGTACAATCAATGGAATGACGTAGAATAGCTATTTAGACTACATTAAGTTGGGATGTTATTGATTGGAAATCAAGGATATATATTAGATTATGACTTTGGAAGGTTGGAGTTCTTGTGAGTACAATGTTTGGAGGAAGCCACCTCCTAGTTTAATAATTCTGTTCAAGAAAAGAGGGGTTCTTCACAATCATGTGTACAATCGTAATCATATTAACACAGTTCTAGGATTGATTTAAAGGCACAAGAATAGAAGTCTTCAGTGTGCAAAGGCTCCAATGAGAGTTCTGCACCTAATTAAATCTTTGTAATGTTTCCTGTATGTGGCTGATTATATTTTTGGATGACGATTCCTTGAGGTGGTATTTTCATGAGAAGTGTGGTACTTTTCACTTTGTCGGTTTTCTGTATATTTCTTTTTATCTATAACGGTTCTCAGAGGACTATGATTGTATTTTGTAACAGGAATTTGATCTGCGTGGTGCTCTACCCTTGGGTTTCTATAATGCTGCGGTGAACGTTGGAGTCTCGGCAGGTGTCGTTCTTCCATGGGGAGGGGGATTCCTGAGTTTGCCTTCTCCACTACCTGATCGTTTCCACATGGGTGGTAATTCTTCTCCTGTTTGCAGTTTGGGAGGGTTCAACTCTTTGTTGGGGTTCAGGACGAGAGGCTTAGGACCAACCGACTTGTGTAGATTGGTTACCAGAAGATCTGATGATGCCAACCCGCAAGTGTACCCAGGAAGAGATGAACTTGGCGGTGATCTTGCAGTTTCTTCTTTCGCCGACCTCTCCTTTGATCTACCTCTGAAGCTGTTCAGAGACAGTGGGATACATGGCCATGTATTTGCCTCTGCTGGAAATCTTGCTACAATAACGGAGGGTAAGCTTAAAGATTTTTCACTTGGAAATTTTCTGCGGACATTTCGAAGCTCTATCGGGTTAGGTGTGGTAGTCCCCACCCAATTCTTACGCATGGAGGTTTGTCATCTTTATCTTCTTAAACCAATATCAGATTTTAACAAAACACTCTCGAGTTTTTCTATTTGATAACAAGTTGTTTCCTTTTTCTTTTATCAGATTAACTACTGTTATATACTTAGGCAATCTGAACATGATATGGGGAAGACAGGCGTACAGTTCAACTTCTCTTCTCCATCTTAGTTGGTGTTTTTGCCGAAGAGACTTCTTTCTTTGACGGTGGATTGAGAGATGGTTCTGATGACACCAAAATAAAATCATACCTTCTGTTCTGATACTTATTTTTTCCCGAGAATTTTGGTTTCATTCATGAGAATTGCAAGGAACCCAATCAATGGATCAGATAAGTGTTACACTCCACACTGGGAGTGGTTACCGAGCATTCATTTCTCATCACTGAGATGTTTTGTGAACCTTTTAACATTCTAGGCAACATGTTATGTTTCAGTGTTGTGATGGGAATCTGTTACAAAGGGGGAAATTAATACCATCTTCTCAACTAAGGAACTACTTCCATAATGGTATTACGTCTGCACAGTCATACTACACTTCGATTACTTGCTCCATATTCATTCTTTTGTTGTTTTGTTTCTCATTGTTTCTGTCTAGATGCCTTAATGAAGGTGTGATGATCTTCTGGCATGTTAGAATGATTTTTTTATCATGGTAATGTGACAATTAGATTCACTGAATGATTTTTTTTATCATGGTTATGTGACAATTAGATTCATTCTTTTTGTGTGGTCATTGAATCACACAGGAAGGTTCATCGGAGTTGCTTTGGTACTTCCCCCCATTTGAGACTCAAATGTAAGCACCCTACTTCAGTTTGTAACATTTGGCGTTTCTTGTTTCATTATTATTGTTGGTGATTTTGTCTTTAGACTAGTGAAGAATAGTTCCACATTGGCTATACCACCAAGTGTGTATCTCAATATAATATTTTGTATGTGTTGAGGTGCACATGGGGTGTGGTGGGACACATGATGGGGTATTTTTTTTAGGAGAGAAAAATGAATAACTCCTCAAAGAAAGCATTTATGTTTTTTGTCGTTTTCTTGGAAAAATTTCGTTAGAGCCAAGTCCCAATGGTGCTTAGCGACTCGGACTCGGACTATGCATGTTGCATGCGTGGTTGCTGCGTATATACGATATGCACGATTATGCGATGTTATGTGCATATACATGCATGTGCAACATATGCGGCTATGCGCAGCTGCAAGTCTGTGCGCATGTGTTCTTGCGTGCATGTATGGTCTGCGTTGATTGCACGTGACTCCGTTGATGGCAGAATTTGGAATATTAATTTTTAATTTTTAGGAGTTGATATTTTAGTCCCATGTCGGATGTGAGTGGTTATGAGTTTTCACCCTTCTCTATAAATAGTCTTCATGCCTCCTTTTGGAGAGACCAAATATTGAAAATGGAGGAGTCTAGGAAATCTGTTCGAGTCACACACATAGGTGACTATGAGCGTTACATAAGTTCTCTTGTGAACTTGCTGGCTCCTAGGAGCAGATCGTCGCTAGAGGACGAATCTTGCTTTGAGCAACGGTGGTCTTCACCACCCCAGCAAGAATAATTTTTTTTTATCTTTTTCTCTCTTCTTCAAGTTGTAAACGTTCTGTCCCAATTGCAACTGTGTTTGTAAGGAAGAATGTGGTTTGGTTTTGAGCTCTGTGATCTTCTAGAAGGAGTTGTAATCTGGTTTGTAGTTGTAATCGATAATTATCAGAGAGGAAACCCGTTGGGTGAACCCTTGATCTCACCTTTACCGAAGGGGACCCGTTGGGTGAACCCTTGATCTCGTCTTCATTAAAGAGGTGATTACCTCTGTTCCTATTCATCCATCTTTGGTTAATCCTCGGGACTAACAATCTAAAATCAAGATCCGAATAAGATGGAGAACAACCGTGTAAGTCTTCTCGACACAAGTTTTAACAAACTTGAGAAGTTTGACATGAAACATCACAACATTTGGAAGAGAAATGTGAGTCTTAATCTTCAACTCGTAAACGTAAATTACGTGTTACAGATCTTGAGCCTGTTATTCCGGAGGCTGATGATGGTACTGTTCGGACGATTGCTACGACAACAACCTCTGCAAGTTGTTGATTCTGAACTCCATAGAAGATACTCTGGTGGAGTTATACAACAAGACGAACCATGCAAAGGTCGTCTGGGAGTCACTGAAAAAGAATTACAAGGTGGATGAGAACCACAACAAGATCCATGTGACCGAAAATGTCTGGAAGATGCGATTTGAGGACGACAAGACGATGTTGTCTCAAGTCAAGAAATTTCTCAAGTTACACAAAAAATTTGAGGATGATGGCATGCCCACGTGGGGATCTTTTTCGGAGAAAAAGACAGTTGCTTGCGCAAATTGAATGAGTTCAGAGGGTAAACCACATATCTAGGGCCGTGAAATGTGCGATGTACAGATTGTTCAACACAACTCTTTTTTAAGACAAAAGTAGGCTACGACATCTCCAGTAAGACACGTCGAGATGAAAATCACGATGTCATTTTCTTGTTCCTAGTAGATGCTTTTGTCGTGGGGGGTATTGTCGCAAAGCTCCCGCCTGGTTGAAGCAACTTTATCTCGGACATGCACCGGAAGAAGATGGATGTCAATCTTGATCTCCTATTGCATTATGTTCACGTTGAAGATGAGTTGAGGGCTCAAAACAAGGTGGACACGCTGTCTAAGCAGTTGGTCAAGGCCAACTTGGTGCATGTTGGTGACTCCAAGGAGAAGTAGAAGGCTTCTCATAATAAGAAGAATAACTTCAACTATCTGAAGGTGAAGTCGACTTCGTTCAAGCCAAAGTCCAAATCAGATATGATTTTTGCTTTAATCACAAAATCAAGATAGAGGGTATACAAGAATCAAAGCCTAACATATTATATCGTCCTGGAAGAAACAAACATTTACAAGTCACCCATGTCGCGAAGACTGTCAATTTTTTCTTGCACAAGCCACATGGTTATAAAATTCTTCCTTAGCAATAAATCTAGGCTTGTGATAAAGGCACTACAAAAAATACTTGGGGCTAGTCCAGTATTAGGGTAGCCCATTAATGAATAAATTTTACTCATACTAGCCCAACCTCATCCCCAAATCCCCCAAACCTCCACCACCGCCGACACTTGGCCGGAGCCCTCCTCCTCCACTCCTTCCATTTGAAGACCTAAAATTTTGTAATCTCCATCTTCTCAAATTCCAACCATTAATCGATGGCTCCCAAACTCTCTAAAAAGTCAAGGTACAATTCTTCCCCCTTCTCTATTTTTTTATTTTTTATTGCATTTCAAAAATTTTCTTTCCAATCTTCGTTAGAGGCTTTAAATTATGGTGAAATAAGCTAAAATAGGTTTTGGATGTAGTTTCGACGTATTTCTGGAGTCTCGAACCCTATTTTATTGTTTACAAGTTCGAATATCCTCGAATATTCGGGACAGAAACATGTCGGACTGTAGACATTTCTATAGTCCTATATACATTGTGGACTATTGAAATATCTGCAGTCCTTTATGTATAGAGGACAGTAAATTTTTTAACAGTCCTATATACATATAGGATTGTAGAAATTTTTACATTCCTGATTGTTCAATTACTTTTAGGATGTTAATATATATATCTTCTTTGTCTTACCGCTTAGCCAGAATTCGTACTTGCTCAGTTTTGCGTATAGCTTGTTGTCCCGAAGAGTCTGAAGCACGGTCTATAAGTGCTACTCATGTTCCTCCTTGTTCTTTGAATACACCAAGATATCATCAATGAACACTACTACAAACTTGTTAAGGCATGACCGGAACACTCGATTCATCAAATCCATGAAGGTGGCAGGGGCATTGGTCAATCCGAACGACATAACCAATAATTCATAGTGGCCATAGCGAGTGCGAAAGGCTGACTTCGACACGTCGTCTGGCTTGATCTTTAATTGATGGTAGCCCGAAAGAAGATCGATTTTTGAGAATATCGAGGCGCCTTGCAGTTGATCGAAGAGGTCATCGATTCTGAGAAGGGGGTACTTGTTTCGGATGGTGGATTTATTCAACTCTTGGTAGTCGATGCAGAGCCTCATCGAACCATCCTTTTTCTTCACAAATAGCACTGGTGCGTCCTATGGAGATATATTCGGACGGATGTACCCTCGATCAAGCAGTTCTTGTAGTTGGACATTCATCTCCTTCAGTTCGGCAGGGGCCATTCGATACGGAGCTTTGGAAATTGGTCGAGTATCTGAAAATGTATCTATAGTGAACTCTATCTCTCGGTCGGGCGGCATGCCAGGCAACTCATCTGAAAACACATCAGGAAAATTTGCCACAACGGAAGTAAACTCAAAGTTTGTGCAATCTTGCTGAGTGTCACGAATGGACGCCATGTACCCTTCACAACCGGAATGTATCATCCGTCGAGCAGATATTGCATAAATCACTATACAGGCATTTGACGCTCTCGACGATGGACTGCATGCATAGTAAAATTCGGTCTCGCCTGGTAGACGAAACACCACTTTCTTTTCTGCACAACCAATGGTTGCCGAGAAAGTGCTGAGCCAATCCATCCCCAGAATAAGATCATAGTCCTTGATGTCTAAAACTATCGCATTAAGTGATAATTTTCTTCCTCCGATGCAAATGCAGCTATCCCAACAAACTGAGTCAGTAGGGAAGTCCATTCCCGACGGGGTACTGACGTTAAGCCTTAGGCCTAACGGTGTCTGAAGAAATTCGTGCTCCCTAGCAAAGTTTGCTGATAAAAAACTATGTGTGGCACCATAATCAAATAGTACTCGTGCAGAAACATTATTGAATAGCAATATACCTGTCACTATGGTGTCCGAGGCGAACGCCTCATCCCGCATCAATGCATAAACCCGGCCCACGGTGTTCGGACGATGCTCCTGTTGTTGCGCAAGCCGATTTGCTTGGGGTACTTGAGCGAGATTTTGCTGCTCTGGACGGCGTGGAGGGACCCATTTTGGGCGATCAGGACAGTCACGAGCATAATGGCCCAGCCGACCACAATTGAAGCATCCCTGATTTCGACATTCGCTAGCCTGGTGTCCTGTATGGTTGCATTTGGCACAACGCAGTCCATGATTTCCCCGGTATGATTTTCCTGATGATCGCCATTGTATGGACGCTTATTAGCGTTGTTTTCTCCCGTATTACTAGGGCGCTTGTGATGAGAATTCTGTAAAGCGCCGGCAGTAATAGAAGGATATTGTGGTTCTGGGACGAGGGCAAGGTTAAGGAATTCCCTCATCGTCTCGTACTATGGAGCGAATACGTGCGCGTGGATGGAAGGTCGCAGGCTGCCTTCAAATCCTCTTGCTCGGCTCGCCGCATTGGGTAGATAAGAGCTAGCAAACTTGGCCAGCCGGTTGAATTTTGTGGCATACTGCTTCATCGACATGCTCCCTTATTGCAGATGCACAAACTCATTCTCCTTTTGACGATGAATAGGTGGGGGAATAACTCCTCTTCGAACGCGCTACGAAGGTAGACCACGAGATCGTCTCGCCTTCACCGTTTGCGAAGAGAGATCTTCGGTGTACATCCTACCAATCATGTGCGTTCATACGAAGCTGGAGCTGGGCACAGGTGACTTTCTTGTCATTAGGTACTTCTAGGAGTTTAAAGTGATCTTCAAGCTCGGCCAACCAATCTAGAGCCACGGCGGGGTCATCGGTCCCACGGAAGGACGCGTTGTATACCTTTTTGAAGTTGGCAAAGTCGAAGGTGTAACGCTCCACAACCGCTCGGAGCGTTACGCTGAGTCGGACTGAATAAATCAAATGCTGGTTACATTTGAATTGTTAGATTTTGGGAAGAAGGATTAATCGAGTTGGTTTCAATGTGTAGATGGCTAGCGGGTTCAATGGAAATCAGGTATTCGTTCAGAACAGTACTGAATAGCTGGATGGAAGCGATAATGCCGTCTTCCTTAATCCGATCGGTCGGATGATTTGGAGAGCACGGCCTGCTCGCACGGTCATACCAGTTGAGTAGATCGCGCTTGCATCGGACCACGGGTTCAAGGGATTGGCCGTATCGGCAGGACATGATGCCTAATGGGATCAATCATTGTGAGTGGGCTCTTTTCCTTCTCCTCTACTCCTTCATGCCTAATAATATGGAAACACGTAAAAGGCTTGAACACTTGGGCTGAAATATTGGAAATCACTACACTGAGGCGTGCATAGAGTGTACGTCGTTGGCTTGGTAGGATTGTGGCTTGAAATGATTTACGCGTTGGATAGTTGGTACGATAGTTGGGTTATACATTTGAGGCGGTCGGTTGGATACTTGGGATTATGCTTGGACGGTTGGAATTATACAAGTTGGAATGATACAATGGAAATATCGGAAATTCGGACGAGCGAGCGTGCATCCGTGCACGAGTATCACTGGGTCGCTTGGTCTTGCAAAGCGAGCAATTGTGGTTCGAAACCGAACAACTGCATAGGCCGTATTGTGCCACTATTGGGGCATTGTGCCACGGGATTATTCGGAGTGTGGGGTGTTGCACCAAATGTGAAACACTGTGTTAGGAAGCGACAATGTGAAAAGTAGGCATAACTTGGGCACAACTTGAGAGATTGTGCATATGGGTATTTTGGTGCCTTGGGATATATATATTGAGGTCGAGATTTGGAATCCTTGGGGATATGTTGAAAGAATGGTTATGGATGCTTCGGTTGGATATTCGGTTGAACGAGTCTAGGATCGCTTGGTGGGGCGAGAATGTTCGATCCTCTCGTCATACCTACTTTCTGCATGTCACGGACAACCTGTGTACACAGGGTTTGACATTTCCTCGAAACGGCATTCCGGGGCACTGGGAACGTATCGATCCGGAGGGAAATATTGATTCGTGCTAGTCACGATGCATTGCGGGACCTCTAGCGGGGCTTGCTACCCGGGCTGATAGGGCGCACCGTTAATGCTTGGATTTTGTCCTTTATGGCTTTGCCAGTGACTTCATATAGATTAGTGTTGGCTTGCTTTTCTTTTGTTGGTTTGGCTTTCGTGTAGGCGCGGCCGCCTTGCCTCGGCAAGAGTGTGCACTTGAGATGGGAATATAAACTTTGGTTGAGGATGGATATTGAGGCGAGACTGTTGGTTCGATATGTTATCGTGCAAGTGATGGCATTGAGTTAGACGGGTCGGATATATATAACTGCTTGTCGTTTGGTTTGAGTTGAATGCTTGCATGCTTAAACTGCTTTACAGCTTTCCTTAACATGTCATCCATATGCCATGAAATGAATCTAGGATTCAACTAGAAAGATCACCATTTTAACTGTGTGCATTCACTATTTTACTTAGTGTCGGTTTAGGCGAGTGGGTTACCCCGCTCACCAGTACGGTTGTGTACTGACCCACGTTTGTGGGCACTATTTCAGGTACACAGGCGTAGTGGCGCTACTTGGATATACGGGACAAGATGCATGAACTGTAAGTACCTTTGTGGGCTAGAGAAAAGAGCAAGAGAATTTTATCGTCTCCGTGGCATCGCCTTTGTGGCATTGACTCGGGGCACTCCATTTGGACCATATCGTGAGATTCGCTGCGTTATACTCTGTTGTGTGCTTGGTACACAAATTGGCTTCCGCTGTAACTTGGTTGTTTCGATGATAACTTTGGTGTTTGACAACATCGCCTTGTACGAGCGCAACTCCAGGCTCGTACGGCATCACGTCCTGATGGGAACGATTGTCCTGCGGGAGAGTTGCAACGTGGTGATTCACGTTCAGTAGGGACTATCGAGCCTGCGGGAGATTGGGGCGTGACAGATTGGTATCAGAGCGCCCGGTTCATTTCTTCGGACTTGGTCCTTCGCTTCATCACAAACTCTAAATCGCTTCCGTGTGTCGTTTAGCTCTTGACTCTACTCAGCGCCGCATCGGATGTTTCATGCAATAAGTCTATTTATTGCTGGTTTTGGCTGCATGTTATTCTTGGTTGTGTTGCCTTGGTTGATTTTCGTAGGATCGCTTAGCATCGTTAGGCGTTGTTGCATTCGTGCAGCAAGTTGGTTGGCGCTGTTGCATTTGTGCAACAAGTGTGGGCTTTCGTTGGGTTGGCTTGGCTTGTCGTTCAGGGAGATTCTGATTGCCTCAATGGATCAGTTGATTGACTAACGAGATTTGGTCATGCGACATGTTTTGAGTAGAAACATTCGATGAGAATGAATCCTTGCACGAGTTGCTCGTCTAGCGATTGTGTTGGATATAAGTTGGAATTTCGGCTGTGGCGCATTGGTTGGGCATGTTTGAGTTCGGCTCGGAAATATCAGAATAGTTGGCACGAGTTGCTCGTGTAACAAATGTGTGGAACCATTGAGTATTGGGTTGGAATACTTGGAAAAGATCGTTGCACGAGTCGCTCGTGTAGCGAAAGTAGCAATCGGTTTGAGAATAGCTGGAAGCATCGAGAATGGAACATAGCACGAGTCGCATCGCAAGATTTATGGGAATAGTTGGATAATTCAAGCGTTGCCTGAGTTTTGTGTCAGACTCGAATTGGGAAATGTATGATCACGCATGAGGGATGGTTCGAACGGATCTTGGATTCGTGAAAGGAAACGTAATGTGAGTAGCGACTTGATTCGAAGTGATATATGGGATCAAACGTGTTAAGCAAGGCATTGGAAATATTTTGGTTGGACATCTATGGGAATTGCCTGAACAGACTCGTGAAACGAGAATACAAGTTGGTTGGTGCACGTCGGCTGAGTTGGAAAGAATGAAAATGGAGCAAATGAATATTGAGTTGAGCATCGAGAACGGACAGATGCAAATGAAAGCATCGTTAGGCTTAAGAGATGGATGAGATCGGAATGAACAACTGGGATACGCTTGAACGAGCGATGGGTGAATCGAATGATAGCAAGCACGGACTACGATTTTGGGCAACACATTTGAGCTGTTGGTTGAGCAATGAAACATGAACTTGGCTTGTAGGGCAAAGCGATGGATTCACACAAACTTGAAAGATTTTGATATTGCTGCTCGAGAAGTCGACTCAGGTTTAGCAAAAATGGAATTTTGGAAAAAATGATGCAACAATGGTAGACGGATTCTCCGGAAGACGTGGACGGATTGTGGCAACAACAGAAGGCAAAAGATTTTGGCGGACAGACTTTTAAAGATAGCTAAATATGGGAGCAACGTCGGAACAAATCACTGTGCTGCTCGAGTAAGTTGGACGTGCATTGTGGAACGCAGCAAATGGATAAGAATTGGAGCAAGTCTTGGGTTTTGAGAATCATTGCAATTTGTAGTGCGAGAATCGAACATGCAATTCGGAAATTTGATGGATTCAGGGCAGAACGACGGATTGATGGTAGACGGTTTCAACGAGTACATTGCTCGGATTCGGGAGTTCGCTCGGATGGATGGTTGGATTTTGATTCGAATTTACAGATGAGATGTAGCATGGTTTATAGTAACTATCCATCGTGATGATTACAATTATCGAGCGTAGCTTCGGGACAGCTGACCCTAAGCGACCTTGCCCGTCGAATCGGATATGAATATGGTAGACCCATAGAACGACCCTTGAGGCGGCGTATTTGGGAATGCGTCGAGGGCAGATGTGAGCAATGATATTTGGCTTATTGACTGAGTGTTGGATTTGAGAGACCCTTGGGATAGTCTTCAGCTGAAGATGCTGCCGGAAGATCGAAGCGATGGTGGAAGTAGCCTAGTCAACTGATGAGATTCAGAGTCGCAGACTTTTATCGATGGCATCGCCTCTGACTCATCGTGCCCTGGAAGGGAATAGCATTCATATGAATTGACGACTGTGAAACTAGCTCGTGAAGTTAAAGCAGCGACTCGTTCAGATCAAATCCTTGCGAATACTGGAAGGGGCAGATTTGCCTCAGATTTACAAGATGTCTCGGAACTTAGTCTGGGAAGCATGCTCGTTCGGAAGGCAAAGGTAATATTCTATACTTCGAGGCAGTGGAAGCAGCGCGAAGAACTATTCCATGCGCAACCTAAGAATTGTGGCGAGTGTGTCCACGTTGAAATCGTGGCGACACAATCCCTTTGGCGTGGCGGCGAAATCTTCGTGGATCACACGAACCTCAATATAGATATTCACCCTGTGAGATATTGAGATGGCAGGAAAATGTGTTGGACTGAGCTGATCTAAGCAAAGTTGATATTTGGGTAAGTCGCATAGCTGGGGTAGATCAGTTGAGATGATCGTTCGGTGCACGAGATAATATTTGGAGATATTGCTAGTACGGATTTCAGAAATAGTTGGATGGATTGAGTTGGAACACGAACTGATTGAGTCGGTGGGAAATTATCATATTTGAGGATAGTGCTCAATCGAAAACGTTGGAATGGAAATCGGGATTGATTCAATTGGGAGCAAAGCAAATGGATGCCTCGAACATAAAGATACCCTTGTAACTTGTTCAAATTTTCTATCGCAAAGCTCGGCTGAAATACATGTATTTTAGGGATGCCTTAAATATATGTACGATCCAAAACTAAGCGATACGAAGAATTCGTATTGAGCTGCAAGGAGGATGTGGGAATTCGTAAAAATTGTACGAGCGTTCAGCTGACGAGATGCGAAGTCAGAATCGTGAATATGTGAGTTGCTTAGAGCAGATCTTGGAATGGGTTGTGACTTGTGATAGGAATGAGTACCAGCACGGTTCGTGGACGAACCTGATTCTAAGTGGTATATTATGTAACGCCCCGCAACCGCTCGGAGCGTTACGCTGAGTCGGACTGAATAAATCAAATGCTGGTTACATTTGAATTGTTGGATTTTGGGAAGAAGGATTAATCGAGTTGGTTTCAATGTGCAGATGGCTAGCGGGTTCAATGGAAATCAGGTGTTCGTTCAGAACAGTACTGAATAGCTGGATGGAAGCGATAATGCCGTCTTCCTTAATCCGATCGGTCGGATGATTTGGAGAGCACGACCTGCTCGCACGGTCATACCAGTTGAGTAGATCGCGCTTGCATCTGACCACGGGTTCAAGGGATTGGCCGTATCGGCAGGACATGATGCCTAACGGGATCAATCATTGTGAGTGGGCTCTTTCCCTTCTCCTCTACTCCTTCATGCCTAATAATATGGAAACACGTAAAAGGCTTGAACACTTGGGCTGAAACATTGGGAATCACTACACTGAGGCGTGCATAGAGTATACGTTGTTGGCTTGGTAGGATTGTGGCTTGAAATGATTTACGCGTTGGATAGTTGGTACGATAGTTGGGTTATACATTTGAGGCGGTCGGTTGGATACTTGGGATTATGCTTGGACGGTTGGAATTATACAAGTTGGAATGATACAATGGAAATATCGAGAATTCGGGCGAGCGAGCGTGCATCCGTGCACGAGTATCACTGGGTCGCTTGGTCTTGCAAAGCGAGCAGTTGTGGTTCGAAACCGAACAACTGCATAGGCGAGGGTATTGTGCCACTATTGGAGCATTGTGCCACGGGATTATTCGGAGTGTGGGGTGTTGCACCCAATGTGAAAAACTGTGTTGGGAAGCGGCAATGTGAAAAGTAGGCATAACTTGGGCACAACTTGAGAGATTGTGCATATGGGTATTTTGGTGCCTTGGGATATATATATTGAGGTCGAGATTTGGAATCCTTGGGGATATGTTGAAAGAATGGTTATGGATGCTTCGGTTTGATATTCGGTTGAACGAGTCTAGGATCGCTTGGTGGGGCGAGAATGTTCGATCCTCTCGTCATACCTACTTTCTGCATGTCACGGACAACCTGTGTACACAGGGTTTGACATTTCCTCGAAACGGCATTCCGGGGCACTGGGAATGTATCGATCCGGAGGGAAATATTGATTCGTGCTAGTCATGATGCATTGCGGGACCTCCAGCGGGGCTTGCTACCCTGCTGATAGGGCGCACCGTTAATGCTTGGATTTTGTCCTTTATGGCTTTGCCAGTGACTTCATATAGATTAGTGTTGGCTTGATTTTCTTTTGTTGGTTTGGCTTTCGTGTAGGCGCGGCCGCCTTGCCTCGGCAAGAGTGTGCACTTGAGATGGGAATATAAACTTTGGTTGAGGATGGATATTGAGGCGAGACTGTTGGTTCGATATGTTATCGTGCAAGCGATGGCATTGAGTTAGACGGGTCGGATATATATAACTGCTTGTCGTTTGGTTTGAGTTGAATGCTTGCATGCTTAAACTGCTTTACAGCTTTCCTTAACATGTCATCCATATGCCATGAAATGAATCTAGGATTCAACTAGAAAGATCACCATTTTAACTGTGTGCATTCACTATTTTACTTAGTGTCGGTTTAGGCGAGTGGGTTACCCCGCTCACCAGTGGCGCTGCTTGGATATACGGGACAAGATGGATGAACTGTAAGTACCTTTGTGGGCTAGAGAAAAGAGCAAGAGAATTTTATCGTCTCCGTGGCATCGTCTTTGTGGCATTGACTCGGGGCACTCCATTTGGACCCTATCGTGAGATTCGCTGCGTTATACTCTGTTGTGTGCTTGGTACACAAATTGGCTTCCGCTGTAACTTGTTTGTTTCGATGATAACTTTGGTGTTTGACAACATCGCCTTGTACGAGCGCAACTCCAGGCTCGTACGGCATCACGTCCCAATGGGAGCGATTGTTCTGCGGGAGAGCTGCAACGTGGTGATTCACGTTCAGTAGGGACTATCGAGCCTGCGGGAGATTGGGGCGTGACAGAAGGTAGTCATATCATTCTTCTTTGGGGTTTGGGGCATCTCGACTTCATTTATCGGTTGCTCCACCGGTGCATCTACTGTTGTTGTAGAATGGTTGAAGGTTAAGGTCTGAACAATCTGTTGCAGGACATCTACCTGCTTCTGTTGGACCGCAAATCGGGCTTCTAGATTCTTTTCGAACTTGTCCTGTCGAGCCTTATCCCTTCACTGTTGCGCCTCTAGCATTTGCATCATTCGCTCAACCGGATCGACAGGGGGCGCAGGTCGTTATCTCTCGGAGCTTGCCGAAGTGCCTGAAGTACTTGCTTGTACTTGCACTGTTTCTTGCGTTTGAGCCATTCCTTCAAAAACAAAGAACTTACATCAGTCTAATAGAGTATTACGGACTCACTGTATGGAACGCATCTCATTTTGCCCAAACGATTTCAAGAGTTAAACTGGGAGGGACATGGTCGTCTTATGAAAACTTTTTTGACACGAGACCAAAGAATCTGAAGCTGTGCTCTGATACCAATATGTCACGTCCCGATTCTGTAGAATTGCCAACCGTCCCCTGGGCGTAATACCGTACAAGCGTAAGGCGCGCCCGCACAAGGCCTAGCATAATGATATATATTTAGAAACACATCACTAGAGTTCAGAAGCTAAATATTTCATGTTGACACGAAAAAAAGTTCTCTTTTATTGATAATGTACATCTTTGTTACAGACTCTTAACTCAAAAGTAAGGGGTGCCGTGCGGGATTACAAGATGGACGCAAAATGAGATAGCTGTTCCATACATTAAATCCTTTACTAGAACTACAAAATATCATAGATACCTTCAGGCGAAGCTATCGTCTTTCCTCGGAGCTGCATAAGATGTGTGCACAAGCTCCGGATGATTTGTACAAGTTCCAAAAGGCACGAACGGAGTACGCTGAGTAATGGACTGGTTGGGGAGGGAGAAGCTTCAGCTTCTCGCCGCGTCGTCTTGGCTCGGAGAACCTGCTACAACGAGGGTCAGTACTTTGAAAAGTACCAGTGAGGGCGAGCTAACACAACTAACCAAATCGACACAATATTCAGGTGAGGCAAACAAATTATTATTGTGGACTTTTTATCTTTCCTTAGGTCAAGTTACAACATGCAATATATATATATATATATATATATAAATGACTGAATAACTGTGCCACCGTTCGGTGACTTTTTACCTGCGGCGTTACACCCACCTGCGCAAGACTTACCATGTTCTTCCCTAACAAGAAGACATTATTAGCTTGAACAGATAATACAGTAATATGCTGGGTCATGGAACACATTGTCACCGTGGACAATTGCTACAGTAAGACGGTGATCCTTGCAGTGGGGGTAGCAAGTCCCGCTACAAGATCCCACTTTGAAGGACCGTAAGACAACTCTAGAGGGGGGTAATAGAGTGCAGCGGAATAATCTATCAAATTAAAAATTAAGCAGAGTGAAGGCAGTAAATAACTAGTAGTGTTTATAAAATATAATAAAGTATGAGAAAGAAAGAGCAAATGCAAATACCACGATGTATACTGGTTTTTATCTGAGAGGACTAGTCCAGTCCCGAGAACTCAAGCTCGGAGTTTTATCCACTATAATCACCAATAGTGAATCACAAGCTTTGATCCGAAGGCTTTCCACTTCATTACACCACGAGATTTGATCCAAAATCTCGCAACTTCATACACCACGAGTTTTGATCCGAAGGCTCGCAACTTCACACAGAACAAGGGCTTGATGAACCAAGCTCTTTACAACTCTGTAGAATTCTAGACCGAGACCGCACTTGGCACTAGAAGGCTGGGAGTTGATCTTGGAGATAAGAAAGTTTAGACTCTGAGGGTTTACTCACTATAGGATAGAAAGATTGAGAATGGTTGAGTGAGTAAGAATGTGAAAATTCAACTCTATTTATAGGTTATTACCAAACCGAGTTCGGCCAGAATTTGGTAGGAAATATTTGAATTTTCGAACGGTGGAGGCCACAAAATCAGGTATATAACAACTGGATGATTTCATACTAAATAGGTGACCGAGTTCGGTGCAAATTCGGGGCAAATTTGGCCCGAGTTTGGTTTACCTATTTTAGGTAGATTCAAGTTTGTATGTGGACTAGTTTGGTGGATAGGTTCGATAGTTTATTTGAGCAGGCTGAGTATTTGAGTATAATTACTTGGATTTGCCAGTGTGACTCAGTTTACATCGATCCTAGACTCAATAAATAATAGATTATATACGAAAACAAAGAGCACTATGATGACGCCAATCTTTTGAAATATTTACTGACTTGAAGATGCATTTTTTCTTGACGACAGTTGTCCAAAGATAGTCAGATCTGGAAATCTGAATACCTTTCAGGGGCTTCGCCCCCAAACCACAACGAGGGGCGCTGCCCTCTCCATCCGCCGACCGGGCAGCGGAACCCCTAAGTACAAGGCTCCGGATAAGTCGTAGGCGGTTGGACAAAATCTTCTGGTATAATGCCTTCTCTGGCTCATCATATTTTCTTCACTGCATATGTCCATTGCTTTTCTGCAAATACATGTTAGACGAACAAAGCAATATACAGAAGCAAATTTGATAACATATAAGATCATATATGGACAATGCTGAGTTTAAGTAGAAGTTAAAAGTTACTATAGTGATTTCAAGATTATCATAATGTTAAACTTAATCGATTAGCCATATTAAAAAATTCAACTTAAACATTGGACCAACAACGTTACCTGTGCTAGTCATGCTAGCGTAGCTATCCGAGTTTCGACCGGAACGAATCGGCCCCAGTGCCCCAGAGACCTTTCGCAGGAACCAAACCTTGTGCACAAGTTGTCTGACCAGACGTCTCAATACTAAGTTAATTAATGAAGCGTTTCAAGTCATCAGAATGAACATAACTACTTTAGCACAATGCAATTGACATAGTCTACCTGCTCAAGTGATCACATTTCAAATATTTTGCACTACTCATTTGTGCACTTATAAGTAATAAGATATAGCTATAACTGAAGCATAAATAGATAGATGCTTAGCGGACAAGCAGGTGCTTAGCGGACAAGCACGTATACAATATGATCGTATAAAAATTTGTATGAAATGCATCAGTGTTCCAAGTTACTTCTTATTATCTCGACTCACTTATTATTATTCTTATGGTATCGTTGATCTGAACGCACAAACGAGTCAGATTATTAAGAATAAATAATTGGAAGAAGGGAGCTAATCGAAAGTAAGGCCACTCACAAGGTTGAGAATCAGGGAAGAGAAAGGAGATCTTCAAGACTCCGCTTGCGCGTCGCCTACACGATCACCTGCACGCACCAACGGATGATAAATATCTCCTGCCTCGGTCTCCTAGTTTTTAATACAAAATACGAATTTCAAGGAACGAAGATAATAAAATTTATCGAAACCGTTCAAGAAAATGCAAGTCACAAAACCAACAAGAAAGCAACCAAGCGGCATCAAAAACAGGCAAGGAAACAAATGCAACGGAAAGGCCCCTCGTGACTCTGCCGTCGAGTCCTTCCTCGAGGCACGATCCGCTGAATGTGAGACTTAATCCGAAGAAACCAATCCATAACGAGGAAAGGATCTTGATTCAATCTGTCCAGATCGAACGATACCAAGTATTTCTTAGCCGCGCTCCCCGAATAGGGGGAACAGGGCACTACAGACGTCGCCAATATATTCTGTGTAGTACAAGGGCCGATCGTGCCTATTGTTTTGGAGAAACATGTCCTGTTGTGAGAAGGTGATATTGGATATCACATCCATGGCGTCAAGCATCAGGATCTTTGGTTGGTTGCTTGACTTACGCCAAGTAGATAACGGTATTCTGCAGTACCTCAACCAGGGCAGCCTGAGTGTATTTAGAGAGCCACAGAAGTTTAAATAGCAATAATTTAGCTGGAGTGTTGGCTAATTATGCTAAGATATCGAAGTTATAGGGCCTTTCCAGCCCTTGTGGTGCATCCCTACGCAGCGGTTTATCGAAGAGGGTCTCCTTCTGTTTAGACTTGTCCGTTGGCGGGGGCTGAGATGGCCCAAGACCAATGGTGGTAGGCGCGACAACAGGGGGCGTATCGCCGTGCATTGGTTGGTATATTACGCCTGACCTTGTTGTACCTGCTGCCAGCTCTTCAGCCGAGGAGGAAACTGTGTAACAGGACTTATATTTCCTGCCCTTGGACATGTTGGTGGAGGATGTCGCCGGCTGTGTCAAGTCTGGCACGAGGTTGGGATAGACCCACATGACCTCCCCACGTGGTGTGGTAAGAGATATTAGCCCGGCCGTCTTGTCTTGAGCTAGTGGAAGGTTGACAACTTCCATAGTCGCCTTAGGGACAGGGACTACTCCGTCTTGGGCTTCCGTCGGTGGAAAGTTGCCAAATTGGAGGGACACTATATTAGCGACGACTGTCACGTCATCGAAGTCCAGGAAAAGAGCTTTGGTATCTATCAAACATTGGATGTACCGCTTAAGAGTATAGCACTCCTGCGTCGGGTGGTGGATGTAGCGGTGGAAGTGACAATACTTTGGGTTGGCAATTTTTGCCGCCTCAGACTGACGTCTGACGTCGGGGAGCCAAATTTTGCCTCCCTGCATCAACATGTCGAAGATGGGTTTGACATTAACATCTTCGAAAGAGTAAGTCTCCTTTGGTTTTGGAGGCTCTGTCGGCTTTTTCTCAGGCTTCTTGGTTAATGTAGCGACCATAGCCTGTTTTTTCTTTCCGTTGCGGCTGTTATTGCCTCCATTACTGTTGTTGTTGTTGTTGTTGTTGTTTTTGTTGTTGTTGCTGGGATGCTTGCCTATTTCCTCAGCAGTAGGGATATGGATCCCCAAGTGCTGAGCGTCCTTGAGCTTCTTCTCAGTGTTGACAACACTTACAATTAATGTTGTCCAATCTTTGAACTGGCTCTCACCCATCTAGAGATTGACTGCTGGAAGCATGTTTTTCCAGCATATCTCCATTAGTCTGGCATCAGGATTGCCAGGAGGCAACCTTAGCGCGGCCTGTCGTAACCGTTCGATGTAATTTTGTGTCAGTTCCTTCTCACCCAGGGCGACGTCCATCAAAGAAGACATCGTCATATCATTTTTTGCCTTATAGAATCTGTTAAGGAACAGACGCTTGAGGTTGTCGAATGATGAGATGCAGTTATCTTCGAGACTGCAGAACCAATCGAAAGCTACCCCCGCCAATGACCGGACGAAGAGCCTGGTAAGGATAGCGTCACTGCGGGGTAAGTATCCCGTTGTAATCTCGAAGTATCTCATAAAGCGGCGAGGGGAGGACTTCCTGTCAAACGTGTTTATGTTGAAGGGCTTGTACTTGGGCGGATATGGTACATCCCTCCATTCTATCGGGTATGGTTGCCGTACCCCGAGATCATGGAGTGAGTCCCGATTGCTCATGAAATCTAGACGAGCACAAAGTTCTCGGACCTCCCTCCTTGCTTCCTTAACTTCATCTCCTGCTGAAGGTACAGACGATCCAGGTAGGAGAGGATTACCATTCACGGGTGGAGCGGTCGTGTTTGAATCCTCATTGGTCGCGGGGTCCAAGTTTGCTTGCCTGGAGGCCCTTGCTAGCTGGAAGGCCATGTTCGCCTTGATTTCTAGCATCGTTTAGGTCAAAGCTTACATTGATGCACTCATTGTATTCATCATGGCCTTGAGAACCTCGAGGCACTGCCGGTCACTGGGGGCCTCATGGTCGTCTCCAGCCATGTACACCGCCCTCACGCGGGGAGAAACAGATGCTGTGCTCCCTGTCTCATACCCTTGTAGTGAGTAGTATTCAAGGATGGCGAGAGACATTGTTTCCTCCTCGGATTTGGAGGGGATACTACCCCCAGCGTAGAAGATTGTGTCATTTTGGTGGGAGTAGCTACCCTCCAGGATCTCAGAGTCCGTTCCTTGGGAATCGTTGTCTCCTCGGAACGTCGGGTTGTCGCGTACATCCAGGGGGCACTACCCCAGCTTGGGCCACCCCCAGAGGTTATGAGGAAGAACTACCTCCAGGGGCTGAAAGTTTCTTCCTTGAGCGGGTACCTTGGAAGACGCCTTCCGCAGGTGCTGTCGTCAGCCCTCCGGGTAGTCGCCTTCGCGATGTAGTGGAAGATAGAGCCGGACTGGAGGTATTTGACTTATTTCTTCCCTTGGTGACGGGATGCTTTCCATTTGAGTAGCATGAGACGAAGGGCAACTCGTCCTCCTCTGGTACTTGCACCTGATATCCGAGTTATTGTCGGGTAGGTGTTTTCTGGTGCAGTCGCTGGAAGGCCGACTGCCTGTCTGTGGGTACTGCCGCTTTGTCGCAGCAGCATTTGATAATGATGTTGGCACAACAGTGCCTTGGAGAGGGCACGTCGCACGCCGTAGTTGTTTTCCTTGCTTTGCACTTGTGAGTAATCACGTCACGTAAATATGCGAAGGATGTTTTACCTTTGCATCCTCTTTGTGAGTCTGGGTATCCCTGGCACACGGATGTGCAGGTTCTATATTTGCTCCCTGGCCTAGGGTTCGTACATGAACTTGTCCCGAGGTACCGGTGGAAGACTTTTGAGACTGACCCTGTCCATTGGTCCCTGTGGGCTGGACACATGGGTCAGTCCTGTACAACTTTTGGTCAGAGGCTCGCGTAATAGTTAGCGATGCCTGTTGGCAGTTGGTCGTATGTGTAGTTGCCTGAGCTTGACGGGCTTGCACTGCCCTGGAATTCTTCAGCTTAGTCAACACAGGCGCGTAGTATGAAGAGTCCAGATTTGGGTTTTCACCATTCTCGGTGGGTCGCATAGGATCTGCGCCGCATGAGATACGGTCGAAAACAGAAGTTCTGTTGCTATCAAGGTCGCATGTGGCCTGCTATATGCGGTTGCGAGTTGATGCCGCATGGACAGTCTTATGCTGCCTCCTCCTTGGCCGCATAGAAGTTGCCTCACCACCAAAACGTCTAGCATCATAGTGTTTTCCTCTGCCTATGTTTGGGTGCTGAACAGTTTCTGCATTAGCCTGGGATGCCGCATTGACCTGGACATTCTGGGTGTTCGTCTGACGACCGTCATTGGCAACAGAGTGAGAGGCTGGAAACGTCTGCTCTGCGGTTGGGTGAGGCACAACGACCTTGGCCACCCACGTTCTATGGGTCTTCTTAGGCTTGGGTATCCTTGAGAAATTAATGACACTTTCTTTCGAGAGCATGTCCTCGAACGCTTGTTGTTTGAAGCGGACCACCAACATCTTTTGCATCGAGCCAAGCTTGGCCGTATCGGATTGTGTCACCGACTTCTCAACAATGGAGAAGGAAATTCCCAGCAGAGTCGCCATCGTATTTGCCATTAAATATGAAAGTTGGAAAGAACTTGATTCAATTGAACAAACTAAAGAAAGTATAGAGAAAAGTCCTAGAAGACAATCTAAGTACAAAATTATTTTCTGGGGGGTGACAATGGAAGGTTAGGAGTGTAGCAACTCTCTTTACTCCGTGGACGATCCGATGCAGAAGCTCTTCTCTTTTGCATGAGTGCAAATCCGCAGATAGCCAGCCTTTTGTATGAGGGTAATACCCTGTTATTTATAGTGGTTTAGTGGCCGCATGGATTTTGGGCCTCAAAGACGTTGGGAGTTGCCACGTGTCTTCTCCTAACAGAAAAGGGGTTACAACGGTGCACAAGAATTCGAGCTTCAGCTGTCACGTGGATATTTGTTAAGATGTTCATGTTTGCTCAATATCTGGATGGTTTTCATCTATTGTATGCGCGACTTGGTTAAATGGAAACGTGGCTGCTATTTGGTTGGAGAAAATCACTTAGTTGTAACAACAAGATTTGGTCGATGTGGAATCTGGGACACATGTGGCCAGAGACGCACGGGACGCATGGAGTCTGGAACCCACGGGGCCAGAGACGCATAGACCATATGGAGTCTGGAACGCATGAGATAGAGTCACATGGGACACATGGAGTCTGGGACGCATGGGCCAGAGACGCATGGACCGCATGGAGTCTGGGACGCAGCCAGAGCCGCATTGGATCTTTTTGTCGTTGTTGTCCATGTGGCTCTGCACTATCCTTGGGACTTCTGTCTCTTAGTGTGTTCTCGTCCTTCTAGGCGACCAAGAAAATCTTTTTTTGTCAGGATTCTGTATCGGGCGCCATCTTTGTTGTCAGGATGTCATGTCAGGTCGACCTGCAGCCAGTTGTCAGAACGCTCGTTTGGACCGCATGGGTGTCCCTTTTTTGGGCCGCATGGTGTCCATGCATTCCAACATCCGTTGAGTTTTATTTTGGGGCGCATGGGTGTCAGGCGCATGGATGCACATTTTCTATGCTTCTACAGGTACGGGTGCATTAGAGCTTGCTACTCTGCCGTATTTATCGTGGGCTCAACTTGGATCCATGGATGGGGTTCTACAGGACCTCGTTCTATTGGCAACTCTGCTTCTCTTGTTACTGCAATATCTGGAGGAGGGGAAAACCTAAAGAAGATCACAAGAAACATCAAGTACATGACGAGAAGGAACAAGGAAGCAACCAATCTGGAAAAATTTCAAGCTGAGTATCAAAGACGACGAATTCAGAATTTTAAGAAGGATTATGTTTGATTGAGACTCCTATGACCATGACACCCCACAAGTCTGTATAACAGACCTACATGGGTCACCACTAAAGCCTTGTCACGCCCCAGTACCAGAATACAGAGACAAACATGACCAGCTATCCCGTACAAGGTACTATACATCGTACGACGATCACGGCTGTAACTAGACAAGGGAGTGCATGATACAATCAGGTCACTTAAGCTCACACAAACATCTATTTCTCAATCATTCAAACAAGAAACAATAATCATAAAGCATGTATGATAAAGTAATAAGGTATCCTAAATGCTTTCATCAAAATATTCTAGAGACCAGCTGTACAAATAAGAAGCTGGTAGAGTAACAAAAGTACATGACAGTGATCAACTGCAGTCTGATTTATATACAATCATTTAAGGAAAATAAATGTCCAAACGTGTCGGCTAACAAGTGCCGGTGGCTAAATGTCCAAAAGATAAAATATACAATGACGAGAAGGGAAGAAGAAAACCTACTCATTATCCTCAGTGGCTATATTCCTGGTACGCGCCATGAGTCGGAGGAAAGTAAACTGGATCCTCGGGTGCTGGCTCAAAACTTGGCCATGCAAAATCAGTGGGATTAGACCCCAATAGCAAGTACCATAAAGGAAGCACAAAATGGAGAAACAAAAACCCAAGCAATAAATATATAATAATATAGGTTCTGTGTCATAAATTAGGCCCATGGCATATCCTAGCACAAGGCCCAACAATAGGACCAAACATGGACAGGGGTTGAATCTATCACACTATGATAGTCCATTTCCTAAGGTTACTAATATAATAATACAATCACAGCCAAGTCTAATTAATAAGATCGGCCAATCACTTGTACGGCTTGCTAATTGTGGAGTCTGAGGTTATCTCAGAATAATGCATAATAGGTATCCTCAGATTATGCCATTGCCGAATTGCACCGGTTCCCCGTAGGGCCACTACGCTAGATCATACGATTAGCGGTTCCAATATTCCTATAGTAAAACAGTGGCTCAGCATTATTTATAATATATCAGATACTGCATTCCACTAAGACGGATGATAAACAGTATCTGTGGTGGCTAGCCCATAGCGCACTTAGAATGAATCTCTGTGGGAAGGTTCGTTGGCATGATCTCGGGATACTGAATCCTCCCAATGTTCCACTTTTAGTTGCCTAATTAACCCTATATTATTTTAAAATCTCAAGGCGTGGCTACATGAGAATTTTTCTTAAGATGTCGTACAAAGTACGGGCATGCCATGGAAGTTCAATCTGGATTCACCCGAGCGTGTATGCAATATTCAACAATCAAAATCCTAACCATGCTTTAGTACTTGACTCGCATATCATGCCCGTGTTGGGGGGAAAAGTATATTTATAATATTACGCATTCAGAAATTTGGATGCATTCTCGATGCACAACCCAAATATAAATTACTTAACACGTAACACAATATGTCGTACCTCGGTGCATATTAGATCATGAACAATATCAGGCAATAATTATATCAGCACAAATATAGTATTCGAGTCCAATTACCAAGATTATAAGCATGAGTTCTAGCATATGGTCGGGTTACTGAGTCCATTCTCCCCTAGAATCATAACACAAGCAATAACCAGGATCAACCACATAGAGGATGATAAGAAATATTCCAAATAAAATAAATGATCCCAACAAGAAAGTACTACGTGTACACAGAGAGTCACTAAGGATAATACATGTCTAAGTCGTGCACAAGAAGGTTAGGCCGCATGAACCAACCGGCCGCATGTTCTAACCTGGCCGCATGCTCCTCTAGGCCGCATAATCAGGAAAAAGTCCACTACTTAGAACAAGTGCCGAAGTGACGGGCAATAAATGAAGTGTCAAGGAAGTGACATAAAGGTGATTGATATGACAAGGCATAATTGTCAGAGAAAAAAGACAAAAGCACATAAACTCATTCAGAGACAGAAAAGTCGCGTAGAGGCATACGCCTAAAAGAAGAGACGCGTGGCTCATGGTCGCATAATCTTCTGGACGCATAGAGTCATGTCTTAGTTAATTTCCATGCGTTCAAGGTACTATGTGTCAGACTTTTGAAAGCATGCACAAAGCAGACATGCGTCCAACAAGAAGGGCGGATGCTGGAAGGGGCGCATGTTGCTGGACCGCATGATACTCTATCGTCCCAGAATAGCAAGTTCGGCCATGGAAAAACTCCAAGAATTCGAAAAGACTAGTTCGCCTATAAAATCCTCATCTCAACTCCAAATCTAGCGGTTCAAAAGCCAAATTGAACGAAATAAAATGCTCCATCACATAGAATAATACGTTTTAAAAAAACAAACCTTTGAAGATCAAAATCAAGAAAAACTCTAGAACACCCATACTCATAAAAATCCATATCTACACCATTCCATCCACAAAATCCAAAATTACCAAGTTCTAGACATGCTTAAAATGGTAAAATAAACATAATAGACCAATAATATGGAGGGTTTATCCATTTTTCATGAAAGGTGTACTTGCCTATGGAGGGAGGAAAAACCTAAGAGTAAGAAGGAAAAGAAAGAATGAAGAGGGAGAGAAAAATAAGTTTGGTTATATAGCTAGGGTTTGAGGTTTAGACCATGGGTTCAACTCATGACAAAACTAACCCAAACCATAAACCAAGAACCAAAATCAAACAAAGAATGGGTCTACTCTCATGCAACCAAACAAATAACATGCAAGCGAGAATAATACGTTCCAAAATACGTATATTGGGAATGGGGAGTGAAAACACGTCTAGAAACTCTACAATAATAGGATACGACAAGTCTTTATCCTCTATCATGGTTCCACAAATAACCCTTCATATCACCCTCTGGCTCCCCTAGCGAACTCAAACTCAGGCTCTCCCGGAGGACAAAATAATACATATCCTCCGTGATAGTCTATGCTAGCTTGATGCATACTCAACCAATCCATCCCGAGGACAACGTCGAAACTCGAAAGTGACATTACGAGTAAGCTAACATCCAAATCATAGCCTCCTAATGTAACACAACGCCCCTTACAAGCTTAAGACAAAAAATCTATATCCTAGTCAGTAATGCTTGCAACTCCTACCCAAGGGTTCAGTTACTAAGCTATGCTTAAGCATTAAAAAATACAGATATGAAACTATGCGATGCCCCTAGTCTTGGGTGCCTTTCTAAAAGGTTGGAAAAACAACAAGAAGTCAACTATAAGGCACAAGATAATGTATTATTCGAGAAGGACACTAATTATAAAGGATATCTAATTACTCGGAGGATTGCTAATTTCAAAACAAAGTGGAATTCCTAGTTGTGATTGCGTATTCTTTTATTCTTAGTATTCTATATCCTATTGCAGGCTCATAATAGTACTCTAGTCCTAAGTACTACTACAAAATTGTACTAGTTGCGAAGTTTGACTTGTATGGGCCACCATAAAAACGTGTCACGACCTGCACCCAGAATTTGGGCATGAGTCATGGACACACACAACCTATGCTGCAGTGTCGGTGGTAGAATGCTGTATAATAACCACAATATATCTACAATACACATAGTAATATCTTTCTCCTCTATGGAGGACAATAACCAAATAATCTACCTCAATACTCAATCAAATGCTCTAAGAGAGATAACCGCATGATAGGAATATAAGAAAATAAATAATAGTCTTAAATCATGGTTCAAATAGTCTCCCAAAATAAGTACTGAAATCCAAATAGTAAATATCCAAATGACCTAATAAATTCGAAGAAAAATCCTGTCAAAATCAAATTTAAAAGTAAACTAAACTATGCGGTCGCAGCCGAGGTCTGTGCTGCAAACTCTTCCTGATCCTCCTAAAGGAAAAGATCAGGCTCAAATATAATATCCTCATATGGCCCGTAATGGGTAGGATATTTGTCCATATCATAGTTACCTAAAAT
Organism: Iris macrosiphon; assembly: GCA_036927795.1. Lineage (NCBI taxonomy): Eukaryota > Viridiplantae > Streptophyta > Magnoliopsida > Asparagales > Iridaceae > Iris > Iris macrosiphon. The sequence goes on from JAYESA010000020.1 coordinate 57,865,746, forward strand.
GTTTATCCAGTCAGGATGGAACGAGTACAATTCCGAGAAAGCAGTTCCAAATATATGGTAGTTTCTATAAAATAATGTTAGTAATAGAATATATGATGGAACAAAGTAACTAATATCATGTCATGGCAACGTGATGGTAAACAAGCAATATGAACAGAAAGGTATAGGTCAACAATATAGAGTGAAACAAGGACTATAACTATCTATGTGCTTTGAAGTTCCACTTCGATATATGATCGCCTTGGGGTATGATTCAATGTCTAAATCTACGACTCAACTATACGTGAATTGTATGATTAGCCATCATCAATGTCTTAAGTTACGGTCTGATCATATATCTACTGGAACTTCCCCTCCTCAATAGCTACACATGGATCCAACTCACGAACAATAGATCAATGTACAAGAAATGAGAGTACGATGTCTATAAACTATACAATAACCATGCAATAATATATATCATGAACATGGATCCATACAACAATTATTTGTGTAACAAATATGCCAGGCATCAAATTGAACATCACTAGACATGCATTATAGTGACTATTAATATTGAAAGCAATCAGAGAATATACTCGCATGTCGTCCTTAGCTGATGGTACGGTACGGTACCAAGTCCACGTACAAGTAACCTATTTTTAGATTTGGCAATGCCAATATGTGAATGAAACCAATGAATATCCTATCAACTTGGGTTTCATAATAATCTATATCTACTTTAACTTAGTCTATTGATAATATAATATATAACTATAACATTTATATGAATACCCAAAATACCTATATTGTATAGACAATTCTCTACTCATAGGTAATATTGTATATATATTAGAATTATTCAATTATTTCTGAGGTTGCACTATGTTGTAGGCCTTCGCATCAGCTTTCCGAAAAACTAAACGAATTACATTTTTGAGTCCGAAAACTCCCTGAATCGTGAAAACATCGAAACACTTTCATTTTATGGACACCTGATACTCAAAAGTTTTTACAGAAAGTTTCAATTCGAATTATGTCCATTAAATTATAGATTTTGAAAGCTTACTTCGATACAGTTTTGATAAAAAATAGGAGATTAAACAGAGTCCAAAATTAGGAGTTATGATATGTTTAAGTTGCTATGAATGCTAAAAACGAGGCTAATTTCTATGACGAATTTGGGCTATTTTGGATAAAAAGAAAGGTGCTTTGGGGCATTATCACAAACACCATGTAAACATATAATTTATATAAATAGGAAATTAATAAGAATTATATATGATCTTCTCTAACATATTTTATGTCTCTAATGGTAGGATTTTTATTTGTTGGCACATACAAGTTCTTGGAATCATCTCAAGATTAAGAAGAAGGGTTGAAAGTTACTTTTTGAAGATCAAGCTCAATGAAGATCCAACACAAAAGAGGGTCTAATCTTCCCCACCAACTAGCTCTCCTCCTCTTGCACTTCTCCAAGGCTCTCCTTCTCTAGTACTTCTCCAAGGTTTGAATTTGGATTAAGAGAAAGAAGTGGAAAAGAAGGAGATTATGGTTTGGAAATTTAGATGGAAAGCAAACTAGGGTTTTGTGCTATATATATATATATATATATATATATATATATATATATATATATATATATATATATATATATATATAGCACAAAACCCTAGTTTGTGTGTGTATGGGGGGGGGGGGTGAGGTTAGCGGCCACAAGAGGGAGGTTGGCAGCCACATGGGGGTTGTGGACCGGCTACATATAGGATGAGTTAGGGTTTTGTTTGAGGAGAGTTGGTTAGGGTTTTGTTTGAGTGGTTTTGTATATGCAATTACAATCTTTCCTTCAGCTAATTAATATGAATTGAACCCTATATGTAATGCATCCTCCACTCTATAACTAAATATAATTACTCTAAATATAATCTACATAATATAATTACTTTAATCTAATCTAATTGACACCATTTTATTAAATAAAATCTAATTAACATATCCTTTAAGAAATCTAATCATAAAAGTTTATCTAAGAGTTTTATTTAGCCAAATAAACTAGTAGACAATAAATATCTAAAATCTAATATTTTGGGATACGAAGATTACACAACCAAGAAAAATAATTTGGCTCAAAGAAGTCATCCAACTAGTCATCATTGAAAAACTATTTTATTTTAGACTCAAGCACACTAATCATCATCTAAAATATAACTATGGGTTGGCTACTTCCAACCATTTCAAAATGAGAGGAGAAACCCTCAACCATAACAAGAACTTGATCTACTTGTCATCGTAGCAACAAAATATCTATGAGTTGGCTACTTTCAGCCATTTCAAAACTGAAAAGGGAAGTCATCAACTGTAGAAAGTATTAATATGTTATTCCTTCTGATCCCCTGCAATAAATTTTTTTCCAACAATATTACACTCAAGATTGAAAAGAAAGGCCATCCTAAGTGGAAGTTTGCATATAATACAACTTAAGTATGAAAATAAAGTTATAAATTGATGGCTTCCAACTTTTGTTCCATCACATTCTCTTTCTCCTACGATCTATCTTTCTCCCACAACCATGAAAAATGAACAAGGCAACAGAGGAGGAGGGCATCGTCCCCAAAATTTTTATCTACCGATGAATTTTTTGAAGGTTTGGGAACACTTTAGCAAAGTTTATAGTGAGAAACATGAAGGCTAAAGAAGATTCTCTGATGCAACTCATGTTCAATGCATGCATTGTGGGAAATGATTGAACATGGGTACCTTCTTATGGTAGTGAAACACTATGTAAACATCTAGACAATTGTTTCTAGAATCATGATTTAGTATCAGTATAGGTCCATATTTAATATGCTCCATATGTAGTATTAGGGTAGGTCCATATTTAGTACTAGTGTAGGTATTTAGTATTAGGGTAGATGCAGAATCAGAATTATATTTTGCTATTCTCCATATTCAGTATATAAAATCAGAATATAGTAACAACCTCCTATGGTTCATTTTATTCAGAATCATGTTTCTGTAGAAGCAGAAGCAAAAATCTGCAGAAGCATAATAAAAAATCTACGGAATCAGTATAGGTATCAATAAATTTGCAGATATCTGTTTTTATGGATTTTACAGAATTTGCAAAAGCAAAATTAGTATATTAGTACATATGTTACTAGAATCAGAAGCAGAATCAATGTTTTAGTAAATACCTTCCCATCCATCAAGGATGTATGTAAACATCTTATTTGGGGTAGTACTAGCTAGAAATTTTTATGTTAATTATTTTTTAGCCCTAAACCTCGCTTTTAAAGACGATGGGAGAGTAGCTTGGACGTGTCATATCTATCAACCCTACAATCCTATAAATGAATAGAATTGAATATAATTTCATAGCAAAAATAATGCTAAAGTCCTGATTAATTATAAATAATTCACTTGAAAATAAGGATATCATTCACATGACTCTGATCTCTATGGGGATATCAGCTTTATATTGCTTCATGAACTGTTCTTTAATGCTACATATAACACTAAGTACCTTATTAAAATACCTAGAGATTATCTCTCTAGAACAAATAGATTCAATCCCACATACTCTATTCGTAGACTTTTTTCCGACATATAGAGGAAAAGTACGAGTTGTTCCTCTACACAAACTTATCGCGTATCATAGAGGGTGTCACACACCGGCTCCACAGAACCGAAAGTCTCTATTAGACGTGATGTGGTAAAAGCCTAAATTGCACTTCTATCACTGGACGTGATAGAACATTTCAAAAATAAAGTCGTTGCAGCAAAAATAAGTAGTAAAATTGAATAAAAACAAGATATACAAATGATTCTCTTTATTAATAGTATTACAACAGAATTACAATGACTCGAGGCCAAAGAAACAACTCGATTACAATTACTCTCTCTTTCAATAAAATAAAACCTGTCACAAGGCTCAAATCTCAAGAACTATACAAATAATGATATTCCATACATTATGTATCTATATACAAAATGCTAATACCTCCACCCGGTCGTCTTCAAGTTACCAATCCGAGCTCCAATGCCTCAGTACGTCTAAGCAAATCTCCGTATCTGGGGAGTTGGAGGTCATTACATTACTGTGTACTGTTGAGTGGCCTCCAGTCAACTCAACTAAAACCAATACGTTGATTAACTTAGTGCAGGAAAATATGTGGTGTTTCTAATCTTGCCTTTGGATTAGCTAACAATTTATGAGCATATATGTGTCCATAAGCATAAAAGTGTTACGTAACAAAGTTGATCTTACATAATACTTATTATCCTTCCCTACTTACAATGATATCATTCAAAATATATAAAGATGTGCCATAATGCATGTCCATGCATAAGACATTAATTAGCCTTTATGAAATACATAAACATGTCAAGTGCCTATTCCTGCATCAATTCAATAAGTTATTAGGCTTGCAAGCATATGACATTAGCATACATCCTACCTATATGAAGGTAATCGACACCACAAGTCATCTTGGACTATTTCAGGATAGATGACTCCCTTTCAACATCGGATTGTGCTGTATCCTTTCAACTCAGGTAGTTAGCCCTACTGAAAGTCCCACAACACCCGTGCTAGTACGCCAGCCACGACTATACTCCTTCCTTATAGGCCGACAGATCTCGGTGCCCCGACGATCATTCGAGGAACTGAAAATCTTGTACACAAGTTGTCCATGATCATGCAAATACGTGAACAATAAAACTCTAAAATATATGCATGGTACAAAAACTAAAATAATTGTACAATCTCTTCTTTTCCATTACCATACTTTTTTGAGCCATCGCTCACACCATTCTTCCTAGTCCAGGGATTTCTGCCTTGGTGAACGAACAATCCTAAGCAATTCGATATTTCTATTGCTTTGAAACCATATCACTATACTCCATATAACAAAAAATAAAATATTATACTCCATAGGATAATGTAACTACAACAGTTCAAAATATATGTCTATAGAAGTAGTACGAAAATCTATATCTATCACAACAAGTTAATATTTTATGTTCTATACAACAAGTTGACATCAAAATAATTATTATCTTCTATCTTGATTCTTTTATTTTTATTAGAATGTAAGAAAACTCATAGCATAAAAACTAAACATGCATCATCCATTTATTTAGTGTGAAGACAAAGGAGAGAAGGGTCAAAATCACCCACCTTAAAGAAATGCCTATTTGCCTTGACCGAAGAGATCTCTAAATAAATCCTCTGCATGAACCCAAGTCAAAACTGTCCTTCGATCCAATTAACCATCTCAATGCACCATCCAAAGAAGAGCATTGCATAATATATCACTCAAAAAAAGTTTTATCCTCAAACTTTACAAGAACAAACTGCTCCAATTATATCACTGACCAATGAAGAAACTTCTACTCAATCTCTGATTCAAACTCCGATGCTGACTCCATGGCAGAATTATCATCCAAACATGTAGATCAAAACCAAAGTAATTACGAAATATTCGATATTTGATCAACACCTACAACAACTCTCTTCACTTAAGATAATGCCTTCTCTCCAATCCATAGCTACAATAACATATTCAGACAGATGACTCAATAAATCCACAAAGCTTCTTTCTTCTAGTCTGACTTGAATACATATTGCATAACATCAAAGATCGATGAAACAAAAATGTTCATCTTTCCTAAATCAATGCAAGTTCACTCATGCCTTAGACAAATCTATTGAACAACTTATATCACCAAACTTAATCTAATTATTTCCAAAGCTTCACCAATATCCTCTGATTCCATCAATAGCGTGCCTCACACATAATCATACTTTCCAAACTCAATGGACGAGCTAACACTCACATTACTAAGGATCCAACTAAGAACTAAGACAAATGTACCCAAGCACTATATCCTATTCTATTATGTATCCACAGAAACATATCCAAGCCAATCGATCAATATCTCCAAATCAAATACCAAGTGACACACCTCAACCAATCTAAACAATTATCAAGATATCAAATTTAATTACCTACTAATCTTCCAAACCTGACTGCATCATGGTCTCAATGACAATTATACATCAATACTAAAGTCTAAAAGAATCTCACTATCTCAAAATTTTACCATTGAATCGACCCATGTTCTATCCCCCAAGAATTTCTTAATTTAAGAAAATAACTAATCAAATCTGAATCACTTACTATATATACATTAATCGTACTCTTTTAAGCATGATTTCAATCTCTAATAACATTGTCCAATTTCAACCAAATATAAATTTATTATCATTCAATTCCCAATAGTCGATTTTAATTCATCGCTAGCTCACAATATATCAAAACATGTATCCATCTTGTTCATCAAATTTCTCCTAATAACATGAGATTTTAAACAATCAACATCCAAACCATTCTATTAGTCAATAAAAAATTCTTCCAATTAATTAATTACAACGACATGACTGATATCCATGTATTCTAGCTTATGCATATCACAATGTTACCTCAAGAATATTAATAAAAATCCAAGCCAAATATAATCCAAGGATCACACTACCATCAATTACTTCTTCAAGCGCACTATTTTGAATCACAATCTAATTCGTCAACAAAACTTTATCCATCGCCTCCACTTGAGTATAATCAAATAAGATAATAAGCAATTAATTTAAACAGTTCCAGATACCATATCGTTCTTCTAACCACAAGTAATCAATGAAATTTTTTAAGAACCAAATCAAATCCAAGCCTTATCTCTCAATCTCGCTATCCCCACTAAATTCTAAAACAATCTAGCCAAGAAACTCTTCTTAAGGTCAATCCTGCCAATTCTATAGCCTAACATTGGGACGTCTGTTTAACCACTAGACTAGCTCACAAGGCCACACTTAAACATCAAGCTATTCATCCAGCAAATTACTAGAAGCACTGTACTCATCACAATTCTAGAGTCAAACTTTACCCAACAATCTATCGGGTTCTACTCAAACTTAAGGAAAATACTTCTCACTCAAATATCTAAGCATCCAATATAGATCATCCTGCTATATCAGTATCATAAAAAAATCCAAGGGTCGAAGTCTATCTAGCAAAGCCTTTTCTAGGGTAAATCCGTCCAACAATTATTCTCGATTATATCATGATCGATGACATCAATCCAAGTAAGTCTTATAGTCCAAATCATCAATTCTGTACGATAAAAATCCACCAATCTAAATTTGTAAATCTTAATCACTGATCCGAAGTCAAAAATCTAAATCACCAATCACAAGTTATAAATCTCAATCACAAATCAACCAATCATAACTTACTTTCAATTCTAATCCAAGTTGTCCTCTATCCATGTATCTAATTCACTTGCTGTGAGCACCCAATTTTTTTTAAATCTTTAAATTTATTATTATATTTAATTATAAGAATTTGGATAATTAATAACTAATAAGAAAAATATAAAATTCTTGGATTTATTAACTCATCTAAATTTCTATTATGTATTCATTTATTTTATATATTTCACAAAAATATATTTGGATGTAAATTATTTATTTAAGTGTTGTAGAAATTATCTATAATTTATTTTGATGAATAAACTTATTTTTAGGATTTTTTTTATCATATACATGTTTATATATTTATAATAGAATATAACAAGAAAAAAGAAAGAAAAATTTTAAAAAAGTAAGAAAAACTTAATCCCAAAACCCTAACCCAAACCCGAAACCTAAATCCTAACCCCTACCCGAAACTAAACCCCCCCCCCACAGGAACCCTCAACCCCTCACGACCCGACCTCTGTCGCTCCCTATATATAAGTACATAAAATCCTAACCCTAAGCCTTCCTCTCCTTCCTTACTCTTCCTCCTCACCCCCCTGTGGACGCCTGACCTCAGCAACGCTCAACCCCTCACGAATGACCTCTGTCGTTTCTAGCTTCATTTACCTATTTCTTATTAGGTTTTTAGCTAGGTAAAGATACAAGTGAATATATTGAGTATGTGAGTGTCTACGTGTTCCTTGTCCATATGTCTACTAGGTTTGGAAATCAATATTAAACTTATCTATTTACTTATTTTACGGATACTCATGATATGGATACTCACGCATCATAACTCGAATACTAACGATATGACCTAAATACTCACTTTGATGAACATTTGGATAATATAATTGAACAATGTCTATTCATCTTTGCAGAAGTAACTAGAAATAGATCTGAATTATTACCTGCGTTATCGTTCATGGATGTACAACCGTCATCCTGATGACATGTGCGGGATGAATACATAGAGGGAGTAGAGTAGTTCCTGCAGTTCGCCAAGGCGTTCCCTGAGTACATGGATGGCACAAAAATTAAGTGTCCGTGTGTGAAATATCGTAACTTAAAATATTATCCAGAAGTGGATGTGGCATATCATTTGTACTCGAGGGGTTTCACTCCAAATTACTATCAGTGGACCTCATACGGAGAGCTTGTGCCTTTAACATCGGAGCAAGAGCCTTATGTGGAGCCATATATGAATGTCCATGAGCATGCTAATTTCGACGATGGGTACGTGAATATGGTTTTCGACACTGCGGGGCCTACTTCCGATCCGAAAAATCATGAAGCAGCTAAGGAGGCACCGAATTCCGATGCTGCAAATTCTATGGAGTTGTTGGAGAATGCAAGGACTCTACTGTATCCTGGTTGTGAGGATCATTCACCGTTAGAGGTAGTCACCAGGCTGTTGAGCATAAAGTCTAATTTTAATATGTCGCAAGAATACTACAACCGACTGATCAAGTTGATTATAGAGATCTTGCCGGAGGGTGCCAAGTTTCCTACATAATTTTATCGATCTAAGATAATGGTTAGATCATTATGGATGGGATATAAGTAAATTGATTCGTGTCGCAATGGGTGCATGTTATACTATAAAGAAGACAAAGATGAAGCAGTGTGCAGATTCTGTGGTGCTGATCGCTACAAGGCAACTGGTACTGGAAAGACTCCTGGTGCAAAGAAGTCGACCGATTTGATGCACTACCTCCCTTTGACGCCGCGGTTGCAGAGGTTATTTATGGTGAAGGAGACTGCCGAAAACATGAGTTGGCACTGGCGGGAACAGATCGAATGAGTGTTGGATCATCCATCCGATGAAGAAGAATGGAAGCACGTCGATCGAGAGTATCCTCATTTTTCTTTGGATCCGCGTAATGTCAGATTGGAGCTCTCCTCCAACGGTTTAACCCCATTTTGACTTTCGGAATCCCAGTATTCGTGTTGGCCTGTGATTGTCACCCCGTTCAACTTACCGCCTTGGATGTGCATGAAGACTCCGTATATATTTCTAACTGTTATCATTCTGGGTCCGAACAATCCTAAGAGAAAAATTGATGTGTACTTACAACCATTGATAGATGAGTTGAATCAGCTATGAAAAGTAGGCGCCAACACGTATGATATTTCCAGAAAGCAGAATTTTCAGATGAGGGCAGCACTTATGTGGACCATCAATGACTTTTTGGCCTATAAATGTTATCGGGATGGAGCACTCATGGTCCTCTCTCATGTTCGTATTGCATGGACCGAACTAAGGCTTTTCGTTTAAAACACAGAGAAAAACCGTGCTTCTTTGATTGTCATCGACAGTTCCTGCCGAAGGATCATCCGTTCAAGAGGAACATGAATGCGTTCTGTGCCGGTGTTGTGGAGAAGGCTGATCCACCGCCAAGGTGGTCCGGAGATACGATATGTGAGGAGGTTAGAGATTTTTCAAGTGCTATCGAAGATCCTACAAGGGGGTACAAGTGTGATGGATTTGGTCGAACTCATAACTGGACGAAGCGGAGCATATTTTGGGACCTGCCATATTGGAGCACCAATACGATCAGACATAACATTGATGTCATGCATATCGAGAAAAATGTGTTTCACAACATAATTAATATTATGATGGACGTAAAGGGAAAGACGAAATACAATCCTAAGGCTAGGTTGGAGTTAGAGTAAATGTGCAGACGACCTGCGTTGCATTTGATAGAGGAAGGGAATGGGAGGGTGATGCAGCCTAAGCCAATTTTCTCATTGGACAAGGAGGACAAAGGGAGACTTTGTAGGTGGAGCCAGGGCCTAAAATTTCCATACGGGTACGTATCGAATATGAGAAGATGAGTCAACCCAAAGGAGAATAAACTGACGGGGTATGAAGAACCACGATTGTCATGTATTTATGGAGAGGTTAATTCCGGTTGTATTTTGGTAATTCTTACCTCAGGTTGTTTGGGATCCATTGACAGAGCTTAGCATATTCTTCAGAGATCTTTGTTCTACTAAGTTGCTCATCGATCGTCTAAAAAAGTAGGAGAAGGACATTGCGGTAACACTTTGCAAGCTTGAGAGAGTGTTTCCTCTTAGATTCTTTGACTCCATGGAGCATTTAACGATTCATCTTTCCTATGAGGCACACGTTGGTAGACCTGTCGGTTATCGGTAGATGTACCTGTTCGAGCCGCATCTGAACCACCACAAGAGGAAGGTAAAAAATAAGGTACGATTGGAGGGTTCTATTTCTGAAGCCTATGTTCTCGAGGAGATTACAAACTTTTGTTTGATGTATTTCAAGCCTCATGTTGCTACTAATAGAACGAGAGCTCCCAGAAATGACGACGGGTATCAGAAATCTAATGAGGCAATACTGAAAGTATTCAATGCTTTCGGAAAGCCCTCGGGTAAAATAAAGAAGAGATATCTGAATGACGACGAGCTTAGGGCTGCTCAGTTGTATGTATTACTCAACTACGACGAGGATGAGGTGGAGAAACTAGGGGGGTAAGTAATTAATACGTCGACGTTTACCTCATCTCAATACAACTATTACACTAATTCGCCCATACTTCATTGTGTTTCAGCACATATAATGATGCGGTAAGGCCGAGTAGACCATATATAATAGATGAAGAAGTAGAACAAGAAATGAGACTTCATTTTCCTTCATGGTTGACAACATATGTAAGGATCTCGGTAATTACTTTTTGTGTATATATAATTGCACAATAATTAACGTTAAACTTAATATTGCTTATTTGATATTTTGGTAGATCGTCCAGAGGCAACACTTGAGAATGAATCTATTAGAGCTCTAGCGAAGGGACCAATTTATGCATTCAAGATCTGGCCAACTTACTGTGTGAATGGATTTAGGTTCAAGTCAACAAATGCCCCAATAAGAGACAACTTCCTGGATCTTGATTCTACGAAAAGTAGTTGTTTGTGTATCAAATCTTCGAACTACAAAGACGTTAATCCAGACACTGATTTCTTTGGCGTATTACGAGAGATTGCGGAGTTGACATATAATTATGCCACAGAGCCTGATAAGATCGTGTTATTCAAGTGTGAGTGGTTCGATCCCATCCAAGATCAAGGTTGGAAAATTGACAAGCATGGTCTTGTGGATATAAACTACCGACGTTGATATCAAGGATATTAACTATTTATTCTATTAAGTCAGGCTCTGCTAGTGTACTTTGTAAATTATCAGGCTCTACTAGTTTACTTCGTAAATTATCCTAAACGATGAACTGGGAGGTCGGATTGGTGGGCAATCTGTAAGACTAAAGCTAGAAATATCTTTGACATTGACGAAATAGTTTATCATTAAGACGACCTACCTCTTGTTGCAAATATTGTAGATGTGGACTCAACGAAAGTTACTCATGACATATTTTATCAAGTAGAAGAGGTAGAAGTATCAGAAGACGATGACGAAGAAGATAAAAGTGAAGATGAAGAGGAAGAGGAGGAGGAGGAGGAAGAAGAACAAAATAAATTTTTAAATGATGATTGAAAATTAAATAAAATTCATTTCTACTTTTTTTGTGGCCTAGTTGTGTGATACTTATGTTTGTGATGGTGATACATACATCTCTGTGTATTTGTGGCCTAGTTCTTTGATACTTATGTTTGTGATGGTGATACATACTTATGTTTTGTGATGGTGAAACTTCTATCATTTAGACTTATATTGTGGCCTAGTTCACAAATTCTGTGTATTTTTTTCTGTCATGTAATTTAAATATCTCTGTATATTTGTTTTATCAATATATGTTGTTCTCAGATATATCTGGACGACGCAGATCCTATTCCCGTGGTAGATCCTCTAGACGTCCTCTTCAGGACACATATACTCCTTCCCGATCCTCGTCCCCGAGAACTCCATACTATCGACCATCAGTACATTAAATTGCGACTGCGATGACCGCATGTGGCAGTACTCCTGGGACCAACAGTACTCATGGGACAAGCAGTTCTAGGCCCGAGAGTATCCCGTCTAGTGTTTCAGCTCCGTCCAGTGTTCGTACTGATGATGGTACCACAGAGACAGAGGAGGAGATGGCGGTCGAGCCGACCCCATCTCCATATCAGAGCGATCCTCCATGCGCTCCGCCGGATGAGACGAGAATGGATATTTGGGCCGATGGCTTTACTTACAAAGTAAGTTAATTAGTTATTTGTTTCATATATATATATATATATTCAATTTTTAATGAGTTTAATTATCAATGTATATATAGGTATCGTTCTCCGGCGGTACAGATAGCACTGGGACATTTTCTGAGGCAAATCTATGGTGGGCCATGTATAAACTACTCAGATACCTCAGAAGAGAGAAAGACGTTCTAGTTTGGGCACTTCAAGGTAAAAGTATATTTATTTTAACATCATTAATATTTTTTATGTTAATATTTTATAACTAACTATTGTACTTCTTGTAGAGAAAAAATTTCTATCCACCACACCGGGCCGCACAGATCGAGCAGCAGTTTCCTTCCGTCGCCGCCAAGCTCATCTGTGATACTATAGATGACCAAAAGGCTCGTGATCACGAAGGAAAACCAATCCAAGGCTGGATCACGCCTGAACAGTGGACTGCAATGAGGGCTAGATTCAACGAGGATAGGTATAGGAAAAAATCGTAGAAGGCCAAGGCGGCTCGGCAGTGGACAAGAAAGTGGTGTGGTGGGTCAATTCCGATGACAGAATATTTTTTTTGCTTGGTACGTATTTCATTGTATACATACCATTTTTAATCATCGTGGCCTATTTTACTTTAATAACAAATAATATATTTCTTAACAGGTTGAGAGGGGTGAGGACGCGAACATGGTGACAATGTCCCGCGCCACCATAGGAAGGGGGGATAACTTATCGATGATAGGGCAACACAGAGCTACGTAAGTATTACTCTTATGTTTTGTTAATTTTGATATAACTTAGCAAAAATACATGTAATTAGTAATAAGTACCTAAGATATATAGTAAGTAGTACGCTTATCGATAGATACATATTTTTCTAGGATGAGTATAGAGGCTCCGCGAAGAGTCGATCCAACCCACACTTGGAGAGGAGGGTAGTTCCCCGGAACCCCTGGCCCACCCAGCTCTGTCGGATGACAAGCTGTGGATGAGAGCGTTGGTGGTCTAAATAGGGGTACGTACTATGGTACAAAATCCTATGACGCCTATGTTGTATCACAGTCCTCTAGGACACCCTCTGCCGATATGCATGCCCCACAGCAGTCCAAGGAGTCGTAGCGTGCCCAGGAGATAGTTGACCTTCAGATCACATCTCTGCGTGACGAGTTGATGCAGAGGATTACGGTGTAGCCGCAGACGCAAACGGACGATGCAACGCTCATAGTACATTTTCAATCGCTGAAGCGTAGCATCATGGAGCTGAGGGATTTGGCCATGTCGACAGAGCGCAACGTGATGTCGCTGAAGGAGTCGCAGTTGACCGTGGGCGACACACTATCGAGGATGTAGGTATCACATATTAAGATGAACGAGTGAGTGGAGACCGTGGGTGCTTCACTATCGAGGATGCAGGCATCACATCTTCAGATAGGCGAGCGAGTGTAGCATAGTACTAGGAGGTTATTATCTGTCATGGATACTTGCGATGCTCGAATGACAGAGTTGGAGCAACGATGTCCTCCTGGTCTGCTTGCATCCTCATCTATATCAACTCCTGCATCTGGTTCCGTGACGCTTACACAAGAGCAGTTTGACGTGCTATTATCTCAGATTCGACGCGACTCCTCCTCCTGATCAATAGTAGTTTTTTCGACATGTGTGTATTAGCCCATTCATGGGAGTTTGTACTTATTATTTGTATACTTTTATTGTGTCACTTATTTGTACATTTTTATTATGACTAGATATTGTGTGACTACATTTGGGCCTTAGAGCTTTTTATTGATTTATTTTATCATTGTTGTTGTGTGATTGTACCGGTGTTGAGTGTTCCACCGAAGGGGTCAAAAAACCCAGAAAATTAAACGGAGGGTTGTTCCGAGTCTATCTATTTATTTAAAATATGATCATACTGCATGCATGTTATACTATGATAGTGTAGGCATTCATTCATTTTTATTTTTTATTTTTCAACCTTAGCGACGTTCAACAATGTTTAGTGACGTTCAGTGACGTCCATAGGAGTCGCTAATGACGTTGCTAAACTGTCAAATAATTTATTTTACGTCACTGATCGTCACTAAACGTCGCTAAATATTGCTTACATGGCAATTTTGGCCATGTCAACTTTTTGTCGCTGATTATGTCGTAAGTTGTCGCTAAATTTAACGGTAATTACCGATTAAAATAAAATATCATAAATTTGGCGACCTGAGACGCTAAGAGTCGCCATTCTTGCGACTTTGTAACATCGCTAAATTACGTCGAGACAACGACGTTTTCCGACATCGTTTTGATCAACGACTAGCCTTTTGGTGACTAAATTAAATCGTCGCAAAATACGTCGCTACTTAGTATTAGCGACGTAATTTAGCCATTTGGTGACTCTTTTCTGCGTCGCTAATTTGCCTTATTCTGGTAGTATTTTATTTTTGTCATTTATTTTCTTATTTATGTATATTATTAAACTGTGCATCTAAGAAAACTTTGGTGCAACAACGGATGATGTTGTCTTTTGTGTCTTATGTTATTTGTTATGCGTATTAACCTAGTTTTAAGAGACCACCCAATGATTTAAGGCATCTTTATGTTTCATATGGCCCTGACACAGGTGTTACACGAGTTGTGAGTTTCATGTAGATCACAAACTTGTGTATTGATTGGCCATCAATACGTATTGGACGTGCGATATAAAATAACTGCTAATATAGATATACTAGAAGACTTAGCAATTACTAGAGGTATTTGCGTGTCATAGATATGGCACGGCTAGTAGCATTGGATGGGAAGAACAATGAGTAAGCGTATGTGACTCCTTACACTTTTTCTATTCAGGTCGTACGCTCCGCTGGAGACGCGAGTCATGATGATCCTATATTTACTTGGCGGCCCCTGACGTCCATGACATTATGCACGTGGCCCCTGGATCTCCAAGAGAACTATGTCCATCCTATTATTTTAGCCAGATAGTCCATACGCGGAAAAAGTTGTTCTTAAACTACATATAACTTAGAATTGTTAGGAACCTTGTTGGATATTTATTTTTGGTATATTGTGGCATGCTTTTATGTATTTTGTTACGTCCCTCTAAGGACCTGGTCCCTTTCCTAGTGTAGATGATCATGACTATTCGCAGGAGCACAAATTAGGACTTTCTACTCCATTCTCTTTCGAGGAGGTCTTTCCTTCGAGCCTCTCTGATCACTAGATGATGTACTTATTATATTTTCTTTCATATTCTGGTTTGATAGTGGATTTGTCTCCACCCAACTATTTAGTTTCTTTGGATATTTCATAAGATCATTTTGATCTATTTGCTTAGTTTATTTATTGACTTGTGCTATGGATGAGATTAGTATCACCTGTGACTTGTGACGTTATATATATACCACTCGTGAATTATTATTCATAATACAACATACGTATGTGTTATGGTTTCCATATATTAGAGTTGCAATATACATACGGTTGACATGCTTACGTATTCCTAGTCCTACGTATTTTGGGACTGGGGCGTGACATATTTTTTTGGTGGCCCATGTTGGTCGAGAGTATATTGCCTTGGTTACGTTACTGTACCGAGCAAGCCGGCAACTAGGATTATAATATAGGCTCTTATCCACATATTTGACTTCCTTCCTTGATGTTGTTTCGAATTCTTTGAACTCATTTATCTTCCTTGGCCCTCAAAATAGTATTCAATTAATTACCTTGACATCCTATCATTGTTTCTTCACATCTCCCTATTTGGGAGGAACAAATCATCTACTCCTTTAATAGTTCCTTAAGTATAGCCTTTTATAGAATATAGGAATCCTTGTTGTCAGGTTTAGAAGATAATTATGATAGTATACGTACTAAGAAAACAAACTAGAATATTGACAACTCCCAAAAGTTTAGTATACCTAATGAATTGTAGCATCCAGCGCCTGTAAACTAATTGTCCCTTACCCTTGCTTCATTTAAGTATGACTTGTGAGTAGTATAGGTACTACTAGATTTAGTTAAAAATTTGGCCATATTGTTTGACCCTAGTATTAAAGAACCAATAGAAATCCAAGGTTGAATATTAGGACTAAACCTAACTTCCATAGTGAGATAACATAAGAAAATTATAAATTTAGAATCTTGTCTTGGTATTAGCAGAGCAGTATCTTATGAAACCAAGATGAATGAACCAATACCCTAGTATGACAAGAGCAGCCTATCTTCAGCCTGACATATCACTTAGCACCCTCGATCATTGTATTCGTATTGAGTATTCATAAATCTTCAACTGAGTCATATCCTTCAAACTAGAGTACTTATCATTTCTTTATCATCAATTCCTTGACATTGCTTTAATCATTCAAACGTTGCAAATGATCTGAATCTTTCCCTAATTTTGCCAACCTGGGAGACTATCATATTCTCGCGAATATCATCTCCCCTTAAGAATATGTTATCATCCAACTAATTATATACTTTTTCATATTGAGTTAACCCATCCCCCAATCATAGATTAATTGTCATAGCTCTTTAAACAATTAAACCTAACGAATGATTAAAATCTTTTCCTTGACCATACCCTGAATACGGAGACTAGCATACCACTTTCTCTTAGGAAACCATGTTATCGTCAAGAGTCTCTATTTACTTTTACATCTTATTTTCCCATGACCTTAAATTATGATGCTCATTATTTTGTGCGATGACAAAACTTTCCTTCGTCTTCAAATCATGCCACGTTCGTTGAATCCAATACTATTTTAATATTTTTTCCTTCTAAATTATTTTATTTTTCTCCTTGAGGTTTACTCATTATTCTCCTACGTGAATCTCGTAATCTTGCTCCATAACCGTTGACTTTATACGTTGATTGGAAATCAGATCGTGCCACCTTACCTTCTAATTGTTGGACAAGTAATTCCTTTATTACGTCAGGATTATAGCTTGTTAGTTTTAAATTCTGATTTATGGTTAGTTGTTAGAACTTGATAGGTTGATTTATTCATTTAGTTTAGATTATGATTTGGTAATTATCCTTTAGTTTTAAATCATGTCATCCTTATCCCTATATCACAATATAGATTATATTTTCTCTCACATTGGGAACCAAAAACTTCTTCATTCTTAATATTAACACATTTTGTTCTATAAGCACTATGATTAAGACTTTAGGGATGACCATTACCTATAAAGTTTTTTAATGCACTAGGATACCCTAATAGTATCTAGATCCTTTTCTTGTATACCTTAACAAGAGTTTCAATTTTATTTACAAGAACAAGGCTATTTCGTAGAATCACAATAATACAATTACCATATTAGTTGAATTCTTGTAACTTGGGTAGCATGTCTTACAATATCCAATTTCGGTAGTAATTAAGATACACATATGAGGAATAATGAAATGGCACTAAATATATACCAGTGTGAGGAGATAGGGGTTACCTAGACTGTAGAGTTTTAAAGGTCCATAACCCTAATTGGTCAACTATAGACTTAGATAAGAAGTTAGTATGGCAACTATAGAGGTACAAACACCGGACGAATCCTAGATTCTTGATGAACTTGAACTATTTGTGCCTTTATTCATCATAATCCTATGCACTCATATTTTTTGAACTATCTTGACTTATGGTGCTATTATAGCCTAGTTTTGCAAGCTTATTCTATTATCGAGCTTGTTTCTGATATATGTGTTAGTGGGGGCCCACACTAATATATTGTCTAATTAGAATCAGTGTATTATGGTCCGATCAACCTTAGTGCACTTGATTCGCTCTTCATATGATTATTTTGCGTGGAATGAGATATAGTTGACTTAGCTTATTAGACGAACATACTTGCCTACTAGATATGTCAGAGCATAACATATCGGTTACGTAACTATATTGATACGAGCTTGCAAAATTTTTTTTACCAAAATAGGATCTCATCCACAAATGTCTCGACAACTAAATTTTGAATTCTACCATCGTCCTTGAACCTCGTATTTGTATTCAATCACATCTCCTTGAACTCTTTATAATTGTTTTTTGTCTTCCCCTATTTCGGAAACACGAACGCTCATTCTTGATGGAATTTTGACATATGGATAGTACTGTACTAGATATACACCCCATTATGACACAAAATTTTAGGAGTATAGGTAAGATATATAATTATATATATATATATATATATATATATATATATATATATATACAATTCTATATCTTACCTATACTCCTAAAATTTTGTGTCATTTGCTTCTTCCTCAACGTAATAATCCCTAACGGTAGGTTCTGTTCCTAAGTTTCGGGATGAAACTTCCAATTAGTTGGGTAGGATGTGGCACCCCGTTCCTCCTATTCGAGGTGCGCGGCTAAGAAACACAAGATGGTATCGTTCGATCGGGATAGATTGAAACAATAACTCGTCCTCGTTATGGATTTGTTTCTTCGGAATCGATTCCCATATTCAGTGGACCGTGCCCCCGGGATCGACTTAGCGGCAGAGTCATGAGGGACCTCTCCACTGCATTCTTTGTTGCCTCAGATTTCGATGTCGCTTGTTGCTTTCGTGCTTTGAGTTGGTTTTTGAATTTGCTTGGGTTTTCTTGAACGGTTTTGATGGATTTCATTATTTTCGTTCATTGAACTGCATTTCAATTTCGAGTATGGAAAGAGAGAAAGAGGTATTGATCAAGCTGTTCGTCGATGCAGGTGAACGAGCAGTAGGCGGCTTACAAGCAGAGTCTTGAAGCGCCTCTTTCCTTCTCCCTTCTAACCAACTAAGTGAGTGGCTACCATCCCGATTAGCTAGCCCTGCTTCCAGTCTTCACACATAAAAATCTTGCATTCTTGTAGTCCCGATCAGACGATACCAAGTAATAACTAAAAGATGTCAAGATAAAAAGAGAATAAACTTGGATATTATGCTTGTCAATCAAACCTGTGAACTGTTATCTTATCGTATGCTAGCGTGTTTCAATTGTTCTATACATGCTTTAATTTTAGTTAGAATGCATCTTCTTCTATGAATTGTGCTAAGTATGGAACACATCTTGTATGCGCATAATTGTTCAAGGAGGCTATGCAACTGAATCATAAAATACTGCTTGTCTTGTACTCGTGTTGTCTCAACTGCATGAACTGTTAACTTAATAAACATACCGTTCGATTACGGACAACTTGTGCACAAGGTCACTGGTTCCTACGGACGATCGCTGGGGCACTGCTACCGATCCGATCCGGACGGAACTTCACTATAGTCTACTGCATCTGGATGGGATGGTCTGTAGCCACTACTGAATCTTTGCTACATTCCATCCTCGTTCAAGACTAAATCGTCCTTATGGCATCATGCCAGTGATCTCCTTGTATATTTAAACCTGTTGCAAACTAACTTGTGTCTTCGTGGCAGGAAAGGCATGGTAAGTATTGTGCAGGTGGTTCAGACGGACAGGTAAAAGCCACCAAACAGTGGCAAGTTCATTTCAGTATTTTATATATATGCTGCTGCTTGTAAAATAAACTAAGGCAAGATAGAAAGACCACAATAATATGCATTCTTCATTAAAACAACGTGTTGATTGGTATAGTTGGATTTAGCTCGCCTTCACCAGTATGTTTCGACATACTGACCCTCATTGAAACAGGTTCCCCGCCCTAAGGCGAACCGAGCGAGGAGCCAAAGTCGTCTTCCCGATCCAGTCCAGCTGTAGGCGCATCCTGATCGCGCCGTATTTTGACGTACTTGAAGAAAGGAGCTAGCAACTCAATACACAATGCAGCTCCGTGGGAAGGCCCTCATCCAGCCCGGAGGTCCTTATCATTTTGAAGTTTAGTAAAGGGATGTAATGCATAGGACTGCTATCTCATTTTGAGTCAACACTTTTGTAAGCCCGCGCGGCAAATTAGCTGACTCGTTCAAGAGTTTGTAATAGATGTTCATTATCAATAAAGAGAACTTTTCCATGTTTCAATCTGTGCTTCAATTTATCTGCGTACTCTGAATATGTGCTCAAATGCAAATATCTCTAGCCTTGTGCGGGCGCATCCCCAGGCCCGCACAGCGGTCACGATTCGTGGGATGCCCCAACGATTCTACGGAATTAGGTCGTGACATATATATATATATATATATATATATATATATATATATATATATATATATATATATATATATATATAGTGGTTTAGCGACTATAAGGATAGGTTGATATTTTAACTAGATGACATACCCACGAAACTAGTAGATGACACGAGTAGTAGTATTATCTTTCCTATCAACACCTGGTCCCCTTGGGTTACTAATCTCCTCTACCATATTTCTTGCATCCTCGATTCCATGTGCAAGTTCTCCTTGTACTAAAACTTATTCGTGCCATATCACCTTACTTAAGGCAGACCAGACCGACCCTTATAATTTAATGCATAATTTATATTTTCTCCTTCCCAACTTTGAGGAACGATAATTCGTACTTGACCATTCTCTATAATATTGCCTTCTCTTATTTTCAGAATCGTGCTTTATTTTTAATTTTGAGGACAAATTTTTTACAAATTGGGTAGATTGTGAGCACCAATTTTTTTTTAAAATCTTTTAATTTATTATTTTATTTTAATTTTAAGAATTTGGGTGATTAATAGCTAATTAGAAAAATATATAATTATTGGATTTATTAACTCTTCTAAATTTTTATTATGTATTCATTTATTTTATATATTTAATAAAATTATATTTGGATGTAAATTATTTATTGAAGTTAATGAACAAACTTATTTTTAGGATTTTTTTATCATATACATGTTTATATATGTATAATAGTATATAATAAGAAAATAAAGAAAAAAATAAAAAAAAGTAAGAAAACCTTAATCCCAAAATCCTGACCCAAACCCGAAAACCAAATCCTAGCCCCTATCCGAAACTAAAACCCCACTCACAGAAACGCTCGACCCCTCACGACCCGACCACTGTCGCTCGCTATATATAAGTACATAAAACCCTAAGCCTTCCTCTCCTCCCTTACTCTTCCTTCTCACCCTTCTGCGTCCGCCTGACCTCCGTACCGCTGCACGCGACCGCCCCGGCCGGTCAAACTTTAGTCGAACCCCTACCCGCGCGACTGCAACGCAGACCCACGACCCCTAGTTTGAGGTAATATATCTCCCACGTCTTTGATTCTTTTGTCGAGCGTTTCTTCATACACACTCATAACATGACCCTCTAGGATTTCCTTTAAGTAAGATGATTTTTGATGTCCTGGTTTGGAAGAACAGTTGATCGAAAGTTGGATGAAAAACTATTCAAAATAGTTCGAAAAGTTAGTCCAAGTACCCCTGTTCATGTCCAGTTTTCTACCAACTCGTTTAATATTTTCAAAATCTATTTGAAGAGACTTATTAACAACATTTCCAAGATTATTTTTATTCTTTAAGTTTTAATTAATTTGCTTTATTTGTCAAATTATTTTGTTTCCAAAATGACAAAAACTATATTTTCAAAACCAAAAAAACTTGCGATACGTAGTGTGCCCCGCCAAACGGGACCACCTCGACATGAACCAATTTTACCGAAATATGCATATGGTATATCCTGACGTGTGAGATTTTTGCGAAAGTTGATTTGGGTGTATGTGCGTGCTGAAATCAATCCGTATCCGTAAAAAGTCTCCCGTATCAGTATTTTGTAAAATATTCAATTAGTTTTTGTACGTTCGTTAGATCATAACGAAACTTGTGCCATTGGACTCGCAGTTTCTGACTTGTCTTGTGACCTGAGTTTCGCTCGATTCTGAGTCAGTCAACGAATTAATATTTCGTGGGTCCCATGATTCGACTTAACGAGCGAACTTGTGATCGGCTCACCGGAATCCAAAACTGGACATACCGTTGAGTCCATATCTTCGTTTAGGATTTCTTTAACCTATAATTTGTCCTATTTAGAGAGCTTTATCCTCGATACATTTTTTGGTGCTAAGTGGCCTACTAGTGGATCCCTCTTTGATCCAAAATTACCGTTTTATCTCTTTGTCCAAATTGGACGAAAGGGTAGTATTTTCTGACTATCTTATTGATACTGGAGACGTTGGTGATGCTTATTTCAGCATCCTGATACGTTCATTCAGAGTCCCTACTTTTTGGTTCCTTGTGCTTGTCATCTGGACATATATACTATACTGATTGCTTGTCAGACAAGTATACCTTGCCACTACTACTGTTTATTTATATTCATATATGGATATTTTATTTTTATCATTTATTTTCTTATTTATGTATATTATTAAACTGTGCATCTAAGAAACTTGGGTGCAACGACGGATGACGTCGTCTTTTGTGTCTTATTTTATTTGTTATGCATATTGACCTAGTTTTAAGAGACCATCCAATGATTTGATGCATCTTTATATTTCATATGGCCCTGACACAAGTGTTACACGAGTTGTGAGTCTCATGTAGATCACGGACTTACGTATTAACTGGCCATCGATACATATTGGACATACGATAGAAAATAACTGCTAATAGAGATATGCTATAAGACTTAGTAGTTACTAGAGGTATTTGCGTGTCATGGATATGACACATCTAGTAGCATTGGGTAGGAAGAATAATGAGTAAGCGTATGTGACTCCTTTACACTTTTCCTATTCAGGCCGTACGCTTCGCTAGAGACGCGAGTCATGATGACCCTATATTTACTTGGCGGCCTCTAACGTCCGTGACGTTATTCACATGGCCTCTGGGTCTCCAAGAGAACTATGTCCATCCTAATATTTTAGCCAGATAGTAAATACGCGAAAAAGTTGTTCTTAAACTGCATATCACTTAGAATGGTTGGGAACCTTGTTGGATGTTTATATTCAGTATATTGTGACATGATTTTATGTATCTTGTTACGTCCCTCTGAAGACCTGGTCCCTTTCCAGGTATAGACGATCATGACTATTCACAGGAGCATGGATCATGCCTTTATACTCCATTCTCTTTCGAGCAGGTCTTCCTTTCGAGCCTCTCTGATCACAATATGATATACTTATTATATTTTCTTTTATATTCTGGTTTGGTAGTGGATTTGTCTCCACCCGACTATTTAGTTTCTTTAGATATTTTAGACGATCATTTTGATCTATTTGCTTAGATTATTTATTGACTTATGCTATGGATGCGATTAGTATCACCTGTGACTTGTGACATTATAATACAATGTACGTATGTGTTATGGTTTCTATATATTGGAGTTGCCATATACATACGGCTGGCATGCTTACGTATTCCTAGTCCTACGTATTTTAGGATTGGGTCATGACATATTTTTGTGGTGGCCCATGCTGGTCGAGAGTATATTGCCTCGGTTATGTTATTGTACCGACCAAGCCTGCAACTAGGATTATAATATAGGCTCTCATCCACATATTTGACTTCCTTCCTTGATGTTGTTTCGAATTCTTTGAACTCACTTATCTTCCTTGGCCCTCAAAACTGTATTCGCTTAATTACCTTGACATCCTATCATTGTTTCTTTACCTCTCCCTATTTGGGTGGGACAAATATACTCCTTTAATAGTTCCTTGAGTATAGCCTTTTGCAGAATATATGAATTCTTGTTGTTAGGTTTAGAAGATAATTATGATAATATACCTACTATGAAAATAAACTAGAATATTGACAGCTCCCGAAAGTTTAGTATACCTAATGAACCGTAGCATCCAGCACCTGTAAACTAATTGTCCCTTTCCCTTGCTTTATTTGAGTATGACTTGTGAGTAGTACAGGTACTACTAGGTTTAGTTAGTATTGAGGAACTAATAGAAATCTAAGGTTGAATATTAGGACTAAACCTAACGTCCATAGTGAGATTACGTAAGGAAATTATAAATTTATAATCTTGTCTTGTTATTATTAGAGCCGTATCTTAGGAAACCAAGATGAATGAACCAATACCCTAGATTAACAAGAGTACCCTATCTTTAGCCCGATATATCACTTAGCACCCTTGATCGTTGTATTCGTATTGAGTATTCATAAATCTTCAACTGAGTCATATCCTTCAAACTAGAGTACTTATCAATTCTTTATCATCAATTCCTTGGCATTGCTTTAATCATTCAAACATTGCAAATAATCTGAATCTTTCCCTAATCATGCCAACCTGGGAGAATATCATATCCTCGCGAATATCATCTCCCCTTAGGAGTATGTTATCATTAAACTAATTATATACTTTTCCATCTTGAGTTAACCCATCCCCCAATTATAGATTAATTATCATAGCTCTTTAAACAATTAAACCTAACGAATGATTAGAACCTTTCCCTTGACCATACCCTGAACATGGAGACTAGCATACCCTGAATACGGAGACTAGCATAACACTTTCTCAATCTACAAGTCAGCATAATTCTCGTAGTCACTAATCACCCCAATCTTATATATTTATTCCAGCCAAATTATAGGTCGACTCAAAATTATTTTAATCCATCCAATTTTTCACTTCTAAATTCATTAAATCGATCACTAATAATTCTAATATCTGCTAAGACAAGTCAAACTAATATCCATTCATGTCATGCACAAGAATTATCTAAACAAGTCATCCAAAAATTTAATACTAACATTCAATCCACCAATAGTTCATAAGTTAGAATTCATTAAGACAATAAAATTCAATATTTCTATATGCAACACAATAATCGTTCATCTAATTCACAATATCCCCGAGTAAACATTAATCAATCTTCGATATACCTTAATATTATTAAGTATATGTATAATCGATAAAACATCCATTTGAAAAAAACTCGAATTGGTCTAACCTATGTTATCTTCCAAATGGGATATGAAATCAACTCATCCATACTAAAGATCAAATCAGCTACAGGCTATATCAGGTCATCGATCAATACAAGTTTTAAATCCTTAGTGTCATTCTCATATTTTTCAAACAAACTTTCAATCGTACTACCAAGTCTTCATACTCAATTCAAAACTCAATCCCAATCGACTTAAGCCACATTTATGATATATATTGATTTTCTCAACCAAGCCATCTATTTCATAATCTCGAATCCTTATCTAATACAATCTTAATCTTCCAAAAATTATTCTCAATCATTCAAACTAATCTAATAAGAGACATTCAAAAAATTATATCGACCAGTCATATCTCTAAACTGAAACTTTGTACTACTCCATCAATATCTGATAGACTCATTAATATCCAAATTATCAATCAAGCAAACACCACTAGGACTACCAATGTATCACTCAGGGATCTGACAAATTTGCACACAGACATCATGCTCCATACTTTAAATCGGTGTCCTTCTAGACAATCCTTACAACAGTGGCTCTACTGGCCACAAACATAGCATCCACTTCCACGCCATTTGACAAATCTCTAAATTGAACTGCAACCATTCCTCTTAAAAACCTCAACTAATTTTAAATCTCTGAAATCTAAGCACACTTCCTTTATCTTATGCAATAATCACACTCATATCCTATATCTTACTACAGTATCACTATTGATATACTGTTGGTCATCATCCAATACCAAAATCTTTCCAATCATCATGCATTATAATCCTCTCAAACCAAATATCATATCTCATAATCAACTCAAATCATCTGCTGTTGCTTTTCAAAACTATATTTGATTAGCAAAACACCCACATAAGTTAATAACATAACTAGACTTATTGTATGGAACACTCAACATAACATCAAAAAGGTCAAAGACTTTATACCACATATGTAACTCAGAGTTAAGGAGAACTAGTGACGGTTCAATGACGTAATGTCGTGCTCTGATACCATTATGTCAAGACCTTATTTTGTAGAATCGAAAGTCGTCACTGGACGTGATTCTGTACAAGCCTAAATTATACTTGTATAAGGCAAGCACAAACACGGTTGATAGAACATTTTAGAAATGAAGTCATTGTAGCTAAAATAAGAAGTGAAGTTGAATAAACACAAGATATACAAAAATAATTTTCTTTATTGATAATATTATAACAGAATTACAATGGCTTAAAGCTAGAGAAAATAACCCGATAATAATATGTATCTCTCTCTCTCTCTCTCTCTCTCTCTCTCAATACAATAAAACCTGCCACAAGACTTATATCTCAAGAAATATACAGGCAATGATGTTCCATATATTATTGTAAACTCCTTAATTTTTAATTTTAGTATTTTTATTAAATTATTGAATTTTTTTAGCTATTTTGTTGGTTAATTAGAAAATAACTTCTTTAATTTAATTAATTATATAAATACTTATTTAAAATTATTTTCAGGCTATTTTAGAAATTTTTGATTTTTTAGAATTTTTGGATAATTAAAACCTAAAAAACATAATTTTTTAGGACTTCCATAATTTACTATGAGACCATACTTAAATATTTTTATACCAAACATTTATTTTAGTATTAAAATAACTAAATATATTTTTTGTAATTTATTTAAAATTTTATGAAATTGAATTGAATTTATTTTGTTTTAAAATAGGCTAAATACTAATTATCTAGGAATTCTAGAATTTATTGTGCTAGCCTAAGAGCTTAATTTGCTTCTAAGTATTTTTTTAAGATTTATAATGGTATTGTACATTTTCTAGTATTTTTCTAAATTTTTTTGATATTTTTACATATTTATTTGGAGTTAATTAGGTCAAAACTAATTAATAAAAAAATTTCTGGATATTAAAACCTATTTAAATATCCATTCAGCATACACATTCAGTCCTAACCTATCCGTCTGGGCCCACCCGTCGGCTAATGCCTATATATGTGTGTATATGTAGGGTTTCATTTTTTTTGCCGAAATTAGAGGAGAGAGAGAGAGAGAGAGAGAGAGAGAGAGAGAGAGAGAGACTTTGAGGAGGTTTAATCTAAAGTTTTCTCCAACTTCGTGAGGCCATAACTCCTAGCACCGGACTCCAAACGCGTTCCCGTTTCTTGTGTTGGAACCATATCGATATATAGTTTCTGAATATCAAATTTATTTTTAAATAATTTGAATCCAAAATTCTGTAAAATTTGTTGAGTGCCAGTTGTCCAAAATCTGACATGTTTCAGTATTATCGAGATTTTGGGAGATCCCGAACTCGGAATCACCATCCGTTTAAATTTTAGGAAAACTAATATGATGAAATATAACATATATTTTTCTCAGAGTTAAATATACTAGTTTACTATTCTGAAAAATTTATGCAACCTAGAAGTAATTAGAAACTAACCGAAAACAGTCATCTGTGCGCCATTTGGGCGATAATTCTTTACCGGTTTGAGATTTGGTAAAACCGTCGATTCAAGCATTATATAGCACTAAAATCTACATAATTTTACATAAAAATCTTTGTTTTGTATTGGTTGACTTTTTGGTCAACAGAACGTCTCGATTTGTGTGCCATGGATCCAGAATTCGTAAAATTAATTTTCTTTAAACCAAAATTTAGGGTTAGTCTTAAAATTAGAATATTATTAAATTAAATTAGTATTTGAGGTTATTTTATTCATAATTAAAATAGATTAGACTAGAAAACTTATCCAACCACTTTTGTAAATCTAACTTGTTTAATTTATGTGACGGATAGATCGGACGACGTCTTGAGTTGCGACTTCATCCTTTTTCAGAGTAGACAAGATACCTTATCAAATTTGTACAATTTATTTATATGCATTGTTCCCATTGTTTCTTTGAGTACATGTCTCTATTTCTATTCTACAAGATACCTTGCCAACTCTTGTACTGTATTCGCATGCTTTCCTTTTCAGTTATTATTTTCTTGTCGTATATAGTTTCTTGATGCTCTTTGTCATATTTGATTTGTCACATGCTGCTCTAGTCTTATTTTCTTGTTTTACGTGCACATATATTATTATTTTTTATATATGTTGCTCGTCTCTACTTTCTCGTCACGTATTTGATATATGCTCCATCTTTTGCATACAACTTGGCATAATCTTGTGGTTCCGTATTAAACTTGACTTACCATTAGTTCATGACCATGCCTTGATTGATTTAACTTGATTTCTTAGTTCCCTAGGCGAGGATATCGTTATTAGGCGTTGGCTATTATGATCAAATTTTGACTCGTTAGCAACTCGTTGGACTGTGATAGATATTTGTTCACTTGACACCTTGGTTGTTAGTGCCTCACTAGACTGCGATAGATACTATTGATATGACTGTTAGTACCTCACCGGACTGCGGTTCCTATTGCCTGATTTACCTATAGCCACGACTGATAAAAAGAATAGTGTATAAACGAATAGTGTATAAACGATAAGAAAAAAAGTGCTAGGAAGGCTCACTATAACATTTTAGAATGACCTGCTACTTGGCAATGAAGTGTTAATGAATATAGTGAATTATGACAAATATGGGTTAGTTTTAATTTCGAGGATAAAATTCTTGTAAGTTGGGTAGAATATAAACTCCATAATTTTTAATTTTTAATTTAGTATTTTTATTAAATTATTGGATTTCTTTTGGCTATTTTGTTGGTTAATTTAAAAAATAACTTTTTTTATTTAATTACTTATATAAATACTTATTTAAAATTATTTTTAGGCTATTTTATAATTTTTTCAATTTTTCTAGAATTTTTGGGTAATTAAAAGCTAGAAAAGATAATTTTTTAGGGCTTCCATAATTTACTAGGCTTCCATAATTTACTGTGATACCATACTTGCATATTTTTCTACCCAACATTTATTTTAAGGTTAAAATACTTAAATATATTTTCTGTAATTTATTTAGAATTTTCTAGAATTTAATTAGATTTATTTGGTTTTAAAATAGGCTAAATACTAATTTTTTAGAAATTCTAGAATTTATTGTGCAAGCCTAGGAGCATAATTTGGTCCCAAGTATTTTTTTAGGATTTATAATTGTATTATACATTTTCTAGTATTTTTTGGAACTTTTTGATATTTTTACATATTTATTTGGAGTTAATTAGGTCAAAACTAATTAATAAATAAAATTTTGGATATTAAAACCTATTTAAATATCCAGTCAGCATACACAGTCAGCCCTAACCTAACCGCCTGGTCCCACCAGTCGGCTACTGGCTATATATATGTTTCACTACCCAATTCTAAAAAATAGGATTTTCTTTTTATTTTAATTTGCTAAATTGTGTATTGATCTTAAATATTTGTATTAATATTTAATTAGTTGGATGTATTTATTTTTATTAGTTGTTTTAGGATTTTGGCTAGTCTGGACCCCATGTTAGACCCTAGTGGACCCTTGTCAGACCCAACCAATACCCTGTCAGACTTATTTATTGGTTTAGAGTAGTTATTTATATTCTAATTAGTTAGTTGGAGTGGTTAGGGTTTAGTTAGAATGCATTTGGAACCCCAAACCGAAACCCTAATTAGCATGACTTGTAGGAGGGTTATTTTAGACTTTGTACCCATATCTAACCCTAACCCTACTCTCCATGACATGGCCAGCCCCCTCTTCCCCCTTCATTCCATTCATTCACTTCTCTCTTTCCACTCTCTTTCTTCATTTCTCCTTCCTTTACCCCTCCAACCAATTTCAAGTAAGTTTCCTTCCCCATTTCTCTTTCCACCTCCAATCTTCATCCATATCTAACCCTAACCTTTTATTTTCCTCTAACCTAGTTATGTAGGAGTTACTTTGGGAGTAGAGCTTGGATTTGAGAGCTTGGAAGCTAGTTTGGAGCTTTTAGGGCTTTTTGAGGACTTTGGCCTTGGGATTCCAACTCCCAAGAGGTAAACCCAAATTTTTTCCTTTGAGATTAATATAATATAGTGTAATTAGTATTTTAAAACCTTCCTAGACCTTAGGGCTACCCATGGGAGAAAGTTAGAACTTGTTTGGATAGGTTTGGAGACTTTGACCTAGGGTTTTGTGTCAATTTCGGGTGAAATTCGAGATTGGCCCATTTTGGGTGTTGCCCTAGGTTAGACAGACCTAGATAGACGTGCTTGGGTGTCTTGAGGGTAGGTTCATGTCCCCGTTTGGACACGCGAGGTCGTATCATGGAGTTTTGCATTTTGGGCGATTTGTGGGTTTTCCTTCTCCGTGGGTTCCACGTGTATGTAGTATTTTGCCACGGACCTAGAATCAGAGAGTTAGCATTTTTGTGAGATTTTAGACATCGATTAGAACTCGTGGGTAAATTTTGGGTCGATTCCGATTAGTTTTGGCGTGCGTTTCGTGAGGTATCGCAAGCCTTACTCCAAGTGTTCGTCGAAATGACCAAATGGCCATTTCGACTTGGTTTCTAGGTTTCGGACTTGTACACGGGTTGGTTTAGCCTTGGAGAGTGTGTATTAGGGTTTTTGAGTTTATATTTGTATATATATATGTATTTATATGTATATGGGTGAGTGTGTGTGTGTTGATGTGTTTGGGGGTGAGTGTGTTTGAGTGTGTATAGGTGTGGTTGTGTGTGTGTTTGTGTGTAGTGTGTGTGAGTGTTGAGGATAGGTGAGTGTGTTTGCGGTGTATAGGTTTGGTTGTGTGTGTGTTTGTGTGTAGTGTGTGTGAGTGTTGAGGATAGGTGAGTGAGTGAGATTGGAAGAAGGGAGGAGAGGAAGAGAGAGTGAGTTGAGAGAGATCGAGAGAGAGTGAGACAAATAGAGAGATAGGGAGAGGGAGAGGGAGCAGGAAGTAGTAGTAGCAACAACAGCAGTAGGTAGCAGCAGCAGTAGTAGCAGGTAGCAGCAGTAGCAGCAGCAACAACAACAACACAATAACACCCCCCCTTTAGCTAGAGATAGGAGGGTAGAGAGATTTGTAAGTGTATATATAGTTATATATAGATATATAGTTAGTACAGATAGATGTATAGGTATTTAGACAGATAGGTTGAGATAGGTAAAGGGTAAATAGGTAACGGATTAGTATATATATATATATATATATATATATATATATATATATATATATATATATGTGTGTGTGTGTGTGTGTGTGTGTGTGTGTGTTAGGATATATATTAGAGGATATAGGCGGGGTGTATAGCGTAGGTTGATATATCGGATACCGAGGGTATCCCGGTCTCTCAAAGAGGCGAGTTTGAGGGTTTACTAGCTTAATGAGCTAGTTTTGACCTAGAATTTTAGGGACACCCTAGATTGACATAGAGTTGACCATAATTGACCCGGTTGACCGCCAAAGTCAACCTTTGACCTAGTTTCGGCCTAGAGTTGACTTTTTGGATCCTAGGTTGACTTTTGACCCAGATTTTACCGGTTTGACCCGTTTGACCTAGAACAAACCTAGAAGCTTGTTTTTAGTTTTTTTTATATCTGTTTAACTCTTTAGAACCCCGTTTAACCTTGATTTTCGTAATAGGTCTTTGCGATGCCAGTCCGGATCTCGATCCTCACCAGTTGCTCAGGACGTCAAGCGAGTACCTACCTCTGATTGTTTCTATTTCATGATAGCGTATAAATCACATGTTCTAGAACTGTTAATACTTGATTCTGACACATTGTTTCATGAGCTGGTACTAGTTGGATCCCGTCATGAGATGTTATCCCCCTTACCGTGTTCAGCTGGTACTCTATCATGTATATTTCATCATGTGCTTCGAGTATTGATTTTCATGTGCTTCATGTGCTTCGTGTGCTCTCGCTTTCATGTGTGCGAGTTATTTATCATATACATAGCGTGTCGTGGTTGGATCCAAGAGTATTAGTGGGGGAGGGGAGTAGAAGTCGGTTATGTGATCAAATCCAAACAGTATTCATGTGTATGTCGGTTATGCAACTCATACATAACGGAGTTATCGTAGAATAATTCATGTGCAACCCAAGCCGATCATATAACGAACTTGTGCTTAAGGCACTTAGCTAGTATTCCTATTTTCTCACATGTAGTTACTTCTCTACTACTTGTATTGTTCCCCAGTTTTATATTACAGTTACTTTATCAGTTCTACCATATATTTACTTTTCTGTGCATCTTGTATTCTTTTCTATTGCTAGTCATATACACCTTTCCATGTATTTGGAGTTGCTTTCAAAGTTATGTACTTTGCTCCAATCGTGACTGGATATATTTTTTCCAGAGGATCCTGAGGACTTTTGCCTGACTTACTATGGGCCAGGCGTCGACGATTGTTGCGACCCTGAGATAGAGGAGGAGCCCGTCCCAGCTGAGGAGACGCTGCTAGCGCCCTAGTATAGCTAGGTAGATTTCACTAGGTTTGTTCCCAGTTAGTTTTGGATGACTGTATTACTTATTTTGCTGCTACTGTGAGATATTGTAGACTTTTAGACTTGGACTGTATATTTTGGATATTGTACTTGCTCTCTTTTCTTCTTTATTTCTTTTGTTGATATCTTATCATGCTTTTACTCTTCCCCTAGTTATTGTGATTGAGTTTATGTATATATTGTAATGTTGTCATCCTTTTGGAGAGGTTATCTTGACAGGTTATTGTGAGATATAAATTGTTGTGACCTGGACAACGTTCTACCGCCGATTCTGCGGCATAGGCTGGACGTACCCACGACTCATGCTCGATTTTTTGGGTGTGGGTCGTGACAATATGTGTGTATATTAGGGTTTCATTATTTTTGCCAAAATTAGAGGGAAGAGAGAGAGAGAGAGAGAGAGAGAGAGAGAGAGAGAGAGAGAGACTTTGATGAGGTTTAATATAGGGTTTCCTCCAACTTCGTGAGGCCATAACTCCTAGTTCCGGACTCGAAATGCGTCTTTTTTTCTTGTGTTGGAACCGTATCAAGGTATAGTTTTGAATATTAAATTTATTTTAAATAACTTTGAAACCAAAATTTTGTAAAATTTGTTGAGTGACAGTTGTCCGAAATATGATACGTTTCGGTGTTTTTGAGATTTCGGGAGATCCCGAACTCGAAATTACTATCCGTTTGAAGTTTCAAAAAAATAACATGATGAAATATAACATATATTTTTCTCAGAATGAAATATTCTAATTTATTATTCTAAAAAATTTGTGCAACCTAGAAGTAACTATAAAACCACCGAAAATTATCATCTGTGAGCCATTTGGGCGATAATTCTTTACAGGTTCGAGATTTGTTAAAACCGTCAATTTTAGAGTTATGTAGCACTTATATATATAGAATTTTATAAACAAATCTTGGTTTTGCGTTAGTTGATTTTTTGTCAACTGAACGACTCGATTTGCGTGCCATAGATCCCGAATTTGTAAAATTAAATTTTTTTAAACCAATATCTACGGTTAGCCTTAAAAATAGAAAATAATTAAATTAAATTAGTATTTTAGGTTATTTTATTCAAAATTAAAATAGATTAGACTAGAAAACTTATCCAACCACTTTTCTACATCTAACTTGTTTAATTTATGTGACGGATAGATCGGACGACGCATTGAGTTGCGACTTCATCTTTTTTGGAGCAGAAAAGATACCTTGCCAAATTTATACAATTTGTTTACATGCATTTTTTTATTATTTCTATGTGTACATGTCTCTATTTTTATTCTTCAAGATACATTGCCAACTCTTGTACTGTATTTGCATGATTTTTTTTTCAGTTATTATTTTCTTGTCGTATAAAGTTTCTTGATGCACTTTGTCATATTAATTTTTCACATGCTGCTTTAGTCTTATTTTCTCGTTTTATGTGCACGTATATTATTTGCCTTCCATATATGCTGCTCGTCTCGAATTTTTCGTCACGTATTTGATATATACTCCATCCCGTGCGTACGACTTGACATAATCTTATGGTTTCGTATTAAATTTGACTTACCATTAGTTTATGACCTTGCCTTAGTTGATTTGACTTGATTCCTTAGTTCCCTAGGTGAGGATATCGTTATTAGGCGTTGGCTATATTATGATCAAAGTTTGACTCATTGACGCCTGCCAGGCTACAATATGGATTTGTTCTCTTGACCCCTCGATCATTAGTGCCTCACCGGCTGCGATAGAGACTAGTGATATGACTGTTGGTGTCTCACCGACCTGCGGTTTCTATTACCCGATTTACCTATAGCCATGATTGATACCGTTGTTCTCATGGCATGCCACCCTCTTAGACGTCGTATTGTCATAGTTTTGCCATTTCTTATGGTTATTTTCTTGTCTCTCTTGCATGTTTATTTACTGTACTTTTGGCATTTTATATGTATCTTGTTACGTCCCTCTGAGGACCTGTTCCTTTTTCAGGTGTAGACGATCATGACTATTCGCAGGAGCACGGATCAAAACTTGCTACTCCATTCTCTTTCGATGAGGTCTTTCCTTCGAGCTTCTCTGATTATTAGATGATGTACTTATTATATATTTTTTTATATTCTAGTTTGGTAGTAGATTTGTCTCCACCCAACCATTGGTTTTCTCGACTATTTTATGCTTGGTTCATTGCATATTTGGTTATTTATTTCTATTGGTTCTGTGGATGAGGTTAGTATTTCGATGAGGTTATTTATTTCTATTGGTTTTGTGAATGAGGTTTTATTAAATTATTAGATTTTTTGGCTATTTTGTTTTTTAATTAGAAAATAATTTATTTGATTTAATTACTTATATAAATAATTATTTATAATTATTTTTAGGCTATTTTAGAATTTCTTGGATTTTTCTAGAATTTTTGGATAATTAAAACCTAGAAAACATAATTTTCTAGGACTTTCATGATTTACTGTGAGACCATAAATGCATTTTTACCAAATATTTATTTTAGAGTTAAAATACTTAAATATATTTTCTGTAATTTATTTAGAATTTTTTAAAATTTATTTGGATTTATTTGGTTTTAAAATAGGCTAAATACTATTTTTTAGGAATTCTAGAAATTATTGTGCAATCCTAGGAGCATAATTTGGTCCTAAGTATTTTTCAAGGATATATAATGGTATTGTACTTTTTTTAGTATTTTTTTGGAATTGTCTGATATTTTTACATATTTATTTGGAGTTAATTAGGCCAAAACTAATTAATAAATAATTTTTTGGATATTAAAATCTATTTAAATATCTAGTTAGCATAAACAGTCAGTCGTAACCTATCCGACTGGGCCCACCCGTCGGCTACTGCCTATATATATGTGTGTATATGTAGGGTTTCATTATTTCCACCGAAATTAGAGGAGAGAGGGACTTTTAGGATGTTTAATCTAGGGTTTCTCCCAACTAAGTCAGGCCATAACTCCTAGCTCCGGACTCCAAATGCGTCCCCGTTTATTATGTTGGGACTGTATCGAGGTATAGTTTCTGAATATCAAATTTATTTTAAAAAATTTTGAATCCAAAATTCTGTAAAATTTGGTGAGTGCCAGTTGTCCAAAATCTAACACGTTTCGATATTTTCGAGATTTCGTGAGAGCCCGAACTCAGAATCATGATCCGTTTAAAGTTTCAGAAAATTAACATGATAAAATATTACATATATTTTTCTTAGAATTAAATATGCTATTTTACTATTCTAAAAAATTCGTGCAACCTAGAAGTAACTATATAACCACCAAAAACTGTCATCTATGCGTCATTTGGGCTATAATTCTTTACCGGTTCTAGATTTGGTGAAAGTTTCATTTATAGTGTTATATAGTGCTAAAATCTACAAAATTTTATATACAAATATTATTTTTGTGTCGGTTGACTTTTTGGTCAACTGAATGCCTCGATTTGCGTGCCATGGATTCCGAATTCGTAAAATTAATTTTATGTGAACCAAAATCTAGGGTTAGCCTTAAAATTAGAATAGAATTAAATTAAATTAGTAGTTTAGGTTATTTTATTTAGAATTAAAATAGATTAGACTTGAAAATCTATCCAACCACTTTTATAGATCTAACTTATTTAATTTTTGTGACGGATAGATCAGATGTCACGCCCCTATCTCAAAATACGTAGGACTAAAAATACGTAGCATGCCAGCTGTATGTATATGACAACTCTATTATGTCAGAAAATCATAACACATACGTACGCTGTAATATGAATATTAATTTACAAGTGGTTCATATATTGTCAATACAAGTCACATGCATCTATATCTCATCCACAAGCACAAGTAAAAGAATATCAAAATAAATCGCTAAATTTCACAAGTATGAAGTATCAAAAGAATAATAGTCGGGTGAAAACAAATTCATGACCCATCAACTATATCAAAAACTAAAATAATAGAGGAGATCAAAACCCCAATATGAAATAAATATCAATAAAGAAACAACTGCTAAGGATCCATCAGCAATGAAGTAATCACTGGTACTCAGAAGGTAAGACCCCCTCAATAGAGAAAGATGCGTCAGGCCCAGGTCCATACTCCTCCGAATAATCTTGCTCGTCTATACCTGGAAGTGGACCAGGTTCTCAGAGGGATGTAACAAGATACAAAAGTACATGGATTATACTAAAAATAACATCCAAAGGTTCGCCTAACCGTCTATATGAAATACACTTAAGAGAACAACTTTCCTATGTATGGGCTATCTGTTAAAAATAGGATTGACGTGACTCTCTCGGAGAATCAGTAGCCTAAAAAGCGTAATGTCTTTTTATCGTTAGAGGCCGCCTGTAAATAATATAATATAAGGGTCATCTGACCACGCATCTCCGGCGAAGCGTATGGATTACAAAAGAAAAAGTGTAAAGGCGCCCATATGCCTATTTGTTGTTCTCCCTACCCTATGCTCTATCTATGTCATATCTATGCCACGGTGATACCTCTAATAACTGCCAAGTCTCCTAGCATGCATTTCTATCATCAGTTATTTCCTATCCATCGCACGTCCCATACGTACAGGTGGCCAGCCTATCACGCAAGTCCGTGTCCAACATGAGACTCACACTTGTGTAACAAATGTGTCACGGCCAATGAAACATAAGAATGACTCAACATCATGGGATGGTCTCATAACACTAGGTCGTCATGCAAAATATTAAATAAGTTACAAAAGGCGACGCAACCATCGTTGCACCCAAGTTATTCTTGGACGCGTAGTTTTATATAGCAAAATAAAATAACTAAATAAATAACAACAAATATGCATGCTAATAATGAATATAAATAAATAGCACAATGGCAAGGTATACTTCTCTGGCAAGCAATCTGTGCAATGTAGGCGTCCTGACATCAAGCACTAGGGATCAGAAACTACAGGCTCCGAACGAATGTCTCCAGATACTGAAATAAGCATCACCAACGTCTCTGGAATCAGCAAGATAGTCAGAAAACTTTATTCTTTCGTCCAATTTGGATGCAGGGACAAAAATGATAATTTTGGGTCAAAACGGTGTCCAAATGGGACCCACCTTGCACCAAAATATGTGTCAGGGATAAAAGTCTCTAAATATAACACATTATTGGTCAATCCAATCCTAAACGATGATACAAACTCAATGGTATGTCCAATTTTAGATTCTGGTGAGCCGATCAAAATTTTGCCTGTCAAGTGAACCGTTGGGCCAGCGAATAGGCGGCTCGGTCAACTGTCTCGGAATCGCGTGAAACTTGGTTCTCAAGACCATTGTGATACCATGAATCCAATGACATAAGTTTTATCGTATTCCGATAAGCGTGTACCAACTAATGAGAAAATTATAAAATGTCGATATGGGGGGACTTTTTATGGATACGAGTTAATTCCGACGCGCACACACATCCAAATCAACTTTCGAGAAATCTCACACGTCATGATATATCATATGCTCCTTTCTGTGCAAATGGTATGTGACGTGATGGTCCATTTTGTCGGGACACACTCCGTA
Organism: Iris macrosiphon; assembly: GCA_036927795.1. Lineage (NCBI taxonomy): Eukaryota > Viridiplantae > Streptophyta > Magnoliopsida > Asparagales > Iridaceae > Iris > Iris macrosiphon. The sequence continues at coordinate 57,903,862 of JAYESA010000020.1, forward strand.
TCGCAAGTTTCTAAGTTCTTAAAAAACTATTGTTTGTGATTTAAATCTAAATTTAGCACAGAATTAATGATCCAAAGTATATGAATATTAGGTCATTGCAATCCTGGTTATATAGACTAGCTATCAGAAAAAAGATCATAATTAAGTGAGTTCGATTGGAAGAAAATCACTTTCCAAAATAACATGTTGGTTTCAAAAATTGTCAATTCACATATATCTAAAACATTAGTTTTTCAAAAAGTTTCGGATAAATTTACATCAGAAATATGGTGGTTCGAATAAAACTACCTGAAGACATTATAAGGTCTTCATGTTGTGGTTGAATCTAAACAACTGGATCAAAATTTGGTCGCATTTGTAGGAAGAAATTCATCGGGGAAGATGGGTACCTGGATTTCGTTTCTGTCGCAGTTTTGACGCGTGCGTGTACCGGTCACCGGCGGCGACAGTAGTGCTCCGGCGTTCGACGGTCGAACGGCGACGACGGTGGTGAGGGGGAAGGTCTGGGGTGACTTCTCGTTGGTTAGGGTTAGGATTTTTGTTTGTTTATGTACAAATATATAGATATAGCCGAGAGTTACCTGGGTCGAGTAGAATATAGAGGAAGGTCGGGTCGTTGGTGAACCGTGGAGGAAAAATTAGGTTGTTGTTGGTTGTAGTATAAGTGGTATTGTTATGTTTTGCTTGATTGATTGTTATATATATATATATATATATATATATATATATATATATATATATATATATATATATATATATATTTTTTTTTTTTTTTTTCTTTTCTTTCCTTTTACTTTATAAAAAATACTTATTAATTATAATTACTATTATTTCTATAAAATAATTATTGGTTTATTTTTATTCTATTTGTTTTATTATCATTTATTGGTACGCTGTCGTTATACACATTATTATTCCTATTATTATATAAAAAATCCTACAAAAATAGGGGAGGTTATATTGGACGACGTCTTGAGTTGCGACTTTATCCTTTTTTTGGAGCAAGCAAGATACCTTACCAACTTTGTACAGTTTATTTACATGCATTGTTACCTTTGTTTCTTTGTGTACATGCCTCTATTTTTATTCTGCAAGACATCTTGCCAACTCTTGTACTGTATTTGCATGCTTTCCTTTTCAGTTATTATTTTCTTGTCGTATATAGTTTCTTGATGCTCTTTGTCATATTTGATTTGTCATATGCTGCTTTAGTCTTATTTTCTCGTTTTACGTGCACATATATTATTTGTCTTCTATATATGCTGCTCGTCTCTACTTTCTCGTTACGTATTTGATATATGCTCCATCCTGTGCGTACGACTTGACATAATCTTGTGGTTCCGTATTAAACTTGACTTACCATTAGTTCATGACCTTGCCTTGATCGATTTAACTTGATTCCTTAGTTTTCTAGGCGAGGATATCATTATTAGGCGTTGGCTATTGTGATCAAATTTTGACTCATTAGTGCCTCGCTGGGTTGCGATAGAGATTTGTTCACATGACCCCTCGGTCGTTATTGCCTCACCGGGTTGCGATAGAGACCATTGATGTGACTGTTAGTACCTTACCCGACTGCGGTTCTTATTATCCGGTTTATCTATATCCACGATTGATACCGTTGTTCTCATGACATGTCACCTTATTAGACGTCATATTGTCATAGTTTTACCGTTGTGGTTATTTTCTTGTCTCTCTTACATATTTATTTACTATATTTTGGCATATTTATATGTATCTTGTTAAGTCCCTCTGAGGACCTGTTCATTTTCCAGGTGTAGACGATCACGACTATTCGCAGGAGCACGGATCAGAACTTGCTACTCCATTCTCTTTCGAGGAGGTCTTTCCTTCGAGCCTATCTGATCATTAGATGATGTACTTATTATATTTTCTTTCATATTCTAGTTTGGTAGTGGATTTGTCTCCACCCAACCATTGGTCTTCTCGACTATTTCATACTTGGTTCATTGCCATATTTGGTTATTTATTTCTATTGGTTTTGTGGATGAGATTAGTATTGTATGTGACTTGTGACATTATATACCACTTGTGAATTATTATCCATAATACAACATACGTATGTGTTATGGTTTCCATATATTGGAGTTGCCATATACATACGGTTGGCATGCTCATGTATTCCTAGTCCTACGTATTTTGGGACTAGGGCGTGACAATTATGTCCTCTATATAGAAAATACTAACACCTCTAACTGAACCACTTCAAGTTTCTAATCCGAGCTATAATACCTCAATATGCCCGAAAAAATCTCCCTACCTGGGAAGTTGGGGGTTTGTACATTGCATTGTACTTATGAGTGGCTTCTAGCCAACTCAACTAAAACTAACATGTTGATTAAATGAGTACAGGGATGTAATATATGGACGAAGTTATTGTAATTTTGTTCATTGTAAAAGATACAAGCTAAGTTGGCATGTATCCGTTTTCTATTGAAAGCCTTGCAACCATAGTAAATTATGAATAAAAGAGATTATTTTCTTATATTATTGTGTTCATTTGGTTCTAATCCGAGCACATATTGAGAAGTAAGCGACATAACTTTGCTAGCTATTTTAATATTTTTTATACTTGGCAAAGAAGTATCCTAACTTTTCTCCTTATTATCACAGTACTATAAGAGCCGTGTCACTTTCTATTCCCGATATACGTATTTGGAACATATTTTATTTTAGCATGATTTCATGTGTATGGAGACTAGACCCATTCTTTGGTTTAACCTTGCTCATGGTTTATTTTGTGGGTTGTGTTAAGTCATGAGAACCCTTGGATTAACCCTAAACCCTACAATATATAACCCAATATTTTTCTCTCTTCACTTCTTAATTTCTCACCCTCTCTTTAGTTTCCTCTCCCCATTTCCATAGTCAAGTACACCTTGCATGACAAATGGAGAAATCCTCCATATTATTGTTCCATTATGCTTATTATGTGTTTTTTAGCACTTTTAGTTCTTGGAGTTTTCTGTTTTGATGGATGGGCTTGAGATGATCTACATATCTAAACTTAGGATTTTTATGGATTTCATGAGTTTTTCTTGATTTTGATCTATTAAACATGTATTTTAGGAAACCAGTTTTTGCTACATGATAGAGCTTTCAATTTAGAGTATTTTGGCTTTTGGTTCACCCGATTTGGACTTAAAATGAGAATTTTATTGACAAAACAAGATTTTAGTTTTTGGTGTAAACCCCCTATTTTTAGTTTTAAATTTTTAAAATTTTAATTTTGGGTATTATGTAATTATTGAGATTAAGGAAGATTTTTCAGTAATTTTAGCTAATTATAATAAATATATATATTCATGGATTAATATTTATGTGTATTTAATTAATTATTAATATAGTACAAAATATATATTTTTGGGTGTACAACTAATATTAGAGTATTATAGAATTTTTCTGAAATTTATTGAAGTCCATAACTATTTTTTAGATAGCTATATACATATTTGGTTATTTAAACCAACCCAAACCAACCCAAATTAAACCAAACCAACCCAAACCAAACCAACCTAAACCAACCAGATCCTAAACCAACCCAAACCAATCCAAACCAACCCAAACTAAACCAACCAGATCCTAAACCAACCCGAACCCGTACCTATAAACCAAATAACCTGAAACCCTACTGCTACAGTAACCCCTTTCAACTCCCCAACAACTGCGACTCCTCTCTTTCCCTCCCCGTCAACCGCCGACCCTTCTCCTTTTCTCTCCCTGTAACTTCCCCCCTTCATCCTATAAATAGATTAGAGGAGACCTTCACCACCAACATCTCCCCACCAATCCAGTCGACCAACGCCGATCGCCGATGACTGCCGGACCGCCGCGAGCCACCACCACGAACAGCCGCCCAAAATCCCCGAGCAGCAGCAGTAACGAGATACTCAAATTCTCGCCCTTGTATCTCCCTGCACAGTAATCCAAACAGTGAACCGTTGAGTCCTATGCGAAGATCACATGACCCCCTTGAACCCTGTATAATTAGTTTAGTGTATCGTGTCCTGTGTCGATCGTAAATTGCGACACAAAACATGAAAAAATGACTTATTTTTAGGAACATAAACTGTTCCAAGAACGCGTATTTGAGTCCCATTATCTACATAACGGCATACGATATTACAATTCTACTTGAACAATAATTTAGACAGCATAACCGAATTTTAATCTCTTCAATTAGTTTATTTTAATTCGTTGTATGTGATTTATTTACTGTTGAATTCTGTCAAAAACTTGGTTTCTTAAACCTAAATTTTTCCGAAATGGGGTGCATCCCGCTAAACGAGGCAACTTTGTCGTTTATGAATTATACCGAAAGACGCGTATCGTCAACGCGGAGATGTGAGATTTTACGGAAGTTGATTTGGATCTGTGTGCACACCAGAGTCAACGCGTATTTGTCAAAAAATACCATATCGGCCTGTTCTGACACTTGTCATAGATTCGTGTGTGCTTGTCATTTCACAACGAAACTTAAGCCATCGAATTTGCAGCGTTACGCTGGTCCTTTGACCCAAGTTTGGTTCGATTCTGAGAATGTTAATGAAACACAGTTTTGCGGGCCCCACGATTCCACTTGAAGGGTAATTTCGTGACCGGCTCATCGAAATTCAGTTCTGGATATTCCGTTGGGTTTGTATCATCGTTCTGGACTAATAGACACTAAGTTTGACGAATTTGGAGAACTTTGTCTTTGACACATTTTTTGATGCGAAGTGGGCCATATATGGACCCCGCTTTGATCCAAAACTGTCAATTCAGCCCATGTGTCCAAATTGGACTTATGGATAGTTAATCCTAGCTATTCAAGTATTGAGAGTAATTGTGATGTTTGTTTCAGCATCCGGAGGCATACTTGGAGATTTTACTATTACAGGAGTAATTGATAGAGTTCGGAACCCAAGCAAGTGTACCTTGCCAACTTGCAGTAGATCCTGTGATATTATTTGCTTATATTCTTTCTATATACTCTCGAGATGTACCTGTTCAACCTAGGACCGTAAGCCGTTACTTAGCGTCCGAACAAGATTCGGGTGTCGATGTCGTACACGGAGTCGTGTAACATCACTTAGAGAGTTGATTCCAATATCCTATTCTTTGCGTGCTTGCTTTACCAAGTACGTAATACCATAGGACACTTGACACTATTTATGTGACAAAATCTTTTCTGAGTTATTCATGGTGATTCTATATAGGCTTACAGGATTCGTGATATAAGACTTGCATATATAGAGATATCATTATGACTCGTTGTACTAGCTAGAGGTCATGATCTTGCGTGTTATGGACATGAGACATGAGGTTACGTTGGGTGGAGAGAGATACACATGCTATAGGCTAATTATATATATATTATGTTACTAGAGGTGCTTTAGTCTCTGTATCAGAGCTTGGCACATTTACTGGCCCTACGAGATACTACTTGCAGCTACGGGCTCCCCGACACAGAGCCTGTAGTGGTCTCATCCTGAGTGCTAGTGATACTCTAATTTGTAATTCACATAGCTGGTTACATAGCTTATCCTGAGGATCTATTTTTATTTACGGTATTTTATTTGTCTTGAGTGTTTATTGTACCTTGCTATATCTCCTGAGGACCTGGATTCAGATTATGTTCCCAGGTACAGCAAAGGAGGATTACCCCGAGATATACGGGACAGGAGCTAATGTTGGAGCAGTACTGACACCAGAGGACGAGGTTGTGCGAGAGGATTTCTTCTGAGTATTTCGTTACATACTCAGTTATTTTTGCTCATTGTTATTTTATATCTTGACTTGGACATATGTATTGGTGATATTCTCGTTCTTTATTGTGTCGGGTTGTTCCCCAAGATACTATTTACTTAGACTTATTGATGGACTATTTTCTTTATCTATTATCTTGACTGGTTTATCATATTGGCTTGTGTTTACTTTCTGTGGATGAGATAAGAATTATACTATGATAGATGGTGTAGACTGTATTTATATTTATTACATCTTAAGTGCACTTTAACGGGTCCATTAAATTAGGTTTGTCCATTGCAGTTGTGCTGCTGGCCATTGCCACATGGCTAGTCCCTCGGTATTTTGGGACTGGGGCGTGACATAGTTTTTGTGGTTGCCCATGCAGGTCTACGACTATATTGCTTCGATTTCAACTAAGAAACTGAGCAAGCCTGCAAATTAGGATAGAATGAATTATAGGATCTCATCCACATATTGACACGTTCTTGACCTCTATATCGACTTCAAAATAATTTCTTGACTTGCATCCTACCTTGATTCCTCTGTGCGTCTCTTATAGTTTACTTTGTATGCAGAGTAATGGATCCACGAGCCAGCGACGAGACTCTCGTGGGTACACCACAAGGTGCTGTGGTCACTTACGATGATGGGGTGACGCCATTAATTAGAGATTCCTCTACTCAACAAAGCAATCAAATAGATCAGCACACCTCGAGGTTCTGACGAGACGATATTCCACCACCGCCGCAGTTTAATCCACTAATGCCCATTTTACCACCATTACAGCCTATAGACCGACAACAGATGTTCTAAATATTCTACAAAATGATCCAAGTACAACAACAGGTTAATCAAGAGGCATAGCAATGCCAGGCGGAGAAGTTCTTTGACGGACTTAGCTTTGAGCTATAGAGATTAACTGGCTCCGTTGCACCTACTTCTTATACGGACGTTCTTGCTGCAGCCCGACGCATAGAGTGCGTCACCAGGAAAGAGTCAAGCCAGAAATGGTGTTCATATCAGCACCAGCCAGAGCACCACAGAGAGAAGCTGCAAAGAGACCTCACATGCACCAGCCACCCAGAGCAACCCCACTGACACTGCCTACATGTCAATATTGTGGCACACGAGGTCATTACGAGAGCGAGTGCGGATGCAAGTTGGGACTATGCTTGATTTGTGGATCGGGATAACACTCGGCACGGGACTGTATGGAACAGCGGAGAGGAGCACTAATGATTCATCGACCAGCCCTACCAGCACCAACACCAGGACTTCCTACTTGTCATTATTGTGGCAAGGTAGGTCATCTCGCCAAGGAATGCTGACACAGATTGGGATTGTGTTTTCTTTATGGTTCAGACCAGCATTCAGCCAAAGATTTCGTAAAGCATCAAGGAGAAACACCAATGGTTCACCGACGAGCACCGATGGTTCACCGACGAGCATCGATGGTTTACTGACAAGCTTTACTAACACCGAGACCATCCCAACAGCCACCTAGGCCAGCTTATCCAGCACTGGGAGCACCACAAACGAAAGTTGGAGGAGTCAGACCATCAACCTCGGGAGGATATCAGCCGAGGCCACCCTTGGCATCACAAACAACACTCTTTTAGCAGGTCCAGCAACAGCAGAGGGCACCTCCACAAGGATGTGGACAAGCTTTTGCGATGACAGTAGAGGAGGCACAAACTCGAGGAGTAGCGAATATGAGGAAGATTTAGTTTTATCATAGCTAGCTATAGTAGCGAATATTCCTAGTAATACTTTAGCATGTGACTGTTAGTTCCATTCCCTAGCCAAGACCTAGTATTATGTTAGCATGAACTTGTTGATCTAGGATAGTAATATGTAAGTGGTACCCAATTTTTCAGAAGTTGTAGTTGATATTCGTTCTAACCAGACTCCTTTAATCTTGAGTTACTTATCTCTCATTGCATAGAAAAAAGTTTTTATTTCTTCCCTACGTGTTCTACTTGAACAAAACCCTCACCCTCACCCTTCCTCTCAATTTTTTTTCTTGTTCATGGTCCCTTATCCTTTGTGTCATGCTTCAATAAACCTGTCATGCAACTGCGTCATCTCTTCTGGAGCAAACCTTTTCTGACCAGTTACGTTTTATTTTCTTAATTGAAAGGATACAATTCTTTTAAGTTTGGTAGATTGTAAACCCCTATTTTTAGTTTTTAAAATTTTAAAATTTTAATTATGGGTATTATGTAGTTATTGAGATTAGGGGAGATTTTTTTAGTACTTTTAGCAAATTATAACAAATATATATTCATGGATAATATTTATGTATATTTAATTAATTATTAATATAGTACAAAAATAAATATTTTTGGGTGTACAACTAATATTAGAGTATTATAGAATTTTTCTGAAATTTATTGAGGCCCAAAACTATTTTTTAGATACTATATACATATTTGGTTATTTAAACCAAACTAACCCAACCCAAACCAAACCAAACCAACCATATCCTAAACCAACCCGAACCCGTACCCGTAAACCCAATAACCCGAAACCCTATTGCTATAGTAACCCTATTTAACTCCCCAACAGTCGCGACTCCTCTCTTCCCTTTTTCGTCAACCGTCGACCCTTCTTCTTTCCTCTCCCTGTAACTTTCCCCTTCACCCTATATATAGATTAGAGGAGACCTTCAGCACCAGCATCTTCCGACCAGTCCAACCGACTATCGCCGATCGCCGACGGCTGCCGGACCACCGCGGACCACCGACACGAACAGCCGCCCAAAATTCTCGAGCAGCAGCAGTAACGAGGTACTCAACTTCTCGCCCTTGTATCTCCCTGTATAATAATCCAAACAGTGAACCGTCGAGTCTTATGCGAAGACCACATGACCCCCTTGAACCATGTATAATTAGTTTAGTGTATCGTGCCCTGTGTGGATCGTAAATCGTGACACAAAACAATAAAAAAATAACTCATTTTTAGGAACAAAAACTGTTACAAGTACGCGTGTTTGAGTCCCCTTATCTTCACGATGGCACGTGATATTAAAATTCTACTTGAACAGTAATTTATACAACATAACCGAGTTTAAATCTCTTCAATTAGTTTATTTTAATTTGTTGTATGATATGATTTATTTACTGTTGAATTCTGTCAAAAACTTGGTTTCTTAAACCCGAATTTTCCCGAAATGGGGTGCGTCCTGCTAAACGAGGTAACTTCGTTGTGTGGGAATTGCACCGAAAGGCGTGTATCATCAACGTAGATATGTGAGATTTTGCGAAAGTTGATTTGGATATGCGTGCACACCGAAATCAACGCGTATCCGTCGAAAAGTACCGTATCGACCTATTCTGACACTTGTCATAGATTCATGTGTGCTTGTTATTTTATAACGAAACTTATGCCATCAGATTCACATCGTTACATTGGTCCTGTGACCCAAGTTTGGTTCAATTCTAAGAATGTTGACGAAACACTATTTTGTGGGCCCACGGTTCCACTTGACGGGTGATTTCATGACGGGCTCATCGAAATCCAGTTCTGGAAATTTTGTTTGGTTTATATCATCGTTCTGGACTCGTAGATACTAAGTTTGAAGAATTTGGAGAACCTTGTCTTTGACACTTTTTTTGGTGTGAAGTGGGCCACATGTGGACCTCGCTTTGACCCAAAACTGTCAATTCTGCCTCTGTGTCCAAATTGGACTTATGGGTAGTCAATCCTAACTATTTTAAGTATTCTAAGAGCAATGGTGAGGTTTGTTTCAGTATCCGGAGGCATACTTGGAGATTTTACTATTACAAGAGCAATTGACAGAGTTCAGAACCAGGCAAGTGTACCTTGCCAACTTGCAGTAGATCCTGTGACATTATTTGCTTGTATTCTTTTTATATAATCTTAAGATGTACCTATTCAACCTAGGACCATGAGACGTTGCTTAGCGTTCGAACAAGATTCGGGTGTCGACGTCGTACGCGGAGTCGTGTAACGTCTCTTAGAGAGTTGATTCCACGATCCTATTCTTTACGTGCTTGCTTTACCAAGTACGTCATACCATATGACAGTTGATACTATTCATATAACAGAATCATTCCTGAGTTATTCATGGTAATTTTGTATAGACTTATAGGATTCGTGATATGAGACTTGCATATATAGAGATATCATTATGACTCGTTGTACTAGCTAGAGGTCATAATCTTGCGTGTTATGGTCATGAGATGTAAGGTTACATTGGGTGGGGAGAGACACACATGCTACAGACTGATTATATATATTATGTTACTGGAGGTGCTTTTGTCTCTGTATTAGAGCTTGGAATATTTACTGGCCCTACGAGATACTACTTGCTACTACGGGCTCCCCGACACAGAGCCTGTAGTGGTCTCTGCCTGAGTGATAGTGATGCTCTTATTTGTATTTCACATAGCTGGTTACATAGCTTGCCCTGGGGATCTATTTTTATTTACTGTATTTTATTTGGCATGAGTGGTTCTTGTACCTTGATATCTCCCCTGAGGACCTGGATTCGGATTATGTCCCCAGGTACAGCAGAGAAGGATTACCCTAAGATATATGGGAAAGGAGCTGACGCTGGAGCAGTACTGGCACCAGAGGACGAGGTTGTGCTTGAAAATTTCTCCTGAGTATTCCGTTATATACTCAGTTATTTTTGCTCATTGTTATTTTATATCTTGACTCATGGACATATGTATTGGTGGTATTCTCTTTCTTTATTGTGTCGGGTTGTTCCCTGATATATTATTTACTTGGACTTTTTGATGGACTATTTACTTTATCTATTTTCTTGACTGGTTTATCATATTGAATTGTGTTTACTTTCTGTGGATGAGATCCTGATTTTTGTGATCCAATGTATAATTGGTAATTGGACTCGAATACTGTATCCGTGCTGATACCACTATTGCTTGATTATTGTTCATGATTTAATGTGCGCCAAGGTGCGACACATCGTGTCACATGTTAAGTGATTATATTTGGGTTGTGCATCGAGAATGCCTCCAAATTCCTGAACGTGTGATATATATATATATATATATATATATTATTTTCCAGCAGGGACAAATTAAGCGAGTTAACTACCAAAGCATGGCTAGGATATTGATTGTATGAATGTTGCATACACGCTCGGGTGAATCCAGATTTGACTTCCATGGATTCGTATCTAGCGTACCCGTACTTTGTACGACATCTTAAGAAAAATTCTCATGTGACCACGTCTTAAGATTTTAACAACAACATAGTGCTAATTAGGTAACTAAAAGTGGTAGTAACATTAGAGGAAATAATATTCCGAGATCATGCCAACAAACCTTCCCACAGAGATTCATTCTAAATGCGCTGTGGGCTGGTCACCACAGATACTGTATATCATCTGCCTTAGTGGAGTGCAGTATCTGACTATTATTATGCCGAGCCACTGTTTCACTATAGGAACACTATAACCGCTAATACTGTATTTTTAGCGTACTGGCCCTACGGGGGACTGGTGCATCCTGCAAGTGCTTATTTTATTTATTTGGTTCGGTTAGCTCATGTTCGACACCAGCGTGATCTGAGGATACTTATTATGCATTATTTCTAAGATAACCTCAGACTCCACAAAATATAGCAAGCCATACAAATGATTGGCCAATTTAAGAAAATGGACTTTGTTGTGATTGTATTATTCGGTTAGTAGCCTAAAAGAAATGGACTATCATAATATGATGACTCAACCTTTGTCCTTGTTTGGTTATAGGATTGGGCCTTTTCGCTAGGATATGATGCCATGGACCTAAGTTACGACACTGAACCTATGTATTATTATATGTTTTCCTTGGGTTTTTATTTCTCCATTTTGTGCTTCCTTTGTGGTACTTGCTATTTGGGGTCTAAACTCACTAGTTTTGCATGGCCAGGTTTTGAGCCAACACCCGAGGATCCAACATACCTTTGGGTTTTCTTCTTTCCTGCTCATCAATGAACATTTACTTCTTTGGCATTTAGCCACCTGCACATGTTAGCCGGCTCATCTATAAATTAGTTTTTCTTACATGATTGTATTAAATCAGACTACAACTGATCACCATCATGTACTTTTGTTACTCTTTCAGCTTCTTATTTTGCACAACTGGACTCCAGAATATTTTGAGAAAGCATTTGGGATGCCTTATTGCTTTATCACATATGTTCTATGCTTACTATTTCTTGTATGAATGATTGAGACGTAAAAGTTCTTGACCTTAGAGGACTTGATTGTAGCATGCACCCCCTTGTCTTATACAGTCGTGATCGTCATACGATATATAGCACTTTGTACGGGGTAGCTGTCCATGTCCATCTCCGTATTCCAGTATTGGAACGTGACAAGATTTTAGTGGTAGACCATGTAGGTTTGTTCTTCAGACTTGTGGGATATTATGGTCATAGGAGTCTCAATCAATCATGATCTTTCTTGAAATCCTGAATTTTTTCTCTTCGATACTCAGTTTGAATTTTTATAGATTTATTGCTTTATTGTTCCTTCATATCTTGTACTTGATGTTTCTTGTTCTCTTCTTTTGGGCTTCTCCTTCCCTTGATGCTGCAGCAACAAGAGAGGTAGAGTTGCCAGTAGAACGAGATCCTGTGGAACCTCATCCAATAATCCGAGTTGAACCCACGATGAATGGGATGGAGCAGCAGGCTCCCGGTGTTCCCGTACCTCCCGTAGTATCAATAATATTGGATACCCCGTCTTTGCTAGAAATTATCCGTAGATTATTGGCTGCCCAACAATACTAGATGGTGGTACAAAAATAACAACAACAGTAACATCAACAACAACTTCAGCTGCAGGAACATAATGTCTTGTTGAACCAAGGGTTACAGATGGCCCTGGAACGAGGCGGGAGAACAAATTATGAAGCATCTGTTAGATTTTGTAGAATAAACTCCAGATATTTCGATGGCACGAAAGACGCAATCGTGACATACGATTGGTTCTAGGATATTGAGACCATTCTAACAACAGCTAAAGTTTCGACCGAGGAACAAGTTGACCTGGTTCGCCTACAACTCAAAGATCTAGAAAAGGATTGGTGGGACACGATGGAGGTAGGATTGAGGAGTCCTATTTTATAGGAGGATTTTAGGACCCGGTTTAGGGTAAAGTACTTTGGGATTGTGGCTCAGTATGAGTTGAAACAAAGTTTCATTAACCTCAAGCAAGAAGGAAGGACAGTAGACGGCTATGCGGCAGAGTTTTGCTGACTAAGCAGATTTGCTCCAACCATGGTGGCAACAGAGTTGGAGAGAGCAATGAGATTCTAATAGAAACTTTACTTAGAGATCTTACATATGGTAGAGGTGCACGACTACTAGACCTTCAAGGTGGTATTGATAGCAACAAAGAGGGTTGAACTTACTTCTCAGAGGATGGCATCAAGAAGAGTGGATAGGAAGAGGCCTCATAGACAGAACAATGAGGGAGGTCCAGTACCCCGAACGTCAGCACCATCACCTAGCTTTCGTATCCATGATTCATCACCACGGAGGATGGCAGTTTCAACGGTGACAATACCAACTCGGTAGTAGCCGAGGCAACAATAACAACAACAACGACGGGGAGTGTCGACAGGTTGTACCTATTGTGGCAAGGAAGGTCATACCCATGATGTTTACCGGGAATCTAACTGATTATGCTTGAGATATAGGAGCCTTGATCACAAGGTTGTCACGTTCCCATTGATGCAGAGGCCAGGAGGGATAGTACAACAATTTTCTGCATTGCCAGCTCCAAGGGCAGTACAGCAAGGAGGACCAGCAGTAGCAGTACGACTTTTAGCTCAGCGTCTGTTGCCGACGCAGGCCCATCTTTATAGGCAACAATAGCAGAACCAGTAAGGGCTACAACTATGGCATCAAGAAAGATAGTAGTAGGGAGCCTAACAAGGCCAAGGGCAGGTACTCACCTTGTCTTTGGAGGAAGCTATGGCATCGGACGACGTGGTGGCAGATAATATTTCTGTTACAACCTTCCCTGACATAACATTAATTGATTCTGGAGCTTCGTACTCATTTATATCTGTACAATATGCGATACATATTGGATTAAAGTTTGAGGCATTGCCAGCGAGGCTGAATATACTCACTGGTAATGGGATCGTAGAAGTTAGTAGGGCGTGCCTAGCATGTCCAGTCGTAGTATGTGGACATTTATTACTTGCAAAGTTGATCGAGTTTCCTATGGATAACTTTGGCATTATTTTAGGCATGGACTGGTTGAGAGACAGTCATGCAACGATAGATTATCGTGAGGGTAGAGTATTATTTAGAATTTTTGGTCTAGAAGAGTTTATCCTTAGCAGAATAGTAAGTGACGAGCGTAAGGGAGGAGTCACAACAGTAGCAAAGGGAGAAGACCCGCTGCACAAGATAGTTGAAGTGTTCATAGACGTCTTTTCCAACGATCTTCTCGGATTACCCCCAGTTGGAGCGATAGAGTTCTGTATATAGTTGATGCCAGGAGCAGAACCAGTATCCCAGAAGGTGTCACAATCAGAACTTGGTCAGTTATATCGACACATGGAAGAACTGAAGACAAAGAAGTTTATTCGGACCAATACATCACCGTGGGGAGCCCCAACTATATTAGTAAAGAAGAAGGATGGATCGACGCGGTTGTGTATGGATTATATACGTGTATGGATTATATACGGTTGAATATAGTGATCGTAAAGAACAAGTACCCATTACCGAGGATTGATGATTTGTTTGACCAATTAAATGGAGCAAGAATCTTCTTCAAGATTGATTTATGATCATGATATCATCAGGTGCGAGTTCGGGAGCAGGATATACCGAAGAAGCAGGATATACCGAAGAATATATTTAGGTCATGATATGGGCATTACAAATTCTTGGTTATGCCATTCAGACTGACTAATACTCCCGCGGTATTCATGGATTTGATGAACCATATTTTTATGCCTTACTTAGACTAATTTTTGGTAGTATTCATCGATGACATCTTGGTGTATCTTCGTAATGAGGAGGAGCATGAAAAATATCTCAGGATAGTTCTGCAAACGTTGAGGGAGCACCAGTTATATGTGAAGCTTAGTAAGTGTGAGTTTTAGCTGGATCACATATCCTTTCTTGGACATATTATTTCTGGAGCAGGAGTGTCAGTTGATCCCAAGAAGGTAGAGGCAGTAGAGAACTGGCCACTTCCAAAGATAGTAGCAGAAGTGAGTAGTTTCCTAGGATTGGCAAGATACTACAAAAGATTTGTGTCAGATTTTGCTAAGATTTCTGCACCATTGACTCGGTTGACACGCAAGGAAGTTAATTTTTTGTGGTCAGCGGAATGTCAGATAGCCTTTGAAGAGTTGAAGAAAAAGTTAATCTCTGCACCAATACTTACTCTTCCAGCAGGCTCAGGAGGATTTACAGTGTATTATGATGCATTTGGAAAAATGCTTGGATGTATTTTGATGCAACAAGGGAGAGTGATAGTGTATGCTTCTCGACAGCTCAGGGATCATAAGAAGAACTATCCAACTCATGATTTGGAGCTATCAGCAGTAGTGTTTGCTCTTAAGCTATGAAGGCACTACTTATATGGCGATCGAGTAGAAATATTCACGGATCATAAGAATTTAAAGTATGTGTTCACGCAGAAGAACCTGAACATGAGGCAGAGAAGGTGGCTAGAGTTATTGAAAGACTATGATGTGGAACTTTAGTACCATTCAGGAAAAGCTAATGTAGTAGCTGATGCACTTAGTAGAAAAGATGGTAAATTTATGTTGACTACTCAGAAGCATATTCTAGGAGACTTACGAGAGATGGGTGTTGAGATATTACTTCCATAGAGTACAGGAGTTTAGGCTAGCCTACATATTCAGTCAACTTTGGTAGATAGAATCAAACTAGCTCAGGTAGAGGACCCGAAGATTCAAAAGCTAAGAGAAGAATGTGAGTCATGCCTTCGGAAGGAGTTGAAAATACATGCGGATAGAATGCTATGGTTTGGGAATCATCTATGCGTACCAAGCGAGGATATTCGGTAAGAAGTTATGATTGAAGCACATAGTTTCCAGTATTTTATGTATCCGGGAGGCACGAAGATGTACCAAGATATTAAGAAACACTTTTAGTGGAACAAAATGAAGAGAAAAATAGCACGCTACGTATCACGATGTCTGATATGTCAACAACTGAAAGCAAAACAACAGAGACCGACATGATTATTGCAGCCACTTTCTATTCCAGAATGGAAGTGAAAACACATCACGATGGACTTTGGGACTGGTTTACCTAGATCACCGACTGGTCGAGATACAGTTTGGGTGATAATAGATCGTTTCACAAAAGTATTTCACTTTCTTCCTTTTCGAGTAGGACAGTCTACAGAACAATTGGATGAAATATATATGGGACAGATAGTGAGACAACACAGTGTCTAGTAAGTATCGTATCAGATCAAGACACTCGATTCACTTCACATTTTTGGAAAAGTTTGTATCAGAGTTTGGACACCAAGTTAAGATTCAGCACGTCTTACCACCCCAGACAGACGGATAATCAGAGAGAACCATCCAGACCTTGGAAGATATGCTACGAGCATGTACCTTAGATATTGGTGGATCTTGGAAGAATTATCTTCACTTTGGAATTCTCGTACAACAACATTTATCATGCAAGTATTCAGATGACACCTTTCGAGGCACTGTACGGTAGGAAGTATAGGCTACCGTTGGCTTGGGACAATATTGGTAAGTGGTAGATGTTAGACCCTGAAATAATACGCAAACAGTAGAGGTTGTCAAGCGGATTAGAGAGCGACTTCGGTTTGAACAAGACAGGCATCGTCATTGGACAGATCAGCATCGTAGAACTTTAGAATTTTGTGTCGGCGACCACGTATTTTTACGGATTTTGCCTACCCATGGAGTCATTATATTTGGGGTTACGGGAAGCTTAGTCCGCGATACGTAGGTCCGTTCGATATTCTCGAGCGGGTGGGCGATGTTGCTTATCGTCTTGCTGTTCCGCCTTCGCTACGTGAGGTACACGATGTATTTCATTTGTCTCAGTTGCGTAGGTATGTTCTAGATTCGAGTCATATCCTGGATCACTCTGAATTAGTCGTTGGTATCGATTTATCTTACGAGGAGCAACCCATATCCATATTGGTCGGAAGAGAGAAGGTGCTCAAGAACAGGCCTATTTCTCTTTTCTGGGTTGCTTGGGGCTATCATTCTCTAGGAGAATCGACGTGGGAGCACGACGACGAAATTCAATCCTGGTACCCGCGTATATTTAATTCAGAAGGTATATTCTTTCTTACGCCTTCATATCTCGGATTTTGTGATCTATTGATCACCTTTAAGTTGGGTGATATTGCTTGCAGCTATAGTTCTAGTAGATTTATATCGTGCTTGTCCTAACTTCTCTAGCTATTGCTTGGATTCGAATTCCGAGGACAAATTTTTTCTAAGATGGATAGAGATGTCACACTCTGTTCTCGATAAACGTATTTGAAACGTATTTTATTTTAGCATGGTTGCATGTGAATGGAGACTAGACACATTCTTTGGTTTAACCTTTCTCATGGTTTATTTTGTGGGTTGGTTCAAGTCATGAGAACCCTTGGTTCAACCCTAAATCCTACCATATATAACCCAATATTTCTTTCTCTCTCTCTCTCTCTCTCTCTTCACTTCTTCATTTCTCACCATCTCTTTAGTTTTCTCTCCCCATTTCCATAGGCAAGTACACCTTGCATGAGAAGTGGATAAATCCTCCATATTATTATTCTATTATATTTGTTATGTGTTTCTAAGCACTTTTAGTTCTTAAGAGTTTTCTATTTTGATGGGTGATTTTGAGTAGATCTACATATCTAAACTTAGAGTTTTTATGGTTTTCATGAGTTTTTCTTAGTTTTGATCTATTAAACATATATTTTAGAAAACCAATTTTTGCTACATGATAGAGCTTTCAATTTAAAACATTTTGGCTTTTGGTTCACCCGATTTGGACTTAAAATGATGATTTTATGGACAAAATAAGATTTCAGTTTTTGGAGCATTTCCGTCATGGCTGAACCTACTGTTGGAGAAGACAAACTTCGCATACGGCCAGTAATTAAGCTATGCTGCTGAGAGTGCCATGCGGCCTGAGAGAGTTATGCGGCCGAAACTCTTGCCTCATACTGATAGCATGCGTCCATCTTGTTGAACAGATGACTGCTGATTTATACAAGTATCCTTAAACACCTTGTACTTTCACTCGCTGAACGAATAAGAAATTCGCTAAGTCCAAGAGACAACCCATGCAGCACCGACACTCATACGGCCTAGAGAGCATGCCGCCACTATTTTTCTTGGACGCATGACTCTGAACCGTTGGCATTTATTTCTTTAGTTTTATCTTTTTTTTTCTGACACATTATTTTGCATCTATCACATCAGACACTTTATGTCACATCAATTACTTTGTGTCACATCACTGATACTTTATTCATTGTCCGTCACTTCAATACGTCCCCAGGAGTAGACCTTAATCCTGAGCATGTAGCCAGGATTAATATGCGGCCTGACTTCATATGCGGCCAGGATTTGTTATGCGGTCTGACTTCATATGCGGCCAGGATTTATCATGCGGCCTGACTTCATATACGGCCAAGATTTGTCATGTTGTCTAGAGACTTATGCGGCTAGGATTTTCCAAGCTTCCTAGAAACCCATGCGGCCTTGATTATTTTTGATGGAATGCTTTCTTATTTTTTTGTGGTTGATTTGGTTTTATGCTAGTGTTATGATTCTAAGGGGAATAGAATTTAGTAACGAGACCTCGTGCCACACATGACCATGAGCTAAGAATGGATATGAACATGGCATGAGTTGAACTGCAATTTCAGTATGAACCTGACTAAGTAGATAGTGACTAACCGACTATGTGCAAGACAATAACATATATGTTACAATGTGATCCTGATTCATGTGACCCCAATGTGCAATTGGTAATTGGACTCGAATACTGTATCCGTGCTGATACCACTATTGCCTAATTATTGTTCATGATTTAATAT